>OX104128.1:20183979-20808979 GCA_944470555.2 Heterobilharzia americana
GAGTACAAAGACAGACACTATTATTCATTTATTGTCCACGATCAAACCAGAGAAAAAGAATGAATGAATAAACAAATGAATATAAACCAGTTAGATGATAACGAGTGATTACATCACCATTATGGTAGATTGAGCAATTTCACCAATAGTCTTTAAGCAATGATTTCAAATACTTTCATGACCCTAACCATGTTGACATCGAGTCAAAATGCACTCAGCAACCTTGTGTACATTTAGGCAGTAGACAGTAAGCCAGACGACCTATTGTTTGAGGGCTAGTGATACTACTTGGTTTCTCAAAACTCGGTAGGTGGAACAGCGTTCGAACCTGTGACTTATTGGTTGAAAGTCATCTCCTTAAACCAATAAGCCACAGCTCCCCCTACCCATGTAGCCTATACTTACCTATAAAAATAAAAGTAATTGCTCAATTACTTCCTCCTGCTTTATGACAGAAAGAAAAAGCAATGGAACTGTACAAACTACGTCTCAAATTGTGAAATGACGTTAACATAACTATGGACAATAAATTGTTTCTGAAATGTCATCCAGTAAACAATACTATTTCACTGTTTAAGGCATCTAAATAAATAAAAATGGAATTACACTTTATCACAGTGCTCAAGTTTGCTCCCGTAGTCATATTCACAGTCAATGTGTTTACTGTTTTTACACTGAGATGAGTATCCTGGTTAACATTTCTAGACTGTAAAAAATAATCGGTTGGGAAGTTATTCATTTCATTCAAAAATACACAGCACTTTCACAAAATATCAGAAAATCATAAATTACAGAAGTGAGTCATCTATCTATCCTACTATACAACTTTTGATCATCGTCACATTTCTGCCCTTAGCCAGAAAAGATTACACAATAATAGCGATAAATAGTGTTTAGAAAACTCCTCAAGCAATCCAGGATACACAGTCAAACACTTGAGATATAAAAAGGTACCAGTGACCAATATTACCTAAGGAGAAGTACAACTGGAAACTGTAGAGTAGTTCGACTCTGGTAACCAAAACGCTTAGTGTCTAGAATATATATTACTATACAACCATAACACTTACGAAACCATATTTCCTAATGTCCCGTACACTAAGTAAGAAGCAATAAGTAATGGTCTGCCATACAACTTACAGTAGCTTATTAAATTAGACAATCAACTTTCAACCCGAAGGTAGCAAGTTTCAATACCCCTGACATTATTTCCCTCACATAGTAAGTATAACTTATAACCACATAAAATAGCCTGCAGTAAGTTCCTGAGGTGTAGCAATTCTTTTCTGCTAAGATTTCCTTGTGAACACATATATTGCAAAAACACCACATTATCAGTTTATTAATTCATTCCATATGGTGTATACGACCAACTGATGTAGGCATGTATCGATCACATTGACCAACTAAGTGAGAACCTGCAAATCAATGTTTTCGAAATGGTACATGATCAAGAAAATACGGATAGTGGACAGATATGACTAGGGCTTTAAAGCGGTTTCGTAAATAGTGGTACAGATTTCGGTGATCATAATACCATAAACAAAACATCCAAAGTTATCTCTTTATTGACCATCACAACACTAAACATCATTAGTAATTTACCGACTTGATAATTGTTTTGAAGTTGGATATTAGGAGCTAATCGACAAGAAGCTCTTTTTGACCCAGCCTTCATACATCTGCGAACCTAAGGAAATTTATATTCCCTTGAGGATTCGAACCTATTTCTCTACATACAGAGACTTTATCACCAAGAGTCAAAGTTAATACAAAACACAGTTCGGCAAAGAAAATCTAAATTTGATCATATTTTCCAAAGCTGTACAACTATACACACAATCAAAATAATGCCTAAAGATAGTAAAAATCGGTACACTACCGACATTAGTGTAAATTTCTAAGATGACAGAATGTATGCATCTACGTCACATCCATTGATTTTGAGGGACATCAGTCTTTGTTGAATGGCTTGCATCCCTTCGAGGATCCTAGTCAGACAGCACACATCTTCTTACACATCTCAAACTACCACCTAGAGACTTTATAGACTGGTGTCATATCTTGGTCCATATATCCTTAGACTTTTTCTAACTCAATTCTACTTCGGTTAACACCGTGCCTCCAGGTAGCTAGAAGCTTATCTTGTGCGACATATATCCAAGCAACCTATATCGATGCGATTTCATAACGTCATCGACTGATTTGTTTTCCTTGCTTAGTAATCTATGACTGACCCAAACATTGTTCACATGATGATTCCACCAAATGTCAGCAATGCTACGGTGACATTTATGTTTGAAAACCTATCACCTCTCTATATCTTCTACTTTTACAAGCCATTTCCTACCCTAAAGATTACAACAAGCCCATAGAAACTTAACACTTACACCTTTCAATGAGCGACTGCACAAAAAATAAGATAGTAGGTGCAATACCTTAAATTGTCAGACTGCAACAGTGTACAAAGAAGAAACCAGGAACGAAAATTGTTGGAAAGAAAACGAATGTAACTGCAGAAACTCCTCCAAGCTCATACGAGGCAGCAGCTTAACTTCCGTTGAGAGTAGAAGTGTTTCTTTGTGATTACAAACTGTAATGAGAAGTACAAACGAAAGGTAAGGTCATAAAATCTGAGAAGGCTTCAGGCGTTTGACCACTGTTGCCTTCGTAGTATAGGCCCCATACCGTGGTGTCACCACATGGGTAACGCAGAAGTGAGGTGTAGAGTTTAAGGGAGTAGAGGTAAGTCAATCGACACGGTTGAAAACCTTTATTGACTGAGATGGCTGGCCGGGATATGTGTTATGTATGCCAAGCAACCGTCTGCCTCGTAGCACAATGTTGACCAAAGTAGGTTCAGGTTGGAAAAAGGCTCGGGGTACCCAGACTAAAACATGGCACCAATGTATGAAATGTTTAACTGTTGGTTTGAGCCATGTGGGGCTATGCAGATTAGCCGGTTGGGGTCCGCAGGAGAAGAGGAACCAGTGGTTGGAGACTCTAGGTGATATGGCTGAGAACCGATGTCAGTGGCGTAGATGCATACACCTATTATCCACACAACCACTATACTTAGTCTCATTATCTTACCATTCTTTCTCCTTTTCTTTTATTACTTTCTACTTTGACGGACTTTTCTTTCCTTCTTCATATTCCAATTTACTACCTTGTTACTTGATGTGCTGATATGAGGTGTGGCAACTTGGATCGTTACGCAGTAATGCCTGGTCCTATGTTGATCTTGACGATGATGAAGGTTATAAGTCGATGTGGTACCATTATGCATAACAGAGCAGTTAAGTAAAGCAAGTGAATACAGCACCAAAATTACATGGAATGAAGTTGCAGATTTTTCTGTAGTAACCCCATAAACTTAAGAAAGATATCCACTACACTCAGGGATACTGATGAGAATCAACATAAGTAGATAGGTAACTGTAAGTGAATACAATGTCCCACTGAATATCCTCAATTTGAAATGATAGCACTGTATAAAAGTAAATCAGAACTAGTCATAGTAAAGCTCTGTACAACCAGATAAAAGTCAAAATGATACCGAAAGTACTACAAACCACTGTAGCTTTTGTTACACAGAGAGTCATCTCTTTTTCCAAACGTATGTCAGCAATCTCACTACGTAAAAAGAAAAAGACGATCCCAACTACTCCTAAAGCGCCATCACAAGGGGTCTGCAGGCTGCTGGATAGTAGATGTGTTTCTGTTAGTAGGTATCCGTGATAGTAATAAGGATAACAGTAATAAAGTAAACAATACCCAAATAGGTACTGTTCAAAAGAAAACACTAAAGATATGAAATAGTTATGGATGGTGATAATTATAAGAAATATCTGATTAACACACAACAAGACGACCTGGTTTTGAAAAACAAAAGAATAGAAATACATTATATATATATATATATATATATGTTTACCTGTTTAGAACTGATCAACGATAAGGCGAATTGATACCAGATATGAAATCGACGGTAAGAAAATTTCAATGCTTTTTCAAGGCACTATAAGCGTAATTATGATTTTTTGTAAAAGTCAAAACAAAAGCGAAGATTATTCATGAACTTTATGAACAAACAGAATTTTTAATATGTTACAATACTCAGGTATTTTATTCTGTAGCTACGAATGCAAAATAAAATGTAAAGTGATAATCTCCAGAATATATAGGAAATTATGCTATACAATGTAATGTATGACATAACTATCATCCACTGTGAGCAAGTATATTCATCAGTTAGTGAACCAAACCTATTGTATAGGTGGTGCTTATGGTGCCAACAGACTATTCAAACCTCAGTAAGTCGAATTGGGTTTGAAGCTGCGACTCAATATTTGAAAGTTAAACGTCTAGACCAATGCGCCATATTTGCATAATTATACAAAGTTAAGTATGGGAAATAATTACAAGACGGTTAACTAAACATAAAAAGTAGTCCCCCTGATACCTTCTCAGTTTCTAGGATAACCATCTAACTTATATATGCAAATAACTGTATATTAGAAACAGTGATATTTTATCACCAAGATCCGTTTAAATCAAATAATTAGAGAATTTCATTTAAGAAAGATGTAACAACGCGAAGTACGCAGAATTCAGTCATGAAGTAAGTATGTAAATGACAACAGGCTTTGTGTACAATCAAACATTTCGGGAGTTTTATTGAAGATATGTGATTATAGTGTTGAAAATTTAAAATCAAAGAGAGAAGACGTAAAACTTAGCAAACAAGTGCATCGGTTCAAGTTGACACACTTCGCAGTAGTACACAAATAATCGACAGAAAAAAAGTGACATCAAAGTAGATAAAGTTGTTTCAGAGAATAAGCAATCTTAAGATAAAGATCAGTGCAAATACTCAAGCTTTAGGAGATGTCAAACAGTGAAAACATCTGCGCCATTGTGACAGATTTTCAGTCATACCACCGACAGTCCTCAACAACTGATTTCTATCGACTCGGAAACCCCAGCCAGGCAGTCCACATCTCCTGACAAAACTCAAGCCAACAATCAGGGACTTCATCGACTGGTGACACGTCATGGTCTGGTCACCCTGAACTGTCTTTCAACTTAATCCAGCTTCCCGTAATATGGCATATCGAGGTAGGCAGTGGCTCGGCATGCATAACACGTGTCCCAGCCATCTCAATCGACCAAGGTTCACAACCTCATCAATCGACTTGCCTGTCTTGCCTAGTACCCTCCGCCTGACGTCAACATTGCTTATGCGGAAATTCCACCAAATGTAAGCAATGCTACAAGAGTAATACCTAATTTTTTTATATTTTTACTTAGTTTCGTCGTATATAAACTTAACGATAAGCTTATACCTATGCCCCAACGTAACTACGAAGCACGAACTGATCAAGAGTTTTGGTCATTTAACTTGCCGAAGAAGTTACAATAACCCAGGAGGTCGGCGGTTGTTAAAATCTCGATATGAATATAAAGTGGTCGTTTGACTGTTGCGAACATATGCTGTATGTTTCTCAGGAGCGACATAAAAATGCCTATTAAACAGTAGATTCTTTGAGCAACCGAGCATTTGGTCTCACTAAACGGATGTGAAGGGGAATATGTTTACCGAAGGTAAAAGATATCCAGAGGTTACACATACTTGATTACTGTTATCCTTGTACATTATTTATGATAAATGGCATCATCGAATGGAGGATGGTAAAGTTGAGCACAAAAGACTAATTAAGGGGAACAAATCGATTGGTAAGACTAAACTTTATTCGATATAACAGGGTAGGGCCTGTGTGATGCATACCTAGGCACCACCTTTCTCGATTGCGATGTAGGCCGGCTAAATCTTTACAACGGCCAAAACAAGACGTTACCGATTGGATCATTTAAGTTTTTTTCATTGTTGGTTATAAAAAGAAAATTATGTACCACGTGGAATAAATAAAGGCTTTTAAGACAAATTTATATAGTACACTAAAATCCCGATTAATACACTTTAGGTGTTTTCATAATTGTCCCTTCTTTCAATTTCCCATCTCTGAGTTGATGTACAGTTTGATATCTTGGACTACTAGGTGATGGCATCAGGCTATGAGTATTTCCTAACCGATTTAATGATTGATTCAAACTTTGCTATTACTAAACTTGTCATGAAAAAGGGTGAGTCACTGACTACCTTTTAAAAAACAAATGGACGATAACTGAATACAACTCACTTTAGAAAGAAATTTGAAGTGTTTAACTTTGGTAAGGAGGATAGCGAGTAAGTCGTAGACGGCAGCTGCATTGTTAAATGATCGAACAATCTGAGCTTCAGATAACTCTGATGGTCGATTCAGTATAACATCCTGACTAGCCTACATTAGTCGCACACAAACAAAAAGTTGAAAATTTGGGTATTTGATTTACGTAAAAATATATGCATAGAGATACATATTAAAAGAGTAGATTTCACTTCGATGAAACAATTTCTACCGTGGCTTGTTAAATTGCATCCAATGAATCATTTTGTCTACATTGTGACGAGTAAGAGATACACCGAGTGATCATATATATGAGAAAACGTAAACGAAAAAGAATAACAGAGCGGTTAACAAAGCTGTCTCATAAGATACATGTCAACTAGTCTTCATTATTTTCGTTCTACTTTTCGATATTAGACAAACAGTAAAACTGCAGCATGATCACCATCTCTTTCGATTAAAATTAGTTTAATTAGGAAGCTGGAATAGATCCAGTAAACCAGTTGCTGGCTAGATCTCAACTAGGATGCAAAAGATCTATTCGGCATCTGCCAGTTCAAATTATATTCGGGATCGATGAGATATTTGAATGAAAATCAGAAGATGGGTACACCATACATGTCTTCCTGTTTTTGCTTTAGAGCTATGAGACATGACTGTTGAAAGTAGAAGATACGAGGATTTTGTGTTCTCTACGCTGGATAGCTTAACTGCGAAAATTTAATTATACTTTTCGACACAATCACCAGCAAAAATCGTAAAATGGAGTCAAACATTCCTGTTATTGATACAACTTAGTAGGTGCAGATGAGTTTTGTAATAGTTTGGTATGTGAAAAGCTACAGTGCCAGGTGATGGTTATCCACACAGAAGTAGCTAAAGTTCATTTTTATTTATGACTCAACTACGTGAATGTGAAATGCTAAAACTGGTTAGTCACAACTTTAGTTTACTTATTACTAGTTACTTGCCAATAATAAGCGAGAATAAAGCGAAGGAAAAAAGTAAATACTATGGAGGTTTTTCATCAACACAAACTTACTATATGCTCAGAAATCATCAATGAAAGGACAGCCTCTTCTATTCGATTTTCTGGAATATATCGGTTCGTAGGATAACGGTATGGGACTAACTGGTAATCCTAATAGCAATTAAAAATAATCACGAACAAGATAAATCAGTATGAAAGAAGCATAGAATAACACAAAATATTAAATGATACACGCATAACAAGCAAGAAAAATTTCAGTTACTGTTTTTACTCCAATCAACGAATCTTCAGCAGCAAGTCACTGATCCTTGAGTCTGGTGGCAAACACCATTAAATCAGAAATTTGGAATCCAATGGTCTACATCGACAAACTTTAGCTGATCCAAATCACAAAGTGATTATTATCCAATATTATACACAGTTACTAATATTCACTCATGACTTGAATGACCATCTTGGAGGTCATCGTTTTTATTAAGATGCTGAAAAATTCGTTTCAGATTCAATGAAGCACTGATACTAAACTGTTATTCACTCTAGTGACCTATGTAAACTCCATCACAAAACTAACATGACCCAAATAACCATTAAAGACCAGAGACACTTGTTTGTTTCTAATTAGTCACACTTTAGAGCATGAACAATGATGAGTACTAAATAAATTCACATGAAGCCCAGGTGATTCGATGCACACTAATGACAAATTTATTACTTCACGTTGATGCTTTGTATGTGAAGTACTACGAGAAGAATTATCAACGATTACCTTTTAAGATTTTTCTCAGGTTTACGTGTCTGATGCATCTTGAAACGAAATAAGAACACTCCTGATAGCAAATAAGGAGTAATACGTGGGGTAAAACTAATTGGTATAGCCAGTTGTCGGTGTAAATTAAGCTAAGCATCCACTTATGCGGCGTGTTCGACAACACAAGCAAAAGATAAATTTCAGAAAGTTCGTACAGTTTTAATCTTGTTAATTATTTACTGCCTAAAAGTGAGTCATATAGATCTGTGAATACCAGTTAAATTCATCTTTAATGGTTTATGGGATTATCGATAAAAGAAAGACGAAGTAACTACTTGAACACAGGAAATATCAACCATAGTTATAATTCTATTACAACAATTGGATTGCAACACAGATACGTATAACCCTACTGTTTTGTGAATTAAACAGGTGTTGATCTGATATGCATTACACTGAACACTATGGGATTCAGTATCAGAATCACTAGAGTATATACACCGATTATTGTTGTTGTCAGATGATGCACTATAAGTTTTTCACAGTAATCCCTAAAAATTCACCTGACCAAAAGATTAGTTTTCCATATGAATATCAGTAACTGGAATACTGCTGTTGGATACTTAAGTACTGGAACTGTAAAAAAGTTTAATGCATAAATGGCTTTTCGTACTGAAGTATTGTCAACAATAATACAACTCAGAAGAAATAAACAGTTTTACGCACTAGGCTGTGAAGCTACAGTTTCGTGTCAAAACCGACCATACTATTTAAATATAGGAAGAAGATCAGTCGGAGTAAAGTTTCCACTATTAATTCAATAAACAACAGCCATGTGCACAGATTATCAGGCTACATAGTTTAAGTGAACTTAGCAGAGAATAAAATACGATAGTGGAAAATTAAAATCAATCAACAAATTGAGGTTAAGATGATATAGCTACCAAAATAAATGATACTTTTGACGAAGAGCTTCAAATTATCCACAATCTACTCAGTAGTAATGGATATCCAGAAACGTTCCTGGCTAAAAATATGAACACATCCAATATGAAACCCAGAATGCCTACAGTCTCCAAGAAACCATTATTCCTAAGACTACAATTTCGAGATGACATCATCAGCGAAATTGTGACACAACGCTTAAGAAATGCCATAAGAAGATCACTTAATGCCGCCAAGTTATGTTGTGTTTTCTACAGCCGGTCGATGATGACCACACGAACTAAAGACAGACTCCCTGACTTCTCCTCTTCTGTGTGCATTTACCGCTTCAACTGCTCTTGTGGAGCTAGTTACATTGGACGTACAGTTAGGCAAGTCCGTCGTCGAATCGCCGAGCATCATCCTTCATGGCTAAGTAAGGGGGAAACCAGATTGACACGAAGCTCAATACTCTCTCATCTGACTGACACCGGCCACCGAGTTAACATTTATAATGCCTTTAAAGTTATCTATCACATTCCTTCTCACCTCACCCATCCTCTACGAGTTCGTCTTTTACATACAGCAGAAGCCATAGGAATCCACCTACACAAGCCAAGTCTGTGTGTTCAGAAGAGATCCGTACAGTCTCTTTCTTTGCCTTGGCCATCTGTATAGCTCATTTATTACAACAAGACTTCATTTCATCCATCACACAATTCACTATAACTAATATTTCAATAGCTCCATTATTATTATTATTATTATTATTATTATTATTATTATTATTATTATTATTATTATTACAGACTTAACCATCTTTCTCTCCCCCTACTGTCTCTAATTACCGTCAACAATTTACCATTTTACGTAACAGTTCATTTTCGCTCTTTAGTTATCACTATACAAAATATCAATTATGTAAGAACCTGTTCACAAAATCTTTCTACGATAATTAATCTTTGCTTTAGTTAACTGTCTTAATTACCTGATCAATTATAACCTTCTTGATACTTTGAGACTGATAACCTTTCATTGAACAACTCTTACCACCAGATTGGTATGTAATTTTACGTTTGAAAATGCTATATTAGTGTAGAGCCATTGATGAGGAACTAATTGAAAAGAAATATTTCTTCGCTTACATTGTTCGTTTTAATAATTGTCTAAATGGGAATTTTTGCATTACTAAAAGGGTTACAATGGTTTCGAATCGTCTCAAAAACTAGTGTACTAGTTTAATTATCTTTAAAATCAAAATATGAATGCCCACAGCTTTGAGGTGATTGCATCAAAAAGATAGATTGAGTTTGATCGTTTGTTGAGTGACAGCAGTTATCAGATTGACTTAAACAGTTTTACAGTGTGAAACAGATGTCTACCATTTCTAGATGTTCTGTTATCAAGACGAATAGATGGCGGTGTCAGACGCAGTATTTATCGCAATAAATCGTGGTTTGATTACTATATACATTGCCGATCATTTGTCCCTCTTACATACAAAAGGAATTTAGTCCGTACACTGATGTTTTGAGCCAGTAAGATTTACACAGCTGATACTTTGAATGATGAATTAATTATAATGGAAAACTCCTGATACGAGAACAGCTATCCTGAAAAGTTTGTAAAGACTACAATAATGAAAACAGCCGGAGAAAAGCGCTTTCGAATGATGCCGAAGAAACGGTTGTATCTAACTTTAGCCTTCAAAGGAGATGCAGTTGCAGAAACACTGTGACTGAAACTTAGAAATCTAGTACACAAAACCTTCTTTGCCGCCACACCATGTTTGAAATCTACTAGTTGCTGTATGATGCCGTTGCAATTGAAGGATAGGCTTCCGAATCTGGCCACATCTACGTGCATTTGTAAATTTAACTGCCCCTATGGAGATAGTTACATAAGCAGAATGATTCGGCAAGCCAAACATCGCTTCAGTGGACACTGTCCAGGGTGGTTAGGTGTAGGGACAGTGAAATCCATCAAAAGTTCAAGACTTGTCCATTTAGCAGATGTTGAGCATACGATTGGCAAAACCTCAGCATTCACTACTATTTACTGAGTCCCATTACAGTACTCTAAGTTTGTGCGCCTCCGATTGCTAAGCATAGTAGAAGCCGTAGCAATTAAATTTTCCAAACCTAATTTATGTATTCAGATGTTTGTTAGTTCCCTTTCCCTCCCATGGCCTTCAACTTCAACCCAGATACAATCACAATAAATCCCTTCCCGGTTATCCCCATAAATGTAAATATTATCTCAGTTTGTACTCTTAAATTATCATTTTATTCTTCGCCCTTAGTTTCATAATTGATTAAGAATCTTAACATTTTATTATCTAATCGCTATGCGACGATGATTTTATTTCCTTCTATCCCTGCACCCACACAATTCACTCACATACTTGCAACGATTGACTACTGAGTATATATAAACTTCCCGAGATTTTATTTTGTTATTATCACTTTTACTGTCATCTTTTAATTCATATACCCAAATTAATTTAACCATGTTGGTATCAAATGATTATGCTGGAAAATTTGTAAATTTAAATTTAAAGCCTGACGAGAATTTATCAAAAATACATATTCGCTTCAAACTCTCTCTTCGAATTACCATAATGGGAATATATAAATTAGTTTTACTATAGAACTACATATTCAGAACGTATATACAAAACAGCTTGGACATAATTTAGAATACATCACCGGTGAATTCAAAAGACGCATGAATTTAACTGAGCTGATGAACATTACCATACGAGCCAACTAAGAAAGATCCAAACAGCTAGTTTTTTTAAGCATATGTCAAACAATAGATGTTCGTTGGTTGAACGCTTTCTGCCGATTGCTCCAACCAACTAAAATCCATCGAAGTGCATCGCGATGATAAGCCTTCTAGCTTGGCGGCCACATTGTAAAATGATCCATATAATTAGGTCAGCACCAGACAACATGAGACTGGTTGCTTCCTAGTGATTAATCAATGTACGTGTCAAACAACTTGGCTTAGTAACCTGAATTGAAAAAAACTACGAAGTCACTGGTAATATTGTAAAATCTGTACATGGAACCAATATTCAAGCACAGGATGGGGTTTGACCAAACAATATTTACAACGGGAAACCAAAAATACTACACAAATAAATGTCAAACGGTTTGACAGACAGGTGAATCAGTTTAAAGTCCTGCATAGATGCACATTATTTCAAACTGCCGCACTTCACAACAACACAAGGAGGAAATGAAATAATGATGCCGAAGTAATCAAAAATGTGTGTAAGCGAGAATAAGCACATGAAAGTGACCAATAATGTTCAAATTTTGACGGTAGGAAGCACATACACCTGTGGCATTGTGACAGACTTTGAATTATATCATTGACCGCAGAGAAGAGAAGCAGTCAAAAAATAGCATGAGTAAAACTGAGTACGGTTAGCAATTTCTGAACTTCTCTCTGCGTTGATACTAATGATTAAATGAGAATACTTCACATTCAAGGAAACGGCTTAATGGGCTGCAGTCAAGAATAATTGTGGTCAGCATTTCAAGTAAATTACTTTTCAACGCTAAAACTTATAGGAGCATTCCAAAACTACGATATAATCAAAACAAGGCACATGAGTCAATCGATAATGTACGAACACCGACTGCCAGACGGTGAACAATGGATCAGCTTGTTCAGCTCTTTCCAACCACATCCAGGCGAAAGAAAATAGTCACTGAATGGAATAGTTTATAATGCAGGGTAATTATGATAAAACAACAGTTAAAACGAATGACACACCTTATCCGTTCGAGAATCTTGATCCAATGATGTATTGTACTTGTAGTATGACTTTATGCATACACTCCGCAATAGTAGTTCAGAGAATTGTAGAGATAGGGTTTGTCTGAGGGACTTAGTTGCAGGCAATTCACAGTAACCCAGAATAGTTCGGTATTTTGAAATGGCTCCGGATATATTGCTTGAGATAATGCATATGTTAAAATAACGCAGTTAGGCCAACAAAGCAGACAGGCAAAAAATATTAAGCGTAAAGTTAATTTCTTGATGCTAAACGTCATGAAGTTGCATTTAAGTATTCCGCAAATCTGAGGATTTCGTCCATACAAAGATTTGAATCTCTATATTTGTTAGTCCTTGAATGAGCTGTTTTTATTTTTCAGTTTAGGATAATGCGAACAGAACCAGTAGATGTACATTTTCATACCACTACAGTTAATTCCTACTTAAAATTGTGGATGAAGAGAAGTTTAACAGACAGACGATCACAGTCAGACATAACGCCATAAGCCCAAAAGCTAATTTTATTTGTTCTCAACTATCTAAATGAAATAAGAACACAAGAATTTCTCAGCAAAACTCTGTTGGTTGCAGCCATCAGTCGACATCAACACAAGGTCCACCATCACAACATAAAGGGCTAAGTTTCCATGATTCACATAAGCACATCAACATACAACATAACAAGGTGAAAATACGAAGAAAATGAGCCATGAAAAGAATACGCGGTAGTTCAAACAGTGAATAGTAGTATGGTAATTAGGACGGAGATAATGTACGGATATGTGTCAGTAAAACTGGCTCTCACCCCTATTATCTACAATCCCGGTTATTACAGCAAGCTAGGAGTTAACAAGTCCTTATACAATTCAGATCAACAATTAAAAACCCTGTGGACTGAAACCAATTTCAGTTTGGTCGGATTTATTGTCTTCTCAACATAAACCTAGTTCGGCTAAAATTATGTGTCGGGGTACACGAAGACTATCCACATAAAACACGTTACAACCGACTTAAGTCGATCTGGTTCACAACCTTACCGAACAGGTTACCACCGTGCAAAATACTGCTAACCAGTCACATCGGTCCAGGGGACTTGGATGCAAAGACTGATGAAAATGTTCTGTATCTTTTTGGTTCCGCAATAAAAGTCACGAATATCAGCAACCATTCATGTACTACGCTATCATACCGAAGGCAATGATGCAATTCAATCTGGTGTTTGTATTATGCACTAAGTTATGAACAACACATTGTGACAGCTTACGACATTATCCGGTCACCCATGTCAACACAGAAATGTAGCCTAATACTTAAAAAAAACTGCTTGAAAGACGAGAGCTTAAGCCAGTTAGCTAACGTTACACACGGCTAAAATCACAGGCACCTATGACTACCGGTTTTACTTGATTATATTAACTTTGAAAAGGAATTTAAGTTGATAGAACATATTTATAACTATGCTTGTCTACTTGCTTTAAAAACAACTGACCGTCTGCTGAGTAGCTATATATATATATATATATATATATATATATATATATATATATATATATATATATATATATATATATATATAAAACTTAGGTTATTAGTACACTACAGTAATGCATGAATACGTAAGTTTATAGATCGAAGCATACCCTTTTTCAATCATAATTTCTGGGATTCTTTCTATCACTTTCTCTACAGTTGGTGGTAAAGTGATACATGAACTGGTGTTTTCCGGTTGGTTTCGATCTAGTTCCTGCAGGTGCTTTATACATAAATGACACGCCAAGTTGTAGAGTGCAAGGATGGAATCCTTTTCTTTTGACACATCAAGTGAGCCCTTTAGTTTACACTGCTCTTCTTTGCATAAACCTGTGAGATAACGAATTGTAAGAACAAAAACGAACCTAGTACAGCCAAGCCCTCACTTACAATCCGGTTGAAACGTAATGTAATGGGATCCATTTTGGTAGATGAAAGGTTTAGAGAGCTAAGTAGTTTAAGGGCTTTATCAGTATTTCCTTGTAGATAAAAAATCTTTCCCAAAAGAACAGACGCTTCGAATTTGTACTGCTCGTCATTGCTGCTGATAACTTCTTCCGCATATTTTCTGGCCTTCGACAAACTCCCTGTTGTCAGCTCTCCCTGGTCAGTCCATTCTATTTCGTTTTCACACAAAATCAGCTGATTCAATATATCTAAGATAAACAATACAACAGTTAATCTCCTCAAGAAATCATACGAAAGGGAGTGGAGCGGTCAGATCCATGAACTGATATGATATCTAAAGCTTTACTCCAATGTCCCTCAGCACGATATCGTTCAATCTCTGTTTCAACCTTCCCCTTCTTAGCTTTAACGGCCTTCAAAGTAGCCATCCAAATGAATGTCCCGCTGGAAGCTGATATATTCCAAATACTTGGTTAAAATCCAATAACCAATATCATTTTTACGAGCCAAAGTAAATCAACTAACTTTTCAGTGCTCATTTTTAGGTCCTTCGGAGTTATTCTAGAACATTTGTGGATTCCGATGCAGAAGGCTGACCCACTAGCCTGACGTAGTTCTGGTTAACTCGATGGGTGGCAGGTAGTTGATTAAATTTATTGGGATTGCATGATTTCTTCAGGCACTATCGTGCTGATGGATTGCTCAACTGATGTGCCTCCAGAAACGTGTTCGAACTGGTTTCAAAAAGAAGGCAGAAAGAATGGACAGACTTCCAGTAAAGACGAGGGAGAGACGAGGGAATAAAGTTGTAGAGAAGTGGAAAGAGAGTAAAGAAGAGACCTGGGTGACTTTAGAGAGAATGACAGTGATATGCGGAACCCTAGTAAATAAGGAGAGGTAACAGAGTCAGCGAGAGTCATAGGAGATTTTGGATGGATTACGGGAATAGAAATGGTAATTTTATTTTTGAGGGTGTGGCAAGTGGGAGTGAGACGTCCACCGTGGGAGTGTAAGGTTGGCTGAAGTTTGCAGCAACAGTGGTGATTCAAGAGATTCGGTACCGATTATACTTGTCTTGTCTTTTTACCACCTGAATAAGCGCAAGCCATAAGTTTCATAACCGTCCACACCCTTACTCAAGTTTGAGGACGGAGTGGAAGTATCCTTTTAAATGTCCTGTATCTCTGCAGGTGGCTGGCAAGTATGTTTCCTTGGCCTGAGTGTGAAAGAAAAAACGGAATTAAATCATGGCCAAGTTGCCTAAAGACACTACAATTAGATCAGTGTTTGCTACACAGTATGCTCGAAGTATTCAGATTTCTAGTTTGAAGACAGAGAACTGTTGGTCGACGCTAATGTTCTTCAAATCGACCTCTGTGTGCCACGTTACGCTATGCCAGCTGATGGCGAAGACACCACTTTTGAAAGTGTCAATCACGCGATGTAGAAACGAGTAGTCTACGTTGCTTACATTCGCCTTTGGCTTTTTCATTCTTATGTTGTATACTATGGAGAATTCCAACGTCTGAGAAACAAAAAGAGAAGACTGGTGATGGACATGATCATTTCCTCAACTCGTAGAGCACGTAAGTAGGCCACCTTTTCACCTGCAATCTGCTAAAGAGATTAATGATCAACTTCTGGAGTGAGTTCATGTAGGCTAGGACACCTGCCGCCAGCACCATCAATCTGGCCATCAGTTGACCTCTTCGCAAAACAAATGAGCCCATTTTTAGCAACAAACCAGAATTCTGAATACAGTTCAGCAGTTTACACCCAATAAGCTGTGTTGCCATCCGGGTGAACCTGTCGCGGCTAGTCCCAAACGACATTCCTTACATTGACCAAGTACTTTGTATAAAACTTTCCAATGGGTGCCTCTTGAAACGTAGAGTTTCAGTAGCACGTTGCCACTTCAATCTATTATGTGCAGTCATTCAAAACTGGCTATATGACTCCCCAGAAGCTATCACTTTATCCTCACATGATCTATTTCATTTCACCCTCGGATGCACAGCTAGTCATACAAGAACATTTTAGTGGCGGCTGACCGCCTTCCCACAATACAATTTCTTTGAACCCACTCCCGGTTATATCAAAATATGTATCCGGAGTTCGTTTTTTGAAAGACATGGCATTCCCTCAACCATGATACGCTTAGAAAGTGGTCCTTCTGCAAGGTGATTATTTAACAAATCGTTTCGGCTAGAAGCGTCTCTACTCACATGAAAATTACACTATCACTTAGGCTGTAAATGCGTCTGTGGCTGCAGGTACCATCAAATCCGAAAAAATTTCCCTTTGTCTCTCACTGTCTGACACTATTCGACATCATTCTTGATGAGACATGTGTATTTTTTGATGGCTCATTGTCATGTCATACCACCCCTTTCATTTTGATCCATGCTCTTCAGCAATATTGCCTTGGTACGAGACAGAAAAACAAAGCTAAAATTAAACCATTGAAGTGTTTTATCGCAGTAAATCCTTATGGTCGACAGTAAAACATAGGTAGGTATAACACTGTTAAGAAGCCGTCGGTCAGATGAGTGTGGGTTTCTATGTTTTTGCTTTCCTCATGAAATGAGGGCATCATACCAACTAATTTCGTTAACATGTTGTTATCCATAAGACCAGTGAAATGCGATGACCACTCTTTTTTCTTTGGGCTGGTGTTAGTGACTGGCCCTAATTTCTTATCAGTTAGCGATTAATAAGCATGGAATAACAAGTGGTATTTCGGCAAAGTAAATAACCAGATATGTGAGCAACATTTTATCTCATCATTTCACCGGAGGATAAATGGTTCCTGAAAATAAAAATGATACAAGTGATCACTTTATATTTATTACACGCACCGCTTAGTAGTTAATGCAAAGGACAACAAATTATAGACTCTGATAAACAATTTAAAAAGTCGAAACACGAGGAAAACATGAAGAACAATTTCGATTATGTATGGTCAAATCCGAGACTGTCAAGATGAGTGAGTCATGACGTGGGTAGTGTAGATTTCCTCACAGTCACCATTCTCATGAAGGTTGATGATGCTGTCTACAATACCAATGAGAGCTACATGAACAAGTCATTCAGCGCAGCTTATGAGACACCAATAAAATCCCTTTGCTTTTAAACCTAATACATCTGAGGTACGCATAGCAAACTAACAGTTAGTAAACTCTAGAAATTAATTTATGAGGCTGGTCTTACGTGTTTGACCTCACCCTCTCAAAACATCTAAGTAGTCTTCCCCTTTCTAGGATAAATGTTTGCTGAAAGCTAGGCGATTTTGATTGTTTTGTTTGCGAAAAGCATAAGCACTAAAATGAATAATACTGCCCATGAAATCTTTGAACACGGGTAACGTGAATAGTATCACATCTGTCCAACCAGAATGTCAATGCTCATACCCGAAACTACAGGTGACAACAAACAGGACACCAACAAGTAGTTCAAAAGAAAAACACCACAAGATTTAAAAAGATGCAGTTAATTAAGTTGTTCCCTATCAAATGTATACAAATCAAATTACTTTTCATAATTATGTGACTTTGGTGCACACCATACTTCTCCGGAAATTTGACTCAAGTTACGTGGAGTATAATAATATTAGAATTATTATTCCACATTGCATTATCATTATTATTTGTCCCTTGGGTTCCTAGTGGGACGTGGGGCTTCGGTAGCACTTCGCCACTTCACTCTATTCTATGAAGTTTTTTTAACCTGGCTCTGTGACTCCCCACAAGCTTTCATTTCTTCCTCATATGATCTCTCCCATGTCGCCCCCGGACGTCCAGCTCGTCATTTCCCCCTTGGGTTCAACTCAACAGTCTGGCTCGGTGCGTGATATCCCCAGTCGGCCTTCTCAGTGTATGCCCAGTTCATCTCCACTTTCTTTTGCATATTTACTGGGTGATGGGTTCTTGGTTGGTTCGTTGCCAGCCAGATTTCCTTGTCGCCTATTCTCTCCGGCCACCTGATCATCAGTATCTAGTGTAGGTGGCAGCTGTTGATGAATGTCTGTAGTTTGTTGGAAACGCTTTTCGGGACGTACCAAGTTTCCGAACCATATAGTAGCACTGACTTGACTGACATTAGTGTTCAAAACCCGGATCTTGCTCTTTGTTCTGAGTGCAGTAGATCTCCACACTGATTTCAGGTTGATGAAGGCCTTTCTTGCTTTCCCGATCCTGGTTTTGACATCCTCATCTGTTTGACCGTCGCCTCCTGTAGTTGAAACGATGCTGCCTAGGTAGGTGAAAGAGACTACTGCCTTTAGGTTCCTCCCACTAATGGTTATTGGTGCTTATTGTTGTTGATTGGGCATCTTCATCGCCTCCGTCTTCTTTACGTTCATCTGAATAGCTTCTGCGCTGCCTCTTCTGTCAACTTGTTGGTTTTTGCCTGTAGATCTTCGATTTAGTGTGACACCGGACATAAATCACCATTGGCGAAATCTAAATTTCCCAGGGATTTTTCATCTGTCCAGCGTATGCTCATCTTTTCGCTCCTCACAGTTTGTTGCGTGATCCAGTCCAGTCCAGTAGGCTACAATCAGTAAGATCACCGGTGATAGTGGGCAGCCTTGTCTTACTCATCTCCACTTCAATTCAATGGCTTTCCATTGTGAATCATTTGGGATGAAGCATCATGTAGCATATAGCTGTTGAATGGGGTTTACAAAGGTTTGTGTCACTAAAACCGCAGTGTTGAAGCAACTTCCAAATTACTTCTCTGTCTACGCTGCCGAAGACCTTAACGAAGTCGATGAAGTTGAGATGGAGCATTGGCTGCCATTCTATCCTCTGTTCTATGATGATGCGTAGCGTAGCGCTGCAGTTTGATCCCCACACGAGTTGTTATTCCTGAACTCAGTCGGCAAGCCTGTTCCGGTTGTAATTTTGAATCCAGCTCATCCTTTAGTCTCTCCAGAATGATGTGGCTTGATATTTTGCTTGGAGTGGACAGGAGCATGATTCTGCACCAGTTCCTGCAAAAGCTTAGGTCTCCCCTCTTTGGAAGTTTGACAAGGCAACCCTTCTTCCAATCGCCAGGTGCCCTTCCTTCCTTCCAAACCCTCTGCAATAGTGGTGTGAGCACGCTCGCTGTTGTCTTTGCGTCTGCTTTCAGTGCTTCTGGTGGGATTCCCTCCGGTCCTGATGCTTTCAGGTTCGGGGTTCGTAACTTAGATGATGACAATTTAGTTTGTTTCAGTGGTTTTAAGTTATTTTGACAAGGTCGATGCCTTTCCAAGATGAAATGGGGAGAGGATATAGCAACATTTATCTACACAAACTGGTCCACTTCCAACTATTCAAACTTTGGCTTCTCCAAAGGGAAAATTGACCACATTACCACTTAGTGTCATCCAAAACGTTTGAGGAAATTATTATTATTAGTCCCCTGGGTTCCTAATGGAACACAGGGTTTCACTAGCACGTCTCCAGTGACCTCTGTTCTCTGAGATCTTTTGAACCTGGCACCACGACAGCCCACAACCTCTCATTTCCTCCTCGCACGATCTCCTCCATGTCACCCTCGGCACCGACGTCCAACTCGTCGCTTCCCACGGGGATCCCACTTGAGGCACTGGCCTGACGTGTGATGTCCCCAGTCGGCCTCCTCAGTGTATGCCCAATCCATCTTTGCTTACGCCTGCATATTTGTTGCATGATAGGTTCTTGGTTGGTTCGTTCCCAAAGCTCCTTGTTGCTTATTCTTTCTGGCAATCCATCTGATCTTCCGTAGCGAGCGTAAGCAGTTGTTGATGAATATCTGTAGTTTATTGGAAATCCCTTTCGTAACGCGCCAAGTCTCTGAACTATACAGAAGCACTGATTTGACGTTGGTGTTGGTGTTGAAAATCCGGATGTTGTCCCACATGCTGAGTGGAGTGCAGAAGATCTCCACACTGGTTTCAGGCTAATGAACACCTGTCTTGCTTTTCCGATTCTGACTTAGACATCCTCGTCTGTGCCTGTGCCGCCTGTAGTTGGAACAAAGCTGCCTAGATATGTGAAGGAGGTTACTTGCTTTGACTTCCTCCCGTTGATGGTGACTGGAGTTTGTTGTTGGTGGTGGTGGGGTATCTTCATCACTTCTGTCTTCTCTATATTCACTTGAAGTCATGTCTTCCTTCACTGCCCTGCCTCTTCTGTCAACTTGTTGGTTTTCGCCTGTAGATCATCAAGTTTATGTGACGTCAGGCACAAGTCATCGGCGAAATCCAGGTCTTCTAGGTTCTTTTCCACCATTCAGCCGGCGTATCCCCCTCTTCTCGCTACACACTGTTTGCTGCATGATCCAGTCCACCACAATAACGAATATCATGGGGGATAGTAGGCAACCTTGTTTCACTCCTGCCTTCACTTCAAAAGCATCACTGAGCTTCCCATTGTGAATTACTCGGTTGGCATGTGGTGTCTTCATATAGTTGTTGAATGAGGCGGATAAAGGTTTGCAGTACTCCGTTATAATGAAGCAGTATCCAAATTACCTCTCGGTCGACACTGTCAGAGGCCTTCTCAAAGTCGATGAAGTTGAGGTAGAGAGCTGATTGCCATTCCATGATCTGTTCTATCATGATGCGAAGCGTTGGAATTTGGTCCGCACATGATTTGTACTTCCTGAAGCCTGCCTGTTCCGGTCGTAGTTTTGAATCCAGTGCATCCTTAAGCCTCTCCAGGATGATGCGGCTTAATATTTTGCTCGGGGTGGACAGGAGAGTGATTCCACGCCAGTTCTTGCAAACACTGAGGTCTCCCTTCTTTGGCAGTTTGACAAGGTAACCCTTCTTCCAATCAATGGCCAGGTACCTACCCTTCCTTCCACACCTTCTGCAATAGTGGTGTGGTGTGAGCATGTCCACTGTTGTCTCTGCGTCTCTTCTCAGTGCTTCTGGCGGGATCCCATCTGGTCCTGCTGCTTTCCCTCATTTCAGTAGCTTAGTGGCGTTCAGGACTTCCATTTTTGTTGAAGGATTTATGTTCACTTGTAGTTCTGTGGCTGGGCTGTAGGTGGTATTTCTAGACGAAGCGCAGGTGGTGGTGGTCTATTCAAGAGCCTCTTGAAGTGGTCAGCCCATTGTTTCTTTTGTTTCTCTTCTTTCGCAATTAAATTTCCGTCATCATCTTTTATTGGCTTCGTCTGCGTTGTGCCCTTCCCAGACAGCACCCTGGTTATTTGACACAATGTCGTCAGGCCTCTTTTACCTGCAGCCTGTTCTGCTTCATTTGCCAGTGTTTCGTAGAAGTGTCTTTTGTCTTTGCATACACTCTCCTTCACTTCTTTGTCCAGTGTTTTATACATTATGCTCAGTTCCTCTCTTCGTTGAGCATCCTTGCACTGGTTTATCTTCTGCTTCACCATCCTCCTCTCCTCTATCAGCTTTCAGGTATCCGTCGAGATCCATTCCTTGTCTTCTTCCTTCTTCCTTCCTAATGCGGCTGTGCAGGTTTCCCTACACATCTCTTTTAAAGACTTCCAGTGTTCTTCCACACAGCTTTCTTCGGGGATATTCCTCAAATTCTGCCATTTTGTCTTGATGGCTGGCTGTCGTGAAGATTTCCTTTGTAGTTTCATCCTTCACTTTCCGAGTTATATACTTGAACTGTGGTCTATCGCCAGCTTCCTTGAAGCCTTTCAACTTGATTTGGAAGGTTCCTTGCACTAGGTAGTGAGTGGTCTGAACCTACATCTGCTCCTCTTCTTGACCTTGTGTCAAGTAGACTGCGTCTCCATTTTCTTGAGATTGAGATAAAGTCGATTTGATTTTTAGTGTGTTCTGGTGTCTGGTGAAATCCATGTGGCTTTGTGGACATCCTTTGCTTAAGCACACTGCCTCCAACCACCAAATAGTTGGATGCACAGAAATCGGCAAACAATTCTCCATTCCAGTTCATTTCACTGAGCGCTTCTCGGCCCATGGTTAGTTCTCGTCCTGTGTTGTCTGCTCCCAGTTTGGCATTCATGTCACCCCGCCTAATAGAATTTCGATGTGGCCAACTGAGGTCTTGTCCAGTGCTGATTGAAGTTGTCTGTAGAATTCCTGTTTCTTCTCTTGCTCTGCATTATTTGTAGGTGCATAGCATTGTATGACTGTGACTTTCCTTCCTTTTGAGTTGAATCTTGCTGTCACGATCCTGCAGTAGGAGATTGGTCCCCATTTCATGAGGGCCTTCGATGCTCTTGGGAACATCGTGAAAGCCACTTCTTTAGTTTGCTCGTGGTTGTCGTCAGGGTGACCGGAGTAGATTATTGATTCTCCAGTTGACAGGTCGGAGAATCCACTCTCATTCCATCTGCTTTCGCAAATTCCAAGCACTTCAATATGATACCTTATCATCTCTTTTGCAATCTGGGCTGCCTCAATGGGTTCAAACATGATGAGGACATTTCATGTCCCCCTCCCTACTTTCGCCTTCATCGAGAGAAGACACATCGGCCAATTGGCTTCCCGAAGGCTTTCACCAACTGGCGTCATTTCTCCTCTCCGATTCCAGCGAGGAATAATTTTGTTATTATTTTTTATATATCGTTTGTGCTTTGAAGTTTCTTGGTGGTTATATTTGTTTTGAGGGGTAGGGTTGCTATCTCTATGCCCAACCTTCCCTCTTTACCCGGGCTTAGAACCGGCCGGTAACTAGTGAACTAGTTAACCAGGCGAGGTTTGAGTAAATACAAACACACATTTACAAAAAACATTTATGTCACAACTGCCTGCAGTTCGTCAGATTTGTCAATTTTCATTAGTGAGTTCGCTGAATTTAAATTCATTAGCAGTGGTTTCCGCCCTCATTCTGAGTAAATCATTGACCATAATCTGTGGAGATCTTAATTCACGTGACTGCAGCTTCCCTGTAACTTCTGTTCATGGAAATAGGATTAACTTTTCTGCTGGTCTCGACAGTATTTACAAATGACTTTGACACATACAACAACTGTAAACGCATCGTTTTTCAAAAATGCCATACTCACTGTTTGAGAGAAAATTGAAGTTGCACATGTATCTAAGTCACCTTGCGGGCAAGATGTACCCATAACTGTAAATTTTGGTTTTCTGGTTACAATGGGGAAATTTCTTTTGCTTGTGCTTGAGCCTTAATTGAAGGCCCTCAGAGATGCAAGGGAACTTACTCACAGACACAAGTAGGATACTTTAGATGCTGCGACTGCCTTTTACTGAAGTACTGTTTTAGGTCTAAACAAACATGTTAAGTATGCTCGTTGTGACTTCTCGGATTACTAACCAAACCCACAGCATTACTAGTTACTGAATCATGGTGCCCTGACTCAGTCCTAGATATGGACCTATGTATAGGTGGTTATACTCTCTATCGTACTAATCGCGATCACAAACGTGGTGGAGGCTGTTTAATCTATTTGTGTAGCCTTGCTACCTCAAATAAGACTGAAGATGATATCTTCAACGATCTGTTAGACTCACTTTGGGTCATTATAAACGGTACTAACTGCAAATTCCTCTCAGGCTGTGTGTAAAAAGCGCCATGTTCGACAAAAGAAAGTGATGAACTGATGGCTAGATCATTTGCCTACGCTGGATCCCTCACTGTTGACTTCAAACTGATTGCATGCGACTTTGACTCACCTGAAGTTAAGTGAGAGACCCGTCGCGGCCCACACAAACTTGACGAAATACCTGCTGTCATAGATGTCTATGGCTGGAAGCAATGCGTCCAGCAATCCATGCGTGGAAATAGTAAACTGGACCTGGCCTTTGCCGTGACATCCTCCCTGTCACTGACTACGTTAGTAGCGAATTCTCTTAGAGCGGCCATAGGATGGTATTCTTACGCTAACCAAATATTCCTCCCAGTGAGAAAAACAAGCGACCTTCAAATTATACCCGGCGTCAAAGCTACAAGAATTTAGGATGGGAAGGACTCATCGAGCTCCCCAGGTGCTCCCCATGGGGTGACTACTTGACTACCGCCTCATTAACATACACATTCTCACTTTTCCACAGAAATATAGAGCTGTGTCTAGATACTGTTGCTCCTGTGAAAACAGTTAGGGTTTATAAGAAGGCAGATTCATGTACCGCTAAAATATTCCACAATAAACTTAGAAAATTATCATCACAATACCACCCGCCGAAAGACTTCATGTCACTGCACAGTATCTGCTAAACACTCAGTAAACGAAGAGATCGTCGCTTTCAGGAGTGGCTCTAGAATACACAAGCTGATATCTCTTTTGAGTAAACGTCTGAAGCCATCAACGGATGTAGCCTATCTACTACATAATGGGGTGGTACACAACGATCCCCTCAAGATTAATGAACTGTTTAGCGAATCATTCGCTAATTTCAACCTTAATGCCCTCAAACCCACTAGCTTAACCCCAACTGCCACTAGTTCATGTACCAGAGTGGAGTTCACTGTCAAAAGTATCACCGAGGCTATCAGAAGCCTGAGACTATCAATAGGTACGGGAATAGATGGCCTAAACGCAATAGTCATCGGAAACAGTGGTGACGACATGCTGCTGTTCCTGCTTGAGATATTCACACTATAAATGAAAAGTGGAGAGTATTCCAGGGAGCGGAAAACTAGCTTTGTAGTCTCCGCCACAAGTCCAGTGACGAAGCGAATGCTAGTGACTACAGATCTATCGATACAACGTCAGTCGTCCCCCAGATTACGGAAAAAGTGATTAAAAGCAGCGTGTCCGACTACCTACTTTGAGAAAACTCCATCACAAAGTCTCAGCACGGTCTCATCAAAAAAGGTCTTGCGTTACTTGCCATTTTGATTTCTTTGGCCATGTTACTAGCAACTGCAGGGCGCGCAAAATCGTCATTGTTCAATACTTCGATGTATCAAAGTCAGTTGACAAGGTGCCATACAGTATTCTCTTTGATAAGCTACAATCGACTTACATTCTTGACCCTTTGCTTTATTGGCCAAAATCACTTCTTAGTGATCGTAGTCACATGGTTTAGTTGGATTCCAGGCCTATAACCTGCGGAGTAATACAGGGGTAGTGTCCTTGGGACTTTGTTGTTCATAACTTATATCGATAATGCAGGCAAGTGTTTCACTGCAGGAGAGATATTCCAATACGCTGATGACCTTGAGGTTGTATACTCATGCCACACCCATGAGCTGAACAGTACGCTTCCACCGCTCAACAAGAATAAGGGGAAGTTGTTAAATGGTGTGACGGGTCCCATCTCAGGTTCAACATTGATAAGTGTGGCTGGCTTAGCACAGGCAGCGATAACCTAGATGTGTCTCTTGAAGTATGTGGACAAAAGCTACCTGGACGTTCTTCAGCACTAGACCTTGGTCTTAGGTATCCCAGCGACTTAACATTCTCCAGACAAACTGCTTGTATCACATCTGAGCCACGCGGACTCCTTGGATGCGTTGTCCGTAACTTCCGTAGCACTGAGTCAAGGGTCCCACCACACAAAGTGAGCATCCATCCAATTTTGGAATACTGGCCGTTTATCCTAAGTGGCCTTCGCACAAGTGACGGAGGAAAAACTGAGGGAGTACAACGCCGCTTTACACTAAGAGCACTGGGAGCTGACTGCAGCCTAGACTACATCTACAGATGCAGTATGCTGGGACTGGAACCTCTCTGGAAGAGGAGACTTAGAATGAATCTTAAATTTTACTATAAATTACTTCGTAAGCAAATACACTTATATGACCCGGATATTAAAACAGTGGTATCACCTGCTCACCATTTACGTAATCATAATCTATCAGCTGAAAATGAGTATTGTAAGACCAAACTGAGAAGAAACTTCTTGCTTGATAAGTTCCCTCACATCTGGAATAGACTATGAGGAAATGTGTACTGCATGTTCATTGTCTTTTGTTCTGCAATGAATATGCTCCCAACAGATGATGAGTCTACCACTCGCCTAGGCACTATTTATACGTTCTTGGCTAATGAAAACGCGCTAAGACCTCTAAATGTGTAGAGTAAGGCTGTCATAAATCTCAAGTATCTTCTACCTCAATGGACTCATAAAAGGCGTTTGACTATTGGTCCACATAGTCGGATTGTGCAGTACACATGCATAGCCAGTGTTCCCTCCACGTTTATCAACGAAAACTGCCTATTTAATAACTAGCGTGAACTTCATGTTAGAAAAACAGAAGAGTCAATCTCATATGCATAAATTAAAGTTAACATCTAGTTTGAATGACCAAAAAGACAAGAACTTCTATCCTCCCGGTTCGTTTTGCACGGTGTCCCGCTGTCCAGTTTCTCCTTGCGCTTTCCTTTCTTTCCTCTTTTCAGTATCAGCCTGATGTGAAAGTCTTGAGCATTAGTTTGATCAAAGTATCAACTTGCTGGAAATCCTACTTCGCACCTAATACTGAAACTGATGTTAGAAGTATTCAACTGGCTTGCTTCCGATTTCATGTTTCTTGAACAGCTTCACAACCAACTCACCTCCCTACCAGTACCCTAAATGCTACTACATACGAAACCCCAAGCACAATAACCGGTCTCAGATTTCTGGCTCGGGACAAATGTAGCGGAAACCTGGATAAACAATAAAACTCAACAGATCACTTCACCTAGAGGCAACATGTCCATAATAATGCTACGCAACAGATTTCTCTAGTATTTTGTCCTGTGTCAATCAACCTGATAGAAGTCAATTAACAGCCAACTTATCTCCCTGACAATGTTGCATACTTTAATGTGAAGTCTATGAAGTTTTACACATGTGTAATACTCACCACTGTTGAACGACGATTCTTCCATTCTTTGATTACTTGCGCCACAACAAATTTTTTCAGTACTACCAATCTGAATTCCTGGAAAAAGTAACACTTCAAACCTGAGAAATGCCTGAACTTACATATTCTCCTGGATTAAATGATTGTGTAGATACTTACTTATTCCTGAAATCATCGAAATAGGTTATTGCCGGTCAAGAAAGCTATGAACAAAAGAACTGCTGTTCAAATAGATGTCTGTCTGACGAAACACTGGGTTTTGCTGGCGAGCCAGTCATGTTGACCGTCCATAACGCAATATTAAACGTCAATAGCTCGAGCAGAGGAAACTTGTGGTTTTTGAGCTCTCGCTTCTAGGTCTTGAGGCTTGGTTCTTTTTGTACGGTCGTACTCCTTCAATGGTCACAGAAATCTTTGCGTTTCCCTGCATATAGGTCCAAAGGTAGTGTTTGTCTATTTAAGGGTGTTTTATTGGCAAGTTGTAGCTTGGCTTGTTTGCGGGGGGGGAAAGGCAACGGAGCTGCTAATAAGATCAATCAACCTTTGGCAATTCCTGTTGTTTTAGGCGGCTGCAAGTAAGTGTTAAGAGTTACTTAAAAAGCGATAGAAAGGGGGCGAGTGGGGAATGAGAAAAAGAGGAGTAAAAAGTTCTCTTGAAACGATAAATGTGACTGGTAATAATATAGAAGAGGGGTGCATCTTGCTTCAGATACTAGGGTTGAGGAACAAAGAAGAATACAGGGGTAGGGTAGGTGAGTAAGGTCCCCACGGGATTGTCGGTTTTGGACTGATGACGTTGTCCTATTTGAGTAGTCCACTTGTTGAATGATCTTGTAGGCTGTTTTCAGATCACCTCGTTTTCTTCAATAGCTTAGTGTAAACAAGTTGAGTTATCTGAAGCGCTGCTGACGTGTACTGCCTGTGAGTCAGACAACCAACTTAGTTGCTCTTCTTTGTGACTTCTCGAGAGAATTTGCGTGTCTCCTTAGTAGTGGGGTCTTTTTCGTTGAACACCTCTGGGTGTGGTCTAACATAGGTTTTGAATACAATGAGGAATAACTCTGGGGTTAACAATCCAAGTTGTCGCCTCAGAAAGTGCATAATTGCGTTTGCCTCTGTTGCAGTTCCCTTTCAAATGCCAGTAGCATCCAGTGTGTCACAGAAGTTAAGTCCGAAGTCCCGCCCTGTGGATACCTTAGTGATTGCTCGTTTGTTCACAGTGTAGTCTATTTTCATCGCCTCTGGTGTGCGAAGATACATCACCTTGCACTTCTCCAGGTCAAAGCTTAGGCAGCTTGCAGCTGACCAGGACTCCGGATGCAACAGGTCGTTTCAGAGTATCCTAGGGTCCTCTTCGCCGCCAACTGCCCTTCACATTTTGATGTCGTTGGCGAACAGAAGGATAGATGAGGAGATTTTATTGGGGAGGTCGTTTACGAATAGTAAAAATTGGATTGGTCCGAGGATTACCCCATGAGAAACTTCTGTTCTTGCCTTCCTCCGGGTTGATCGATTCTGTTTACTTTGGTGCAGAATTCTCTGTCTTGTGGGTATGCTGCAAATCAGGCTATGAGCGGCTCAGTGATACCCACGTTTGCTAGTTTTGGGGAGCATAATGCGGTGTTGGACGCTATCAAAAAATTTGGCCAAGTCCAAGAAGATAGCGTGAACTGGTTGTTTGTTGTTCCATCTAGCAGTCCACCGAATATTGCGCCGTCTGATGCCACTACGGTGTGAAAAAAGAATTGTGAGTAGGAGTGATCTACACTCAGAGCGATGTGTATGTACTGTAAAGTGATATTTTACTGCTATTTTCATGACTTTCGGACACTCGATGTCATGCTAGAGCTTAGCGTCCTCCTCATTCAATGCTACTCTACGCACCTACACATAATGCAGATTAAGTGAAGAAGGAATAATTCTACAGACAACTGCAATCAGTACTAGGCAAGATTCCAGCTGGTGACGTCAAAATTCTAATGGATGGAGTGACATAAATGCCAAACTGGGAGTGGACAACACAGGAAGATAACTCATCATAGGCCAAGAAGCATTCCGGGAAATGAACGAGGATGAAGACCCCATGGCAGACTTCTGAGAACTTAATGATTTGGTGATTGGAGGCAGTGTATACAAACACAAAAGTATTCACAAAGCGATATGGATCTCACCAGACACACTGAAAATCAGATCGACTTCATTTCAATCTGAAGAAAGTGTAGACGCTGCCTGCTGGAAACAAGATAAGATCAAGAAGAAGAGCAGGTATAAAGGCACAACGCTCACTATCTAGAACAAGAAATCTTCAAAATGCAGTTAAAGACCTTCAAGGACCGTGGTGATGATAGACCACAGTCCAAGCTGAACACCGGGAACAAGACCTGAAGGACGAAACCACAAAGGACACCTATACGTCAGTCAGCTATGGGCGACATTGAGCAACACCGAAGGAGAAAGCTGAGTGAAAGAACAATGGAACTCTTTGAAAGGGATGTGGAAAGAAACCTGCATGAATGTATAAAGAAGGAAGGAGAAAGGTCATACGGAATGGATCTCGATGGACACATGGAAGCAGATAGAATAGAGAGAGGAAGATAGTGAGGCAGAAGGTGAACCAGTCTAGGCAGGGATGAACAACGAAAAAGGGAACCAAACACAACCTACGAAACACTGAACAAAGAAGTGAAGAAAAGTACGCGCAAAGATAAAAGACACTTCCATGACACATTGGCAAGTGAAGGAGAACAGGGTGCAGCTAGGAGAGATCTGACATCACATAAAATAACCAAGGCAGATGAGACCAATGAATGGTGTTGAATGAAACTTCGTCACCAAAAAAGAGAAACAAAAGAAACAACGGGCCGACCACTCCAAAAAAATCTTGAATCGGCCACGACCACCACATGGAACTCGTCCAGAACTACCACCATCAGCCACAGGACTACAAGCGAACACAAGGCCTCCGACGACAGTTGAAGTCCTGAAAGCCATAAAGCTACTGAAACGAGGGAAAGCAGCAGAACCAGATGGAATCCCACCGGAAGCACTGAAAGCAGACGCAAAGACAACAGCGAGCGTGCTCACACCACTATTGCAGAGGGTTTGGAAGGAAGGAAGGGCACCTGGCGATTGGAAGAAGGGTTGCCTTGTCAAACTTCCAGAGAGGGGAGACCTAAGCTTTTGCAGGAACTGGTGCAGAATCATGCTCCTGTCCACTCCAAGCAAAATATCAAGCCACATCATTCTGGAGAGACTAAAGGATGAGCTGGATTCAAAATTACAACCGGAACAGGCTTGCCGACTGAGTTCAGGAATAACAACTCGTGTGGGGATCAAACTGCAGCGCTACGCTACGCATCATCATAGAACAGAGGATAGAATGGCAGCCAATGCTCCATCTCAACTTCATCGACTTCGTTAAGGTCTTCGGCAGCGTAGACAGAGAAGTAATTTGGAAGTTGCTTCAACACTGCGGTTTTAGTGACACAAACCTTTGTAAACCCCATTCAACAGCTATATGCTACATGATGCTTCATCCCAAATGATTCACAATGGAAAGCCATTGAATTGAAGTGGAGATGAGTAAGACAAGGCTGCCCACTATCACCGGTGATCTTACTGATTGTAGCCTACTGGACTGGACTGGATCACGCAACAAACTGTGAGGAGCGAAAAGATGAGCATACGCTGGACAGATGAAAAATCCCTGGGAAATTTAGATTTCGCCAATGGTGATTTATGTCCGGTGTCACACTAAATCGAAGATCTACAGGCAAAAACCAACAAGTTGACAGAAGAGGCAGCGCAGAAGCTATTCAGATGAACGTAAAGAAGACGGAGGCGATGAAGATGCCCAATCAACAACAATAAGCACCAATAACCATTAGTGGGAGGAACCTAAAGGCAGTAGTCTCTTTCACCTACCTAGGCAGCATCGTTTCAACTACAGGAGGCGACGGTCAAACAGATGAGGATGTCAAAACCAGGATCGGGAAAGCAAGAAAGGCCTTCATCAACCTGAAATCAGTGTGGAGATCTACTGCACTCAGAACAAAGAGCAAGATCCGGGTTTTGAACACTAATGTCAGTCAAGTCAGTGCTACTATATGGTTCGGAAACTTGGTACGTCCCGAAAAGCGTTTCCAACAAACTACAGACATTCATCAACAGCTGCCACCTACACTAGATACTGATGATCAGGTGGCCGGAGAGAATAGGCGACAAGGAAATCTGGCTGGCAACGAACCAACCAAGAACCCATCACCCAGTAAATATGCAAAAGAAAGTGGAGATGAACTGGGCATACACTGAGAAGGCCGACTGGGGATATCACGCACCGAGCCAGACTGTTGAGTTGAACCCAAGGGGGAAATGACGAGCTGGACGTCCGGGGGCGACATGGGAGAGATCATATGAGGAAGAAATGAAAGCTTGTGGGGAGTCACAGAGCCAGGTTAAAAAAACTTCATAGAATAGAGTGAAGTGGCGAAGTGCTACCGAAGCCCCACGTCCCACTAGGAACCCAAGGGACAAATAATAATGATAATGCAATGTGGAATAATAATTCTAATATTATTATACTCCACGTAACTTGAGTCAAATTTCCGGAGAAGTATGGTGTGCACCAAAGTCACATAATTATGAAAAGTAATTTGATTTGTATACATTTGATAGGGAACAACTTAATTAACTGCATCTTTTTAAATCTTGTGGTGTTTTTCTTTTGAACTACTTGTTGGTGTCCTGTTTGTTGTCACCTGTAGTTTCGGGTATGAGCATTGACATTCTGGTTGGACAGATGTGATACTATTCACGTTACCCGTGTTCAAAGATTTCATGGGCAGTATTATTCATTTTAGTGCTTATGCTTTTCGCAAACAAAACAATCAAAATCGCCTAGCTTTCAGCAAACATTTATCCTAGAAAGGGGAAGACTACTTAGATGTTTTGAGAGGGTGAGGTCAAACACGTAAGACCAGCCTCATAAATTAATTTCTAGAGTTTACTAACTGTTAGTTTGCTATGCGTACCTCAGATGTATTAGGTTTAAAAGCAAAGGGATTTTATTGGTGTCTCATAAGCTGCGCTGAATGACTTGTTCATGTAGCTCTCATTGGTATTGTAGACAGCATCATCAACCTTCATGAGAATGGTGACTGTGAGGAAATCTACACTACCCACGTCATGACTCACTCATCTTGACAGTCTCGGATTTGACCATACATAATCGAAATTGTTCTTCATGTTTTCCTCGTGTTTCGACTTTTTAAATTGTTTATCAGAGTCTATAATTTGTTGTCCTTTGCATTAACTACTAAGCGGTGCGTGTAATAAATATAAAGTGATCACTTGTATCATTTTTATTTTCAGGAACCATTTATCCTCCGGTGAAATGATGAGATAAAATGTTGCTCACATATCTGGTTATTTACTTTGCCGAAATACCACTTGTTATTCCATGCTTATTAATCGCTAACTGATAAGAAATTAGGGCCAGTCACTAACACCAGCCCAAAGAAAAAAGAGTGGTCATCGCATTTCACTGGTCTTATGGATAACAACATGTTAACGAAATTAGTTGGTATGATGCCCTCATTTCATGAGGAAAGCAAAAACATAGAAACCCACACTCATCTGACCGACGGCTTCTTAACAGTGTTATACCTACCTATGTTTTACTGTCGACCATAAGGATTTACTGCGATAAAACACTTCAATGGTTTAATTTTAGCTTTGTTTTTCTGTCTCGTACCAAGGCAATATTGCTGAAGAGCATGGATCAAAATGAAAGGGGTGGTATGACATGACAATGAGCCATCAAAAAATACACATGTCTCATCAAGAATGATGTCGAATAGTGTCAGACAGTGAGAGACAAAGGGAAATTTTTTCGGATTTGATGGTACCTGCAGCCACAGACGCATTTACAGCCTAAGTGATAGTGTAATTTTCATGTGAGTAGAGACGCTTCTAGCCGAAACGATTTGTTAAATAATCACCTTGCAGAAGGACCACTTTCTAAGCGTATCATGGTTGAGGGAATGCCATGTCTTTCAAAAAACGAACTCCGGATACATATTTTGATATAACCGGGAGTGGGTTCAAAGAAATTGTGTTGTGGGAAGGCGGTCAGCCGCCACTAAAATGTTCTTGTATGACTTGCAGGACAGGAAAATAGATACATGTAAGAAAGAGCGTGGGTCAAGTGGTTCACCTCCCGCATGAATAGGACTTTCTGAGCTTCAAAACGATATGCAATCTATGCTGCATATCAGATCCATTAAAGTGCACCATGTTGATGAGCCACGTAGCGCGGTGGCAATATTGCAAAAATGATAGACAGAATTCGGTTAGCAACCATGGCTAGATAACGTGAATTCAGCTTCCCTCCAGTGACCAATTAATGTTTCTAATCCAAGTCTACAGGAAGTCAGCCACAGCTCAAATAGATCAGTGGTAGCTACTCTGACTGCAGCAATCGGTGACACAGGTTCTTACCTCACCCAGAAAGTCACTTGCTTCTAGTTTGCTGATACGATTTGCTGAAGAGTACAGAGAAGCACAAAATCTCAGTCAAGAAGAGCTCCCCACCGATTACCTCCGAGCAACCAGTAGGTTAAGATTCGTAAATAACTTGTCTCGATAGTTTATGTGCTACCCAAAAATCATTTCACGACTAAACCGCTGAATAATTGCACACACCTTATCAAGAGACCCAAAGCTAAGGCTTTGAGTAGCATGCCGGTGGCTTAACTGTTCAGCGCTCTATTTAACGGGAAACAAAAGATAGTAATTTCCTTGCGCCCAAAGTCCTGCTATGTAAAGCAATTCCAGGACTGTGATGTAAAGCTGGGTGGTATGTAGGTTTCTCCAAACTAAGAGTTTTCAAATATGTCCACATTCAGACCATCAAAATCTCCTGGTTGCGATGAAGTGATACTAGTGTTCCCATGAAATGTGCCGAACTGCCAAGCATGCTTGTATGCAATCCGTTTACACACTTGCTGGAAGTAAGTCACCCGCTCTCAAATCTCTTGTAAGCAGAAAAATTTCCGTCAAGTTAGAAGAACACCAGGGGTTTCCTCAGGGACCTTCATGATATAGTCTAGTAAAGGTGAATAAAATGACATTCTTTGATGCACGGTACTTCAAGTATCCACCTAGACTTAAACTTCCAGTTTTTGAGTAGATAGTCTTCAGCGGAACAAAGCCCTTTCCAGGCGTAAGTTCCACCGAAAAATTTGCAGAAACTTGTTTACTGATAAGATCAAATATTGCTTTCCAGTCATAAAATTGGTAGAGGTCTGGCGCCAAGAAATACAGCACAGGAAATAAGACAGTGGCAATCTGGAGGTGGGGGATACAGTGAAAATGGAACAAAACGGTTGCATAAAAGCAATCAAAGTAAGGGTTCCTGAGAGGCATCCAAAAGGCGTTCTCCACATTTCAGCAACAGAAGAAATGAGAAAAATACAGCATAGGTACTACTATTTTTGATTCACAGTCATATCTGATAGATGTCTCCAATCACTGAGTAGTATAACCACTCAGGCCCCATCTAAACAGTCATGATACACCATCAGATGTCAAGGTAACATTTTTTTTGCCCCAAGACATTTTAAACTTGTCTCCTAGCCAGAGAGGTCAAGCTTCCAAGATTACATAACCCGGCAAGTGGCGATATTCAGTATGCTCAAGTAAGCTTTACCCGACCTCACAGTTGCTTACACGATGTTTCGACCAGATAACAGAAATCTTTTAGTAGCAGCTGTAGCGAGACAGAATTATGAGGTATTTTTAGGTTGGATAGACCAAACTTTAGTAGTGGAAATGTCCTTGGTGGTGCTGGGCACAACGGATCTCTAGACATATCGACTGCAGTGTCTGATTTCATGGTATTATTTTCAATTCCCATTTGCCATGAACTGAAATTTCAATATATCCAAGTGCATCACATCCTAATATTATGTCATGCCTTTCGGAAACCATTAGTGCCACCTTGTTTTATCATTTCTTCACAATTGATTCCTCTACGATGACTAATCACCAAGTATTTATCTGCCTTTTGATTTTCACTGCATACCGCTTTTCATGGTTGTTGCGTAGAGGTTGGGTTGTCCCACATATAATTTACTTGAAATTCGTTCCAAAAATGCATATGATTTCATAGCTCTGAACAAAAATGTCAAGCTCCCTTGGTGTTTTGTTCGGTCATTTTGTAATTTGGTCACGAAGCTGGATGAATAATCTATGATAATCGTAACCGAGAGAAATAGAACTACCAAATTCCGAATCTGTAACAATTCAATAAACATCAATACGTAGAGAAGCTACTTCTATGGAAACTGTTTGAATATCTTTTTGAACAGTTTTAGCTCAAAGTAATGTTTCACCGTTTAATTTCCTAATTTTTTCATATTTTTCTTAAAATCTGTAAAACCAAAGTTTACTTATCTATACTGTTTGATTTTCAACGAATACAACTTTGTATTTGTCGTTTTAACGGTTGGGTGGGAATATATAATGACTCCCTGCTCCTATGTTTTGTCTGTTTCCTCTCTGCCTATGAACAGCTCTTAAAGGCTGCTTTTGGAAGTTTTCGCAAAAAGCTTATCTATCCTTTTCAAAACCAATAAATGGTCTACTCAACAGCAATATTTCTCAATCTTCATCATCAGCGCATAGTTTGACTCTTCAAATCATTTTACAGAAACTAAATTTGCAGCATACTGGATCCGATAACGGCTTTCAAGTAACCTTATTTTTCAATTTATTTAACTGGGTTTATTCACTCTTTGAATAAATCCCTAATTTTATAGACCCTTGTTGTTACATTGGTTTTTAAGCTGGTGTTAATACAGAAGACAGTCCTAATTTTTAGACCTAATTGTTTCTGAGTTCGCTTAAATTACCACCGAATATGTTGCGAGGCAGCTAATTGTCTGTTATGAATGGTAAGAAATCTACTTATGACTAAGTGGATCTTCACAGATATAAGCCTAGTTGTATCCAATAGCTTCTTCATGCATCGCAGCAATAAAAGTTGAAACGACACTTTTCCTCTGCTGATAAAGGTAGTAAACGAGTTATATTTTTGTAACACCTTATTCAGCAATATGAAGCTGACTTTCTTGTTTGAATCTCACATCGGCCTTCTAGCCAAGAATTAACTTGACACTTCATTTTAATCTCGAATGACAGTAGTTTCTCAAGTTTCAATTTTCAAGCATTTCAGTTGCAATCTGTTAAATAATGTAGTGTACAGACGTAACAGTAATCCCATCGTTTTGGTTTGGAACACAAACTTTGTCACTTTTATGTGTCGAAACCATTTTCACGCATCTGCTTTCGTATTCTCTCGTTCTGTTCTACATACCTACATGAAGTGCTTTGTTCCAAGGATCCACTACACACATCTTTTTTCTATTGACTGTGGTACTTTGAACACCATTAAAGGTTCTTTCAGAGACTGATAATGACATTCTTATTACGTATACATTTTGACTGAAGTTTTTCCCTAATAAATCTTATTTCCTATGTTATACATCCATGTCAATGGGTGACAGAATTTTGAGTATTTCTCGTGAGTGTGATCCCTCACAAGATCATGTGTCCGAACTGCACGCTAGTTAACTTTGGGGTTAAATACCAATCTAGTTTTCAGAGGCTCTCCAACTTATGTCAGATGGTGATGAAAACCACTCTGAAGTGCATTAAACTGTGTGGCTTTATTCCGTCAAAAAGCAAATAATAAAGCCTTGGTGATTGTAAATGTTGAGATCATCGTCCATCAACACAGGACCAGGCATTGCTGCGTAACGGTCTGAGTTGCCACACCTCATATCACCACATCACGGAAAAGGCAGTGAAGTGGAAGATGAAGAAAAGGAAATCCAGTTAAAAGCAATATAAATTACGAAAAGAGAGAAACGAAGAATGAGAAAGTGATGAGATTCGGTATAACGTCGTTAAGATGAGGATAATGTATTTATACACCTGGGCCACTGACATCGGTTCTCAGCCATATCAACTAGAGTCTCCAACCATTGGTTCCTCTTGTCTCGCGGACCCCAACCACCTAGTCTGCATCGCCCCATATAGCTGAAACCAACAGTCAAAGACTGCATACATTGGTGCCATGTTTTAGTCTGGATGCCCCGAGCCTTTTTCCAGCCTGGACCTACTTCGGCCAACATTGTGTGACGAGGTAATCGGTGACTAGGCATACGTAGTACGTGTCCCAACCATCTCAATCGATGAAAGTTCACAACTGTGTCAACTGATTTACCTCCTCTTCCTAAAAATCTACACCTGACTTCTGCGTTACTCACGTAGTGGTACCACGGAATACAGCCTATACTACGAAGACAACACTCTACACAAAAAGAGTAACTGACTTTGAGGACAGCATCATAGTGGCAGTAATGAACATAGGTGCTTCGTATTAAATACTGTAACGGTGGGGCACCTGACACACATAGGCTCAAAGTTGTCTTCCCATTATTCTGTTGCTTCCAAGGTTACCAGTAAGTCAGTGTCAGACAACTTTAGATCAAAAGACGAAAGTGAGAATGTTTGGTCGTCTATTCTATTTAGTTAAATTTGAAACAAGTAATAAGCATCCAGATGAAAACTATGCAAACAAACAAATATGCACTTTAAATGTACATTAGGAAATGTACACAATACTTACTGTCAACAATACTTAGTAATGTTAATCTTGTTCATTACCAACATAGAAAATATGAAGACTTCAATTATGATTTTTAATAACCTTCAACAATACGCATATACTGATGGATGCCTTCGTCACAGAATGTGAACGAGGGGTCTAGTTGATAAAACTCACTTTCACGCAGCACAAACCTTAAACTATTAAGTTACTCCTCTAGTCCCACGTTTCTTTAAATCACTAAATCGTTTATCGAAAGAAAATCTCAGCTTTCATATGTAGTCCAGAATACTTCTAGTTTGCAATATCTAGACCTTTCACACTGTACTACTTGAACTCGTGTACCTAATTGTTGACACACATTGGTAAACGAGATAGTACACTTTGTTACCGGATAGCTAATATGTCTGTTTGTTCAAAACGAAAGGAAATGCAGTCTTATAAGATATAGTTTTTCTTTCAGCGGATAAAGTTTTCTTTAAGTCTCTTGCACTAATCATAGTAATGAAGTATTTACAATTAAAACAATGAATGTGCGAACCAAAACAACAATGACAGGACACACCAAAGATACTAACATTTATCGTATTTGACTAGACGTGAATAACAACCCTGGTTAGTAATGTATGATTGAAAAGGCTAATTTGTAATGTGTGAAAGAGAAACTTTACTATGTGTTTTAGTATTGACATTATGTGGCTGATAATTTGTAAATCGACAATATTCTTCTTTATCGTCGCAGTTCACTTCTTTTCATCACTGTCGTACCCTTCGTCTGAGTTTCCTTAGTAACATCTTTGTTTCTATCAGGTTGATTTCAGTTCTCTTATTGGAACATTCTTTTAAATGTTGTAGAAAACCAAATCAAACTATTCGAAAAGAATGTAAGTAAGACATTCGAGTTTAACTGAAGCATTGATAATTATAAATTTAAAACTAATAACATGTATTTAAAAGAGATTACAGATACGCCTCGTCGGAGATTGCCAAAACCCGAAGCCTAGGTCTACAGCTTCCTGCCCACGGTTTCTAACCATCTAACATCGGTCAAAGTGGATCGTGATGTTGAGTCTTCTAGTTTGGTTGCCACATTGCAAAGTGATCAATAGAATTCAGTTAGCATACTGAACTGGACAACATGAAATTGGTTACCCACTGGTGACAAATCAATGTGCCCCATCCAGTCCTACAGCCATCCGAGTAGCTCAGTGGTAATGTCTCTGACTGTAACACTAGATGGCAAGGGTTCAAATCCCGGAGTAGACATCAGTTTTTTTGAGGTTGCAGACATGCCTTGCTGAAGGGTACCAAGAAGGCAAGGTACCTAGGTCAAGCGGACTGCCTCCATCCAACTAAATTCTGTCTTCCTTATGGTCATCATAAAGAGTTGGTAATTCTGGATAATTCCCTTATAGTATATGATTAGATTTCATTTAATAATCACTTTTGTATTTTTCTATTTCAAATCCCTGTGCATGTCATGTACTTTTCATCATCCAATGTATTTTTACCACGCTCTAAACAACCACTCTGGAATCTTCTACCATTTCTGGTGTACAATAATGAGTATGCAACTTGAAATATAAATTTGTTGAAGTAAAAAAGCTTTCTATGCTCCAGTAGCGTTCTTTATTTCTCTATTGTTCTGTTACTGTTTGTACCTTTAGCTCATTTGAACCCAATTATTGTAAAATTATATGACTTGAATATTTCTCCATTAAAAAAAATATCATATTTAAAGATTATGCCTTATTTCAATACATTCTGTCATATGATACCGGTTTTGTATATAAAGGTAGCATTTTAATTGATATCATTACATGTGAAGGTGATATATTTCTTCCTGTAAAGAGATGTATTCATCATCAAAATGTTTCAAATTTCAATTTAGTTTAAGTCCAGTTATTGTCTTCTGACTTCAATGTTTCAATAGCTAGAAAATTGGAGGATAATTAGTTATATTGCTAACTATTGGGTCCCACTGAAAAAAAATCGAACAATCCATTTTAAATTACTATTCGTTGATATGGTCGTAATTCTCCGTTGTTATACTGGATCGAATTGTTCAACCTCTGTTAGCATATGAATCCCTTTACGAATGCTTATATATTGCCTGAATATTTATTTATTGTAAAGCTTGGGAAAAGGATGATCATTCATCTTTACTGTATTCTTGATGATGAAGAGGGAAAAAATTGAAAAGTCTATTTAAATTATACTGCTTAAAAATATCAGTAAATTACTAAACAGACCTTCACATCGACTAATTTTGGTAGCTTCGTTATACAGATATATATTTGAATAAGATGACGGTTAAAAATAATCAGAAATGCTGAAAGTGAAGAGAAAGTATTATTTTCCAAATAAATCATAGTTTCAGAAGCTAGAAGTTAAGTAGGAAACACAACCTTACTTTCGTGACTATCACTGCTAGTCAGTAGGGTATAGTGACAACCTTACTCCCCAGTAGATTCAAACTGAAATTACTTTATTCTAAAGTTGGAGATCTTATATACAGTTAGTATTATTGTACCAGAAACCTGGTAAGCATGTATTATTTACACCAATTCGTCACCAGAAGGTAACTAACTTACCCCTCACGTTTTATGTGATGAGCTGTAGCGGAATCAAGGTTAACCCATGGAGAAGATACGATAGTGAAATCTATAAATAATGCTACTGAGTAGACTGATGTCTAACTAATAGTAAAAACTCCTCTGAGTAACCTAAGCTAACAAGTGATAATGACTGTTCTCAGCAAAAAACAATGTCAAAATAAGCCAGTGAAAAATGAGACTTCCAGCGTGAGGCTCAAATACGTCAGCGGTTACGTGTTTGACTGTTTAAGAAGCGACAAAGAATGAGACACAGGAAGGAATGTTTATTATAGGATTTTGTACAGCACTGATGAAATATTGTGCACCTTCCATTAAAATAGTCATTTGCACAATGTGTTTTATTTTCTCTTCTTCTCCTATCTCGCTTTGTTCTTCATACGCCTACATTGTCTCTCGAGTTTCTCTGGGCAGAATATCTGCCCATCGCTGGTATTTGTCTATGACTTATGCCTACCTCTCAACACATACTACTTATGTCCACTCTTATCGGTAGCAACCACTACAGCTGCAGTACATGATGGGTTGGGTCCAAATCTCAGAGGGGACATCAGTTCCTTTAAGGTCGTGGATATGCTGTGCTGACGGGTACGAATAAGCAGGAAAGTTGGGTCTACAGCTTCCTGCCCACTGTTTCAACCATCTAACATCAATCATGGTGCACCTTGGTGCCTAGTCTTCCAGCTTGGTTGTCACATTGCAAAATAATCGATAGAATTCTGTCAGCACTCAGAATTGGACAACATGCAATTGGCCACTACTCACTGACTAATCAGTATACAGTAGCATAGTAGTGTTTCTTGGAACAGTTCATTGACTAAGGTAATTTCACAACTGTGAGATATTGTTAATATAGTTTCAATTCTTTCTCTTTACCTAAAAAAGAGTTTGTTAGTGAAACGACTTTCCATTTTCAAATGTGTGGAGATATGACACACAGTAGTCTGACAGATAATCTCGATCTCGAATTGTCTACATTTACCTTGTAAAGTTATCGTTCAGTGACTCAAGCAGTTCATTTTCTATTGGTAAATGAATCACCTGTTCGATCCTCACTTAGCTTACTAGTTATCAGGGTAGATAGGTAGGAAGTGTCACCAGCCTTCGAACAAGGGGTGTATCGTATACACCGACATAATAACCAAACCAGTAGCATTATTAGTTTTACCTTCAGTTAAATAATAAGGGCTTCTGGCAACGTCTCAAATCATACTTAAAGTTTAACTAGATGTGAACAAGCAATTTATCATGTCGTGTATGTAGTGAACTTATTAAACTTTCGAAAAATAAGTGGTTCGATTTTATTCCCACAACTTATTATTCTTTTTAAAAGCATGGAAACAAACACCAGCAGATGCAAATAAGTCGAGTATCATCCATGAACTGTGAGAAAAGTAGTATGTGAAAAGCCTGAACACCGTCTTCTTTGTTTATTTAAACATCGACAAACAGTTATATGCTGAACATTTTACGCTTTGATATTGATTCTTGTGAACGATTCCCGACAGTAGTTACACTTGGATTAGACAGATGAACACAAGATGGAAGTCTGGAGACTAATATCTGTAGGAAAACTTCGCATTCGAATTGCTACTTAGACTTCAAATGAACCCACCCCATTTCACTTGGAGTAGGCTTAGTTAAATGCCTCAGTGATAAGGAGAGAAATCTTACTAGCAGAAGAGAAAATCTACGACAAGAAGTTAGACAGATCAAGAATAACTTGAGTCTTGACAATTACCCGCAAATATTTATAAATAAATTCATAAGAAATCGAAAGAAAAATAGTAGTGGTGTTGGTAGTAATATTAGTAGTAGTAGTGGTAGTGGTAACAGTGGCATTATTAGTAATACTAATACTAATACTAATAATACTAATAATAGTAACGGTAGTAGTAATGGTCGTCGTACTAGTTGTAGTAGTGTTAGCAGTAGTAGTTGTAGTAGTCATAGTATTAGTAGTAGTAGTAGTAGTTTTAGTGGTAATAGTGGTAGTATTATAAACCATAATAATAATAATAACAGTAGTAGTGGTAGTAGTGGTGATGGTATTAGTAGTAGTAGTAGTAGTGGTGGTAGTAGTAGTAGTATTATTAGTAGTGGCAATAACTTTGAGACAGACGTTAATAATATTAATTCTACTACTAATCGTAATTATGGTGACAGAGTTGAGAGAGAATTCAAAGCCTCTGCTGTCTTACCATACAAGGAAGGTACCTGGGAAGCATTACAAAGAATTTCCAGTAAGGCTGGGATTAAAACGGCATATAGACCAATGAACTCACTTTGAAACAAGCTTTGTAGGTTAAAAGATCTTATCGATGCAATTAAGCAAAATAATTTGGTTTACTAAATGATTGCAATGATTGCGAGGCCAAAGTAGTCCACCAGGGTCGATTAGAATAACAGAGCACAAAAGCTTAGCTAAATCAAGATTAGTAAATCGTAATAAGATAAGAAATCTAGAGAAAGGCTTGGATATAGCTCTGCATGCGATAATACACAATCACACAGTAGGGTGGGATAGGGCGACAGTGTTGAAAACTAACTTAGTTGGATGGAGGTAGAGATTGGTAACCGAATCTTTGTTTATCTAATCAACACCAAATACATGCAATCAAAATGATTCTGCACCTGCCGCAGATATACGGAAGATTCTACTATTCTTGTCATCACAGAGAAGGAGAGGAACTTAGGAATATATAAAGTCTGTCTCGAAATTGTGGAGTTACCTGATATGAAAGTGGGCGATAAATTATATCCAAAACGTTATCCAGTAAATGATACTGTTTCACTGTGTGATATTTATAATAAACAGTCTAACATGGAATTACAATCGGCCACAGTGTCCAAGTTTTACTCGTATATACGTTACATAATTTATGATGTTGTATTATCGTATCGCCTTTTCCACTTATCGAGAAACTGAGGAGCCACAACGAAGTGGAATCTGTAGGTTATTGTTGAAGCCTCCGCACCTATATATCACTGAGATTATATCAAGTTGTCACCACTAGATTGTAACAGTTGGTGAATGAGGTAATAAAACAATTTAGTTTTTAAGAAACCTTACAATGACTTTGAGGTGAACTGCATAAGTGGAACCAGCCATTAAGAATCAGTCGAGCTAGTAGAAACCTGGAACCTAGCTTAATCTAGATTGATAAACGTGTACTCTGGAGGAAGAGGTTGATCACTGATTCTTTTTTCATCAGTTCAACACCTGGCTTTTTAATAAGAACGCTTCAAAACCTACTCCAGATATATGCACAATCCTACTAGCATACCAGTCGATAAGGGGTAAACTACCTTGATATAACCGTTAGAAATAAGTTGTGCCTGAAATATCATCCAGTAAATAATACTGCATTACTGTGTGCTATTTAAAACAGACTAGTATTATATGGTGTTGTATTCCGCCGCATTGCCTCAATTCACTTCTTGCTTCAAGGTAGTTTACATTTCACGAAATCAATAAAGAGATTGCCAGTAGCAAAAGCATTTGGAAGCGTTCCTGTATTTGAATCACAGAAATAAAAATCTTCATTCAAAGATGCAGGTTGGGATCATCAAAGGTATATAGGTCCCCTCAAGCTCTAAGATATGCCATGCTGACAAGTGTCGATAAGCGCGGAACCCAGGTTCACATCTTCCTAATAATTGATTTTTTACACTTATGGAGTTTTTGTAGAGTTACTGCTCATTTATGTTTCGAAAGTTATGCGATATTTTTTCTACCTACATTTGTTTGAATGTATGTTCTCACATAATGCTATCGGAAACTAAATTCTGGTATACATAATTCGATGTTTTACCAGAATCTTAAGGAGTGATTTTAACTAACTGAACCACGTATGAAGGATTTACTGCTTATTAAGTCGGTAAGGGATAGAAAGACAAGAAGAAGACAGTTCACTCCTGCTTTCTTGAACTCCTGTGTTACTTTAGTTGGTTATTTTTTGGTTGGTGTGAAGTCAACACTCTGTGTGCATTGCTTTTATTGTTATACTCGATGAAAGTATCGAGATAAACGATAAAAATGAAGTAATCGATGAGAATTTCCGAACAATTAGCTTAGTAGTCGATATTTAAAATATTGGTTATAGTTGATAACTTATTTATTATATTATCACTGTACACGTGCATGATGTGATCCAACAATCTATTTCACTCAGTCAAACATTAAGTCTTCTGATTGGTTGCCATTTTCATTTCTAGACGACAGAATCCATTCGCATGACTACATCTACAGAGTGAAGATTAATCTAAGGGTTTATTTTCATAAAAGTCATTGAAATTTTTAAATTTCGCCAACTCTAAAATGTCTCTCTAATCCAAGTGTAACTACTGTCGGGAATCGTTCACAAGAATCAATATCAAAGCGTAAAATGTTCAGCATATAACTGTTTGTCGATGTTTAAATAAACAAAGAAGACGGTGTTCAGGCTTTTCACATACTACTTTTCTCACAGTTCATGGATGATACTCGACTTATTTGCATCTGCTGGTGTTTGTTTCCATGCTTTTAAAAAGAATAATAAGTTGTGGGAATAAAATCGAACCACTTATTTTTCGAAAGTTTAATAAGTTCACTACATACACGACATGATAAATTGCTTGTTCACATCTAGTTAAACTTTAAGTATGATTTGAGACGTTGCCAGAAGCCCTTATTATTTAACTGAAGGTAAAACTAATAATGCTACTGGTTTGGTTATTATGTCGGTGTATACGATACACCCCTTGTTCGAAGGCTGGTGACACTTCCTACCTATCTACCCTGATAACTAGTAAGCTAAGTGAGGATCGAACAGGTGATTCATTTACCAATAGAAAATGAACTGCTTGAGTCACTGAACGATAACTTTACAAGGTAAATGTAGACAATTCGAGATCGAGATTATCTGTCAGACTACTGTGTGTCATATCTCCACACATTTGAAAATGGAAAGTCGTTTCACTAACAAACTCTTTTTTAGGTAAAGAGAAAGAATTGAAACTATATTAACAATATCTCACAGTTGTGAAATTACCTTAGTCAATGAACTGTTCCAAGAAACACTACTATGCTACTGTATACTGATTAGTCAGTGAGTAGTGGCCAATTGCATGTTGTCCAATTCTGAGTGCTGACAGAATTCTATCGATTATTTTGCAATGTGACAACCAAGCTGGAAGACTAGGCACCAAGGTGCACCATGATTGATGTTAGATGGTTGAAACAGTGGGCAGGAAGCTGTAGACCCAACTTTCCTGCTTATTCGTACCCGTCAGCACAGCATATCCACGACCTTAAAGGAACTGATGTCCCCTCTGAGATTTGGACCCAACCCATCATGTACTGCAGCTGTAGTGGTTGCTACCGATAAGAGTGGACATAAGTAGTATGTGTTGAGAGGTAGGCATAAGTCATAGACAAATACCAGCGATGGGCAGATATTCTGCCCAGAGAAACTCGAGAGACAATGTAGGCGTATGAAGAACAAAGCGAGATAGGAGAAGAAGAGAAAATAAAACACATTGTGCAAATGACTATTTTAATGGAAGGTGCACAATATTTCATCAGTGCTGTACAAAATCCTATAATAAACATTCCTTCCTGTGTCTCATTCTTTGTCGCTTCTTAAACAGTCAAACACGTAACCGGTGAACTAATCGGGCCTCAACCAATCGGTTGTGTTTTTAGATTATATAGGCTGATTGCTTAGTGGATAACAATCAATTTCATATTTTCTAGTCCTTAAAGCTGAAAGAATTCCGTTTACCAGTTTTATCATATAGTGTCTGAAGTTTCTTTTGAACGAAGTAAGATTCGACTGAAATCTGTTATATTGCATATGATTTGCTTTCGTATGATATATATATTTGAAACCAAGTAGGAAGTTTCTCAGGCTTCATATATTTTCAAGTATTTCGCTGTTTTGCTTGTTCGCATATCAAACAATTTACGTAATTTTAGTAGAAATGAATTTTTTATAGTGTGACCGGTAATTTTCTGACACAATTTAGTACTAGAGGAGAAATCAGTGTTGTATATTTTTGGTTCCCATGAGCTATTCAAATGATGAAGCAATAATGAACAGAATTACAGGAGACGGATTATTCAATGGATTGCTTCAGTTGTGAACAATGTAATGAAATAGAAACAGATTAACTTTGAAGTATATAGGATGTTCAAAAGCCAAATTTGCTTATCTATGCGTCTCTAAACATTGCAGTTCCTAAATTGAAATGAACAGCAAACTTATTCAACATATGTTATAAGTGTATTCACAACTTCTTATGTACGTATCGAGGTAATATTTCTGCGATTACTTCCAAAACAGTTGGAGGCTTGAAGTCACTTGCAGTGGCCATTACATAATTTTTAGTTGACGCAAGAAACACTGCGGAAGTCCATTGGTTAACTTTGTGGACATTCTTGAAGTAGACGATGAGTGACATTTATCGTTCTGACTGCCCAAACCTCCGTTGGTTGGGCGGGATTCGTGACCCGATGATGAGAAACCAGTTGCCTAGATCAATGAGTCATCTCTGCGCCTTACTAAGTGAACGGTTATTCAGACAATTTACAAGCTTTCACAGCATACGTGATTTTAAAATCTATTTTTATTGCTTCATATCTATTTTGCTTATATTATCTGTTGTAAAATACCATGCATAATTTATTATTCAATTATTTTCTGTTTGTTTATTATTATTATATGTACCTTGGGTTTCTAGTTGAACATAGGGCTTCAGTAACAAGTCTCAGGTGAGCTCTGTTCTCTGCAGTCCTTTGGACCTGGCTCCACGACAGCCCACAAGCTCTCATTTCCTACTCGCACGGTCTCCTTCATGTCACCCTCGACGCTGACACCCAACTCGTTGCTTCCCATGGGGGTTCCACTCGAGGGCCTGACACGTGGTGTCCACAGTCGGCCTTCTCAGTGCATGCCCAATCCACCTACACTTCCTTCTGCATATTTGTTGAGCGATAGGTTCTTGGTCGTTCCGTTTCCTGGCCAGAGTTCCTTCTTGCTTATTCTCATTATTCTGGCCATCTGATCTTCAGTAACGAGCCAGCGTAGGCAGGTGTTGATGAATATCTGTAGTTTATTGGAAATCCCTTTCGTAACGCGCCAAGTCTCTGAACCATACAGAAGCACTGACTTGACACTGGTATTGAAAATCCGGATAATGTTCATATGCTGAATGCAGAAGATCTCCACACTGGTTTAAGGCTATTGAACGCCTGTTTTGCCTTTCGTATCCTGGCTTTGAAGTCCTTGTCTGTGCCTATGCCACCTGTAGTTGAAACGATGGTACCCAGATAGCTGAAAGAGGCTACTTCCTTTACGTTTCTCCCGTTGATGGTGACTGGAGCTTGTTGTTGTCGCTGTTGTCGGTTGTGTTGGTTGGGTATCTTCATCACCTCTGTCATCTCTACATTCACTTGAAGTCACGTCTTTGCTACCAGGCCTCCTCTGTCAACTTGTTAGTTTTCACCTGTAGATCATCAAGTTTGTGTGACAGCAGACACAAGTCATCGTTGGCGAAATCCAGATCTTCTAGGTTCTTTTCCCCTGTCCAGCCAGCGTATTACCGTCTTCTCGCTCCTCACGGTTTGCTGCATGATCCAGTCCAGTCTACCACAATCAGGAATATCATGGGTGATAGTAGGCAACCTTGTTTCACTCCTGTCTTCACTTCAAAAGCATCACTAAGCTTCCCATTGTGAGTTACTTGGCATGTGGTGTCTTCATATAGTTGTTGAATGAGGCTGACAAAGGTTTGTGGTATTCCGTAGTGTTGAAGCAGTTGCCAAATTACTTGTCGGTCGACGCTGTCAAAGGCCTTCTCAAAGTGGTTGAAGTTGAGGTAGAGGGCTGACTGCCATTCTATACTCTGTTCTATGATGATGCATAGCGTAGCGTTGCAATTTGGTCAGCACATGATATGTACTTCCTGAAGCCAGCCAGCCTGTTCCGGCCGTAGTTTTGAATCCAGTGCATCCTTTAGTTTATCCAGGATGATGCGGCTTAATATTTTTGCTCGCTGTGGGTGGACAGGAGCGTGATTCCGCTCCGGTAACCCTTCTTCAGGAGTTTGACAAGGTAACCCTTCTTCCAATCGCCAGGTAACTTTCCTTTCTTCCAGACCTTCTGCAATAGTGTTGTGAGCATGTCTGCTGTTGTTTCTGAGTCTGTTTTCAGTGCTTCTGGTGGGATTCTATCTGGTCCTACTGCTTTCCCTCATTTCAGTAGCTTTATGGAGCTCAGGACTTCGACTTTTGTTGCAGGATTTGTGTTCACTGGTAGGTCTGTGGCTGCACTGCAGGTGGTATTTCTGGACAAGTTGCAGGTGTTATGGTGGTCGATTCAAGAGCTTTTTGAAGTTGTCAACCCACTGTGCCCTTTGTTTCTCTTCTTTCGTAATTAAATTTCCGTCATCATCTTTTATTGGTTTCATCTGTGTTGATCTCCACCCTCCCGGATAGTAACCTGGTTATTTGATACAATTTTGTCAGGTCTCTGTCTCTCCTACCAGGAAACTGTTCCGCTTCACTTATCAGTGTGTTGTGGGAGTGTCTTTTGTCTTCGCGTACACTCTCCTTCACTTCTTTGTCCAGTGTGGTGTCTTATACGTTGTACTCAGTTCCTCTCTTCGTTGAGCATCCTTGCACTGGTTTATCTTCTGCTTCACCATCCTCTTCTTCCTCATCTATCAGCTTCCATGTGTCCATCGAGATCCATTCCTTATCTTCTTCCTTTCTAATGCGGTTATGCAGGTTTCTTTCCACATCTCTTTCAAAGACTTCCAGTGTTCTTCCACACAGGTTTCTTCAGGGATGTTCCTCGATATCTCCCATTTTGTCTTGATGACTGCCTTGAAGATCTCCTTTGTAGTTTCATCCTTCACTTTCCGAGTTTTGTACTTGAATTGTGGTCTATCACCAACTTCCTTGAAGGCTTTTAACTTGATTTGGAAGGCTCCTTGCACTAGATAATGGTCTGAACCTACATCTGATCCTCTTCTTGACCTTGTGTCAAGTAGACTGCGTCTCCATTTTCTTGAGATTGAGATAAAGTCGATCTGATTTTAAGTGTGTCAGGTGTCTGGTGAAATCCATGTGGCTTTATGGATATCCTTGTGCTTGAACACACTGCCTGACTCCAACCACCAAACAGTTGAATGCGCAGAATTCTGCATACAATTCCACATTCTCGTTCATCACCTCACCGAGCGCTTCTCGGCCCATGGTTAGTTCTCGTCCTGTGTTGTCTGCTCCCAGTTTGGCATTCATGTCACCCCGCCTTATAGAATTTCGATGTGGCCAACTGAGGTCTTGTCCAGTGTTGATTGAAGTTGTCTGTAGAATTCTTCCTTCTTCTCTTGATCTGCATTATTCGTAGGTGTGTAGCATTGTATGATTGTGACTTTCCTTCCTTTTGAGTCGAACCTTGCTGTTATGATCCTGGAGGAGACTGGTTCCCACTTCATTAGAGCCATCGATGCTCTTGTGGACATCATGAAAGCCACTCCAAAACTCATTGTGCTCTTGGTTGTCGTCTTGGTGACAATATCGGAGTAGATTATTGATTCTCCAGTTGACAGTTTGGAGAATCCACTCCCATTACATCTGCTTTCGCAAATTCCTAGCACTTCAATGTGATACCTTTTCATCTCCTTTGCAGTCTGGGCAGCCTTGCTGGGTTTAAACATGATGAGGACATTCCATGTCCCCACCCCTACTTTCGCCTTCACCGAGAGAAGACACATCGTCCAACTGGCTTCCCGAAGGCTTTCACCAACCGGCGTTATTTAGTCTCTCCGATTCCAGCGAGGAATAATTTTGTTTTTATTTTTTATATTTTGTTTGTGCTTTGAAGTTTCTTTAGTGGTTGGATTGGTCTTCCATGGTAGGGTTGCTAGGCGTATGCTCAATCTTCCCTCTTTACCCGGGCTGAGGACCGGTTAGTAACTAGTGAACTAGTTAACCAGGCGAGGTTGGAGAATTTTGTAATAATTAATAATTTTATCATAATTTCTTGGTCACTGCGAAAGTATTATCGAAATCTTACTTGATATTACCTATAATTTATAAAAAATTCATCTCTACGATTTATAACTTTGCTGAACTTCACTCATGTTATACTTTTGTTCATCTATGTTTACCATTATACAAGTTGATTCTATTCAAGTAGTCTATTACAATATTTAATTACCAAATGGAACTCATGAATAATTCATGCTCAGACTTCTTTTAAATGTTTTTATTAAGAAAGATATGTACAAATCTACTAGTCGCCTACTCCCTCCACATCAAACGGTGTAGGAGAAGCGATATTACTTAAACCACATTATTAAGGTTTCTTCTCTCAGTAGTATATGTTTGCCTTGTAAGTTTGACTTATGTGTGAGTGTGAATTCACTGCAGACAAGACCAGGTGGGTGAACTGGATAGTTAGCTTACGAAGTTGCTATTCAGCTTACAAACTACAAACTATCCAAATGGTGACTTTCTTCGACTCCATTTGTATAATATTCGTAAGCCGAATCCCTGATCAACTGACTATGTTTACATAGTACAATAGCATGTAAATGCAAGAATTGGATAATGAACGACTGATAAAGAGTAATTTGATGTAACCTTGAAACAACAAGCACTCAGTCAGAGATAATATAAACCTTTGTAGGCAGATAACCATAGGATGTAAAAATTTCTTCAATTTCATCCCTTCGGACAGCTCACAAATTTCTGCAATTCCTCTTGTTACTGTTACTGTCCAAGCTCAGAGTTTCCTTATCAGAGCTATTGATATCAGTCAAGATGTCATCATCAATACTGCTCAACAAAAGACTTAATTTCTGCTAAGACATTCTGTTAACATCTTCAAATGATAAATATATCGCGAATTGATTTCCCAATCAAGCTATTATTTTACTCATCAACATAGAAACACCAGATGAAATATTTTTCAATCCCAGAGGAAGAGGGAAGAGGGATTATCATCAACTACCAACCTTTTCTCCTATTGGTAACAACTCTGAGAATGTTACTACTCACAATCTTCATCGGCACCGACTTTTGAATCTTTCAGTCCGATGGCAAGCTCAATACTAATAAGTAAGGTTTTAAAAGGCATATTATTTTTAACGTAAAGTATCTTTCTGTGATTCATATTACCGACTAACTAGCTGAAAGAAGACGTTCCAGTTCTTCATGACACTTCATATATTCGCCTTTACGTAAGGGAATGTCAAGAAACAATCTCATGACAAACGTAGAACTAACTTTATGCAAGTGAAACCTAAAAAAGCTTCTCACCCCTTAGAATAGAATTCAGGGTATATCTTTATTTTCAAATCATTAAAGATTTCAATTAAAACTCAAAAGCCATCAGAGTGAACAAAGAATATTCTCCTCGACAACTTCTCCCACAGGTTCTACAGTTATATGTACATATTGATGCTTATACTGGGTGATGATTGAAGGTGAAACGAAGATATGGACCGCGGTCAGATTAAAACCAGAGACCACCGGGTTTCCGGCCTGATACTCTACTAACTGATTTTTGGAGCCAGACTGCTGGTCAGATTTCTATTTCACTTTAATCAGCAAAGTTTCTGTTAGGCTACCATGTGAATTCATGATGCGTATTTCAGTTGATAGAATATCGGGCCGGAAACCCGGTAGTCGTTGGTTCTAAGTGGCCTCAGTCATTTCACCTTCAATCATCGCCCAGTATAAATACTACTCTGCCAAACTATGGCTATCTCACATAGTCAAATGATAAGCATATTGATGCTTTACGCATCAGCGTTACAGAGATTCCGCTAATTAGTTTGTTAATAATATTATACAGTTGAGGAAGTCAACTGAGAAAAGTTTTGTTTGAACTTTTATGATGCGACCAACTATTACTAGGATTCAATTCAAAATAATAACTGATTATCTAAATAATTGTACTGTGTAGGTAATGTCATAAGTTCATAGTTTAGTAAAACAATGGGACAGTGTTTATGACATCTGGATGAAATAAACTAAGAAGGACAAAATAGGTTGGGTGAATTTTTGAAAATTATTTCAGAATATAAGAAAGAACGGTGATCTACAGTATGAAATAGATTATTTGAGGGCAGGAGGCTAACGAATTTGTGCATCCCGAATCGGTCCAAGGTAATTGCGGAGATATCACTTACTGTTTCTGAGCACATAACTCGGGTTGTTTGATTGCTACTGCTTTTGCAGTTTAAAAAATCCTGAGCCGAGTACCTTTGGACAAGTTGATGGAAACGCGGAAAAGGACCTATTCATAGCCACTTTATGATTCGTTTCAACGAAGTGTGTTAGTACGGAGCTGGTAAAGGTCTTCATCACACCTTTACTTAACCCTTTCTGGGAGGTGTTCGCAAGCACGAAAAATTAAATTCCTAGAGCAGCAGCCGACGTAACTGGCCCCACAGGAGCAGCGGAACTGATAAACACAACAGGAAGTGACCAGTCTGAGAAATTCATCTTTCCGTCTTAGTGTCACCACTGGGGTAAGGAAAACGAATTTTGTAATGTACCACCATAAAAAGGTCTCTGAATGGATCTGTGTGGTTTGTGAATAAGTATCCCCCTAAGCACGTCACCCCTAAATTGTATTTGAATGCACAGCAGTTTTCTCACAGCCCCCGGAGAATACTTTCCTAAGACTTACAGTCATACCTATCTTAATGAATTTATCAGGATAGCCATTTTTGATTAGTATGCTGTGCAAAGGCGACAATTCCTCCCCAATCGTGTTTTCCGTACACATAGCGTTTATTCTTTAACTTGAAGCTTTTACTAAATGTCTTTTGTAGTGAAGGGGGACGAAGCTGAGAATATGTGTGCATTGCCCCGTCCTAAACAAATCCCTCTTTATTGACCCACCATTTCATCCTGAGAGATTATGGAGAAAATCTGTCTTGCCTTGAGACTCTTTCCACATGTAAAATTCATCGCTGGGTGTGCTGTTCTCAATCTACTGAGTATCTTTGACCTGTCCATATTGCTTCCACACAGGATGAATGTATCATCTATATATCGACAGTAAAATGACAATTTTCTGATAGATCGTTTAAGTAAACCATTCTCTAGATTCGGTGGAAAAGGCCCATCAAAAAGGAGCCAGTGGTGAGCCCACTGAGACTCCCTCAACTTGTCTGCATAGTTCATCATTAAACTGAAAGTTAATATTTATCGTACTATTGAGCCATGATTCTTTCGGGACATCCATTGGGATTCCAACATTGATAGACTTTTCTTCCAACTGTTCACATTTATATTTAACTGTCCCAATAAGAGGAGCATTGGTGAATAGAGATGTTACATCCTATGACGTCATATTTTTATTCATAATGATAACATCCCCAATTCTCTCTGAAAACTTAACTACTTCTTTCACAGTATGCTTTTCTAACTGTTTGTGCAAACGCTGAAGATTGATGATTAGCCGATTCGTTAGAGCATAGTTAGGAACATTTTGCATATCAAGAATTGGTCTCATTAGTACTCCCGGTTTGTGCATCTCCATAGGTCAAATAGTCTTAGAATGCAGGTAGAGTATCAGGCCGGAAACCCGGTGGTCTCTGGTTTTAATCTGACCGCGGTCCATATCTTCGTTTCACCTTCAATCATCACCCAGTATAAGCATCAATATGTACATATAACTGTAGAACCTGTGGGAGAAGTTGTCGAGGAGAATATTCTTTGTTCACTCTGATGGCTTTTGAGTTTTAATTGAAATCTTTAATGATTTGAAAATAAAGATATACCCTGAATTCTATTCTAAGGGGTGAGAAGCTTTTTTAGGTTTCACTTGCATAAAGTTAGTTCTACGTTTGTCATGAGATTGTTTCTTGACATTCCCTTACGTAAAGGCGAATATATGAAGTGTCATGAAGAACTGGAACGTCTTCTTTCAGCTAGTTAGTCGGTAATATGAATCACAGAAAGATACTTTACGTTAAAAATAATATGCCTTTTAAAACCTTACTTATTAGTATTGAGCTTGCCATCGGACTGAAAGATTCAAAAGTCGGTGCCGATGAAGATTGTGAGTAGTAACATTCTCAGAGTTGTTACCAATAGGAGAAAAGGTTGGTAGTTGATGATAATCACATTTTGCTCATTGTTCATAGTCATTGGAACTTCACTGTATGCCTATGTACAAATTCTTTGCGTGTTTCGTGTTTCAAACTGACAATCAAAGTAATACACGCTTCGTGTTCACATGACGCTTGTTTAGATATGAATTGTCGGAAGTAAAGACGTTTATATGAGCTATATAAATGAAAATCTACAATATTTCCTACTGTAGAAATAAAGAATTTCGAGCATCTGTCATTAGAATGTTATTTTCTGACAATAATTTTCTTCAAATAAATCTTATTGGTGCATAACGGGTATTAATGAACCAGTAATAATTGAACGCTTAATAAATCACTGCCATTAATGTGTGGGTGTAACTCAACCGTAAATTATGATAAATACCGACATTATCAAGTACCTTTAATTTTATTCGAAGGTGATTAGACTTCAGTTCAATTTGCATTATAAATAAACTAAATAAGTATCTAACATCCTTATCATATTGAACAGTATGGTTACATATCTAAAAGTATTACTATTCTTTATAATACTTTTGTTGTGTAAATGTGAATGTTATTACACAAATAGAAAACATGTTGATTGGTCTGATTTATTGTTATCGAAAAAGTCTGTTTTACCCCATCAGACATTAAGTGGAGGAAGCTTATCATCAAGACGACAACTTTTTGGTCCTGATTTCGACTATTATCTATACATGACTCCAAATCGGGATATTGATGAAGAATTAAGAAGACTGAATGCAGAACCACCAAGTGGATTGCCAAATGTTATGAGATATGGTTAAGTGGAATAAAATGAAACTAAGAACAGTTTTAAACAAACAAGAAATTCAACAAATAACCCAATATATCTGTAAACTAATTAAGCATAATACTTCCATTACACAAGGTAACTTACATATGTATACCTAAAACTAATATTCACCAATTCGTATGTAATCTATTAAATGATTCCATAATAAATTCTCATTATAGAAATAATTTCTATTTCTTATGTTAAGTTTATCGCTTAAATATTTGTTTTCGGGTATAAAGCTTATTGATGTCATTAAAGAGTTTGTATTATATTGTAAAGTTGATTTATGTTGTAGGCTTTGAACCAAATTCTCTGGAATTACCAATCTATTGTTCTACTTTATTCATTTCAATACTCTACTGTTGAAATGCTGAAGAATATGTTTAGCTTAAGTAGGTGATCATGATTGTCTTGTGTTCTCATACGTGGATGGTTTATCCGATTAAACCATCCAACTTAAAAAACACAACTTGACCAATATAGTCTGCTATTTGTTGACTTTTGATTTCGCTTTATTATGTAGAGTTTTGCCTAGAACGATTATAATCATACTGGGTGTACTATGAAATTAATTTTCTCGGGAATTATTCCAGTCAATTTAAATGTAAAAGCAGAAAATAACATTCTGTTTGTTTATAAGATTGTCTCAGTCTCATAGACTGATCTTAGTTTAATGAAATAGGGAATGCAGTTGAACTAAGGCCTGAATTACAATAGAATTTAAACAAATACTCTTCGAATCTTAGTGGGAACAACATGGCTTAGTGTCAGACAGGCGCATCTAGCCGACGAGTCCTGAATTGGACGAAACGCACGTCTTGGATCCCGCTGCTAGCTACTATCCGTCATTAATATACAAATAGTTTTATTACTGTTGATTCATCAGTCGAACGATTTAGATAGTATGCCTATCTTGGTTGTATTGTGTTCTCTGGGCTGGGTTATTTAATCGTAGAGCTTTCATCGTCTCTCTAGATGACATCTTCAGCACTGACTTCAGCATAAAGTGAGCTGTTAATATCCCTCAGTGAGTAATTTGGTAGCCTGCTCTGACGAACTGTTTTGTGATTGTTGTGTCATTGAGTGTGTAGATTTTCTTGCTGGTTGTCCGTCTGCTTGACCTCTGACCTTTCTGTCGTTTATCGTCTTTCTTATTGGCTGATAGGTAGGGTCTATGTCGATACATCTGTTGATTGCTGACTGACCTGAATGTCAAGCTTCTACGAATTCTCTGACAATCTTTGTGTTTCATCTGTCCAAAATTCCTACATTGTCAAATTGAATTCATGCCCGTAATTTCCCACGTGTATTGAGATGAGTGACGAAATGTCGTGACGTTTAGTAGCCAATTAGTGCTCATGTAAACGAAGAGGACGACCACTTTGTCGAATGTAGTGTTGAGCACAGTTATTGCAGTTGATTTTGTAAATGATATTCTGTTTGTCTTCTTTAGATGCTGCATCCTTTGGTCTAGATAATTGTGTCTGGAGAGAATTTGTTGGTTTATGAGCCACACCAATTGCAAGTGGTTTCAGTTACCTTGTGATTTCTGATATATTCTTTATGTATGGTAGGATGATGCGTTTGTTGATTTCTGTCTATGACTTTGTAGTTGATGACGTACGATATATATATATATATATATATATATATATATATATATATATATATATATAACATAAATTTTCACATTTTATTGCATGATACATTCGTTTTCTTGATTGTAATTGTGATTTGAATACTGCAGGGAAAATTGTATTTTCCTCAGATGTATCGACAGTATTTCCAAATGTTCAAATTAAAGAAACACTATGCTTTATGTGTGATTGATTATAATGACTCATATGGTGTAAATGTAGGTACACCTACATTTTTCTTAAGACAATTCATACTTATATGTACACTAAATGTTCAGCTTATTTGTAACAATAAGATTTATTGAGGTAGAGAATGTTGTTGGCACAAACTCACACACAACGGTGTTAATAAGTTTTAATAAGAGTCAAAAAGTAAATCTTAAAAAATTAGGAGAATATTGTAGAATTGAAAAATCGAAGAAAATGAATGAACGTAAAAACTGATGTGTTGATTTAGGCTTAAAGGATTCAGAAGTAAATTCGTTGACTTTGTAACAGAGTGACGCAAATTTGAATCTCCCAGGGAAAAATGAATTTCTATAATGATGCGAATATGCATCGATTTTGAGCATGAACAAGCTTTCAATTGATTGTCTTCAAACACTGAATATCACAAACAGGAATACCTATCATACGTTATAAAAATTTGTGTAAATGTCGTTAAACGATTTGGTGTAATGCCGTAGTAATGGAATTACATGTCAATGATAACTCTGACGAATGCAAAAAAGACAAGTAAATCAAAAATGATGTGAAAACTGAAGACGTATTATTGAGATAAATGAAATCTGAAATAAATAAAATGCAAAGATTATCAAACGTGAGATTTATTCAACTAGATAAATTATATGGGGAGAGATTATATAGCTGTCAGGTCAAAAGATATCCATTCGCAGTAGAAAGTAGTGATAACTTTTAAGATGACAGCCATATCCTCAACAGATAACTGCTTTTAGGTGAACTGAATAACCAAATAAATCAAAACACTCCAAGATGATGTTCAGTGGGTAATCTTATCCGTTAAGGTCTGAAGTAACAGTTAGTTTTGTACAAATTTCTTTTTTGTTTCATAGAACTATTCAAATCAGCCTAAACGCAAAGAAACAATTAAGAAAGTCAAACATTTTCTGAAAATATCAATCACGGTATGAATATAGAGATGTATATATTAAAAGAACTGTATGATGACAGAAGATTTTCTTGAATTTCGCTGGTCATTATTCCTACTTTGTCATGTCAACAGTAAATACTTCTGTTACAAATTGAAATTTCGCAATTTTTCGAATTCATTAGGCCTTTTGGTGAACTAAGATCAAACAAACTACAGAGATGTTGTAATTTGAGAAATCGTTGAGAAATATTCTTATCACTGAAGTGCATAATTTCGTTGACAGATATAAGCAATCCAGCTAATAATTAATTAGTCGTGTACAGATAGGGATAGAATGACAGAGCTAAATGATATTTCCCCTTTATTTTTTAATCTCTTTGACGATTTCATCTCAAAGTATATTTCTTCATTCCTCTATATTAGCTAAGGAGTCCTAATTAGAATTAATTATTCGAAAGTTAGAAACTTAATAGGCAAACGACAGACGAGACCTTCTACCAGTTTTGTCAATTTAATTTCCATTACATTAGAAAGCAAAGTAAAATGGGCAGAAAAAACAACCTAAAGAAGATATAATATTTGCATGTTATAAAATGATATCAACAGAGTTTTCTCTACTGCAACAGGACATTTCTAAACAGTCGCAACGAGAGTTACTTTTCCAACTGAGAGGCAAGTATTCGCGTTAGCACGTTAAAGGGAGAATCCGCTGCATTCACTTATGAACCATTCGTGATATTCCCACTAAAATTCAATTTCCAAAGTAATCTACTAGTCGTAGGGATCCAAAAATTTGAGTTTATTTCAAAAAGGTATTTTATAGATCAGAGGAAATAAAATGTTTGATTCGCTTTACTATCACCATTTCTTCTAACAAAATGAGTTTCTGGCAGGTTTTGACTTGTATTTACCGAGGATGTATTATTTTGATGACGTGGTCATTAAGCGAAAGGTTATAAATTGATTACTATTATGAGATCGAGAAAAATATGTTACCATAAGGTGTTATTTCAACATTTGTTTACAAAGCTAATTGTTATAAGTGATTTAGTTACTTATAAGTAGCTGAAAACAATAACTAAAATTTATCTGCTTTTTGCATTATGTATCTACATAATATTGCAGTAATCTCTTTATTCCAAACATTATGGAATTTCCAGAAGGTTATTTTTAAAAAATATGCTTCCTGTACAATATTTTTACAAGAAGTAATTATCGCATCTGAATAGTGTTAATAATAACCGAATAAAAGGTATTAGTGTGAAGAGGGGAGTTGGTAAAACATTAGCGTCTGGTCTGAACTTGGGGATGAATACAGAATGGAGTGTGATTATGGTGGTGGCAGGCCAGTAAGCCAGTGTAAAAATCTACAGTTCGATATAGACATTCTTGGAAGAGTATTGTACTATATTTTTTAGATTTTTATCTCCATTTCCATTCTTCGTTTCATCCTTAGCTTGAGAAATGGCTGTTTTTAAACAGAGTGAGAGTACATGATAAACTTAGAACATATATCTAAGAAAATCGAACAAACAGAAAGGGAAGAATTTTATTCAATATATTCGGTGGAAGATATTTTTTGGTAGACCAAATTTTAAGCAATCTGCCTACTGCCACCTAGTTTTTTGTGTCAGAACTCTTGAAATTATTATATTATTATTATTAGTCCCTTGGGTTCCTAGTGGAACATAGGGCTTCAGTAGCACGCCTCCAGTGACCTCTGTTCTCTGAGATCTTTTGAACCTGGTCCCACGACAGCCCACAAGCTCTCATTTCCTGCTCGCACGACCTCCTCCATGTCACCCTTGGACGTCCAACTCGTCGCTTCCCATGGGGATTCCACTCGAGGGCCTGACGCGTGATGTCCTCCGTCGGCCTTCTCAGTGCATGGCCAATCCATCTCCACTTCTTCCTGCATATTTGTTGCGTGATAGGTTCTTGGTTGGTTCGTTCCCAGAGTTCCTTGTTGCTTATTTTTTCTGGCCATCTGATCTTCAGCAGCGAGCGTAAGCAGTTGTTGATGAATGTCTGTAGTTTATTGGAAATACCTTTCGTGACGCGCCAAGTCTCTGAGCCATACAAGAGCACTGACTTGACGTTGGTGTTGAAAATCCGTATCTTGTTCCGCATGCTGAGTGCAGAAGATCTCCACACTGGTTTCAGGCTAATGAACGCCTGTCTTGCTTTTCCGATTCTGACTTTGACGTCCTCGTCCGTCCCGCCTGTAGTTGAAACAGTGCTTCCTAGATAAGTGAAGGAGGTTACTTCCTTCAAGTTTCTCCCGTTGACGGTGATTGGAGTTTGTTGTTGTTGTTGATGGTGGTGGTGCGGTATCTTCATCACTTCTGTCTTCTCTATATTCACCTGAAGTCCCGTCTTCGCTGCCTCTTCTATCAACTTGTTAGTTTTTGCCTGCAGATCTTCAAGTTTATGTGACATTAGGCATAAGTCATCGGCGAAATCCAAGTCTTCTAGGTTCTTTTCCGTCGTCCAGTGTATCCCCCTCTTCTCGCTGCCTACTGTTTGCTGCATGATCCAGTCCACCACAATAAGGAATATCATGGGGGATAGTAGGCAACCTTGTTTCACTCCTGTCTTCACTTCAAAGGCATCACTGAGCTTCCCATTGTGGATTACTTGGCATGTGGTATCTTCATATAGTTGTTGAATGAGGCGGATAAAGGTTTGCGGTACTCCGTAGTATTGAAGCAGTTTCCAAATTACCTCTCGGTCGACGCTGTCAAAGGCCTTCTCAAAGTCGATGAAGTTGAGGTAGAGGGCTGATTGCCATTCTATGCTCTGTTCTATGATGATGCAAGCGTAGCGTTGCAATTTGGTCTGCACATGATTTGTACTTCCTGAAGCCTGCCTGTTCCGGTCGTAGTTTTGAATCCAGTGCATCCCTTAGCCTCTCCAGGATGATGCGGCTTAATATTTTACTTGGGGTGGACAGGAGAGTGATTCCGCGCCAGTTCTTGCAAGCACTGAGGTCTCCCTTCTTCGGCAGTTTGACAAGGTAACCCTTCTTCCAATCGTCAGGTACCTTCTCTTCCTTCCACACCTTCTGCAATAGTGGTGTGAGCATGTCCGCTGTTGTCTCTGCATCTGTTTTCAGTGCTTCTGGCGGTATTCCATCTGGTCCTGCTGCTTTCCCGCATTTCAGTAGCTTTATGGCGTTCAGGACTTCCATTTTCGTTGGGGGATTAATGTTCACTTGTAGTTCAGCGGCTGCAGGTGGTATTTCTGGACGAAGTGCAGGTGGTGGTCGATTCAAGAGCTTCTTGAAGTGGTCGGCCCATCGTTTCCTCTGTTTCTCTTCTTTTGTAATTAAATTTCCTTCTTCATCTTTTATTGGTTTCATCTGTGTTGGTCTCTTCCCTCCGATAGCAACCTGGTTATTTGATACAATGTCGTCAGGTCTCTCTTACCTGCAGCCTGTTCTGCTTCACTTGCCAGTGTTTCGTAGAAGTGTCTTTTGTCTTTGCGTGCACTCTTCTTCACTTCTTTGTCCAGTGTTTTATACATTGTGCTCAGTTCCTCTTGTCGTTGAGCATCCTTGCACTGGTTTATCTTCTGCTTCACCATCCTCCTCTCCTCTATCAGCTTCCAGGTATCCGTCGAGATCCATTCCTTGTCTTCTTTCTTCTTCCTTCCTAATACTGTTGTGCAGGTTTCTTTCCACATAGCTTTCAAAGACTTCCAGTGTTCTTCCACACAGGTTTCTTCAGGGATGTTGCTCGATGTCTCCCATTTTGTCTTGATGGCTGCCTTGAAGATCTCCTTTGTAGTTTCATCCTTCAGTTTCCGAGTGTTGTACTTGAATTGAGGTCTATCACCAGCTTCCTTGAAGGCTTTTAACTTGATTTGGAAGGTTCCTTGCACTAGATAGTGGTCTGAACCTACATCTGCTCCTCTTCTTGACCTTGTGTTAAGTAGACTGCGTCTCCATTTTCTTGAGATTGAGATAAAGTCGATTTGATTTTTAGTGTGTCCATCTGGTGAAATCCATGTCGCTTTGTGGATATCTTTGTGCCTGAACACACTGCCTCCAATCACCAAATCGTTGAATGCGCAGAATTCTGCAAACAATTCTCCATTCTCATTCATTTCACCTAGTGCCTCTCGACCCATGGTTAGTTCTCTTCCCGTGTTGTCCCCTCCCAGTTTGGCATTCATGTCGCCCATCAGAATTTTGATATCGCCAACTGACGTCTTGTCCAGTGTTGATTGAAGTTGTCTGTAGAAATCCTCCTTTTTCTCTTGCTCTGCATTATTTGTAGGTGCATAACATTGTATGATTGTGACCTTTCTTCCTTTTGAGTTGAATCTTGCTGTCATGATCCTGGAGGAGATTGGTTCCCACTGCATGAGAGCCTTCGATGCTCTTGAGGACATCATGATAGCCACTCCCTCAGTGTGCTCGTGGTTGGCGTCTGGGTGACCGGAGTAGATTATTGATTCTCCAGTTGACAGTTTGGAGAGTCCACTCCCATTCCATCTGCTTTCGCAAATCCCAAGCACTTCGATGTTATACCTTCTCATCTCCCTTGCAATCTGGGCTGCCTTACTGGGTTCAAACATCGTGCGGACATTCCATGTCCCCACGTTTACTTTCGCTTTCATCGAGGGAGAGAAGACACATCGGCCAATTGGCTTCCCGAAGGCTTTCACCAACTGGCGTCATTTCGCCTCTCCGATTCCAGCGGGGAATAAGTTTGTTTTCATTTTTTATATTTTGTTTGTGCTTTGAAGTTTGTTTAGCGGTTAGATTTGTTTTCCGGGGTAGGGTTGCTAGCCCTATGCCCAACCTTCCCTCTTTACCCGGGCTTAGGACCGGCTAGTAACTAGTAAACTAGTTAACCAGGCGAGGTTGAACTCTTGAAATAATCGACAAAAATAAACATGTGCTTCGAAAAACTTAGTGATGATGAGATTCGAATTTAAATTCAGCTGAATTGAGTTTCATGAGGATGTAGATAGTAGTAGATTAGAATAAACATTTCTTCATTACCTAGATACGAATGGTGGGTGAAGGAATAGCAAAAATAATAAATCATACTAACTTATATGGATCTATGATGAGATTTTGACTTAGAATGGTAACAGTGAAAACAAAAGAAGCAGGCGTAAGACCTATCTCTTCCAAAGTTTACAATGTTAGGATTGAAGTATGCAACAAGTTACGTTTTTGATGTTAAATTAAGGTTGACAATTTCACTCTATTATAGGAGAATGCAGATGTTAAGAATATGGAATAAATAAGGCCAAGTAAAATGAGACTATATAGTTGTTTTCCCCAAATATTTCCATACAAATAAATCTAATATAACTCATGATTTAGACGAATAAGACTTTTTCAGATATGAAATATCTTTTTAGTAAAACATCACTTTGTTGCGGTGAAGATTACGCAGTGAATATACTCGTGATATTACGTTGATTGAGCGCACTGTAAATGAGAAAATATTAACTGAAGGATTATTTAGGAGAAAGAAATTGATCTTGAGGAGTAGGTTATTAATTAAGCACTGTCAAAAAGTATGAGCTTGTATTAAAATAACAATGACAGTAACCGTTAAGATCTTCGTTCATATACATATGGTCTTCCACGTATGCACAATTGATGAAAGGGTTAAGCTTTGAATTAGCTTCATTTAGCTCCGTAAACTGCTTTAAAAGATGAATCACTTAGAATTGAATGATTTTATTCGATAAAAAGTACACAGGTGAGAAATATTACTCTATCTTCATTTTATTTTCAATATTTCAACCAGAAAGTATTCAGGATATGGACTTTCAAAGCAAACGCTTACAAAAGCTATTGTATTCACCCCCTTAGTAGCCTATAAAATGAATAAATACTAATAAATGAATAATACTACATACATGCCAACTGTCAAAATGAGAAGGCTGAATGCAAACTTGAAGAAAAGGAAGTATATCTGACTTAGCTTTAACAAATTTCTCTTCAGTATTTCAGTTGGTTTTTGGATCCCAAATTTGAGGTGAAACTCTTGCTTTGTATTGTGATAGAGTATTAAGTTGTTTTTATTTTGAGTTTCTATCAATACATTTCCGATGGTATTCAGTCTCCAGGAGTGTTATTTGAAGACTGAAAAACTCTTAAACAACCGCATCTTTTCAAAATATCTTCATGATTCTGAAACATTGTAAGTGAATAGGTTTTTTATTCATAATAAGAGATTAACCAGTGGTTTCTGTGAAATATTTGGTAGATTCGGTCGCCATATAGACCTATCTATGCAGCAAATGGTCATCTGTTCTCTCCAATTTTAAATCCATTATTTTAACTATGGTATACAAAGTGAAATGTAGTAGAATTTATCCAAATAAAGATTAATCGGTTAGTGAACACATCTATATAATATCCCAAAAATACGCGACTAAAGGAATTCACTATACATAGGATAGCACACAGAAATGCGGTTTGTAACGTTGTTTCTCCTCCTTCATGGTATCTACAGCTCGGGACCTTTATTGATGAGTGATATATACCTTGGTAGTGATGTTTTTAGCTGAACTATTCGTGAATGATTCCATGGGATATGTTCACTTACTAATATCAAATTTGAATTCATTTGACTAGAACATGAATGCTTTAAGCATATTTAATATATAACTCTTAACTTGAATAGAGAAAGAACGACAATTTAAGCAGAATAACACTTTTATTTCTCTTCAGTTCCTTGCGACCTGCATCTCCAAAACATGATTAACTGTAGTGGAAGTTGAACATAATTTAATCCACAGAGAATGAAATTCAGTCTTATTTACTGGAACACACAGAAATCCGCATAGTATATTCAGAAATTACAAATACAAAGGAGTTTGAGAGAGCAAACCAGTGTTTTGTGAATGAATACATTGTAAAATTGGAATCTCTCGAAATTAACAGTGGTAGAACAGATCACCATGGAGCCTTGAATCGATTTGAATAAAATTTTATACGAGTTATCAGACAGAAATTTCATAGATTGAGTAAAATGTAGTGAGTTCGCCACAGTTAGTCACTGCGAATAGGTCAGATTTCATAAAAGATGGTGCAGCAAAATGCAAATGAAAGTTATCATATGCATTTAGCAAAAGAGTTATGTAAACAAGTAAATGTACAAGTCGGTAATCGAGTCACCAAGATGCAGAATGCTAAACGATGGGTTCCTTTTGCATACATCAATCAAACTTCAAACATTTGATGATTGTGGCCTCAGTGGAGCTTGATAGATCTGAGTTAATTTGTTCGTTAGTTGTCTTGCAAGACTGAGGTCAATCTGACATTATGTGTGAATCAAATACACAAAGGAATGCACTGTTAAAATTGTTACTCCCCCTGATTTGTAATTTGTCTGTGCAACTACACGTAAATTGATACACGCAATTCGATAAAACATAGGTAGGCTACTTTTAGACTTCTGTTAGTAGTAGTGAACACGTTATTTGGTAAAAGGTCCATATCTCCAACTTCTGTGAACTGGTAGAAGTTGGAAATATGAACCGTTGGATTCCGACCCAGTGGCTGAGTGGTAATGTGATAGCCACGGGGCCTGAAGGTCCTGGGTTCGATCCCTGATGGTGTCATGTGTGGGCAATCCTGGGAGTACCATACTAGGACGAAATAGCTGTACAGTTCTCCCGGGTTACCAATGTTCCTCCAACTGATGATAATCTATGATGAATACCAACTTGAAAGAGGGGGATTACTTTAGCTGTAAGAAAAGTCTTAGTCAGTGCTTTTTTCACTTTTCTGTAGACACAAGGGAAACATAACGGTCAGCTGTTCTGGAAAAAATATAATGCAAAAACAGTTTATTAACATGAATAATTGAACAAAATATTAAGTGGACAGAAGTTGTAACATTATGGATTACTTGTAAATAACATTTTGATCTGAAGTATCACAAATTTTGCTAGACATCATATGATTGTATGTCAGGCTGTTCAAATGATTGGTCTTGGTCAAATGCATTGACTTTGATTGAGATGATTTTAGAACGTGGATAAGTTTTTCTGGTGAGTTTTGAAGAGAGTTATCAGGCAGAAGGCGAGAAGAAAAGAACACCAGGTAGTCAGAAGTGGGCTATATATCCACGCAGATAATATCACAAATTGTGTTGATAACGAACTTCAACAGTAAAGATGAATAAAACTTGTTTTTAAGGATATTACAAAAGGTGGAAAAGGTAAGCAAGGTGATAGGAAGAAGTATTCTTTGTAATGTTAAGAAAATTTGTGTAAACTACAAAAGACCATCACTTCAATATCATCTTTAAAATTATGACAATGTTAGCTTGTCAAGCACATTCTTCTGCAGGTCACCAATTTCATTTCTAACGTATTTGCTGGTTAACGTTTGCGAATAACTGTTGTCTTTAACATATTTCTCTATCGTCTGCTTTTTTGTTTTCAATTTTTTACTCGAGTGTATAATTTTCGCGCTGCAAAACAATGTTCTATCTAGTGCCTATATGTAAATCACTGCAGAAAAGTGGTAAAAATTCAGATACAGGCTATTCTATCTAGTCTTTCAATATCAGTAAAAATGGAACCAAGCATCATTCTTGTACTTCATGGCTAAGGTGATTTCAGTATGAGCATTAATAAAGCTTTGTAGTAAGTAAAGTGCATACGTGAAGTCAAAGTCTGTTTCTATGAAGTCATACTTGGGTTTTATATTTCTCAGATTAGCCATAAAAGCAACCACCAGTACAGGAACCATTGTACTCCCCATACCTCCGTCTTCATTGTGTTGGCAGAAAGTGTTGTTTATTTGGTACAAAGCATCAGTGGTACATATTAGTAAAACGTGTTTGAATCCTGATGATGTTTAGGTGAATAGAGTAGAATATTGGTATATACTACGTATGAGGTGCATTTGTGGATGAAAAATTTGAATCAGAGGATGTCGTAAACTTTTTGACGAATCTTCTGATAACTTAAGGCAAATCATTGAGGGTGTATAAGGATAATCTCCGACAAATAGGTTATGAATTTCCAAGTTATTGGAAGTACCCATCATGACATTGGCGCAGAAGAGAAGTTCACAGAACGTATCTTTCTTAGAGATTTCATCCTCCATAGCTGTAAAAACCGTAGTTTATACACCTCTTACTGCTAAGCTACAAGTGATAGTTGAGAGAATAATTTAATTAAACCCAGTAACAAAGATCAAGTTGAATGAAGAGTAGAATCTAACAAGTACAATGCATGGTGGAAATTAATCACAAAAGAGTACAAAAACCAACATTATTAACCGGATAGAGTATGAAGTTGTATAATAGGTGAAAATGATTTTCAAGATAAAGCATTAACAAGGGTAGCATGAAAACAAACTGAAGATGATGTCGGATTCTAAAAATATATTATAAAATATAAAGAAATCTTGGATAATAAGATTGAGTTAGAGGCAGATATTTTTTTGCGAATTTGCTAAGTTCAAGATACTAACAAAGGCTGAACAAGTTTCTTTTGCATGCATGATTTAGGTTTATCCATCCATATTGCAAGAACTTCTGAAGTGTAGACAATGTGGAGACGTGACACTTTTGGTAAATATCTTTTTATCGTGTAGATGACCTTGAGAGGTGAAACCAGATGTGAATCAGCCAATCAACAAGTAAATATTTATAGTAATGATGGACAGTGGCAGGTAGTGGAATGCAGGATGCGCATTTCGTCCTGTTTGGGACTCGTCAGCCGAATGTAACTGTCTCCCAGTGAGTGATGTTGTTCCCACCGGAACTCGGATTCGGGAGCGATCACCCTAACCCGGTTGGGACAACACCACTCACTGGGAGGCAGGTACATCCAGCTGACGCGTCCCAGATGAGACGAACTGAGCACCTCGCATCCCACTGCTAGCCATTGGCCATCATTACACAGGCAGTATCGAGGCATCCGCACAGGAGCCCATATGCCAACAGAGACTGATCAATTCGGTCCAATCAACGATGGCGTAATACAAGCAATAACACTAAGTAAATATGTGTTGCAAAAAACTGACCATGGATAGCGCAGTGAGTATATTTATGTCAGTTTAATACCTTCCACGTTGGTCGTCCACCGTTCCTGAAACATCGTGAAATTTAGGAGACCAAAAGAAAGGTATCTGAATATGTTTTTGAATCACAATCAGCTCTAACAGGAAGCAAACAAGCAATCATGTGTTTACACTGTCACTGAAAATAATTAAATGTACAGTTCAGTGTTATTGTTAAATAATGAAATGAACAACACAGAATACTAATAGTAGCTTCTCTTCAGAGCACAAATATTAGGGAAAATATCTATGTCAGACAACACACGGAAGAATAAGCTAGTTTTTTATTCATTACTTATGATAGTTTAGATAACGGTGATGGTAGATCAGAACGCCTCGATTTACGTACACGTGTGTACGAGAAAAGAAATACTAGAAGAAAAATCTATGTGCAGAAAAAGTATTTGAGACTGATGGTTTAAAAGACTGCTGACTGTTTTTCTTATGAAAAAAAAATAAACAAGAATCAAGTAGTCACATGTGAACAATATTCGTGGATTAGAAAAAATAGCCATAAATTTGCTTAACTATCTAACTAAGGGTTATTTAGTATATTAAAACCAAAATACTAATGTAGGTACATCGAATGAACATAAAATGAGAGCAGACTAGACAAATTCAGGGTTTACAGTCTTATGGGAAAGTGGTCACTAAAACGAATAAAATGGCATACAAGTGATTGGTGCAAAGAACATGTTCAATGAATAACTGATAATTCGTATCATGAAATGTAAAGTAATGTACTTACTACTAATACAATGAAATTAGTACATTAGTAAAAAGTACATGATTCAGTAAATCAGAACAATGATGATGTTTCTACATGGCGTTTAGATATGTGAAAACTTTCTACTAAATTAAGTGGTTCCTTCAGAATTAGACTATTTTCATGTATCACGTGTTCTGTCGATTTAGATACGTTGACTTTATTTTCAAATGTCATCGAAGTAATATAGTTTACTTGACTTACCAGCCTATCTTCCAAAAATGCCAATTTAAGTCTCTTAACATTGACATGATCATGTTTACTGAATTTATTTACAGTTAACTGCTTTTCTGTTTTGCTCAGTACTTTGAACAGATTATCATAGTAGGATTTCGAGGGCTTGTGAATACTGTTTTATCTGACGAAGACTTTTATATATGCGAAAATATCATTGTACATATAAGCTCAATATTTCTGAGTCCATGGAGCTGTAGGTTTCAGGTTGATTAAGTACTGCTTTTCTTGATATTTATAAGGATCTACATCTGGTAGAACTTCTCTTACACTATCAAAGTATTATATCGGCAAACGTGATATGGTTCTGTAAACTAACTCTGCTGCTCAGCAGCTAGTGTTATATTGCAACATGTAGTGCATAGGTGGTTGTTTCTCCACAGACCTTGCGCCATTTCTGATGAAATACTTCCACCATAATATTTGATATTTGACAAGTGATATTTCTTGGTGCATACCCAACTATAAAAATAGGTGGTTTCCGAATTTCGAATCTTCATTCCTCCTGATAATCAAAAGAGTCTAGAAATTATTGAACCTCTCAAAAACGGTTAAGTTGCGCGTGTCTTTCAAAGGAGTGACAACTAGCCAACTTGTGAGCTCACCAACCGTTGTTAGGACATGTGTTAATAGTTACAAATGAAGTGACTATCCAGCTAAATAAATATCTACATGATTAAATTCAACTTCATATTATTAGAAAGTCGCTTGATCAGACAAGCGAATATGGTTAAACCTCCTCTTTCTTGTAACGTTAGCAGATTGTTGACTAATTTTTAATGTCTTAATCTTACCTTGTCGTACAAACCTACGGGAAACAAATCTGATAGCAGCATGACTACCAGAATGTGACAATTTGCGCAGTTTTTCAAAGATGACACGTCTCATTCATTAGGAAACAAATGGGTGCAATTTATCACTTGAAGTGTAGTATGTCAAAAATGAAATATCTAGAAGTCTGGTGAGTTGTAGTAATCTTGACCTAGAACATAACAGTGCATTTGCATCTTTATCTCTGTTAAGGATTTGTCATTTACGCAGTCACCATAAGCAGTTGCAAAAGTACTGAAAACCAGGTGCGACAGCTCATTAGAAATATCATGTTTATTTCATTTCACAAACTGTATATCTCATATACATTTCGAGACAGACTCAAGGTACTGAACCCCCAGGGTAAACAATTATCATGTTCTGTTTGGATGGCTTTTATTAGAGGCTTTCGATTGGTTAGAACAGTGAATAGTTGCTTCTTAATTGTATTTTTAATGAACCTACCTGCTAGGTGAGCCTCTAGCAGTTATCTTCTGGAAGCGCTCTACATTGCCTGCGAAAGATACAGTCTTTTTGAGAAGAAAGTGAATGGATTTCATGTGCTCTCGGAAAACTTCTGAAACATTACACCAGTTGCAACATCGGATGCACCGATTACCACTAGTAAAGTAGTGTCGAAATCATGACTCACTATCAATATCTCATAAGTGAGTACCTCCTTCAAGTCCATTAATAGTTACGGAAGTCATTTACTGCATTTTAGTTTGGCCTTTTAGCGACTTTGTAAACAGCGGTGAGATGTGTGGACAGACTAAGGTATTCTAGAGGTAAGAATTCACAAGAACGTAAGAAATGAAAAGACTGAGACTCAGGCAGAATGCTTATTATGACATCTTGTACAGTAGTGATGACATATTATGTCTTTTCCATTAAAACATTTATTTTCACAATGTGTTTCATTTTCTCTTCTACTTCTATCTCTACTTGCTTTTAATACGCCTACATTACCTCTTGCATTTCTATGGACAGAATATTTATTCGTCATCGGTAACTGCCTATGATTTCTATGAACTTCTCAACACATGCTATTTATATCCATTCTTATCAGTAGCACCCACTACAAGATCACAAAAATTCCTGAATTTTTGAACGAATCTGTAAAACATAGTATTGGATAGCAGATACTTATGTAGAAATAAGTTTTATGTCCTGTTTTATCATGTGACTAATGAACTGAAAGGATCTGGTAATCAACTGGCATTTATCCAGATTGGCCACTGTTCCATACTGCGTCAATCATCCAAACTGATTTCTAAGGTAGTGTTAGAAATTGCATTCTCTCTCTCTCTCTCCCTCTCTCTCTCTCTCTCTCTCTCTCTATATATATATATATATATATAGATAGATAGATAGATAGATAGATATAGATATATATAGGTTACGTTAACTTGGGGAATGCTTCTAGCAGTATAACTTATATATAAGCAGAATCACGTGAATCCACTAGGTTGATGGAGATGGAGTTGCTTTTCTTCTGCCAGAAGATTGAACTGACTCAAGTAATCAATACGAAGGACTGGGAAAGCCATGCCAATATGTATGAAATTTCAGATAAATTTTGTTTAACCCGGATCGTGACATTTTTTTAACGACTACCTGTACTTATATGAAATTTATCCAAATCCTTTAGTGTCATTGTCGCATCAGATGTTTTTCTAGAGGCCGTTTTGTAATTATGCGCACTTCCTCTCCAGTATATGCAAAAAACGTTGCTCCTGCATACTTGTTAGTGATGCGAGATAAACAACTATGGAAAGTGTCTATGACAGTGATAGCAGTTCTTACTGAACGCAAACCATTGAATTTGTCATCTAGGAAGTCTTACAATTACTTGTAGAGTCAAACGCGGTAACCAAATTTTCTGTGGTATCAGCACTTTATCTTGGTGATCTGCGAGGTTTGTAGGGAGATATACTACTCGAAAACTTCTTGTTCGCTCGTGTAAATGTAGGATTATTACTTGATGAAACAATAAAAACTGGGCACTGTAGTAGAGCATACTTTTGATATAGCATACGATGATATAGTATTATTTAGTGCATAACCATATCAACCAAACAAACCAGTCAGAGACTTAACTTGTCCACAAAGCATATTTGTCTTCTGCTGTAAGACAAAAATTCTGCCCTTCTGACATGAATGTAAAACATGCAAAACAGGGAAAAAATCGAATCTTATCTTTTATGCCGCCGGAATAAAAGCTTCTTTTACTTGTGCATATCTTCATTATTTAGTTATAACATGTGATGCATTTTATGTGATCTTCAAAGCGAAACCACATAGATGAGTTAATTATTCACTTTCCGGTCATCAGGCAGCTCAGGCATCTGTTATTTTAGCTGAAGTAGAATCTTGACACTGAGTTAAACATCACTTGAGTTGATCTGATATGGGAACAGTCTTGGTACTTTCTTGGAATAATATTTCATTTGATCGCTGTCATTTGAATTAATCAAAACATCTTCGAATTATTCTACTACATCGTCAAGAGGTATTTACTTATAACTGTAGACTAGGGGCCTTGAGTTGCATTTGCCGCACCCAAGTCGAGTGTCTTCAACCTGTTTTTCACTGTAGCTGTATTATGTTCCAAATTTACGAGACCTTGATATTCCGCTGTCATCATCTGACATGTCGTTGTTGAATATTACGCGAAAAGCTATAGAATTCTAGAGTGGATATCAGAGTCTTTAGCATTCCTTAAACTACTAGTGAAATGTTAAGCGCCTTTACCAATTTCAATGTCTCTGCCATCTGTTAAAAACTTTGAACAGTTGACAGACCACAGCAGGATTACTGCGGAAGAATAATAAGGGCGACTGAACAATAGTGTCATTGTATATTTGTCTAACCAGTTAGCAGAGGTGTGAACTGCCTGACTGTGGGGGTTGTTTAGATGCTTGAAATCAATACCAGTAGCTGAGACAAATTCAGTATTCATTCTTTTTATTTTCGTAAACATCGGTTTATCCTTCATTTTTCCATCTTCCACTCACTTATGCCTTCCATTTCATTCATTTTCATATAATTCTACTTTTGTTAATATATTTTCTTTCAGTGGAGTGCCGTAAACTGCGAAATAGCCGGCTGCCATATTGTGAGATGACGCCAAACTTCTTTTTTTATTGTCCATTCGTCTTATCGTTCATATCCCGTTTTTCTTTAAAAAGAACTCTAAATCCTCAGAAAGAAATAACTTATATACATTTCTTACTTATCAGTGACGTTGTGTCTAAGTAAACATGCATTTATTCAGTCTCGAGAAAGTCCCTCATCATCATAACATCAAAGCAGAACAGGTAATTTAGTAGGAAAATACCTAAAACAAAGTTAGCTTCTAGATTGAAATGAGTAATATTGAACAAAAAGCTCTCCTAACAGTACAAATTTAACTTGGTATACTTTATAACAAGTTAATAAATACCCTAGTTTTAAATTAAATTAGCCAGGAAATAAAAATAAAGTAGAATTAGAAATAAAAGGTATATTCTAACCATGAAAGTGTATCTCACCATGCATTCACATGTACAAAACTGTTTTCACAGCCGAATTATGCAAAGACACTAATAATGCTCACTTATATAAAAAGTATTTCAATGTACAATTGTTTGCGTGTTTAGTCTGAATAGCATCATAGACTAATTAACTTTCTATGCTATGACATCAGATACATCTTAGCAAACAAAAAAAGTAGACCGTCTATTTCTCTGGAATAGTGCTGAAGTTATCAGAGCAGTACGTTGTTCTAGGTTAATTAATATACGTCAAAAAAACTAGACGAACTAGCTTGGATCCAGTTCGCCAGAAGTTGTGGATGTAGATCACATGCTTTTTAAAAACTGTCAAAAATGTGTGTGTTTTATCTTAAGAGGATAGTTAAATTCAGTCAAAGATGTCAGCTTATGCCACTGAATGGTAAAGTCAGAAACTTCCTCAATATAATGTCAGTATAACCACTGATAATTTTTTTAATGCGGTTGATGACTGAAGAGAATAGAAAGTCTGCATTACAGCACAGTCTGAGATATGAATTTTCAGATTACTAACACGAGTAGCGAGAATCAACTACTGGTAGGATCTAACTTGCCCTTTGTCCGTCATATTGTGAGTAGAAGATAATTTAACAGTTACTCATCACATCAGTTAATCAAGCCACCTCTCTGTTTTAATCCAAACTGAGATGAATTGTTACTTAGGCTATCTTAGACAGCCATAGTTATCAGTCTGTTTATATGCACAAGATTATCTACTGAAATCGAAATAAAATTCAAACCTGTTTGGCATCTAAACCTTATGTCTCAAGCAGTAAAGTATCTTGTCGGCAAACCATAGGTTTTGACTTGGTTACTGTTAGCACTGGGATCCAGAATGCGCATTGTGCCTTTTTGGGACTCGTCAGCTGGGGATGTATCTCTCCCCATGAGTGCCGGTTTTCATTGAGATCTAAACCCCGCACCCGTCGCTTCAAACATCACAGCGTTATCCCCTAGGTCACTCAAGCGTGTTAGTCACTCATTGTTCAGCGGAAGTTTGAAGAGATAAGTATGGGGTTCGAGTCTCACTGGGAAAAACACCACTCGATGGAATGCAGAAACATCCATCTCCTCCTTGGCTCTATCGCTAGTAGCAACTGAGTCAGTCATGCCAATACATATTTAGGTAACGTTGAGGCATCCGAATTAATGCCTATGTGCCAAAAGAGGTGGATCAATTCGATTAAATATCACATCGAAGAATTACAGGTATGAGCAAATAATAGACTAATTTAATCTAGAAACCAGGAAGTCAGCCAGTTTTGTTGTTTAATATTCGTTCACGTGTACTTTGGGGATTATGATCAACCTATAATAGTGAGTCAGCAGTATTAAAGTCATGACTGAAATTTCATCCATTTCGGTAGTCCAACCTACAGTGTAACTAACTAGACATGATTTTGTATGCTGACCCGTATAGAACTCCGTACATACGGTGTACGCAAAAATGTGCTTTGGAATACCTAATAGAGTTGAAAAGAATCTTATTAATTTAGTTTTTGTTAAACCTTTGCAAAACTACAAAAATAAAGTCTGCAAATTGAAATGATGCCACGTTAACTGCAAACAGACTGAACTATTACCATTATTATCGTTATTATCTCCATTATTATTATTATTATTATTATTATTATTATTATTATTATTATTATTATTATTATCACTACTATCAGAAGTCGTAGTAGTACCAAAGTAATTCAATGAAAAGTAAAATTCCTTCACTACAGAAAGACGAGTGATAACTTGAAGAACATTTGCGGGATTTTCTGGAGTTCGATGGTTTTTCGTCAATCATGCATTAGGTTGTCGTTTCGAAAACAATCACCATACTTCAGCATAAGGAACAATCTATCACTCCAAACTATCCACCTCAAATAGTTTAATGAGAAGTCAAGTTCATCAAGCTCAAAATGATGCAGAAGTTAAGATGACAAATTTTGACCCAGAACTATTGCCCTTTTGTCACTAGTTAGATGGAATGAATTTAGGAAAAGAAGATGCTAACAATAGGAGATCATTAAATTGATGAAAAAACTGAGAGTTATGCAGTTGAAATTGACTAGGTAAATCAAAGCTAATACAATTAAATTCTTCAAAGTATTGTACAATTGAAATGAAAAGCGGTGACCGGTTTGATAACTCTTTTTAGTGATGAATTGCCATCATTATCATAATCGTATATAGATCTATTTATATCAAATTCAAGCCTGAAGAGACTCTAATTTAAAACGATAGTATTCTTTTCCTTGGATATCTTGTTCTAAATTACACTGACAGACCTTGTTTTTTCTATATATCTTAATGATTCATCTAATGTTTGCAAATATTCACTTTTAAGTATAGTGACTCATTAACTTACCTACTTGCATAAATTCACTTAGTCCCTTCAAATAGTCTTCGTAATAGAAACAAGGTTTCCTCGTTGCATAGTGAGGTTTGCTGAGTCAAACTTGCTGTCATGTTCATAATTCGTAGGAGATAGTCTCTTTCAGCACGTTAGTGTAAAAGACACGGCACTAATGGGCATATGGTAAACAGTTGTTTCCCTGACTACTGAATTCAATTATGTTCCACCAAAATATCTGATAAGTTCGTTCCACTGTGTTGATAACGATTTAGTTTTAATTTGATTGCAAATAATGAAAATTTTCAAAATCACACAAACTTTTTCCGCTCTGTAGATCTGAACTTTCTTAATTTGGTGAAAGGAACAGTTTTCAAAATGTATAATTAACATTCACCTCCTAATAAATAGTAAGTTGCGTTAGAGACTTGAGAGAGTGGTGAACAAGTATCCATATGTAATAATTTGCTTGATGGTGGCTAATAGGAAATCCCAGGGCGAAAGTGTCATTCTATTTGGGACTTGTCAAGTGGGATGTTTCTGCACGTCATTGAGTTATGGTTCTCCCACCAGGACGCGACCCGAGCATATATCGCTTCAGACGTCAAGAGGCTATCTACAAGGCTACTGAGTCGTGAGAGCTAAATATGATGAAATGCGTATCCAATGTTATTTACTGGTACTGTCCAATTCCCACTAATCGTTATACTCGACTAAACCGATCGATCTCTGTTATCATAGAAATGCTTCGACTTTGCCTGGAGATACTATATATTACAATTTGCTTAATACTGATTTATATATAACCAGGAATAATTTTTTCAAAAAACCATAGCCTACTAAAATATGAAATCTGCTTGCCTTACACTGGCATCTGCCTAATGGGTTATAAGTTTTTACGTAGAAAGATCTGCAGTCTACAGAAACTTCAACAATACCTGAATTATACAAATGAAGGAAATGATTCCTTGTAACATTTCCCTGTCTTGGTGATGTGAAAAAAGTAGGACTCCTTCAATAAAATATTTACGAAAAACTCAAATTTACAACACCTAAATACACTTTTCATCTCTTATACCTATGTCGCATCAATATAATATGACCCAGTGGCTCAACAATAACGTGCTCACCGTAAAGTCTGTAGGTTACGATCCCTGGCGGGGGTCATAAGTGCTCCTTAATGAGAGGTTACACACTAGGATGAAACCGCTGTCCAGTGGTCACAGGTTTTCACTGGTTCTCCAACTGATGCCAGTCCGTGACGAGTGCCGACCCGAAATCAATAAATACCCAAAAACCTTAAAGCCGACATGAATAAATTTCTGAGATTTTTGATGAAACTTTGCTTTTCCAATAAAGTATCTTACACAAACTAACAGACTACATGTGTGATAAGAAAGTGAAACTATCCTCCTCAAGACTTTGGGAAAGAAAGACAGTTTGAAATAATTCGAAAAAAATTTCCAGTTTAACTTTTACTAAACAAAATGAATGTAAGAGTTAAACGTTTACTTAAAATATCCTAACTTATTGTAAACTTCTGTGAAGAAAAAGTTGCACTAGATTAACCATCAAGACATAAGCATTGGTATACCTCTACGCATAGTAGTCAGATTCGCGAAAAGTCATGTGTCACTAATCAACAACCTAGGGTGAACTTATTCGATAAACAGAAGGTACCGAGCAGAAGACAACTCACGTTTTACTGTGATACACAGTTTGCTTACCATATACAGCTCATTTAATTTTGTAACAACCAGCTGTTGATAGATTTTTCTGTAGCTTGCACATACGGTTTTGCAATGCGATGCGTAGAAGTGTGAGTTATGGAGGTGACCACGAAAATCTGGAAGAGAAAAATGTGAGTCAAAACCTGAGCAAGCAGACACTTTCTCTGTGTAACTAGGAATAATAATGCAGTTTAATACAAATTAATACATTCACAAGAACTATGCTAAAACGTTAACTGGTTCTTAGCCTTTGAAATAATAAGTGCCATTATCTTCACTTTATGGCTTAACTGTGGTTTCATGTCAGTGATAGATACCCTGCTTTACAAACCTACTGAGGTCAAGTATGTTCATTGTACAGCATAGTTAGAATGGTGGCATCCAACGGAAGCTGCTACCACATAGTACAAAAGCCCACCAAGAAAGTTTGTGACATTGATTAGTCACTGGAGGATAACAAAATTCATTCTGAGTCTCCTAGCCTGGTGGTTATACTGCAAGATCATCCATAGAATTCGATCAGCACAAAGGACTAGGTTATATGAAAGTGGTTACCCTTCAGTGGTCAATCAATTTACCTGATCCAGTCCTACAGAATGTCAATCGCTGCGCTAATAGCTCTGTGGTAACCTATCTCACTGGACTACTGGGACATCAGTTTCGTAGAGGTTGTAGGTACACCTGGGTGACGTGTTCCAGAAAGAACGAAACCTAGGTTGGATAAGGCTTCCTTCTGATTGCCTCCATTTAACTAACATCTGGGAGGATCTTTGTTTTTGTGTAGGTGAGTATATACGGACGAAAATCTCGTGGCTATGGTTATAAAGACGACAAAACATTTTCAGATTTCTCTGAAAAATCCACTTACATTCACTGATTTTCCAGTCAGTCTGTTTAAGGTATTCATTTTTTGAATTTATTTTTCAAACTGAAAGAACTTTATTTGTGAACTATTCATCACGAAGAGATATCTATCATAGAAATATTGGAAACCTAGGAGCATTCGACAGCTCTTTTGTCCTAGTTTGAGACTTCTATCAAGCGCCTATCCATCGTCTTATATGGGATGGAACTATGGATTGTCAGTTATTGCAACGAGTGTGTTACCACGTAAATATATCTATGTCCTTCATATGAATGAATCTACACCAGGTGTCACAAACTGATGAAGGCAATTTGTTACTTTATGAGCCACGCGAATTTTAGATGGTCTAAGTAGTGTTGCTATTGTTGGATTATTACTACTGTACTTAAGAATTTAGTCAGTATGCGTTGATTTCTTGTACACTTGAGACTTAGATTTTATTCATCATGTTCAGATGCTCGTTTTATAGAGGATACTTCTTCAGATTAAGTAAGAATTCACTACACTTAAATGGGGCGATCTATTTGTAAGTGATTTACAAATTGGACAGTACACCTTGACATTTTTCACAACTGAGTAGTTTTCCAACTGCCATACTGTGGCGTCAACAGGGTTTCCGCTAAGAAACACCCAGCCAAGATCATAAGATGTGATCTCTGAAACAAAAGTGCCATGAGATGACAAAATATGCTACTACTGAACAACTTAAGTAGTTAGAAATCACTCTGGCTGATCTATAGATTTTGCCAGCCAGACCAGAGTGATCTAAACACCGGATAGCTGTTTCACTTGTTTGGAGCTGAGGTGATCACTAATATACCCCTAAGAATTCAGATGATACAGTGAATTTTTCAGACCGTCTGAATCTGACTACCTGACATACATGGACCGGTATACCTTCAATAGGATGGTGAATTTACAACTGATCTGCAGGTCAGCCAGAGTGGTTTCTGGCCACTTAAGTTGATCAATAGTATATTTCGTTAGTTCATGATGCTTTCATGTCAGGAGATTACACACTGTGATCTCAACTGGGTGGTTTCCAGCGGAAACACTGTTGACACTATAATTGTACCATACAATTTTAAAATCATTTGCAAACTCATCATCCTATTTTAGGTATACTAGTCCATGCAAGTCAGGTAGTCAGATTCAAGTGACCCAAACAATTTGCCACTGTCAGCTGAAATTGTTTTGGTACATCACTGATCAGCTCAACTCTAAAATAGCGAAAGGACAGTCTGGTGTTTAGATTACTCTCACCTAATTGATGAAATCTATACGTCAGACGGAATGTTTTCTGAATACTCAAGTTCTATAGTAGTATACTTCTTAGATAGATTTCACTTACTATATTTGTGATGAAATTATTAGGACAGTCTTATTTACCGAATGACTGCACTCACTCCCACTCCTGTAGAATATATGGTTTTGACAAATTATTAATTTTATTATAAGAAAATGAGTATGGATCAAATTACTTGCTTACAAAAATGACCAGTTGGATGGAGAGTTGTGCACAAATTGGTGTCCAGTGATCAAGAGGTTTCAAGTGGTGTTAAGCACTAAAGACTAGAAAGCTAAGTGGGTTACCCCCTGGTGGCCAAATGGTATAAATAATCGATTCCCACAAAGAGTTACTCATGACCTAAATAGCCTGGTGGTAATTTGCTGAATTTAGCAACGATTAATACAGGCTCGAATAACCATGGACATACCAGTTTCCTTATACTTACAGATACGCCTTTCTCATGAGCGTCAAAGAGTACAAACCAAGATCCAGGGTTTCCTCCCAATGTCCAGTACCTAAATAACAAACTATATCACACAAAGTGATACTGAACAGCAAGATGCTCTTTCTGTTATTTTTATATGATGTCTTCTAAAGTTAATTAGAGATGAAAAATTTGCTGATTATTTCAAATCGTTTCGTTAACCCATATTTACTTATTTGATATTGTTAGCATTTTTATTGACAAGATTTTGTGTTTCATAGCAGTGGTCTTTGATGGGTAGTATTGTTGTTTAAATCTTTGAAACCATACTTGTCCTCTTCATCTCAGGAAGTTTTGTAGCAGTACATGTCAGTAAGAGCACTATTCATAGAAGTCTACTAGCGCTGAAAATCGCTGAATACATCATTATTCAGCCTTTAAAGCCTAGTTGTAGGCAGTCAGTACTCCTTTAGACACTAGACAACATTCTATATACAGAGAAATCTGCATAAATTCAAAACTTCATACTTTTCTAGTTGTTTTGACACAGATGAACACCAACAGGAAGGAAAAGAATAGTATTTAGAAAAAGAATGCAAATTATTGACATTAATAACAGATGTTTTTCATTTGTAAACAAGATCCACAACAATACTACATGGAAGTTTGTCATTAATTCACTTCCTACTGATTATGCAAATTTATTTGATGTAAATAAGTAGTTTAAACGACTACTAATACAATTATTGACACTTCAGTTAAATAAAAGACAGTGGACATCTTGAACATCATAAAATCTTGTTAAAAAATGTGAAGGGTTTATCATGTACTTTGTAAGGAAGTTTTAGGTAGTCTGTAAACAAATTTTGTTCAGTAACAAAAGATAATTTCTCTCAAAAATGCCATTTACAGTGAAAACAGAGTCCTTCTATTCGTCAACTCTAGAAATCCTACTGAAATTAAACCAAATACAGGTTATCACAAGTAAGTATCATCCCTAACTTTAAATGATATTGTGAAGGATTAAAAGTCAGTTGAGACTGAAATGATAGGCGTATAAGTCATGTTGAAAGAAATTTGAATACAACTACAAAACCGAAATGATATTTCCTGAAGAGACTAGAATGAAACTATAAACGAGAGAAGCAAAAATTTGTTATTCACTTGAGAATAAAGGAAGTAAGATTATCATATGCCTCTATTGTTATTTATCATGTAGAAGGAGACAGAAATGGTCACTAATGGAATTCGGAATCCAAAGCACAAATCAGTAGCATTTTCACAGGATCAACTGATGGGAACATAGATCAATCCACAAAAATGTCCTTTAGTGGATGTGAATGGCTGATAAATTTTTTCCGAACACTTCATTTCTGTTTCCGCCTGTTGAACTGTTACCAATTTATCAGTCCATAAGTTGATACTTATTAGAACGGATAAATATTTAATAGTTAGAATTCATTAAACGCCTATTAACCTTCATTCCACAGTTGATTGACCATTATATGAAGGTCGCATCACGTTCACATTTTGGAATATAAATAATTGTTTCATGTGTTATTGCTTGTATTATACCGTCGTTGATTGGACTGAATTGATCGGTCTCTATTAGAATATGGGCTGTGATGCGGATGCCTCGATATACCTGTGTAGTCGATAACGCTCTCGCGTTTGGAGCGATCACTCCCAAGTCCAGGTCCCAGTGGGAACAACATCCTCACTGGTAGGCAGGTACATCCAGCTGACGAGTTCCAAATAGGAAGAAATGCACATCATGCATTCTACTGTTAGCCACTATCCATCTTTAAAACTGTTTCGTGTGATTAGTCTTCTTGAATCCTGATATAATTAGGAATATATATATATATATATATATATATATATATATATATATATATATCAAGTGGTTATCAGAGAGGTGATATAATTTTCGGAATTGTCTTAATCATGTAGTGATTTTAGTTGAGAAACTACTGAGAACTTCAACAACTGCTTCGCCCTGGTTTGGAACTCTTGAGCAATCTGCTTCCAAAAACCAGTGAGAACTAGAGTCCAAGACTATTAGGCATCTTCATATTCATCTACTGTGACAGAATCCTATAACCTATATTTTCCAACTTCTGTCAATTCGATTTAATATTGCACTAATATGCAATATCATCAGTAGATATCTATCCTCAGTCTAGTGTTGTTTCACTTTGTTGGTCTTGACAATCTTATTAGATATTCAGTCAGTTTGGTTTTCAGAGTAGTCACTGCTGGATTATATTGAATCAGCAGTAACAAACAACGAGCTAAGGTACCGAGTTTGGCCTTCAAGTCATAAGTATAGTTGTCTTAACATGATATAAGTATTTCCACCCAAACATGAAAATTACAGCTAAACTAATGCTCTTGACCCCATATTTTCAATTTTCCACTGTTACAAAAGTTCGATAATGTTATACGGACAGTATTAGACACTCTAAAGTAAAAAAATGCATATCTAATCTTTATTGAGCCATGAAAACAATCATATTAGCATAAGGAAACAAATTCATTTATTCCTTTGGTACTAGCTGTGACTCATGATCTAATTTTAGTAACTGGTATGTTGAATAATTTAAGTATTTCATGCAATACGAAATCGTCGTGTTCTTTTCACCTGTTTTATGCTCGTGTTTTAAGCTGCATAAGTTCACTTTATGTTTGAACCTTGTTCAAGAGAATTTTACTAATTAGAGTATTTTTATGAAAAATACAGTTGCTTTTTTAGGATGTACATGAGATTCCAATCACAGAATATTTCCGTGATATTTTGACAATAAAACGGAGGCGGGGAACAGTACCTAAAATTCATCATTTTTAAATGTCAGATTGTTCGTTAACCCATGCCTTGTCGCTGTAGCATGGTAGAAAGGACTGATACGCCATTATACTAACTTATGTGTAGACGTGATCTGTGTTTACCCACCTTGATATCATAGTGCCTTTTTTTCAGATTAGTTTCAGTCTGCTTTCCAAAGAAGGTTGTGTAGTCGACAAAATATGGTGACCTAATCAAGGATCGAAAATAACTAAGATTTAGACTGTCACTAATATATGAAAGAGTAGGTTAGACGAGAAAACTCTATTTTTACTATCTCAGAATACATCAGTGACCATTGTGGGTTCCACACTGTTTGGGTATATGAATTTTAAAATCTTTCAAGGTAGATCTCCTTATTGAGTACCGATAGGCAGGAAATCTTTCTCTCGGGTTTCTATTTACCACAGATTTATAAGAACAGACAGACATCACAGACCTTCTGAAGAGCAGATAGAAAAGAGCTCGTTTCCGTTTGGTGCTACCAAAAAGTTGCTCATTTCTGTTTGAGAATACTCTACTTAAAATTTAGAAAGGTAATAGGCTCCAGTTGAAACACTATAAATTAGTCGTGATTACCTTGCTTTCACTACATCTTTCAACCTTTTAAGATTCTTTCCTTTTTACATAAACCTGTGTCTCTGGTTGATATGAGCCTACACTTATTATTCACTATTTGCTTATCACATCTCCGCAATCTTCTATACTGACAACTAACCAATTTTAAATAAACGCCCGACTTGAAGCAAATGTTTGTTTTAAAGTAATCACTTCCTAAGCATTGAACACAGTGTACAATGTATAATATCCATTTTAAACATTTTATTTTGAATATAGTTACAAATTCAAATTCTTAACATGGAAAAGAGTCTGACTTATCCGGAAAATATTTTTTGTGTCTCATGGGCTTATGTCTCTGTTTTTAAGCGGAAATTGTAACAGAGTATTAATAATGATAGTTTATCTATGTATTAAATCTTTGTGTAGGATTCCTTGATTGAAAAATCCATCTGGCACCTTGAGACCTATGTTTCAATTTTATTAAATATCTGAATTAATTTTAGGAAAAAATGGTGGCTCTTCATTTTTTATAAATGCCTTACAACATATTGAATGGCAGTGTAGGAGAGAAACCGAGGATACTAATATCTCTGTATAAGATTTGTTAACCTGATCATCAGTCTTTAATTACCACGTAAGAATACAGAACTGCTCCGGTTACTTTTCAGTGAACAGCAAGCCAGTTGCAAAACAAACAGCTGACTAGGAAAGTCTTTGACTCTTGCTCTCAGTGATGACTGTTCCAATTTCTCAGTGTGTATAACTTTCCCTAAGGTTATATACACGTTTTGATAGAGAACACCAACAAGCACTGAACTTAAGTTAGATGGGGTTTCCTGCTGACTGACTCCTAGCAAATAGCACCACACGTAAGTTATCATAACTGTGTTATCATACAGATGAACAGACTTACCCAAGTCACCTTGGGATTTTGTTGACTTCATACTTTATTAGTAAATATAACTGCCTATTTCTTTGGTTATCACAATAATGGCAACAACGTAGAGGTCAGGTGAAGAGTACTAAGCAGCGACGCCAAATCATTCCATGAGGTTACTGAACTTCATTGCTTGAGGCAGCTCTAACATGTACTGTGCATACTGAGCCACCTCCTTCTTCATTGTGCAATCCTAGCAGAAGTTGGATTATGTTGGAAAAAAGCTCAAAGTGGCCAGACTAAGAAGTGAAACCAGTGGATGAGACCTCTGACTGTCGGTTTGAGCTATTCGAGGAGTCGTGAACTGTTTGGCTATGGTCACTGAATCTTAGTGAAAAGGCTGGAAATCAGACACAATGGTGCAAATCCATTCACACTTTGACGTCTTCTACTTTGATATCAGTCCTTCCTAACCACTTATTCTTTGTATTCTATCACGAAGTGTAATAAATTAGACTGATTCATGCATGTGAAAGATTTTGAATTGATTTTGTCTGTATGCTTGACTGACAGTAAATCATTCGAAATTCCCAGTAAATTTTACGTTGAAATATTAGCAATGATATATAGTGGCAAGCAGTGGAGTTCAGGATGTGCATTTCATCCTACTTGGGACTCGTCAGATGGATGCACCTGCTTCCCAGTGAGTGACGTTGTTCGGACGCAGGGCCAAGCTCTTTATAACCCAGGGCGCTATCTACTACACCACCGAGCCACGATAGCCACTTCTTGTGCCACGGGGATAGTTTTATTGTTGTTGCTTGTATTATACCATCGTTGATTGGACCGAATTGATCGGTCTGTATTATCATATGGTCTCCGAAGAAGATGCCTTAATATTGCCAGTGTTCTAATTATAGCAGTGATGAACGGTGGCTAGCAGTGGAATCTAGGATGCGTATTTCGTCTTATTTGGAACTCGTCAGCTAGTGAGAACAATATCACTCACTAGAAGGCAAGTACATCTAGCTCACGAGTCCCAAATAGAACTAAACGCGCATCCTGGATTCCACTGCCAGCCACTATCCATCATTACTAAAATTAGAACACAGGTATATCAAGGCATCTGCATCAGAGCCCATATGCCAATAGAGACCGATCAGTTCAGTCTAATCAACGACGGTATAATATAAACAATTATTTTTTTGTCCCTTGGGTTCCTAGTGGAACACAGGGCTTCAGTAGCACATTGCCATTTCACTCTGCAATCCTCTTCAGTCTTTTGAACCTGGCTCCAAGCTTTCATGTTTTCCTCACATGGTCTTCTCGATGTCACCCTTGGATGCCTAATTCGTCGTTTTCCATCTGGGTTCCACTCGACGGCCTGGCCTAACACGTGATGTCCCCAGTCAACCTTCTTGGTGTATCCCCAGCCTATCTCCACTTTCTTCTGCACATTTGTTGGGCGATGGGTTGTTGGTTGCCAGCTAGATTCCCTTGTTGCTTATTCTCATTATTCTGGCCATCTGATCTTCAGTGTCGAGCCAGCGTAGGCAGCTGTTGATGAATATCTGTAGTTTGTTAAAAATGCTCTTTGTAACGCTCCAAGTTTCTGAACCATTTAGAAGGACTGACTTGACGTTGGTGTTGGAAATCCGGATCTTATTCTTCGTGCTGAGTGCGGTAGACCTTCACACTAATTTCAGATCAATGAGAGCCTATCTTGTTGTTTTTCTAATACTGGTTTTGACATCTTCATCTGTGCCGCCACCGCCTGTAGTTGAAACGATGCTGCCTAGGTGCTGGGTGAAAGAGACTACTTTCTTTAGGTTTCTCCCGTTAACGGTGATTAGTGCTTGTTGTTGATGCTGTTGTTGGTTGGGTGTCTTCATCATTTCGGTCTTCTCTGCGTTCACTTGAAGTCCCATCTTTGCTGCCATGCCTCCTCGGTCAACTTGTTGGTTTTCTCCTGCAGACATTCAAGTTTGTGTAACATTAGAAGTAAGTCATCGGTGAAATCCAAATCTTCTAGGATCTTCTCATCGGTTCAGCCAGCGTATACCCCTCTTCTCGCTCACCACTGTTTGTTGCATGATCCAGTCCACTACAATCAGGAATATCATGGGTGGTAGTAGACAGCCTTGTCTTGCTCCTATATTCACTTCAAAGGCGTCACTGAGCTTTCCATTGTAGATCACTTGGCATGTGGTGTTTTCATATAGCTGTTGAATGAGGCTGATAAAGGTTTGTGGTACTGAAACCGTAGTGTTGGAGTAGTTGCCAAATTACTTGTCGGTCGACGCTATCGAAGGCGTTTTCAAAATCGATGAAGTTGGAGTAGAGGGTTGACTACCATTCTATGCTCTGTTTTCTGATGAAGCGTGGCATGGTGTTGCATTTCGATCCGCACATGATTTGTTCTCCTTAAATCCAGCCTGTTTCACTAACAATTATACTGAGATATCAGTGTTCTTAATCTCTATCCTATAAATGATTACGTGACATATTTTTGTTCATTCCTTAGCAACCTGGTTTTAATGACTTCGGATATGAATAATTTTATGGAGAATGACTTTTTCAAAGGCTGATAGTCACTTGTAACGTAAGACATGCCGATTTTTGTTTCCCAGACAATGACTTTGATGTTTAGTGTCTGCCGACGAGGTGACAATAATTGCAGTCAAGTTCAAATAATCCAAAGAAATAAGGAACTTATCCTACATTAATAATACACAGAGATAAGGAGAGAGGGAGATAACGAGCCAACTATAGATTCAACTGCTTGAGACGGCCTTATTTAGCAGACTGAGAATTGTCCACAGATAATTGAAAGCTTGATTTAACTGCAAGTACCAGGTCAGGGGCTACATCAGTTAACTACACTCTAATAAGGTAGCTCAGAAGCCTCTGTTTACAGTTCTAGAAAAAATGACTTCATTTCTTCTCATGAGCAAGAAACCACTGGTATCAGTAACAAAAGTTCATTGGTTTTCAATGCATTTATATGTTGATGGAACTCTTCATTCAAGTGAACGCGTTAATTAGCTCTACAAAACTAAACCTAAAATTGCTCATATAACCTTGAAAATAATTTCCTGTTTAAGTCAGCTATAAAACCAATAATTTGACGTTATCTAAATTCCCTAAGGCATACTTCAGTAAACTAATCCCCACAAATATTCCAATTCTTCACTATGTTGTCTCACTTAAATGTTTATCGACTTCCATGTAGTTTGAAATCAGACAGACCTAAATTCTTTTTGCTACTGTTACGCATAATTGTCATACTCGCTTCTCTCAATTTCTCAGTCATCAGGAATACATATCTAATGTAACAGACCTTAAAGAACAAAATTATTTTCTAGGGTATCACTCTCAAAGTTGTTCAATTGCATTTAAACAGAACTGTCTGGATTTGATGGTTAAGAATATCAACATGGTTTGCAAAATCGTCATTCTTGGTAGACTGTTTTCAGATAACGTGACATGCGATTGGCAGATAAAGTCGCACATGAAGCATTAGAATATTTGATATTATGAATGAATATCTACTGTGTAATACTCAAGTGTTGAATGCAAAGGGTAAAGAATACGTGATTATGTAATTAATTAGGTGTCTGTCAGGAAGAAAGACAATAGTATCCAAGATAATAAGCTAGAATCGAAATTGGAAGTTTCGTATTTACAAACTGAATGGAAAACTTGCTTTGGATAGCACAATTTTCACTATGACATTTTTATTTCTATGGCTTCAGCAAAAATTAACAAGCGTCCACTGACACACTTGGAAAGCTTTATCTGAGTTCTACACATTAGACGGAATGAATCTCCTAAAATTGTGTGTTCACTGTCAACTAAGTCTTGTAGGGAAAAACTTTTAATTGACCTGGCTCGTCTTTCATGAACCATGTCAAAAGGCGGGAAAATTGAGGCTGAATAATCTACCAGTTTCTGTATTCGCCATGTTGTTATGTAAACTTAATGTGGTACTCTAGATTCGAAATACTGCAATGAATGAAGATACCAGTTAAAAATTACTCTAAAAACTAGTTATTTCATGGACAGTTTGAAAGGAGCAGTGAGCACTCATATCAATTATGCTAGCGTGTTAACATGCTGGATACTGTCAGTAATATTTACTGCAGATATACATAGCTTCAGGTAAACCGGTATATGCTCATCAAGGAAGCCATTAGTTGTAGCTTGTCCTACGCATAGTTGTTCACCACTGGATGATCGGTATGAACGACTCCTGGAGGTGCATCACAAAATTTTCTCTTGACATATGAAACGAATGATAACCTGGTCACTTATGGTGACAGTCTACACTCATTGCTACTAAAAAAGAGTGATCTAACTGTTTTAGAATACCACTTCACACCTCACTTGTTATTCGGAATTCAATAAAATTTCTCTTGTCTCATTGCTTTTCCCTGCTGTATTATCACATATATAGCCTGATTATCTGTCTGTTCTCTGACAAATTATGACTACTAGTACTCATAAAAGATTAATTCCAGTGCTACAAGAAAGATGATGAATGAAATACAGTCGACATCTGTGACCTTGAAAATTCATTTTTGCATAGCAGTTATGTGCTAAAACCAATTTTATAAATTAAACTGCTTTTTTCAGTCTACTACATGGCTGTATTTCGCATAAAAGTCTTTAAAAATAGTTATTTCAACTCACCATATATTTAAGTTCAGAAGAAATTAAGGAACACTGAAATCAGTAAAAAAAATTTCGACTTCCAGCTTGTATCAAGTTGTTATTCATCGTAGACTGACATCAGTTGGAGGAACAAAGGGAACCTGGGTGGCGGTTGCGCTATATATTGTGAGCTAACAGAAGTTGGAAATATGGAGCATTGGATTCTGACCCAGTGGCTCAATGGTAACGCGCTGGCCGCGGAACCTGAAGGTCGTGGGTGCGCACTGCTGAGGAGTCCCATACTAGGACGGAACAGCTGTCCAGTGCTCCCAGGTTTCCTTTGTTCCTCCAACTGACGTCAGTCTTCGATGAATAACAACTTGAAATAATTCCAAATCTCCACAACTTCCTCAAAATTTAATTCCAGCTTATAATTTGTATTGATTCTCTGGTAATAACTAACAGAAATACTTTTATTTTGCGTTGAAAGATATATACAAGCAAAAGTCATTTAACTTATGAAACAATTGAAATATGAAGTCAGTTTTCTTTTATATCCTTTTCCTCATCATAAAATTTTAATGGGTTATTCTTTGCTCAGTAATTGTCTCATTTGACAATATATTATGCAATAGGTTTGGTAAAATTATTTAAATATGCTGATGAAGATTACTCTTAAGAGCTTGCTACCTCAATCTATTTGAGTTTAATTAGTAGAAGCTCTTAAAGTTGGAATAAATTAGTCTTGAAGGCAGGCCTATTGAATAGCATACAAGCTATTGACTCATACAATGTGATGTTTTGACAAGTCTTTGGTATTCTTCAAGCGTTGACTGTTGGTTTGCGAATAGTGTAGTTCTAAGTAGGACCAATTTGTAAATTTCACTTTCACACTGCACGTATCACACTGATATTTCATTACATCTGAGAAACAGCTTTTTCAAATAACCGATTGTTCTTCTAAAATCATCTCAGCTGGAAACCATCAACCAAAGAGCAAAAACTTCATAAGCGAACGAAATATACTACTTATTAAATGAGTAGTTACCAGGCATTTACACCAGATCACGATCATTAAAATTCTAGATAATTGTTGTAACATATCCAGTTCAATGGTGCAATATATAAATAGTTTATGAATTGGCTTTTTTAGATTGTGTAGTGGTTTATTTAGGCTAGATAACTGATTTCATTTGATGCAAGCAAGTGGATTTCACTATGAGTTGAATCGTTTTGCATACACCGATGATAAACTCCACCTTAAGGGCGAAAAACAGTCGGTCGAGGTTTGAAATATTTTTTCAAACCTATTGAAAACTAACAGATTAGCATCATTGGTTCAAAGTACATCTTTTGTCCAATAATCTACTTCATTATGTCTTATTGATTGATTGACAGTCATGTAAAGCTGAGAAAAGGAAAATTCTAGCGAATATTTACTTTTCGTTAGAATCTAATCAGAGACGAACCTTATTCCCTATCGACTCAACAAAAATGCAAATTCATACACATATTATTTGGTTAAAAAAATTTAGAATGATACTTATTGCACACTTTACCATTTCCTTTATAACTAAAATTTACAAAACACACTATTTTACGAATGTTCAGATAGTGATACTTTGACTGTCACTGTCACTGTCACCAACTTCATGATCTCTAGTCCAAAGTGCTGATCGAATCCTCTCGATTATTTTGCAATGTACTCACGAAGGAAGGAGAATCGCAGTCATAATACACTGAACTAGACGTTTGTTGAGGGAAGGTATTCAGCAGAAAGCTCTGGACCTAGGTCTCGTGCTGTTTCACACTCGTCAGGTAGGTTTAGCTGCAACCTCAACGGAAATGATGTCCCACCTGAGATTCAAACCCGTATCACCCAGTGTTTAAGTCAGAGACTGTACCACTGAGCTACCTGAGTGGTGACTGACCTCTTCCATTTATTGGTTAATGGACAGTAACCAACTTCGGTGAATAAACTGATTAAAACCACTAATTAGACTTGAAACAGAATTTGAGACGATGGGATCAAAAAAGGAATGAATGAATACTTAGCGAATAGATAAATTAAAATTTAAAATGTTCTGCGTGGTAACAATGAAATATCAGGTCTACAAAAGTAAAAGCACATCAGAAAAGGAGTGAGAATTCTCCTGCTAGCCCGATACCTTTATCAAAGTTGGTCATATGTTAGAAAACGTATTCCCGTTTTCATTGATTCAAATGAAGCCTAACCGTCTATTACAGGAAACAAGAATTTGCCAGGTGAAATCTGCTTAATCTACTGTCTTTAGTTCCTTGAATTTAGAAATATTTGTGCAGAAAAGATAGCACCCGTAGCCCTCCAGAAACCTGGATATCACGTAACTCAGTGTAAAAACTGATTTGTGTTTAATGAAACATTTTTAGGAGTTTGATTTGATGTTTACTATTACTGTGTAGAAATGTTTTTGTGTCAGTTCCACCTTATAGAAACAGAGGGATGTGACATTATCGTTCATATGTTATATGGGTTTAAGACAGCATACAGGATTTTGCTTTCTACTAACCTAACGTTATCTGCACAGTATATCCTTCAAATGGCTACATTCAGTCCTTGCTTAAGTATCACACTGTGTTGGTCACCACTATATGAAAAGTCAGTAAAGACTTCTTTCCTCATGAGAAATAGGACATCAACAAGTTCACAACAAATTCCAAGTTTTCCGCTAATCAATGAGTGACTTTGTGGCAGGGTGAATTAAACGTTGATAGTGTGAGTCTTAATAGGACATTCTGTTAATGTATCTTGCGTAGACCACAAATTAAAAAAACCCAGATCCTCAAGGCTTCAATTCATTGTATGTGAAATTATCGACCAAGTTATCTTTCTGAAGTCCTCTAAGTGCTACTGTAAGTTTTCTTTCCTTTGAGTTTGTCTTGTTTTTGTTCATAATGTCAATTTTGAATTTCAGTGGGTCATTTAGAATGAAATTGATTTTAATAATATAGCCGTCCTTGTTCATTTTCACAACACCTGAAACTTTATCCGACAGTATTGTCACGAGGTCTTGTTTTTTTCTCATGTTTTATTGCAGTCTGGTTTTCTTTCGATAAGATTTTGAACAGAATGACTGGTGATAATGAGTATTAATTAACATTGTTGACTCACCCTTCTTGTCATAAATTTGCAAATTGATGCTCTATGTTGATTCTGTTGCGAAATTTCTTTAGAATACAAAAATTAAATCTTAGTGAAAGCCCTTCAAGTTCTGTATTGTTCAGCTTAACATTTGACTGACTGCAGATATATTTTTGGGGATTTTCATGAAAGTTTCCATAAAGTCACTGTTTTAAAAAGGTATTAGAGAATTCCTTTGGGAAATTCCTAGATGTTTTATACTGGAGGTCTTTGGTGCAACTGGTAACGTTTACGTGTCATATGATATTCAAGTCGTTAACCAGTTTGTCGAAAGCACCGGTCTCTGTCCTGAATTTTGCTGTAAGTAATTTTGTTAATTCAGTTTGAGATTTCGTTACGGACCGAAGGTTCTTTACAGAGGGAGACAATTTACATGGGCATAGTGATTTTACAAAATGACGAAGAAAAGAGCACGACTACAGGTATTCATCATAAAACTTGAGTCTAGTAATTTTTCTGGATATTCTGCAACGTATGGTCATCAAGCAATTGAGCGACCTAAATTACTGGGCATGGAAGCATCTCTTTAGAAGTTTCATATATATATATATATATATATATATATATATATATATATATCGCTTTACCAACTTTGTGAATCCTTTTTTAAAGTTTTTATAGACACATCGTTTTACAGATCCATCGTGGAATCGACTAATTCTTATGTCTGAGATAGACAAGCAGTCATCTTTCCCCTCTACTCATGTCAAGGAGGTATTGTGCCATGCTTCTTTCAAACGGTTTAAAATTTTAATGAGAGCAACCTGAATCATCATTATAGTTAAGATATCATCTGTATATCTTCGATAAAGATACATTTTTAAAATTGGTTAAGCTATTCACACGCAACAAAAATGTGTTACCTTAGATAAGGCCCAAGAGACTCTTAATGGCAGTATTGTTAGTTTGAAGGTAAAAGTATCCACTCTGGAATGCAAATTTGACACCAAATTGATTGGTACCTGCAGAACAACCAATTTTACGTTGTTTAGTCCTGAGTACTGACCGAATTACTCCGGTCATTTTGCAGTGTGGCCACTAAGCTAGGAGGCTCACCATCGTGGTGCACTTTGATAGATGTTAGTTAGATGGAGGCGATCGGCAGGATGCCCTAGACCTAGATTTTGTACTTGTCGGCACTCGTCAGCAAGGCACATCTGCAACCCGATTCTACAGAAGGTCTGTTGAGGTCCAGAAAGCTCAGTGGCAAAGCCTCTGACTGAAACACTAGGAGATGTGGGTTTTGAGTCTCAGAGGGAACATCAGTCCCTTGAAGGTTGGGGATAAGCTTTGCTGACGAGTGCTAATAAGCTTGAAATCCAGGTCAAACAGGGCTTACTACCGATTACCTCTAACCAGCTAGTATATATTAATTTTCATACTTCTTGTAAGCTGAAGGACCAGCCTTTCTAAGTGAGTTAGAGAAATGCTTATTGTAAAATTATGCAAAAAAGTGTAATCACATAAAATGTCAATTAATCTAACTAGAGGGACAACAGTAAATTGAAAGTTTACTCCAAGCCAACGTATTTGTTGTTAAGGTCACTATTACCGAAGGATTTCACCACTTTAAATATACCTTTCAGAGCATGCTTAAATAACTGTTTTCTAATCGGATCTAGTAGCTCCACTGGCCAGTGATCAAGGTTGTGTATCGAAGACTTAAACACATAGAAATTATAGGATTGAACGTGTTGGTAGATTTTTGTACTTTAAGTAGGCCATAAATATGCGTGAATTAGAATTCGACTGATTTCAGTGAATCAAACTATTCTCAGGTAATAATATTCATATTTAAACATTTATTCGCCTTATATTCATGAGTTATCGTCACCTTTATGATCCCATAGCCTCACATTCTACTTCAAGTCTAATTAGTGATCTCCCAACTTCATCCGAATGAAAAATATCATTCTAACAGAAATTATCTGTTGGCTGGACATTTTTATCAGGCAAGCATTTTGTTATTATCAGTAGTTAACATCGTCATAAGCATCCCCTTCTTATCCTTTTTAAATGAAGTCCTAATATTCTGCGGACAATCCTTCACTTCTTAATACTTTCACAATCTGAATGAAAGCAGACTGTGTGTATTGGTCAAACAGTTTTGCCTCCATCTGACTGACTCTTGCTATTTTTTAAACAGAAGATATTAGATCTCGTCTATGAAACTTAAAGAATTTGTCTGTTTGAATACTGCTTGTGGTATTTCACAATACACAATATTTCGCTAAAACGCTTAACTGAAAAATGCTAGCTCCTCAGAACCAAGTAGACAGGTATTACAAGTTTGAATAGAAATTCCTTTGTTTACATATGTAGATTTTTGTTCGAATACGAGTAAAGCAGTCAGTTTGTTGTATGATTTATATACGCATCTTTCTGCTTGTGTGCTTATCACAATCCCTTAACATCGTCGAACTACACCAAAACCTGATTCTTGAACCCCTGGTATGAATAGATATATCACATTAGCTTTACCAGTTCATGATTACATCTTGGAAAGCGATCATAGAAACAAGCAGTGAACATATTTTTCTGCATTAATATAAAAGATTGAAGCCAATGAATCATACTGACGCCTACACATTAACAGCACTCCACAGAAATGTCTTTATTTATGCAAGTGATCTCAAACAGAATCCTCTTGAAATCAATGTGCATGAATCAGAAACTGGTCAAAAGATCCTCTTTAACTACTGCAGTTATGAAATAAAACTTCTTAACTAGGTGATAGCTAAGTTTGTGACAAACGCGTTCAATAAAATAAAATATGACTTCAAAATAGCTAACAGAGAAACTTGGTTTACAGTGTTAGTTTCTGGACATTGATTGATTACGAAGTAGTACACTTATCGATTGATATCAGCTGAAAAACCGTAAAATAACTGAGACCATCGGATAGATGTTTCATTTCTCTTTGACATTCCTAAACAGTGCATATTAGTACCCAAATCCGGAATGGAATCTTGGAGTGTTAGGTCTTATGGTTTACACACTACTTGTTTCCTTTGAGGTTGCAAATACTCATTGGTGACAAGTGAAAATAAGCACGAAATCTAGGTCAAGTAGGGATTCCTTACAATTATCTCCAGCCAGTGGACATCTCCAGAGTTTATCAAATGAGTAGTGAAGTTTAGGATTGACAAAGCCATGTGAAAACCAATACTCCCCGAGCTGACAAAAGTTGAAAAAGGTGATCAGTTATTTTCTGATTTGGAACGTAAGTAATAACGGGCTAACTGTGAAACGACTGTTCTGTGCTCGAGGGCATTAACTATCGAATAGTCTAAAAACTAAACTAAACAACTACCAAATACTCCTTGATCCTTAATTTCTCTCTGGCTAGTATTGATCAGCAATGAAAACTCATTTAGCACTATTAATAATCATAAGAAACATCGAAGATGTCGTATTATTATATTATTTGTCCCTTGGGTCCCTAGTGGAACATAGGGCTTCAGTAGCACGTCGCCCCTCCACTCTCTGTTCTGCAGTCTTTTGAACCTGGCTTCACAACTGTTCATAAGCTATCATTTCTTCCTCACATGATCTCCTCCATGTCACCCTCGGACGCCCAACTCGTCGTAAAAAGAAAAAGTCATAATATCGTTCGGTAAACAGTTACGCAATACTGTAGGAAATAGAAAAAATAGTGTACAGTGTTAATTATAAGGTGTTCGTTAAGTACAACGGATTAAATGGACTCATGATAAAAGGAGTAATAACAAACCACCGTGATAGGGATGTGAAAGTCTATGGTTTTAGTCTAATAATAGATAAACCAGATAAGAAAAATGAGAAAAATTTTTAACAGTTCTTCTAATATTAGATGATAACAGAGTCACATGCTGTGTTCGAAGAGAAAAAGAGATTGAAAGTGAAGATGGGGTAAATCATATTTAGTCTTTAGAAGCTTAAGAATAGTTTGATGCCTGTTCATGTTCAGTTTGAAAGGAAATTTCTGGTTAAAATGTTCTAATAATTGCAGTTTCATCTTCAGTAGGTTGTATGTGATAGCTTTGCGGAACCTTGTGCCTCACCATAAAGCTAGATTAAAATCTACATATCAACTTGCATTTAATAAGTCCATCAATTTCTGTACAGCTTCATCTTTTTTGAGTCAAGTCGACAAATGTACTTGAATCAAGAGACAAGTCTGCCCTTATATAAATCACTTTGCGACAGTAGTAAGAATGACATATGCATAAAGATGCACTAAGATAAGGTGGCGTGATTTAGTTTTATTATCGAATATCATGTAAACTTTTTTAGGGGTCAGTTCAATTGTCCTGATTAACGTTTGCTTGATGTATCTCACTCGAACTACAAGTTTAGAAACAACTACTACTTATTCATTGTAAATGGTCTACATTTCAGATTACTAGAAGCTATTTTGACTCTAATAGACTTAGCGGAATATTCATTTTCATTTGAAATATGAGTTGATCGTTTATGAGGAAAAACTGATTGACTAGCACCAAGATAATATATTCATCATAGACTGACATCATCTTTTCAGTTTCCCTAGATTTTCAAGGGTTATCTTTCTGATGTCCATCCACTATGAGTACTGGCATGAATTCATTGTCATTCTTTATCCTCTCACCTTTTAAACCGGAATGACTTCACTATGAATGTTAAGCATCCAATCGCTTTTGTATTTGCATGTTAATGGATCTGGAAGCATTTCAACATTTCATGTTTGCGGAAGGAATAACGCATTCCTATTTATCACTTTACAAAAATCAGTCAAAATTTATTAAAGTTTTTTTTAAAATACGATCACATGAAGGTTTGTATTGAAAATGAATTAGTGAATAATAAATATTTGAAAGTAATTTAACAGTGTGAATCAAATAAATTTTAAAATGTTTGCTATTATCGCCTATAAAGTGAACTGGAGTTTATCATTATACAAAGTTACCTAGAATTTTAGTTATCAATTCATCTTATCAGTTGATAGGCATCTATTAGTTCATGCAGAGCTGCTTTTTATTGCGTAATCTTTTCATCAAGATTTCAGTAATAAAACTGTGGCAATCCAAGTTGAAAGCATGAACTGATTGTTAGCAGTTAAATCCATAGATGTAGAATAGTGCTATCTCACTGTATACCCTATTTGACAAAAATAGGAAATGGAAATTATTCTCTGCCACAGTATTTAAATTTTATGTATCACTTTGACAATATTTTTTAAATGTTTTTTGTTTTATTTTATACTACTCGCAAGTAGTAAAAGAAAAGCGTAGAAGTTCTCAGTGTTCATAAGAAGCAATACGAAACAGATGAAGAGAATATTAGCAAAGATGACAAATCGATATCAGTTTAGCCAAACGTTTGTAGAAAAATGAAGAAGACCATACAGAAGACAAATGAACCTGTAGTCCCATGAGAATTAAAGGTGAATTCTTCCTCTATTGTTATTATTATTATTATTTGTCCCTAGGGTTCCTAATAGAACATACGGCTTCAGTAGCACGTCTCCATTCCACTCTCTTCTCTAAAATCTTTTCAACCTGGCTCCACAACAGCACACAACCTCTCATTTCATCCTCTCACGATCTCCTCCATGTCACCCTCACCTCGGACGCCTAACTCGTTGCTTCCCATCTGGATTCCACTCGAGGCATTGGCCTGAGGTGAGATGTCTCCAGTCGGCCTTCTCAGTGAATGCCCAATCCATCTCCATTTCCTTCTACTGCATATTTGTTTGGTGGAAGGTTCTTGGTTGGTTAGTTGCCAGAGTTCCTTCCTCTGATCAATCAAAAATAATCTGCTGTCATATCGATAAAACATAGTTTATTCTTATTTCGCTACTAGCGCTAATTTTTTACACATTAAAAGCCATTCTCACCTCTGTTGTTGGTTTGAATTAACTTAGTATGATCATTTAAAAACGTTACAAGACAGCAAGTCACATACACCAACAACAGTAACTTGGAGATTTCGAGAAAAGGCCTGAAAAGAGAAGTAAGCATATACCAGCTTGATTATGAGCAACGGCCACTAGGATTTCTTATTCCATTTGACAACTATTGTAATTAAGCAGCTGTTTACAGTTCTAGGATAACCAATTTGCATTAACATATGGATTTCTGATAACTATACACAAGTCTTTTGCATTACTTCACAGTACAGGATTACACAGGTAGTAACAGAATAGTTTAAAATAAATTAAGAAGGATAAGTTGACCATAAATGGGTACAAATTTTTGAAATGATCAGAAAATAGTTATATTCAGGAACCGCTAACCTAAAAGATAAATGATCACTTCTCGAAATTGTTTGCTTATAAAGATATGAGTTATTTACATCTAGTTTTTCACAGCTTCCATTACTAGTTATATATGCTAACAGAAATAAATATTTCGAAAATTTCATAATTACTGAAGGCTTTTACCATCTGTGAAACGATCAGAAGATTCGATAAAGTTTCACCTAACGCCAGACCACTGTCAATGTAATCTTATGGAAGTGTAGCGTTTCTCTAGACCAATCAAGTTAAATTCATCGATCATCTTCCAAGAATATTTGTATGTTAGTTACAGAATTATGTGGATAGTGCATTTCTGGACAGTAAGTTTATTCTTAGAGTAACAGAACCCTTAATGTATTATAAGCAAATTTTTAATGCAAATTTTACATACGATGATAAATGTTTATTTGGTAATATTTCGCGCGAAATTACTGCCCATGGTCATATAGTCAATAGTTGGAATATTTTACTAAAATTTATTCTTCATCTTTTACTATTTTAATGACCCAGTACAACATCAAGTTTAAGAGGGTAGACATGGAAAAGGGAATTAGACAACTGTTGTTTGCGAGCAACGTATCCAATATGACTATTCTCTCCTCCATCAACCGAAATACTTCATCAATGAAAATTGAACGTGTAAATTACTAAAAATTGATTAGAGCATTTAAAAACGATTAGCCCTTTGGTGAATTTGCATATTGTAATAAAAAGAAGTAAGTTATCTGAGAAATGTGATGAATTCACGCAATGCATTTCGAACAATCTGGTCACACATTTACTTTTTAAGGCATTCTGTGTGAAGTAAGAAAATAGGGTAAGTTAAATAAATAGTGGGGAGCGAGAAGAGAAGAATACGCTGGCTGAACTGTGGAAAAGAACCTAGAGGATCTGGATTTCGCCAACGATGACTTGTGTCTGATGTCACACAAAATTGATGACCTACAGGCAAAAACTAACAAGTTGACAGAAGAGGCACGGCAGGGCAGCGAAGACGGGACTTCAAGTGAAGTGAGTGTAGAGAAGACAGAGGTGATGAAGATACCCAACAAATAACACCAACAACAACAACTAACTCCAGTCACCATCAACGGGAGAAACTTAAAGGAAGTAACCTCCTTCACTTATCTAGGAAGCACTATTTCAACTACAGGCGCCACAGGCACAGACGAGGATGTCAAATCCAGTCAGAATCGGAAAAGCAAGACAGGCGTTCATTAGCCTGAAACCAGTGTGGAGATCTTCTGCACTCCCTCCACTCAGCATGTGGAACAACATCCGGATTTTCAACACCAACACCAACGTCAAATCAGTGCTTCTGTATGACTGAGAGACCTGGCGCGTTGCGAAATGGATTTCCAATAAACTACAGAAATTCATCAACAACTGCCCCCTACGCTGGCTCGTTACTGAAGATCAGATGGCCAGAATATTGAGAATAAGCAACAAGGAGCTTTGGGAACGAACCAACCAAGGACCTATCACCCAACAAATATGCAGTGGAAGGAAATGGAGATGGATTGGGCATACACTGAGAAGGCCGACTGGGGACATCACGCGCCAGGCCAATGCCTCGAGTGGAACCCAGATGGGAAGCGACGAGTTGGGCGTCCGAGGTGAGGGTGACATGGAGGAGATCGTGAGAGGATGAAATGAGAGGTTGTGTGCTGTTGTGGAGCCAGGTTGAAAAGATTTTAGAGAAGAGAGTGGAATGGAGACGTGCTACTGAAGCCGTATGTTCCATTAGGAACCCAAGGGACTAATAATAATAATAATATAATAATAATAATAATAATAAGATAAATAAATTAAGACAAGATTTGGGAAAATATAGGATTATTACATTTCCATACCTCCCATGACGTTCAAATAAAATAAATTTAACCAAGAAAAGTTTAAGGTAACGATAAATTTTTAGATATCTGAACCAAGTTGGGATTTGATAGTCTGAAGAAATTTTAGGATTGGGTAAGTGATATTCATTATTATGGTATTTACATTTCTCAATGAATATAAAACAAAATAAATCTGTTTCAACTAACGTTTGGCTACTTCATGCTAAAAGCATTATCAAACAATTTAGAAAAACTGGAAAATGTTAATGCCAAAATTATGAGTAAGGACAAATTGTTTTTGAATACATATGGGAGGTTTGGACTTTCGTATGGATAAGGCTTCAATGAACCTAAGTGTACGATCTTGACGGCACCTAAACAATGGTCAATCCTCTGACCTGTTTCTATAATGTGTCCACCCATAGCAGATGACGTCTATCTGCCTCCTGTATCTATCGGATTGTTTTAATGCAACTGTTTTTCTAGCCATTTAGGGACATGCCCCACCACCCCTGACTTCATAGTTCGATTACTCCTCCTAAGGTTTATGACACCGTACACATATGTAACCTGGTATACACAGCGGGATGTGAAGTAATCATCCACGTAGTGGTGAGGTTTATTTTTAACTATAGGTTTCGTTTTCTCTATACTACTGAAATTGCCTGCACTGTATGTCTTTTTCATAACTGAAGTGAACCTTCGTCTTAAGATCATACTGTTTGATTCCCTCTCATACGACAGAGTGATTAATTCGTACCGTTGAGATGTTTTTATAACTATTGATGAACTTCAGAAGATACGCATTTTCCATGAATGTCTCTGCTAAGAATTTGATTTCTTCTTCCGGCGTATCTCTTATACAGATACTTTGGGGCATTTTGAATAAGTATCTTACTAAACTTCGTTTGTAGTATGTTGGGCAGAAAGTATAAAAGTTTAGATACTGTCCGGCCTATGTGGGTTTTCTATACATTTTTCTTTCTGTTGACCCATCTTCCCTTCTAGTTAGTATTACATCAAGAACAAGAACTTTATTATTTTTCTAACCTTAATTTATTTGTCTTAACCTACCCTATTTTCTTACTTCACATAGAATGTCTTAACAAGTAAATGTGTGACCAGATTGTTTGAAATGCATTGCGTGAATTCATCACATTTCTCAGATAACCTACTTCTTTTTATTACATTATGCATTTTAGCCGGTAACTGTCCTAATTGTTGAATAGGGTAATTTCAGAAAATAGATAGATGTTTTGTGATGAAAAGTTTATATTTTTCTCTTAGTTTTAATATATCAACCATCAGTACAATCATTTTCATTTAAACTATACTATAAAAGGGTTGTTTAACCTTTTCTTATTTTAGACAAATATTTTCGCAAATGAACAATATTAAGAAAGAAGAAATTGACAATTAAAAGAATGCAGAGACTAACTTTAATAATGTAAAAACAACTCAGTCTTAGCTAATCTTCTAAATCATTTACACAGACATCATATTACATTCCAAATTCATAGAATTATACTTTATACCCAGTTAACCCTTAAGAGTTTCATGTCAGTCTGTCCAGCATTCTATAGACTATTCTAATTAGAAGAATTTAGCTAAGATTCTCACTTAGGCCTATGTTCAGCAAGTATACCTAAGTGCAAATGAGTAGCAATTAGACAAGTTAACAAGTAGTTTACAGCAAGACAAAATACACATAATTGCTAAGTCACTGAATTTATTCAAGCCCAGAGCATATTTTGCTTTTTATGAATCAACCAAGTTACATGTGAAGACATTTACTTATCAGTTACATTGGATGTTATTTACGCTATAACACAAATCAACAAAAACTGAAAAATGAAGGGTTTTTGGATTCTGATGAAGTGGCTGAATGGTGACGTGTTCACTAGGGAACCTTATGATGTTGGCCTCGATCTTCAACAGAATCATGAGAGCAATCAACTATTGAGTCCTAAAGTTGAACATAACAGCTTCCAAGTGCTTCCAGCTTCTCAATGAATGATTCTCTAGCTGACAGCAAAACTTGTCATGAATGCCTTGTAGACGATTCAGTAGTGTTGTTCATGTACCTAATGGGCCTCTAAAAATGATATTCTGACACTATTCATTTTTATTCATTTGTTATTTACCGTTAATTAACCACTGGCAATTTGCTTGTTCCTAAGAGAAGTTGCGAATAAGGTTTGCTGCCGACTATCAATGAATGCCTGGACTATTTCTCATGTAACCTAAACTAACTAACATAAAACAAAGTTCATTAAAATGTCAACTTTTTAAGTTTGGTGACCATACAGTAAACTTGGTTGATAGAATTCGGTCAGTAATCTATACTTGCTTTATCTTCAGTTGCTTATCAGTGTATCCAAAGTGTCAATCGCTGCCTGAATACGTCAGTTTTAGCGTGTTGGATTGTAAAACTGGATGACAGGTGTTAAAATCTCTGAAAGAAGCACTGTACCCCCCCCCCCCCCCGAAGGTTGCCGATATGCTTTGGTGATGCTTGTGAAAAACCATAAAATTTGAATCCAAGGCTAGCCGCTGATCGTTTCCAGCCAGTAGAAGCAAATCAGTATGAATCACGATGGTGAGTTTCCTAGTTTGGTGACCATATTACACAACTATCCATTGGATTCGGTCATAACTTGGGAATGGGTAATATAACCTTACTTTCATTAAAATCGTGCAAATGATTTCTTCTTTTAATTTATCACTAATTTCCAATATCTGAAGGTTTTCCTTAATAGCTTCCAAGCTTCTATAGGTGCTACATACTCAAACGGATGAAAAAATATGATTTGATCTTGAAGTGATAGAGAATATTTACAGCTCAGGTGGATTATTCTGATTGAGTGCTACTTTTTTCAACTGAGAAATTTAATCATTAAGGTTTCACTATACATCTAAATACTGACATTCTTACAAACCTCAAAAAAATTATCACTAAGGTTTCTTTCTGAGGACTTAAGCAACTGACCTGATAAAACAAGGATTTCATTGTTCCTGTAAGAGAATTCTACTGCCTTTGAGTGAGTATAATATTGGCACTGGTCGTTTTGTATACCTGAACTCTGATTTTGTAGGTTTTTTTCATCTTTCTCACAGGCTGTCTGTACACCTACTGACTACTTACTGAACTGAGTCCCAAGATAACGACTTTATTTCTACATTCAAAATTTCTCCATTTTGCAGAATCCTATCGAAATCACAGTTGTTCACATGTACTGACAATAAGAATGATATCTTGTGACCCTTGGCTCCCAACTAATTTGGTTGAAAGCAAAGACGAGGAAGAGATCATTTGTGGCAAATACAAAATTAGTAGTAGTTGCTTCAATTTACTTTGTGAATTATTTTCGGTTTGCCCTCCGCATCTTCTGTGCATCCTTCATCGTACATTATGAAGCTTAAAGAGAATTTATACACTTATGAGCAAATTTGTTTTGAGAGGCCTTAGTAAACTTTGGTACTACCATGAGGACTGTGCTCATGGTGATTACTCGGGATATATTTGTCGCTGGCAATGAATAAGATAAACATACTTTCATGAATTTGTTTGGGTAACTGTTCTTTTTTCAGGACGTCCACTAAGACATTCACTGCTCCGCGCGGTGGCATGTTTTTGTTCCCTGATTAACGTTTGTGTACAATTAATTCTGTATACTGTTTGATTATTGGTGTTTTAATTGAGGATTTGATCAGAATATAATGACTTCCATTTCCCTATAAGTCTTCAAATTCCCCGTGATAGTTTAAACGATCCAAATATTTAGAAATGGGAGTTTATTGTTCTATTACACCTCCACTCTGAATTCGATCTCATCGAAACTGGTGTTAATCAGATCGTGAGTGCTCGTCAACTAACTTTTCCTATTGATAACCAGTGTCTTCTGTATAACGAATCTCAAACTATTGTCTCTTCATTGGTAAAACGCTGACTTGAAGTAATTGTACTACTATTTCTGCATTTGTTGATCCTAATTGAGTCTTTTTTATCGGTATGAACATTTTCAAATCCAGTTCAAAATATGCTGTTAGACAAAAACTACATTAAGAGGAATCCGCATTGCTCACTTCTTTTTGAAGTTTGTATGGATGATATTTCGTCTGAAAAAACAAATGAAAATCCTTCATTTGAGTCATCTTGTTAAGATTGCACTAAATTGTCAAAACACAACAGTGGCGAATAACTACCAACATATCACACAGACGTCATATTAGTGTTGGCTAAGGGATACCTTCGTTCAGTCAGTGTGTATAGAGCCGCAGAATGAATGTATCAAATTTACTATAATACAAAGAAATCTCCAAATTCAAAAGAACAGGATAGTCATTAATACTTTCATTAGCCTTCAGTAAATACTACATCTGAAGAATGAAACCGCAGTAAGTGTCTCATTATAATCAGAGAATGATAACAGTCTGATGTATTCTAGCTTGCTGTTCGTCGGCTACTACTTCAAAACTACAAAAAGAGAGTTTATAGGCAATTTCTGAAACATCAGTTAGAAGAGATAGGCAGAATTAAGTTCAGAGCAAGCAATAAATGTGTGATGGAAACATCAATTATAGTAGGACTCATTAACAAAATATTCTACAAAATTTCGAACTTATATTCTATCTTTAACTGAGAAATTCCTGCAAAACACTTCAGTAACAAAAATTAAAAGTAAGAAACGAAACATTATGTGAGATTTTGTAAGTCGTTCAGTAGAAAAGGCTTTCGTCTCTAGGATTTCATGCTTACTGACATTTATCAACAGGATGTTTCTCCAACCGTCAAGAAAATGATCTTTCTCTAGAGATTAAAATCTTTATCACTCTGGGTTTAGGTCAAAGATTAAATCAGTAAGTTAATTAACTCATCTTATACCTTCCGAACGATCGAACTGAGTACACTGACTAGCCATTGACTGGTAACTCATACAGCTATCAAATCTCATAATTTTTTAAAAGTTGAATGAGTTCTATTGATTTAGTCTGAAATGCAACCAATATGTTAGGGTGATACAACATTATGTTTCACTGTATGTTGGTGTTAGATACTAGAATTCAATTTGCAGAAAGCTCTACTTGACCTGTGAAGTGAGGCAATTTGAACTAATACACTTTTCTATGAGGTCCTAGGTGACTTGTTTATCTATCTTTCACTATCTGTAGAGGGACACGTGATTGAACTTCTCATGATTTAGCCTTGAGGGAACCGATAAACACATCTAAGGTGTTTATTTACAGTGCAGACTGAATGACGTCTTTTCCTATGCCCAATATCACTTGATTCGAGAAACATTTATAAACTAGCCTGCATAATTTGGACATGAAAGTATCCTTCTTCTCCACATCCGTCGGCATTCGTTTGTTATACTTCAAAATTAAAACGGTTTATTTGGATAAAATAGATTCATTTTACAGCATTCTTCAAATCACCTAGATCAAGTGACGTCCCTTAAGTGGTATCATTTTATAAGCTTCTCGGATGTTATGGAGCGTTTAGTGATTAGCTTATCTGGATAAACGTTTCAAAGGGTACATCATCTATGGCCCTGAAACTTAAGATAAAAAACCCTTCTATTGTTAAACAATATTGAAATAAAACCTCTTTCACCCTGAAATGTAATAAGGCTTAAAATGCAAACATTATCTGCCTCACACCTACCTGCTGTACTTTAAACAGACTAAGATTTAGAAAATGCGCTGTATTGTGTTCTTCATGATCTTATAAACACTACACACCTTCTAACAACCATTCACATAACTAGATCCCTTGTCTACCATCTCATCCTTCACATTACTCAGCTGAACTGGTAAGCCCTACCAAAATTTATGAATCCCTCATATTATTTATATTTGTTGTTTTGTATCATATTCATCAGGTATGAGGAAAGATTTTAAACTTCTGTAGCAAATGAACTGATCAGTGATCCGTAACCTTCAAGACGACCAACTGCATGTTATTTTATATCAAGAGTCGAGATTGATGAGTAATGGTAAGAAACTACCTAACTAAACCTTTTTGATCACGTAGGATTATAAACGAATTCAGGACTCAAGAGAAGACTTCATACCGTTTGAAAGATTTCAGTTTGAAACACTCAGTAGTGAAGTCAGGGGTGTTATGCAGAGCTGTTCTATCTGATACGCTAACTAACTATTTTCTATTCCAAACAGCGACAAAATTTTAAAACCATAGTCGCTAACCTGCTTGTTTAAGCATGTAATAAAATGTAAATAAAAATACATGACATAAAGCAGAGTATGAGATCATATCACCTTATATTGCGGTAAACGATGGATTAGATTAGAACAGCTCAAGAAGTTAATCATCTATGTCCACGAAAACATAGTTTGCTTTTCTCTTTTGTCACAGTGACGAATTCACCTGAAACACGAATATGGAGACTTTAAATGATTGTACTCGAATTGTTTGTCTACAAATTGTAGTACCTGGTGAACAGTGAGATTCTGATATTTTTTCCATTCAATTTCAAGGCTAATTTCACACATGATTAATTCTGTATTCATTTGCCAAATCTTCTGTTCATAGTCTTACTCACCCATGGGATTAATTATACCATTTGTTTCCCAACCCTGGACGGATGTCGTATAATAAAGGAAAAAGACGACTTACTGCTCACTATTTTTATATATCTGTGATGTAAGTTATGCATGTATACAGCTGAACTGCATGACCACAAAACACCATAATTCATAAAAGTGAGGTAACTGATCTTACACACAGAAAATAGAGTAATAATAATGCCTAGTAGCAGGTTTAACTTAAAATGCAGTTATTCTCGAAGTGTAAGTCGCACAGAACTAAGTAGTAGATCAGTGAAGAAGCTCTTGAAATGAACTGTTATGGTGTAAAATGAGTTTTAAGTAAAATAATGCCAGTGATCACGCTTATCTTTTTTTCTTCAGCTGATATGACAAGTATTCGCACAATCAATATAATGTACAAGGACAAACAAGTTACCTTCGGAGATTGTTATAATTGACTGCAACTATCACGAAATAATCTATAGAAACGATTGTGACAAGTAGGCGTGTCAAATCCTTGTGCGGTGAAATTCGTGTCCTAATAACCAGTTAAATGTAAACCTATTGATTTTAAGGAATAATGTCTGCTATCACTTAAACAACAAATTCCAGATGCTGTGTTTTAAGCGTTTCAAACTCTTGTATCGACCCTAACTCTCGACTATGATGTTATCGAAGGGATTATTTTCTTCTTCCCAAATTCCCTGTCACCTTACTGCATGCTTAAAGTTTTACCAAGGTTTATATGTTCACTGCAGAGGACGTTGTGAAAACAAATTGTTTAAGGTAGTAAAGTACACGCCTCAAAATCATCTATAAGACATTTACATCATAGTTATCTTTTTTTGAACTGTTTGCCCATAAGGACAGAGTGAATTACAAACTCCACATGACAGAATATTGGTTGCCAAAATTAAGCTTATTACACTTTTCGGTCTTTAAATGTTGGTTTTCAGTTTTAATATTTATATAGTCTGATCACCGTTAGGTAATCAGTTGATGCTTTCTTTGGTTTAAACTCTCACCAGTTATTTGATATATAATGATGATTGACTAACGTGTGTTTTCGCAAACGCTATCACATGAACCTCAGTTGAATGTCAAGAAGCCGCAGAAAAGTAATGAATCGCAGAAAAAGGTATCAAGGTTTACCTTCTTTCACATTTCAAGACAGTGTTTATAGTGGATTGATAAGCCAGTAACATACCTTCTTCAGTTGATTTACATCAGTGAACACTCAACTGCTGATTAGTTCTAGTTTGGAGACCATCAGAGACGAGCACAGTCTACCTTAGACGAACTCAAACTCAGGAAGTAAAGTTCCAACTAATAATAGGGTATATGTAAGCCATTGTTTTGAGAATCAGTGCCCTATATTTCCTGATTTTAAATTTACCTTCACACCAAGCTTACATTTACAATGAGGGAGTAAACTCACCCGTTCTATGATGATATACTTATGGATATTCCATTTAGATTTCTACGTATAGGAAAGGTAAATGATGATGGAAGGGAAATGAATTCATGTCATAGCTCGAAAAGCTTGATTGGTTCCGGGTTACTGACTTTATTGATGCCTGATCATATGAGCGTTGCATTTTATTTGCTGAATGGAGTGAACAGTCATACTGTTCAGTATACTTACTCAGCCCTATAAAAAGGTTATAACCAGATCGAACAGCTGTTTCTGTTGTTTCACGGGTTAAGCAAACAGCTGATATATCTGAATACATTCACTTCGGAAAGTTAAATCTTTCTCAAGCTGACAAAATACAAAAGCGTTGTAGCATTATGCAGTTTTTTCTCCCATTTTACAATCATTGTTATACTATTGAATTGAATGAATTGTCCGTCTAGTACCTACCAACCAGACTACTGATGTCATCAGTGTATAGCAAACTAAACAATCATGCTTTGTGTTCAGTAGTTTTATCTGGTTCCACTAGCCTCGTAGTCGGAACGGATAGGTCTTAGCTGTTCATGGCAACATGAAGTAATGTAAATCACTGATTTTTTTTTCGTACACTTGCTGTGATCAGCGAGAACGCTATTGTCAGTAGGTTTTACACAATCTATAAACTGTACAGTACATTCCAATAAGCCTTTCAATCACTTCTTAATACATCACGTTGGTTACAAGGTGTACAACCAACCAATTCCACATATTTCTTTGAGTGTGGTTAAAACCATTAATTCGCCTCGTTTGTATTTTGAATAATCTGAAAACTGGCCTAGACAACACCCGTTCTATTTATAAACTACTACTAGCCTTAGTCTTATACTGTTCTCTGCGAAAAGGTATGCACAAATGATGCCATTTAAAAAAAATCAGTGTAGAAACTCTATTTTTCTTCTATGTTATTTTTATCCTAGACTGATGGTGGAAACAAAACAAAGTAACCAATGCAGTTGTTCAGTATTCTGATATGTTTTTTTCGGAAAATGAAATGTTTATATGCAACCTTTATGTACGAGTGCACTAGTCACATGGTGTTTACCAGAAATTCTACTTAGCGCACACATGAAGTTCATGTGTGTATGTTTGCATGTGAGTATGTAATCATTTAGTATCGTGATTTTAATGCTGTACAGAATCTTCAAAATCTAGGTTACTTATTTTGTTTTTGTCGACTTTAAATTGCATATAAAATGAAAGCTTGACAATGCACACACATTTGCCTTATGTAAGTACACAGTTCAGTCTTGAATTGGCCATAACTTCGTTTCCTCTCATATTTATTGATTAAATTTTAATCGTCACACATTCATTTATAATCTAGGCCAGTTAATCAATAATATAAATGTATTAGATTGGCCTAGATTTTTCAATAAGTTATAATTCTGCATGTCACATTCACATTGAAATTCTGCTTTGATTGAAAATTGGAAGCATGCAAATCAGTATTTATTCGTGCCTATAATCATCTGCGTAGAATCAAATTGCTAGGTAGGAGGTTATTTCCAGCTTAGGCAAAAGTATAATTGCCTTATATGGAGATTACTGCATATAAGTAATTATTTACCAGCTAAAATGACATCGGATCTTGGGCATAAATAGCAAAATAAAACTTTAATTAACTAGTGAAACGGGGAATATACTCTCGATAACTAGCGCAAGCTTCAGTAAGTTTTACCTGCTACAGACTATACTTTCTGCAGTAGTCAGAATACTTAATTATATTTACCTAATTATTATGATAAGAAATCAACGCAGACGAAAACACTGAAAGATATTGAAGAAAGCCTTGTTACCAAAGTGGAGAAACAAAGGAAACGATGGGCTGACCACTTCAGAAAACTCTTGAATCGACCACCACCACCAATAACACCTGCAACTCGTTCAGAAATACCACCAGCAGCCTCTGTCAGTGAACACAAACCCCCCAACAGAAGCAGAAGTGAAGTTCTGAAAGCCATGAAGATGCTGAAAGCCGAGAAGGCAGAAGGACCAGATGGAATTCCTCCAGAAACACTGAAAACAGACGCACAGACATCAGTGAACATGCTCACACCACTACTGCAGAAGGTTTGGAAGGAAGGAAAAGTACCTGGCCATTGACTGGAAGAAGGGCTACCTTGTCAAACTTCCAAAGAAGGGTGACCTAATCGCTTCAAGACCTGGCGTGGAGTCACGCTCTTGCCGACTCCAAGCTACCTACGCTCGATGCTGAAAATCAGATAGCCAGAACGAAGAAGCAACAAGGAACTCTGACCTTGCAACGAACCAACCAACAACCCATCGCCCAACAAGTATGCGGAAGAAAGTGTAGACGGATTGCGCATACAATGAGAAGGCCATTCGGGGACATCATGCGCCATACCAGGCCCTTGAGTTGAACCCAGAGTGGGAACGACGAGTTGGGCGTCTAAGGCGAAGGTGATATGGAGATCATATGAGGAAGAAATGAAAGCTTGTGGGGAGTCGTGGAGCCAGGTTAAAAAGACTGGAGACAATAGAGTGAAGTGGCGACGTGCTTCTGAATACATATGATTATTACAGTGGATAGGATAAAAGAAAATAGAGACTTCAGACATGTACTATAAATCAAACTACTGCAATTATTTTAAAAGACATTTTGCTCACAACTTGTTTACCAAAATTGTTTTATATTGACTCCTCCACTTATTTTCATAAGACTTATTCATCCAAAACAACAGACAGAGATAATTTATTGTGTGTCAAGTTGACTGTCAGCGATAATTGTGGTTTGGCAGACTCGTACTGTTAATACTGGGTAATAATTGAAGCTAAAAGTGAAAGCAGGATTCAAGCCAGCCGCCTGGTGAATACTAATTCACATGCAATCAGACGCAATACCTGGTGATTGAAATGAAATTAAGATCTGACCAGCAGCTGAGTTTTGTGGCTCATTCAGTAGAACTCCTGACTTGTAACTCAGAGGCTGCTGGTTCGAATCCTACCACGAACCTTAAATCACTACCTCTAATCAATAATGTATCGTGTAACATTCCGTTTTCTCTGTATAGCGCTGATTATGCTATTCTTACGAATAGTAGTATGATGTAAAGCATATGCTTCAGATGTATATACGCATAAAAAAGAATAATAATGAGCATCCTTCTATGTCTTTTTTTGCATAAAGGATGGGAAAGAAAGTTTACTAGATAAAAATTGCTATAACAACATCTTGCAACCATTTTAGTTGGTGAACGGTAGGCATCTGAAATATAGCCAAGCGCCGAGGTATTCAGACAATGACGCATATAGAAAGCTGGGGTCATGTGACAGTGTCAATGGTCAGCCCTAGTAGCCGCTCCAATAACCAAAAGCTTTCTTTATGTTGGCTGGAAAATTAGCTTTTTCGTACATGAATAAACCAAATCGGTTATTTAAATAGTTGTACGACTGGTCTTTAGAGTACCACATTGTAGTTAAATTTTCCATCCATTATTTGAAGCACGTGGTCCGAATATAACAGTTTGCTTCCAGTTTTAACACTATTAAAATATAATCATCTTTCATCACAGTTCAATGAGGATAAAAATATTTTTAGACTGTATGCAATTGAAGAGTATTCGTCATTTTATCCTGTATATTTCGTGATGGACACACTAAAAATCAGATCGACTTTATCTGAATCTCAAGAAATGGTGACGCAGTCTACTTGACACAAGGTCAACAAGAGGAGCAGATGTAGGTTCAGACCACTATCTAGTGCAAGGAACCTTCGAAATCAAGTTAAAAGCCTTCAAGGAAGCTGGTGATAGACCTCAATTCAAGTACAACACTCGGAAACTGAAGGATGAAACTACAAAGGAGATCTTCAAGGCAGCCATCAAGACAAAATGGGAGACATCGAGCAACATCCCTGAAGAAACCTGTGTGGAAGAACACTGGAAGTCTTTGAAAGCTATGTGGAAAGAAACCTGCACAACAGTATTAGGAAGGAAGAAGGTGGAAGACAAGGAATGGATCTCGGCGGATACATGGAACCTGATAGACGAGGAAGAAGAGGATGATGAAACAGAAGATAAACCAGTGCAAGGATGCTCAACGACAAGAGGAATTGAGCACAATGTATAAAACACTGGACAAAGAAGAGAAGAAGAGTGCACGAAAAGACAAAAGACACTCCTGCGAAACACTGTCAAGTGAAGCAGAACAGGTTGCAAGTAGAAGAAACAGAGACCTGACAACATTGCATCAAATAACCAGGTTACTATCTGGGAAGAGATCAACATACATGTGATCAATAAGAGATGAATACGGAAATTTAATTACCAAAGAGGAGAAACAAAGGAAACGATAAGCAGACCACTTCAAATAGCTCTTGAATCGACCACCACCTGCAGTCACAGAACTGCAAGTTGACATAAATCCTTCAACCAAAGTGGAAGTCCTGAACGCCATAAAGCTACTGAAATGCGGGAAAGCAGCAAGACCAGATGGGATCCCGCTAGAAGCACTGAAAACAGACGCAGAGACAACAGCGGACATGCTCACACCACTATTACAGAAGGTGTGGAAGGAATGGAAGGTACCTGACGATTGGAAGAAGGGTTACCCTGTCAAATTCCTGAAGAAGGGAGACCTCAGTGTTTGCAAGAACTGGCGCGGAATCACTCTCCTGTCCACCCAGAGCAATCAAAATTTTAAGCCGCATCATCCTGGACAGACTAAAGGATGCACTGGATTTAAAACTACAGCCGGAACAGGCAGGTTTCAGGAAGTACAAATCATGTGCTGACCAAATTGCAACGCTACGTATCATCATAGAACAGAGTATAGAATGGCAGTCAGCCCTCTACCTCAACTTCAACCACTTTGAGAAGGCCTTTGACAGCGTCGACCGACAAGTAATTTGGCAACTGCTTCAACACTACGGAATACCACAAACTTTATCAGCCTCATTCAACAACTATATGAAGACACCACATGCCAAGTAATTCACAATGGGAAGCTCAGTGATGCTTTTGAAGTGAAGACAGGAGTGAAACAAGGTTGCCTACTATCACCCATGATATTCCTGATTGTGGTAGACTGGACTGAATTATGCAGCAAACAGTGAGGAGCGAGAAGAGGGGAATACGCTGGCTGAACTGTGGAAAAGAATCTAGAAGATCTGGATTTCACCGATGACTTGTGTCTGATGTCACACAAACTTGATGATCTACAGGCGAAAACTAACAAGTTGACAGAAGAGGCGAGGCAGGGCAGCGAAGACGGGACTTCAAGTGAAGTGAGTGTAGAGAAGACAGAGGTGATGAAGATACCCAACCAACACCACCACCAACAACAACAACAAACTCCAACCACCATCAACGGGAGAAGCTTAAAGGAAGTAGCCTCCTTCACCTATCTAGGAAGCACTATTTCAACTACAGGCGGCACAGGCACAGACGAGGATGTCAAATCCAGTCAGAATCGGAAAAGCAAGACAGGCGTTCATTAGCCTGAAACCAGTGTGGAGATCTTCTGCACTCCCTCCACTCAGCATGTGGAACAACATCCGGATTTTCAACACCAACACCAACGTCGAATCAGTGCTTCTGTATGACTCAGAGACTTGGTGCGTTACGAAATGGATTTCCAATAAACTACAGACATTCATCAACAACTGCCCCCTACGCTGGCTCGTTACTGAAGATCAGATGGCCAGAATATTGAGAATAAGCTACACAGAGCTCTGGGAACGAACTAACCAAGGACCTATCACCCAACAAATATGCAGTGGAAGGAAGTGGAGATGGATTGGGCATACACTGAGAAGGCCGACTGGAGACATCACACGTCAGGTCAATGCCTCGAGTGGAATCCAGATGGGAAGCGACGAGTTGGGCGTCCGAGGTGAGGGTGACATGGAGGAGATCGTGAGAGGAGGAAATGAGAGGTTGTGTGCTGTTGTGGAGCCAGGTTGAAAAGATTTCAGAGAAGAGAGTGGAATGGAGACGTGCTACTGAAGCCGTATGTTCTATTAGGAACCCAAGGGACTAATAGTAATAATAATAATAATAATTTCGTCCTTCTTGCTTTAACTAAATTTATCAAGGGATTTAAATGTATGAAAGACAAGAAAAATTAAATTTTCATCAAGCAACTAAATTTTAAGTGTCAGTAAAACAGCCTTCAAGATTATCATGAAGAAGTGAGTTGATAGTCACTAGAATTCAGCCAAACGTTTTACGAAGTCTAAACTGTGATATAAAATCTCAAGGATGTGTACTCAGTCTTGAAAGGTATTTTAGCCCGTTAGAGCAAATATGGGTTTTAATAGATCTGCGACGTGAGAAAGTCCAATTCGTGTATACAACAGGTTTAGTATCCGTCGCTAGCTATTCTATTAACATAGACGCGTATCGAAAAGACCAAATCACGAATGTTATTAACCGATGTAATTCAAGCGCAATTCGCCAGCAAAACCGAAAACCAAAAGAAGTGCGAAGTTTACAAAGCTTGAGGAAAGTATTTGGAATTTTCTCAGCCATTCCAGATGCAGGCAAACATCTCAAAGATATACAATACCTAACAATTAAATGATATGTTCAGGGGAAGAAAGTGAGGTTACTACACTATCACTAATGTGTGATGTTGTGTTTGGACAATGAAGAATGAAGATTATATGTGGTATTCCAAGTTTGTTCGTCAATCTCAACTCAGAAGTACTGTTATATTACATAACTTGGTGCTAACCTGCAAAGAAAAGTAAGTCAGTACAAGCAACTGTTGAACATATATTTGAAGACAGGGACCGATTTCACTTACAAACTAGAGTTATTTAAATACTTTTACTATGATGGATGAATCAGAAAGGAAAACATGGTCACTGAGTATTTTTAACTCATGAGATTCCTCTTTCTATAGTTTTTGAATACAATAACTTTCATGCATAAACTTTCTGGTTTCTTTAGCGTTTGCAAAACTAAGCGTCCAAGTGGCACATCCACATCTATATAGCTCAACCAACTACCATTCATCCTCATAATAATAATAATAATAATAATAATAATAATAATAATAATAATAATAATAATAATAGTGCAACTCAACCAAATACACGTGTTTGCGTAATCGGTTGTGGATCACAAGCATTATATGAGTTGAGTATACTACGCAGTTATGGAGACCATACTAAGTTGCAGCTGAGTTTGAATCCAGGGCTTATTGGTTGAATGCAGCTAACGAATCATGAGATAAAGTATCCGTGTTAACCGATGACGAATTCTGAGACTCTAGACTAGTAGTTTGATGCTTGTTTATTCACAAAAAAATTTGCAGTCTTACTGGTGAAATACATGTCACTGAGTGATACAAAACAGCTACATTTAGTACATTAAGTAAAGATAATACTGTTGAACTAGGGTAGAGCCATTTCACCAGCCGACTAACAAACGAGTTCTGGATAAAATGTACACCTTAAAAATGAAACTTTTGGTAAACTATCGTTTTGTGATATATCTTTCTTTATTGTTACGAAATATCTTTTAATTTCATGCTAGTGATTCTAAGAAGTCACAGCAGCAAAATAAAACTACTGATAATCACGCTTCGATAGTTACTGGCTACATTATGCTGAAAACTTTGGAACAATAACGATATGTCATCCAAGTTTCAGATGTTGGGAGTCAGTGGGTAAGAAACCTTGGACCTAGTTCTCGTGTTCCTTGTCACTCATCAGCAACCAGTATTTCGCACTCAGCAACCTTGTGCACCTTCATGTGTAGGGGTTAATGATACTATTTAGCTGCGCAAACCTCGGTAGGTGGAGTAGTGTTCAAACTCATGACCCATTGATTGAAAGTCAACTCCCTATACCAATAAGCTACGGCAACCACAAGGAAATTACTGTTTCTTGGATGACTCGAACTTGTATTGAATGTCTGGATATTACCAATAGTTTCATTTCAACTTTATTTGCTTACTGATGATTTGTAGTAGAACCTAGGGACAACACCAACATTACAGTATGGTCACATTCAGCTAATGAGTTTAAAATACGACGTAGCATGCGTTCTTAATCCCATCACCAGACGAGTAACACTACTTTGTTGATCAGATGTAATACAACAAGACGTTTTTACTTTTCTGAACCGCGCCTTCTACACAAATCATTTTCCATAATTATTCTAAGGTAACTCTACAACTTTGAGAAATTATTCTCAACTACATCCATCACAAAAAAGGTGGGAGGACTAGAACAGCGTAGAACATGTTTCAAAGTTTTGAATTTATTTTGAATAAATTGTTATCGAATCGTTGTCCGGTAAAATAGCACCGTTTCAGTGTATATGAGATAAAAAAATTCCTAATAACTACAGGATTTGAACAATAAGTCATTGTTTCTACTACCCCAAACTAGCATAAAACAATTGTTTTACTCCCTCTTCTTCTAATAACTTTCTGTAACTTTTAATAACATTGTTTCCTATTTCTCTGTCTCTCTCATTTTGTAACCTGGTATCTTGATGTGCTCATATGACGTATGACAAATCCCACTGATATATAGTATCTCAAGATATCATGTAGATATGCTGATTGACTGACATCTTCATCAGACCATTTAACTGAATTACCTATCGAATAATGAAAAAGCATCGCTTTTAGGGAAAACAAACGTCACTAGGATGAATAATCAATTTTTGTCATTGTATAGCTGAATTGATAGCCGCAATAATACTGTTTGGCATGTCGAATAAACTACTGCGATTTACATAACAATCTGTTTTATCTAAATGGTCGAATTTAAAGCGTAAATATTCAGATCAAAGTCCAGTTATACACCAAAGAATTCAGATTATTTCAAATAATCATATGATCAGAAAGTTAGAAAAGAAATAGTTACATGCGATTCAAAACACTACATATTGAAAACTAATGGAATAATAAAAATCTGTAATTTATAAATCTTGCCTGGTAAATTAAACATATTTCATTTAGCGAAGAGTTACTCTTTCAAGCGAAATCATTCTCAAGCTGTACAATCGCATGTATATATATATATATATATATATATATATATATAAATATATATATATATATATGTATATATATATAAATAATTCACGCTGTAACAGAAATGTTTCATGAATTATTTTTGAATGGAGTTCAGGTATGAAAAAAAATCACGTCACAAGAGAAATTACGTAATATTTGAAATAGTAATGAGAAGAAGACTTACGAATATCGGACTAATATTTAGTTACTAAGTTAATTGATGTAACATGGTGAATGCAAAGACAAATCAGAATTATAGGAGTGGAGGAATGTAAAATGTGAGAGGATCTGAATAAAGAGGTTTTTGAAGGTAGAAATATTTTTATAGGTTATGTCCATTGCAACTCCAGTGACTGGACCAATTTCTTTTCAACGCAGAGTTCAGGCTTTAAAATATTAGTTGCCATGGCTTCTGCAGTTTGAAAGTTTTCGGCGTACACCTTTCGTGAGTTTTGTGCGAACCCCATAGATGACCCTAAAGCTGTTTTCTGCACTTACTGGGTGATCATAATCGGTCAAATGTTCTAGAATAGAGCTGTGAACTATTCTCCCTTCTCCATTGTAGAACCAGGCTGGCATGTGTTCAGAAATGCGCTTGGAAAACTAACGCTGAGTACGGTCGATATACCTTACTCCACGGCAGCAGGTGAATTTCTCTTTGCATTCACCATGTTACATCACTTAACTTAGTAACTAAATATTAGTCCGATATTCGTAAGTCTTCTTCTTATTACTATTTCAAACATTACGTAATTTCTCTTGTGACGTGATTTTTATTCATACCTGAACTCCATTCAAAAATATTTCATGAAACATTTCTCTGTTACAGCGTGAATTATATATATATATATATATATATATATATATATATATATATATATATGCGATTGTACAGCTTGAGAATGATATCGCTTGAAAGAGTAACTCTTCGCTAAACGTTCTTTGTTCTATGACTTGATGGGGATTTTTAAATTATATTTCATTTATTTAAGAACTGAGATGCCTAGACGATGCAAAGGTTGACATTGTCATTCATACAGAAACCATTTCAGCTTGATACTGAATGAAAAGATACTGCCCACAAGGCTCAATATTCAAAAAAGATCGTACGAACAAAATGACGTTAAATGCAGCCTTCGTCATGCAATGAAGAAAAGCAGTGCAAGCAACCATACTAAAATGTGATGAAAATGGGGTGCTTGACCATGACAAAGGCAAAACCACAATAAATAGAATGAAAAGAATGGAAAAGTTAATCATTGGCAAAAAGTAGTTAAACGCTCAATGGATGAGCAGATAAAAAGGTAGTGGATTGTAATCGACTTTATATCACTTTATTTGGTGCCCAAGTATAAGCTTTTAACATTTTGAGGAATCCAGATGGGAAGTCAACAAAGATCATGTATATTTCTAGACTTAAAGAAACATGGCGAAAACATCTATGCAAGTCTAGGTAGAAGAGCATTGTCAAGAAGTGATCCAGATATACAAGTCAACAGGTGGAACTTGCCAAACGGCTGCGTCACGTCAAGACGCCACACTTTACAGAAGAATGCAAGTAAGAAGTAGATAAGAAAAGAATGATATTATAAGAAGCAGGGAAGAACTGGCCCACGAACTATGGAAAGGTGATAAAGCGTTAGATTATAATGCGTTCTCCTATCGTATATGTCATGCTGAGACAATGGGTAGTCTAATTGGTTGGTGAGAATCAATGGGTTCTGAAGGCTGTAGGCAACAATAATAATGGATTCCATGTGTCTCATTTTGGTTGGTATCTGAGGGAAATGAATTAACGTATCTGGAAAACGAACTGACTTGGCTGTGACGGGTGGTGAAATCAATTTAGTGACAGGAAATAGAAGAAATAATACTCTAATGACATTTATACATTAAAAAGACTGATTCTGAAGGACGATGATAAGTAGGATTACCTCATTAATTAGTGCGTAACACCATAACGATAAATAGAAAAGTTTGTGGGACAAGTGAAGAAATTCCAAGTTGACATCTATTCAGTTTTAGTTCCATTGTTCACCACACAACTAAAATAGGAACTGAAAAGGCGAAATGTACTCAGCAATCTAGTGTGTAGTCTTTCGTAGCGTAGATAACAACCCGCAACTACTGCGTGGGGGGCTAGTGATGCTACCTGAGTTCTTAAACCCTGGTAGGTGCAGCATTGTTCGGACCCGTGACCCACTGGTTGAAAGTCAACCACCGAAAACAACGAGCCACAGTTCCATATTATAGGAACTGAAAAGCCTTTGAAAAATCTCCAGCAGTTTAGATTAACTGGTTGTCAGTCTCCACTCTACTGTTTCTGCACATATCACTCTACAATTTTTACTAAAACCAAATAACATACTCCGTGAAACAAGCGAATCCAATATATATATATATATATATATATATATATATATATATATATATATATATATATATATATATATATATATATATATGAAACTGTTCCTAACTACTCTAGTTTCTGAAAGAAAAATCCTTCTGTGATAATCGAAGAGGAGGTACTTTGGTTAAACATTCTAGGGGAACTGATTACTCAAAGCCTAATTGACTCTTAAAAATCAGAAATGTTTTACATCTCATAATTGTTCAATTAATTACATAGCCAATGACGTCTCTGAAAGTTCATTTTGTCGCATTTGGAGGTGATATATCAAATCATAATAAGCGACTTTTCATGTTAATGTTTTCTCTGGAAGGAGCATCAAAAAAGTATGCAATGTTACTCGAAGTAATATAATCAACTGCAAAGTAAGCAGTGCACTACATGAACTGCAGCGGCAGCGAGATACAGTAACTGTAGGTAAACTGAAAATGCTGTAAATATTTCCTCATTGGTGTCATCATCGGATCTACTTTCGTTTTTGGTGAGACAGTTTTTACATGAAGTTTCAAATTTAAACAGTTGAGTTAGACTAGATAGCTTATCAAATCGCGAGGTCAATGACCGTTAATTCAAGTGTTATTAGATTAAGTTGTTGGACGAGGTTGACTGAAGACACCAAGAAATATAGCTGGAAACTAACGGAGGATGTTCTTTAGTTGGACGCAATCGGTAGGAAGCCCTGGACCTAGTTTTCATGCTTCTTGACACCCGTCAGCAAGACACCCACGAGCCTGCAGGAACTGACATAACCTCTGAGACTCAAACCTGCGTTACTGAGTGTTACAGTCAGTGACGTTATCACTGAGCAATCCGGACAGCGATTCTTCTCCCGTAGGACTGAATAAGATGCATTGACTGGTCACTGTAGAGAAATCAATTTCATGATGTCCAGATAATCGGATTCTTTCGATGTAGATGCGTCTATACTTTGTCTTGGTTCGAATTATACTGATATACTTCTCTCTATTTGCATTTCTTTCACCTATATGTACTTTGAGTGTGAGTAATGTCAAGGTTTGGCGAAGTATACTAGGTAAGGAAGGTTAGTCTATGGGAATTTGAACTTTTATCGGCTAAGGTGACTTCAACATGTAGTGTGCATGCTGAGTCACCACCAACCTCAACATCTAATGTTAGCTGAAGTAGAACTGGACTGAAAGGATGCTCAGGGTGGCCAGAACAAGACGTGACATTAGCCTTTGAGTGTTGATCCAACCCGTGTAGGAAGGTACAGAATGTCTGGTTGCGGTTTTTGAGATAAAAATCAATGATCGAGGACTTTAAGTAATGTGGCTGGAGATCAATCACAATTGTGGAGATGAGTATACTTCTCGTCAATTCCAAAGTTTTGAATACTGTCACCAATTTTCCCCCTTCATATACTTAAACCTACTCTCCTAGTATTTAGTTGTTGTTTGCATGTTGCTGTACAGTGTCACACATTGAATTAATGGACTTCTATGCCATTGCCTACATTGATCTGTTGCTTGTTACTTTACTCCTATTTCCATCTAATCATTTATGATCTCATTGGACGGTGCCTTAGACAGAGTTACATGTAGATTTATATATTTTTGTAATCGCTGAAAAACAGCTGAGTTTAAATTTGGTCGACAGAGTACGGACTCATCCAGATTACTTTCAGGTATTCTAACATCTTGAAAAACTTCGCAATTTAAGTAAATACGTATCGAACACAGATGACGATTGCGTTCATTTCAGAAATTCACTGTCAGCCCCTGAAACATGAATCCTTTTCATCATAATGTAGTCGAATTAAATCGCCTCTTTTGACAGTGAACATTGGAAATACATCCAGTTTACACTTTTTAACAAGACTAGAAAACAACACAAACAACAGAAATACATAGAACTAATCATAAAATTACATTGGACCTTTGTAGATCATCATGATTTATACACTATAATAGGAAGAGAAAGAACACGGAAAACTACAATCAGAAGACAGAAGAAAAAGGAAGTCGGAATCACCCCCCACAGATCAACCAAATAAATCATCAGGTCAACATGTGTAACTAATATAGCGGTGTACAAGATTAAAAGAAGAAAATCATGTACAATACTACTATTCGTACGCTTGTATATATTCACATGTAAGATTACTGAAAATGCCGCATCGCAATTAGTGTAAAAACACACATATTTAAAGGGTCATAATTAAAATGAAATAAGTAATAAGCACAATGGCAATAATTAGGAGAAACAAACAACCAAATCATGAAATACGAGTCGGTATTCATCATAAACTAGGGTAAATATGCAGGAGATAGGTTTGTAGGTTAACGTGTACATGATTTCATTGAACTATTGAACTGTACTTTTCTATGGGATATTGACTATAATTACACCTTTATGATTAGATTGATTTTATTCTAATATATATGCATATAATATGTACCGCTTTTAAAGGATATTTTATTTGAATGATGATGTTCTATTCAGTTTCATCATCTATCTATTCAACGTCTAATTTTATTCCTCCTTTGCACTGTACAGTTTTGTATGGTTGATTTGTTCATTGCTGATCCATTTGTTCATCATATTGTCACGTAGCACATACAGTCTGGAGATGTATACATATATTAATTAGATTCGATTTTCACTCCCAGAAAACAACAGGAGAGGACTGCACGAGATAGGATTTTTCAACTTGCTTTCCTACACTTGGATAAACATATATGTGTATATATGCATTCATCTTCTGGAGTATCCGTTTGAGCAAACCACTAATCATTGATTATTATCCTAAATGAGAAGGGATAGAAAAGCTTTTTCTACCCAATTCAATGAGTGATAATAATAAGAGTAGTAGTAGTAGTGGTCTAAACAAAATCAAATCCGACGGATGCCACAGAAGTTGAATGCATATATACACACATATGTTTATCCAAGTGTAGGAAAGCAAGTTGAAAAATCCTATCTTGTGCAGTCCTCTCCTGTTGTTTTCTGGAAATGAAAATCGAATCTAATTAATATATATATATATATATATATATATATATATATATATATATATATATATATATATATATATATATATACATCTCCAGACTGTATGTGCTACGTGACAATATGATGAACAAATGGATCAGCAATGAACAAATCAACCATACAAAACTGTACAGTGCAAAGAGGGAATAAAATCAAACATTGAATAGATAGATGATGAAACTGAATAGAACATCATCATTCAAATAAAATATCCTTTAAAAGCGGTACATATTATATGCATATATATTAGAATAAAATCAATCTAATCATAAAGGTGTAATTATAGTCAATATCCCATAGAAAAGTACAGTTCAATAGTTCAATGAAATCTATGTTCACATTACATTAAGCAAACATTGCACACAGAGAAAATGCTTCATTTTAAAATTGATTCATAATATACAGAGCACCGGTAGAATTAAAGTAGAAAATCAAATAAAACTTGAACAATCATAAAACAAAAGTTATGAAATTAAGTGAACAAAAAAAACAGAAAGGAAAGAAATGATTCACAAATGAAATTCTTTCCGTTAATTTCTGTTTTAATGATATGAATTTGATAGTAGATAATAAACAGAAGAATGTAAAATAAATGTCGCACAACAGTATTCTTGACTGAGCCCATCATATAGAGAAAGGGTAGGGTGTAGAGCGCGAAAGATAGACAGAATCACTACAGCCAGCCTAAGAAAAGCAAGTTTACATCAAATGCAAATACTTATATACAGTAAAAGAGTGAGAAAAAATATGATAAAAAACTTCACCCTCCTTTTTTGTTCTCTTTATTCTTTCACTTTTTCGAAAAAAAAGTGGAGAAGTAGCATGGATGACAAGAGAATTGAGACAGAAATCCATATAAATCACATAGCTAATACGAGATTCAAATTTAATCCCAAAACAGTTAGATGGGATACAATTCATAATTACTGGGCATCAAGGGGATTTAGAATGAACAGAACAAGATGCATTCAATGCAATAGTATTTGTGGTGTTTCTTTTTGGCGGTAATGGTGGTGCTGTTTCAATAGGCAAACATTTTGGATTTGCATAGGAATCTACATTGAATGTAAATGATTGATTATTGGAGTGATATGGTGAACATTCATCGGAAGTTCGACTGTGAGTATGAGAGGTGATACTGGTTAGGGCTGGTGTTGATGTTGTTGTTGCTACTACTACTACTACTGAGCGATTGGAACTGGATGGTTTTGGAGGTAGAGGTGGAGGAAAACAACAACTACAACTATCAGTAGCTGAAGACAAAAAAGGGGAACGTGTGGCATTCGGTGAATGAGGTTGGGGAGGAGGAGGGGGAGTAGGATTTCTATGAGAAGCACAAGTATTAGCAGAGACAGAATTTGGAGTTTTAACATATCTAGAACAATTACAACTCTGGCGTCGTTGTCTCGGTGGTAATGGTGGTGGTGGATGCTGAGAATGTCCACAATTGGTGGAGTGGGGAGTTGATGGCGGAGATAATCCTGCGGAATAAGTTGTTGTAACTCCAATAACTGAATTAGTTGCATGATGACAAGGCGTAATCACTGAAGAAATAACATGACTGTCAGACATACTGTGTTGATGTTTGGGACCTCGAAAAAAATCAAGAAAAAAATATATGCTAATGATACCAAGATAAGACGAGAGTAGTTGATAAACATGATTAATATTTTATTGTGTCATAAAAACTATTTGATTAATTTATAAGTGGTTAGCGTCACTAATACCAATTAGTTAGATCAAGCAGCTAAATTTAAAATTGTAAAGATCATATTAGACCGGGTTCATTGAAAGGTACATGAACTGGATAAGTTCAGTCATCTCATTCTTAACAACCAATCAAACGAAAGTGGAAATGATTGAAATAAAAATATGCGATAACAATTACGATATAAGATTATAACTGAAAAACTGTGTAAAACTTTATAGCGAAATGTTAAAATCATGTTGTTCACACTTTTTTCCAGGTACCCATTTCTCTTAGATATCGATAAAAGATAAATATATGTATGTCGACCTTTTATCACTTCGCCTTCTGGCAACCTCTTATATTTCAAAATATACCCTGCATTAGACAGTTAAAAAAATGCCATCAGAAAATCTAAGCCCAGAATCGCCAGTAAAATATGCAGTGACTTTCTGATTTCCCATTTCTATATAACAATATAATGATAACTGTTTATTGACATACATGTTATTCTTCGTTGTTTCGTTGGATCGAGTTGTTCGACCTCCATATAGGAGCTCATATGCCAACAGAAGTCGAACAACTCGATCCACCAAAGTAACGGAGAATAACAAGTGTGTCAATAAATAGTAATGAATACTACCCCTTGTACAAGAAGTGGCTATCGTCCCCCCATGGCACAGTGGATAACGCTTTAGCGTTCGAAGAGATGGGTACAAGGTTCGAGTCCCAGTGGGGACAACATCACCGGAGTGCAGGTACATCCAGTTGGCAAGTCCCAAGTAGGACGAGAACGCGCCTCCTGAATTCTTCTACTAGCCACAACCAACCACATAATAGTAATAATAATATTGAAAATTTCCGACATCTTAATCAAACAGTATGACCCATTTACATATCACTTATAAATTTCACGGTCCCCTTAGACTTGTATATTTATATTTAGTATATCGAAATGCACTCACAGCAGCCACGTGAATGTTTGTATATTAGGCACTTGGCTGTTCAAACCTAGGTAGGTGGAACGGGATGGGAACTCATGGTCAAATACTGGTTGGAAGCCGAGTGCCAAGACCAATGGATCACAGATCCGCTAAAGATTATATGACTTAGACAGAAAACCTCTATCAAATCTAAACGTCTAAATCAAATATTTGAATACTGTGATATATACTCAGGAGTTGGTCAACAACATCAGGCTATACTTGTTTTTTAATAAGATTTTTATAATAATATATAATAGGTTACACTTTTATAAGATTGTTTACCTAGTGCAAGTGTGCCTGAGGTAGTATTTGCAGATAGCGATAACGGATTAGGTGGAATTCGTAAATATTTCCGTTCTTGTACTTCACTTTGAATATGTTTATCATTGCCTATGCCAATCAGTGATGAGGGTAGATTGAGACCAGACTTTTTACTGGAATTTTTAGGTTCATTTGTACTAATAGAAGGACTGATTAATGTTGATGGAGATAATAATGATAAGGATGGAGATTTATTGTTACTATTATTACCACTATTGTTATTATTATGTTGTGAGTTGAGCAAGTTACTAAATTGAGCCATAGACTGTACAGACATACGTTCTTTCAAGGAGGAATTACTGAGTAACTGTGCAGCCTGGATTTCTTCTTTGGTCATATGACGCTCCTAGAAAGAAGAAAAATTTATCAAGAAATAACAAAAGTTCACATCGGAAGAAGGAACCGAATAATGAAAGGATTTATGCAAAGAGTATATTTGGTAAACATATACTTGCCTAAGATGTTATAGACAATGATTATTCCGATACAGGGTGATGACTGAAGGTGAAAGGAAAGTCTAGACCACGGCTGTATTCGAACAAGCGACCCTCGGGTTTTCGGCCCGGTGCTCTACCAACTGAGCTACGAGGTCTGACTGCTGACCAGATTTTCATTTCAGTCATTAAGGGTTTTTCCTGACTACCATGTGATCGTATTCACACTAGCTAGCTAGTCAGGACTTCTCATTCCAGTCCAAATCTAACTGAATTAGAGAGGTACAGCATCATATTGATTATCATTTTGATTATCTGAGATAGCCGTTGTTTGGGAGATTAGTATTGGTACTAGGTAATGATTGGCCGCGGTCCCAATTTTTATTTCACGTTCATTCATCACCCAGTACCAATACTGATCTCCCAAACTACGGCTAACTCAGATAATCGAAATGATTATAATGATTCAAACAAATACGAGCGCGATACAAAGCACTGGTACAAAGTTCATTGTCGCCAAACATATTTTACCACCATTTACAGAAAAATGGAGCCCTATTATGTTATATGCTCTTCGCTTGATACACATGCGGAAATCTCGTCGTTTCCACAATTGTTATGATAACTTCCAATATCTAATCAAGTGAGTTGTATCCACATCTAAACCTCACTAGTAACTTAGTAATTATTTATTTGTCTGTGTTTAATTTTATGAGCTAGTATTTCAATAAGAAACCTCTGAATAAATCGACTTTTTGAAACATACACAGTTAAAAGCAACATGAATAGTTGTAAACACCTGAGGCTAGTCAGATCAAGGTGATTTAAAAAAACTAAACGCCGTTACTTCCGTTTAGGCCCAACATCATCAACAATACGTCTGAGATGATTCAGCTCAGAACGCCAAACTTATCGATAGTATGTGTTGTGGCAGGCTAACAGTGTTGACACCATTATTAATTTTCATCTACTTATATCATTTCCACTTCAAAATGTGAATTACACAAAGACCTGATTTCATTCCATTTACCATCAGTCCACTTAGTTTATGATGTGAACTGAATCACTATGCGTACACGTTGATGAGCCCGGTTCAAAACAAACCAAACCGATATTTGATATTTACATCACTTTCAAACAGGTTAGCCAGAGTAGTTACCTGCATACAACTGCACTTATCAGTCAGTAGAGCATACAAAAATCAGTGATAGTTTATCTGAGTTGTGTAAGAAGGTTAAATTTTTGTGATAGGAATCCGCAAGGTAACACACATGTTGTTTGGAATAAACCGCTTATTATTACTATTAATATTTAGAGGTAGTATTCATCACAGAGTGATATCAGTTGAGAAGCCATTGAGAACCTGGAAGCACTTGACAGCTGTTTCGTCCTAACACCAGACTCCTCAGTAGTACGCACCCACGATGCCACCAGGGTTCAATCGCAGGACCTTCAGGTTTCCCGGTGAACACATTAACCATTCAGCCAGTGGGTCGGTTTTCGGTGGTTCATTTCCCAACCTCTGTCAATTCACGATATAGCGCGACTATCACTATCACCCGAGGTCCTCAGATGGCATTCGCTTCTCTTCCGACTGGCTGAGCCAACAGCTCACGGCTTCTCATTAGACCAGTTGCTCCCGCGTTTTTAATGGTTCCTCATCTGATATCAGTCTGTGATGAATACTACTTCTGTATTAAAATCCCCATTCATCTCTAAAATGCATTACTCCCATTACTGTTAATGATAGGAAGCGGCCGAAAATGGAAATCAACATTTTAAGTCATTGGCTGTTGGGGTAGTGTTTTTGTTTCAGATTTTGATATATATATATATATATATATATATATATATATATATATATATATATATATATATATATATATATTCTTCACTGACTCACACAAATATCAAAAGACAAAGATTGACCTGTGAATACAAAGACACCTTAGTTCATAAACTGTAGCATATATATATATATATATATATATATATATATATATATATATATATATATAATTCTTATGCACATAAAATGCTCTAGGCCAAAGATAAAATAACACAATCCTTTTGGATACATCACATACGTAATCGTCCAATAAGGTCATTTTGTCCATATATATATATATATATATATATATATATATATATATATATATATATATATATGGACAAAATGACCTTATTGGACGATTACGTATGTGATGTATCCAAAAGGATTGTGTTATTTTATCTTTGGCCTAGAGCATTTTATGTGCATAAGAATTATATATATATATATATATATATATATATATGCTACAGTTTATGAACTAAGGTGTCTTTGTATTCACAGGTCAATCTTTGTCTTTTGATATTTGTGTGAGTCAGTGAAGAATAAGGTGCTGAGGCGAGATAGTCACATTGCCACTCAGTTCTAATGTATTACTAGATTGAGTATCGTTATCGTCTATGTCTTATTGCACTTCGTCACTTCAGTTAGGCAAGATAAACAGTTGAGGTCTCTAGCAGGTATGGTTCCAATGAATAGTTGTGTGAAGATGCATTCACTTGTATTCATTTTGTTAATATGCGTTACAATTTATTGTATAATGAAGTGCGGTAAACTCGAAAGAAATACAGTCACATGAGGTTCAGTGTTTTTGATGTCTATATATAGACAAGCTGAAAATAATAAAATTCAAGCAAAACTGGAAAATAAAGATTGATTCAGTAAGAGTAAATAAAAACAAATAATTATCTACATTGTACATCTATGACAAAGGTAAAAAAAATAACTCAATCAATGCCAGTCTAGACAAACCCTGTAGATAAAGAGTACACTGACTGAAATCAAAAGATTTTTAGGTTAATTTCTTTTATAGACGTTTCAAAACAAACAAAATCTTCCGATAACACACTCACACAATTAAGTTCAAACAATCAGTAGATTTGCACTTTAAAAGCAAGTAATCTGACCACCTGGATGACCTTGAGGCAATTAAGAATTATTCAATCACAGTGAAGAATGTTAAACGTCAAGAATAATCAAGTACAGACTGATTTTGAATATATGATTACAAAGAAGAGTAGGATTGCAATTTTCAAAGATTACATCAATTACCACATTTAAGATCAAAGTGAGGACCAGCAATAATATATTTGTCTATTTACAAACAAACTGGGTCATCATATCCAACAACTAAGATTCACAGCATGTTTATAAGTTATTGAATAGCACTACAGTTTAGAATAATTTTTTAGAATGAACTTCATGTTACCTACTAGAATGAAAAATCCCATTCTTTAGAAGAAAGATCAATAGCCTACATTATTAAACCCATATTATATTTGGATCCGAGGTATCATCATTACTCCACTATTACTTCAACCTAAGCAACTAAATAGTTTGATAAGCTTCTACATGTCAAGTGCAGTTCACTGCCCACGACACAAAACTATGTAAGGCTTACGAGTTGTGTAGATGCATTCATCTCGAATCAAGAACAGGAAAGTTTGAAACGAAATGATAGAGAAGTCAAAAAAGCATTTATTCAGTATAATGTACAACGTTCTTATAACTCAGATCGCTGGCCTGAATCTTTATGTGATTCAGGCTGTCATTTAAAATACCCAACACATTAATTTTTGTCATTTAACTATCATGTAACGAATAACATAGCGATAAGGTTGATGCAAGCTCAAAGCCAAACATCATAGCAATTAGATTTTAACCACACCAAAATGTTTCTAGCTTGACCAATCATGTCGAAACCCAATAAGACTTTCAGTTGTACAGGCTGGTGAAAATCAAGCTATCTCACTTCTTTGTAAAGTTAGACCGCTGACGACATACAAACCGACTCCAAAACGTCCTCTGACACAGAAAAAAAACCAATAGAGAAGAAAATGCAAAATGAGTGTTATCTCGTTTACACTAAGAATCGGATGGGTTTATCACTAATTTATTTGGTTAGCTGAGTGATAAATACTGTTCACTAGTAATCCCTTTTTGGAGAGGGGAAACATAAAAGTGATCCCTGTGTAAAGAAGATGAGCATTACTGCAAATTAATCAAAAGCTGCACAATTAGTAATTATGTCTAACATGCGGACTGTGGTGCCAACAAGATGGCCAGTGAAAACTATGCTGTTAAGAAGATAAATGAGTGATCTGTCTGTTAAATTGGTGAAAGTGGACAATGAAAGAAAATATGATACTGGTTACCATGAGTAGTTAGGAACCACACTACTGAGCTCCGGTTACTATAGGAATTTCATCCGATTTTCAATGTCAATCCCAATATCAGATAGTTGCATTACTCGTTAAATGCAACGTATATCACTTGGTATATCGGTTTTTTAAATCTGCTTCAGTAATTATATGTCAGGGAGATAACTGATTAGGTTTTTTCAATGAATAATTCTAGAAACGAAATCCAGTTAACATCATACATAGATGAAATATTATTTATTCCACATTTATATCACCCCTATCACCCCCCTATATCACCCTATCGAAGCTTCCTGATGATTGATATGAATGATGACCGATTGATAGTAATCTTCTCGACTGTTTCTTGCATAATTATCAATGAAAGATGATGGAAAGAAAATGTGAAATCTCGCTAATTTGTCAATAATATAATATGAGGGATGTTATTTTTCTTTAAAAACACAGTTTATAAGAAGTAGTGAAGTACGAATTGTAGACAAAAGAAATACCTCAGGTATAATCGGCTCATTTAACGGTTCAGATTCTCTTGGTTCATAAGATTCAGATAATTCATACATTTTTCTCTCGAATTCTGCTTCAGATGTAACACCAGCCATTTTCAATGGATCAACATGTTCTAAAAACTCCTATTAGTAAAAAAATAAAGAAAATGGATGGGAATAATACGGATGGAAATAATACTTTTACTTAAGAGCTGTTGGTAAATTGACAGTTAAGTAGGGGTAAAACCTAAATCGATTTGATTCGTGTCATCATTTATCGTTTTCAACTGTCAACCTCTAATATCTGGATAGCTCTATCAGCGGACTACATTCACTATTGTGTAGCTTAAGACAAAAATCAATGAACTGAATAACTACTACTGTAGTGGGTGCTACTGATAAGAATGCATATGATTAGTATATGTTGAAAGGTCGGAAGAAGGCATATACAATTACAAGCGATGGATACGTATTATGTCCAGAGAAGCGCGAAAGATGATGTGGCTGTATCAATAGCATGACGAGGTAGAAGATGAACTTGAACATTTTGTCCAAGTTGATATCTTTGTGGAAGGTTATAACATTTTACCAGTAACGTACAAATTGTTATGATAAACTATCCTTCTGCGATTCACCTTTTGCCCTTTTCCTTCACTACCATATTTCATTCTTTATAATCTGAGCTCTTGTAAACTCCACATACCTGCCAAAACCATTGACAATATTGTACTACAGAACGTGATCTTCGAGCATGTAAATTATTTTTTTAATCATCTGCTTTCTATGGGAGTTGACCATCCTATCGTCAAACGATTTATCTACATGTCTGCAAGCGCTCTACCTCCGCCTCTATCCTGAATATTTTACTTTCAACTCACCAGTTGGTATGTATGCACCAGTCATAAAATAGTTGTAGCTCTCATTCATGGTGTTTATGTTTAATAACCAAGTCATACGACTATGTAACAGAGAAAGAACGCTCTGCCATAAGGCATAATTAAACGTTTAATAAACAAAGGCATATCTTGGCCAAGCAGCAGTTGTCAAAAATTGACTTGTGAATTCACCGCTAGGAATGATGCAGTTTTTACCCAGTTGACTTCATAAGCCCATAGCAGATGATGACCAGTTCAAAAATATCACTGGCATTGGTTAAGATAAGATTTATCCTTAATGATGTTTACAAGATGAAGCATTTTTACGGAGCCAGTGGTTATTGATGATATGACTAGTGTACTATATACAGATAAGTGAGATTTTTTTCATAGAAGTCGATACTTGGGGAGTAAAGATGCCTATAGCAAGAAGGAAACTCGTCGGTGAAACCATTATTTTTCTTAGGAAAATGAGCTTAAAAACAGCAGTCCAAATATAAAACCCCGCATTAATTTCACCTAATTACCTTATAGTTTCCATAGTGAAACAAAGTGTGATCAAGTCTTTCAGTTGTTGGTGATAAGTATTGTCTTCAGACCGAAGAACAAGGTCAGTGAAATACACATGTGCTCCAAAACCCATCAGATGATAATGCGTTATATCGACAGCCAATTCTCAGAATTTTTTAAAAACTGTTTTCCATTCTCATTATTTTGTGATTATTGCATGAAGATTTCCATGCTTTATTCAAAGTTATAACAATCAACTTGCTCTATAGAATTGAGCTTCACATCCTATTCAGACTACTTTATATCACTGAAGTGCTACTGCTTGAAAGACGATTCGTAGTCACTCAGCAAAAATCAACAGATGACTTGGCATTACTACATAGTGGTACAAATTGCTGAACCTCACTTTAACACATCAAAGAAAAAGGTACCAAGATAAGACATAAAGATATAAAGAAGAAAGTAATCACAAGTAGTAGGAAGTTATAATAATAGAGGGGGTAAAACAAAAAATGGAATTCGATAAGACGACTAAAATGAAGACATGTAGGCATCTGTGCCCCTGAGATAGATTTTGAGCCACATTGTCTACATTCTCCAATAACCGATCTTAGCTGTCATTCAGACTGCAATCAGGAAGTCTATATAAGTGGAGCTATGGCTCATTGGTTTACAAACTCGATTTCCAACCTATGGGTTACAGGTCCGAACGCAACTCCACCGATCGAGGTTTGGGCAGCGAGGTAGTACCATACACCTTCAACCCATCGTCTGCTGTGTGAACCTGCACAAGGTTGTTCAGCAGATTTCAAGTTTCCAGGAGGTCTATATTCTCGTACATATCTGAAATCAACAGACAAATCAAGTGATGTGAAATGGAGTCGTGCTTCTTATGCTACTTAAAATATGAACTATACACGAAACCGAGAGATAGATAAAATGAAACGTTGCACATAAATGTATCAGTTTAAGTTGCCACATTTGACGACAGCTCACAAAGAGTTATGAAATTATATTTTAGTTCTTCTCCTGTGTGCTACACAATGAAACATTATGGTCATACTGAAGTTGGTGCTGATGATGTCGTCTAGAAGGATGATAAAAGCTTCACGATTAAATAACCCAGCTTAGAAAACACAATACAACCAAGGTCATTATTATCATCCAGTAAAGAACATTTTTGTTCCATTTTGTGATATGTATAATGAAACAACTAAAATGGAATGAATTTCTACAGTAGTGGCCAAATTCTACCCTTATATTAATCAATGCTTAGAAGATGACAAAAATATTAATAGATTTGAATAATAAACACAAAACGCTACACTTACAACACTTTAATGACAGAAACAAAAAATAAGATCCAGGTAATAAATGCCTTTTTTTCTTTTATATAAAAAAGAGAAACTTACACGAACTTCATTATCTACATCATATGTATAAGGAATACGTTGAAAAGCTAAATAACGTTCGACAATTTCAGCCAACTGACGATGTTTCCAACAATTAATCATAACATTTCCAGCATTATTAACAATTGTATCTGGATGTCGTAGATCTAAGTGTATCAAGCGTGTCATTACACCAGCAGCTATAAATGGTACACATGGATGGCATAATTCACCAGAGGCGTGTTGTTTCTCTAGTACACGTATACGACGTTCATGTGATTTACTTGCTCGTGTTGAGAATGGCAAACCGAAACCAGAAAAAGGATTGTTACTACTATTACTATTACTATTGTTTCCACTGGTATTGCTGTTATTATTATTAATATTGTTGATATTATTAGTGGAATTATTTCCTGAGATATTCTGATCTGTTATAGAATTGGTTTGAAGTGAAGCAGAAGATGATGATGATGGTGAAGAACAAGTTCTTTGATGTTTAGGGCTAGTGACACCTTCTCGTCTTAAACGATCAACTGTGTCACGATAGTGTCGCATTCGACGAATAACCTGTAAATGTCGTTTTTAATCAAAATTAGTCATTCAAATAAGAGGCAACTAATAAAACGTATAACAACAAAAAAACACTGATGTAACAGTTTGAAAAATCGACTTTCATTTATTAATATAGGTAAGATGAAGAAAGTCAGAATATGGTGCTTTTGGTGGGTCACATATGATTCTTTTCATATGACAGTTGAGTGAACCTTAACCTTAACGAGTGATATTTTTTTCCACTGAGAATAGGTCGAAGTAGTTTCGTTTCACATATTGATGTAATGTGTTTACAAGACTAATACATTGTGATGGAAAAACTTGGAGAAATATGTATTATAGTTCTATCACAGTACAAACACCAACACCGATGTCAATTAATGTAGGACTGTGGCTCATTGGTTTAAAAAGATGACTTTCAACCAATGGGTTACGGGTTTTAACACCATTTCATCTATAAAGGTTTGAGTAGACAGATAGTATCACTAGACCTTATGCAATAGGTGTAGATCATTGCCTACTGCACGAATGTGTACAAGGTTGTTGAGTGCATTTCGATTTTTTTCGATGTGAATTAATCCACTAGTAAAGTTCTATATAAGAACGCAACGTCGGCGCTTGATTTTGTCGATAGACACCACCAAACAAATCCTATTAAAATGAAGTTCAAGGTAATTAATAAGACAGTGCTCGAAGATTGAGTTTATAAGCCAACTGAGGAAAATCGGTTATCTCCAGTAGAATAAACAAAGAGAAGTTAGAGCATTAATAACAAACTGATCTCATGTTTTAAAATCCTTTAGTTGCACAGTCTGTTGAAATCAGTAATCAAGCTGTAGTAATACACACAAAATACACCACCTAGATAAGCAGGGAAGTTAAAAACCGTTGAAAACATTCTGGATCAATCTAATTACTCAGAGGTTTGCAGAAAAATACATGACTATGCATCTGGTTGTCTGATAGGATAAGTTCACAAAAACCAGTAACAGCCCACTAGAATACTCTGGAAACCTTAAAATTATATGTAAATACACACGCCCATAGTACGGTATTTTTTACATAGTCGACTTTGCAAAGAACGGTTATCTTATCGTCTTTTAGTTTTCTGGGGAGTCGAGTGATAATTGAAGTGGAATTAAAAGTATGTTGTTCAAAGGTTCTTAAAAGTATATCAGTAAAGGGCACAATTAAGGTGATGAATAAACTTAAGCTGTCATGAAATCGCTTTAATCTAATGTACACATAAAAATGATATATCAAAAGTGAAGATGAGTACAATTTCTAAAACGAACTAACTGTTTTAAGTGCCAAACCAGCTTTATCGAAAAATGAGGTAATTTATTCACATCAAGTTCACTAGGAAGTCTCTACTTCTGATGTCTCAGAATTACTGACTGACAGAAAATAAAGCAACAAGAAAATCTGACACAAAAGCACATTAATTCACACTGCTACACTTAAAAGTAGCATGAGAAGAAGAATTGGATATTAAAAGAATGATATGGAATGAGTCAAAAGTATATGGAACAAAACAGAAGAAATGAATGAAGATTAAACGAAATACGCAAAATTTAAACGACGACAAAGAGTGTATAAATATGCGGCATTATGACAGATTTTGAATCATAACCTCAAGTCTCCAACGATTCATCACTGTCATCTTGTGGACCTTAGCCAGATACCTACAGCTCCTTAAATCGCTTACGTCAAAAGTTAGAGACGTCATAAATTTGTGCCATTTCTACATCTAGCCATAGGCAGCTTTCTCTGTCTAGTTTTATTCCATGAAAAAACCGTATAGACAAAATGGTGATAAGTCATGCAGAATGCATGGGAAAGCAAGTTCACTTGGCAAAATCTTTGAATCTTCATCAACTGGTGTGCTTAGTTTATGCCAAACCTCATATTCCTCACATGATGGTTCTGTTACATACGAACGATAATGTGACGTTAGAGTCTAGAAACGAATATGTCGCGGAAATAAAATTGAAATCATAAACTAAAATCCTCATTCTGCATAATCAGTTGAATTCAAAAAAGTTTGAACTGGAGTAGAAAAACCATCCTACTGAACGCCCACTTTCATGTAAGTATTTACCCTCATAAAACTTCACGGTAGAAAAAACTTTTTCATGAGTAGTGAAAAAGCTACTGTAGTATTTTTAGTACTACCCCAATGGATACTGAAATATTAAAATCGATCAAGAGATACACGATGAATGAAATCAGATCGGAAAAGCTACAGACACACCTTTCCTTCAGTAGATACAGTAACACTCATTTCATAAAGCCAAACCTAATCCTCAGCGAAATTCCTTTGTTTTAATAAGTGTTGAAAATATAGTACACTCATACTCCATTACGCTGACAATAACATCTATGACTTCACTGCCGAAAGATATTTGTCTCCCCCATGAGAGATGGAGTGGGATGAAGTTGGCATAGGAAGTTGACTTTAACGAATGAGTCAAGGATTCGAACACCGCTACATCTGCCCAGGCTTGAGCAGCTAGGTAGTATCACTAGCCGTTACATACTAGGTGTGGTTCATTTAACTACTGCACAAATATGAGCAACATAACTGAGTGAATTTTGATTTTCAACTCTGAAACCATAAAACTTGACTCCAGAATTGTCTTTGAGTAATTCTAATACAAATGACTATTGACTTCACGAAGAACAGAGAGCATAATGTATTACGTCAATTAGAGAGGGGGTAGCGGGATAGCTAATTTAATTTCATAGACAGTGTGCGAATTATACACTTCTATCGAAGGAAATGAGTCTACTGACAACCATAACAATAAAGAATGCCAGCTTAGACGGTCTAGTAATGAAAAACAATCAACTGATAACTGCAGAGTTTATGAGAAGTAAAAAAAAGAAAAAAAAAAAGAGGAAATCGATAACGCTTAGAAAACAATTATATATATATATATATATATATATATATATATATATATATATATATATATATATATGTTATATCTTACTTGAAATGACTTCCTTAAACGGTATACAGCTGCACTAATCAAAGCAGATTTAGCTTCTTGACTACCTTGTAAGTTATTCATGTGTTCCATGATTAACATTAAGTCGATGACACGTTGAATTCCAGACACTCGATCATCTGGATTTGATTCACTTAGCACAGAATAAACTAACCAATTGCGAAACTATTAACGGTTGGAGGGTAAGAGAAAAAAAAATGAAGAAAGTGATACAACTTGTATTTAATATGCATAAAACGTTCAACTCATTCATGTCGTAGACATTTGTACAACAAACTATGAGTTATATATATAGCCAGCAGCAATAATTTACAACGAAAATCGAATCAGGTGAAGCTCATGACTGAATAGTTGACACCACATTAGAATCTACTACTGAACCACATTTTCAAGAAGATATTAAATACTTTCAAATTCAAGGAATCATTAATGTGCAAATTTAACAGACTCGATAAGTCAAAAAATGCGAACCAAAGTGAAAGCTTCAGGTTGGTTTAGCTTTCCACGTGATAAATATTAAACTAATGTCTCCATATTTTGATGATTGATAACCGATTCAGACAATCAGTTAGCATCAACTTGGACCTGGCATTAATGAGTAACGGTTCATGTTGCTACTTGTTATATCAGTGAACTAAGACGCGTGGTACCGAGATGAGAGACAGGGAAATGTAGTGGAAAGCAGTCAAAGTAGTAGAACGTCGTAGAAAGGGATAAAAAGTAATCAAAAAAAAATAATGACATTCAACAATGTTGAAAAGATGTATAGATACAGCTAACCCATTGACAACGATTAAGACATCACCTAGTCTCTAACCGCCGATTTCGGTTGTCATGCGGACTCCAACCGGGAAAACTACATTGCAATTGATTATTGGCAACCAATGACGATTTTTAAACACTTTGAGCTGAAGTGTTTATTTCCGCTGATATTAATCACGCGATAGTGTAACGTCGGTTTCTCTTTACAACTATAATTTCCTGTTGTCAAATGGACAAGGTTGCGTAATCATGATTTTATTTGCATTCCGGTTGAAGATATTCCTTAAAATGATTAAATGAATGCATAAAATTCTGTTATAATTAGTATTTCCATGCTGTTCAGATTTCAGGGATACAGTTTGTGAAGACAGAATACATAGCAGTAGACATAAACAAATACATACTTCGACTGGAGGCAAATGGTAGAAATCCAATGGGCTAGCAGTCAGGGTATGCAAAACATTATTCGACCAATAGAAGTTGACCAGTGCTTACGACTAAGTAAATATGGTATGTGATTTGCATCACAGAAGTGCAAATTCCTTTTACAAGATTGACAGGAGCCTTTGCTTGCACTCACCCTTGGTGGTGAGCCGTTGAAAGTAGTCGAAAAGTTCGTGAATCTGGGTTGTGTGAGTGCTGGCAGAGGTACGAGTGGTGAAATTTCCAACCTCATACCAAAAGCTATAGTGGCATACATCAATCTGCGCCACCTCTGGCACCATCACAACGTTAATTTGACCGTGATTGGTCGGGTTTACTACGCTTCACTGTGAGCAGTTCTGCTCTACACCTGTGAAACTTGGTCTCTCAGCTGTGGGTGTGCGATAACTCTGTGTGTTCGATCATCGTTGTCTCCATAGCATTGCTCGTATCCGATGGCAACACCATTTAAGTAATTCTGAGGTACGACAGTGTGTGTTTGGGCATGATGGAGTTAGTCATTCAATAAGTGAAGTCATCTGGAAACATCGGGTTCGGTGGATTGGACATGTGCTACGCATGTCGTCCGAATGGCTTCCACACAGTTTATTGTTTGCCAACCCTAGGACTGGATAGAAGAAGTGAAGGGGTGGTCAGTGTATGATGTGGGTCTGTGGGATGAAGGATAGTTGTGTCGGGTTAGCACCTTGTTTGTGCATCAAACTCTGTGAGTGGAGTCCGAGAGATCACGACACTCGGTGGCTTCAAATGTTATCACATATGGTTCAGAATCGAAACCAGTGGCGGTCATGTTGTAGCTTCCTTCTATCTTGTGTTGCTGAAAATTGATGAATGTTTCGTTTTGAATGTGTCTTACTGAACTGCCCTTCTAACCATTCTATTCTTAATGTGTTTTATTTATTATTTATCCACTTTCCTTCGCTTTACGTATTCATAATGGTGTTACATTATGTTGTGTGGTGCATTTCTTGATGCTCCTTCTATACCATGTTTGTATCCTAATAAATAATAATAATGACTAGACGCGATAATAGTGACCATATACATACATAGTGTCCATTAACAGGATAATACTTTTGTTTGTTTTTCTGACTGAAACTACCTAAAATATAAACTTATAAGCGTTTGTTAAAATATTGCTATGGAATTAGCTGAACAGTTAATGAGTTTTGCAGAAATATAAGTAGACAATAGTTACTACTAGGTGAATCATGTCAAATAGCACCAGTGCACGTTGCAACAGCTCACAAGCAGATACTGATAGAAATAGACACATGGTATGGTGGTGTTAAAACGTATGAACAGGACGATTTAATCATGAATGTTTCACTGATATATCACCAGTACTAACTTCAATATGAAATCAGCTGTCTATATTTCTCCGTAAGTGATTCAGTAACCTATCGTAAGGAAGCAGCTTATGATTGGTTGCTTCCTTTTGTTGTTTTATCGTTAACTGTACAGGTTATAACACAATAGGGCACCTTCGACTCTCTTTATATGAAAGGCAGTTAGAAACCAAACAACACGACATTTCATCACGTAAATCAGTGCATATGGATAAGTCTGGATTTAGTTTCGACTTTGAAAATTTAGTTTTAAACAGAGAAAACAGGAAAAAACCACAGGGTTTTAGGAACTTGGTATTGGGACCAATCAATAGGTGTATAGAGACACACCCAACCCACCAACCAATATGAAACTTGATAAGCAACTATAAAGTCAGAGATCAGATAAAGCAGCCGATAGGAAAATCTGTGCAGTCACCGATACAACAATCAAATGGAACTATCAATCGCAAACCACTGCGTCAGAGCAAACTACTGAACCATTCACGGGGAAATTTCGGTAGCCCACTTCATATAGAATTTGGTGCATATGATTTTGTTTAGAAAGACAACAAAAGCTTCACGACTAACGAATCCAGAGAACAGAACGCAATAAAACGATTATCCATCTAGGTTAAAAGTATTTTCTATAATTTCAATGTATTTAGGCACCGAGTGAGTTGTATGACTGAGATAAATCGAAGATTTAGTGGTCACGTAATTATCATAAGCGTTTATGGAGCTTCGACCGCTGACGATAGATAATAAGTTTGAAAGCCACTCAGTCGATGGAGTTGAGCAAGTAACTTTGATTCATTGCCTAGTTCACGAACTTTAACTTGGTTACTGAGTTGTATCACTGAATATTTATTGTTTCACCTACAATATTTATCCAGATATGGCCAACAAGTAAAACCATATGTTAAATGTTAGAATTGATAAGGTAGTATGATGATGTAACCAGAAAGAAGCATCTAGCTCATATCGACAGACATTCAATAATAAGGTGTCTTAAGTTCGCCCTTTTATACTAAAAACAGAAAAATGATGTATTGTCGAGGAAGACCTGAAAAACTGAACTAAAATTAGACATACATACACACAAAGATGTGCTTAACTGTAAGTTAGAATTATTACCTGAAGACCAACAAAACCAATGCCCTTATGTCTACAACAAAAATGGTAGCGTGAATTCTCACCTATAACTACTGAATGATCAGGCTTGAGAGCTACAGATATTCATATATTCTAGGGAGTAATTGAATTTTGAATCTACACTACACGTGACAGTATATAAAGAGTATGTTTCAATGAACTTTGGTTAACACATCGTATGACAAAAACGTGATTTGTTGTACTACAAGTATAAAAGTATGATTTCTAAGTTATATGAAAACGTCTAGTTGTGAATATTTATAGATTTGCAAAACTATCCATAGAATGGTTAACGGTATAATTCCGAATAATGATTCAATACTTGTTTAGTTAGCAAATATATGAATTTAGGACATCATGAACACTTTGGAATACGTGAAATATATAAATATATAAATAGTATGACTCAGGAAACGTAAACACAATAGAGTATAATCTACTATGAACGAAATTACTTCTAAGCTGGCTGAACAAACTATACGATTGTATATGAGACCATGGCTGATTAGATAATCAACTAAGAGGCATTGATGTCGAAGACTAGATTACTACATACTGATTAGTCGCTGGAGAGTAAAAAAATTCATACTATCTAGTCCGGAAAACTGACAGAATTCCATTGGTCACTTTTTACAATGTGGTCACCACGCTAGGAGGTCTACTACCACAGAGCACTTTCATAGGCGTTATTTGGTTGGAGGTAATCAGTAGGAAGCTGAAGACCTATATAGTCCTGTCAAACGAGGGATCAGCCAATGTCCGAGTAGCTTAGTGGTAACTTCACTGAATGAAACACCGATTAACACGGGTTCGAATCTCAGAGGGATATCAGTTCCCTAGAGGTTGCAGATACGACTTGCTAACGAGTGCCAGGAAGCACAAAACATAAGTTGTCAGGTATGATATGCCTTACGTGACTGCTTTGTTTTATCTGTAAGGGGTTGTGGCTCACTGGTCTATACATTCAACTTCCGACCCGTGACTTGTGAGTTTCGGGTTCCAACGAAATTTCATGTATCAAGGTTTCGAATGGGAAGATAGTCTATGAATCTGCATTTGGCTCCTGAATAAATACATAATGTTATTTGTAAGAGAAACAGATTGAGAAACACGATATATATATATATATATATATATATATATATATATATATATATATATATATATATATATATATATTGAAAATGAATTATAAATGTTGTAGTACTACTTACACGATTCGAGAACGACTTAGATTTATTCAGATTAGGCACAGCATCACCTGTACGATCACGACTTTCAACTTCCCAAAATGGTATACGTCGATACAGCTCCCATTCATACAGTGTGACCTGTTCAGCTAATTTGTAAGGATGAATCTACGAAAAATAATGCACAGACAAGGTAAGCATTCAAAAAAACTGACCAGTGTTAACATAAGATGAAATTAAAGAATAAACTGTGATAACCATAATGTATTCGAGGCACTATATTGTTCAGTATAAGAACAGACGGTATTCCATTTTTATTGGTTTATTAGATTTATCACACAGTGTAACAGTATTGCTTACTGGATTACATTTCGGACGATTACGAGGTCAAATACATAGGTCAAAGTAGTCGACCAGGATCAATTAGGCTATCGGAACACAAAAACTTAGCTAGGTCAGAATTGGTAGATCCTAGTAAGGTAGCAATTTAGAAAAAAGCTCAGCCATAGCTATGCATGCGATTACACACAACCACACAACAGGATGGGACAGAGTGAAATTTTCTAAAACTAACATAACAGGGTGGAGGGAGAGATTAATAACTGAATCTTTGTTTATCGAATCAACACCTAACACATGCAATAAGAATGACTCAGCACCTGTTCCGGATATACGGAAAATCTTAATGCCCATCTCACAAAGAGAGGAGGAAATTAGGACTATATAAAGGATATCTCAAAGTTGTGTAGTTATCTTGATATGACTATGGACAATAAATTACGTTCGAAACGTAATCCAGTAACAATACTGTTACACTGTGTGATAAATCTAATAAATCAATAAAAATGGAATTACATTCTAACACTGCACAAGTTTTACTCTTATATTAACAGACGATAGGCCGAAAGTTCAGCGATGGTGGAAATGAATAGAAGCACATGTTGATGGGTAGGAAGGTCTAATCATGACTTCGATTGCGTTTTGTACTGTCCAGTATCGTCAAACACGAACTTTCTACTTCCCACAGAACCAGACAGTCATGACATAAAACGTTTCAGTACCTTTCTATTTTGACTTGTTTTCTTCATTTGTTCCGCTGCGAAAACTGAGAAGAAATCTGAGTATTGATTTCAGGTTGTTATTCATCATGGACTGACATCAGTTGGAATAACACTGGAAACAAGGGATCACTGAATAGCTGTTTCGTCCTGGAGTGGGACTCCTTGGGAGTGCACACCCATGATCCCCCCCCATGGATCGAACCCAGGACCTTCAGGTTCCGCGTCCAGCACGTTAACATTGAGAATGTGAAGCTGTATCGAATTAGATGGCTTGGACATGGATTGCGCGAGCAGAATCACCATCTACCTCGATGTGCACTGATGACCAATTTTTGACTAAGCTGGCAAAGGACCCAGGGTAGTCAGACCAAAACATGGCACCAAACTATGAAGCCTCAGACTCGTGGTCTGAATTGTGTAGACAGGTGTAGACTACCTGAGTGGGATCCTCGAGATCATAGGAATCAACACTAGGAGACTCTTGGTGAAATGGCTGAAAATCGGTCACAATGGTGTAGATGTATTCACTCTGACGTCTAAAACTAGGGCACTTTCACTCATCTTGACTTTCAAGTTCTTTCTCTTATAATACACTTTTGTCTACTTTGATATCACTCTTTTTCCATTCACTTGCGTACTGTGAAGTGTGACAGAAAGTCTATTTTACTAGTCTCTATATGAACATCCTGCAAATGGATGTAAACAAAAGATGGATACCTAGTTTACATACATGAGGAATGAGACGAATAATAAAGAATAAGAGATGATATTCCATCAGTGATTTTCGGAAAATTCAGAAGTTAAACATAATCGTCATTATTAAAATCAACGCAGGACCATGTATTGTAGTGTGGGGATACATTTATGCCACTAACATCGATTCTGAACCATACCACCGAGTTTCCAATCACTGGTTTCTTTTATCACCCAGACAATAACCAGGAAGTCTACATTTCTTTACACGGCCCAGCCCAGCGGTGACACACTTCGTGCAATAATACTTTGTTTCAGTTTTACCACGTCCAACATTTTCCAGTCTGAACCTACTTCGATCAACATTGTACAACGAGGCAGATACCGATTAGGCATGCGTACGTAACATATGTCCCAGCCATCAGAGTACAGTGAGATTCAAAAACCGATCAACTGACTTTTCACTTCTTAAGCCTCAACATCTGACTTTTGCATTACTCATGTAGTGACACCATGACACACAACCTAAGCTACAAAGGCAACGGTGGTCAAACACCTGAAGTCACCTCACGTCCTCCACCTATAATGACCATGTTTCACAGCCATACAGCACAATAGAGTAAACTGCAGCGCAGTACATTCAATCCTTAATAGACAATCGGATATCGCGGTGGCACCGTAAATAGCACAAGTTGGTATAAAGCAATCGGGCCTTTTGTATCTATGTGGCGATCTCGTCGCTGATTCAGCTTCCTAGGCAAGTAAAGTAGTCACCGCATTCAACTATTTCACTTCCTATTGTTAGACAGGGTACCAGAGAAGACCAATTCTGGAAGAACCATTCTCATTCGGGTAGTGAAAAACGCACTGCACACATTCCTAAATCGACAACCAAGGTATCGAGAAGACTTTGCAACTTGTCAGCATCTTCACCTAACAAGACAATGTCATGTGCGTATTCTAAGACTACCAACGATTTTTCTGTGATTCCATCAACCCCTGTGAAGTCAGAAGACGAGAGGGAAACTTCCATAAATATGTCTATGATAAAGTTGAATACAGAGAGTGGATATCCTTGACGGACACCAATCGACGCATACGACTCACCTGATAACTAACCAAAGGCTCTAACATGAACATGGGTATTTGAGTACAGAACTTTAAACAGAGTGGATTGCTTATTTGGTACTTCTCTCATTAAACAGACACCACTGTGAGAACGGTTAATCGATGGAGTGAAATACTGGCTTTAGGCCAGAAAATGTAGCCAGTGTCGGATGTTTATCACTGCACCTGCGTTCCAGAACCTGGCGGAGGATGAATATCTGGTCGATACACCTACGGCCAGGTCTGAGGCCTGTTTGATTTCCTCGGGTTCGCTGTTCCCAAGCTCCACTCAGAAGTCGAGTGATTATAGAACTTAGAATCTTAGACACTATGTTTGTCAGGTTGATTCCTTTGCGATTACCATAGAAAGACTTCTCATTTTTATTGAAGACTGAAACAACCAGTGACTGATTGAGTGATCGTATCTGACTCTCATACACCAGTTAACACTTGAGTTAACTTGATTGAAAATCCTTGACCACCGTACTTAAATACCTCTGAAACTAGTTCGTCTGGCCCTGCTTCCTTCCCTCGTTTCAGATTGAGAACATTTTCCTCGACTTCTGGAAGTGTTAGGTATCCTATGTCAATGTTCCATTCAGGATTTTACTCGCTAGTGGGCAACAGGATAGTAACTGGAAGCCAGCTGAAGTGTTCCCTGAAGTGTACCACCCATCGTTTTAGTCGTCTCCCCTGTGAGTGGATCACAAGCCATCCTTCTCCAGTTTCGTCTCACCAACCATTGATAAGTCTGAATATTTATTTACTGTTACCTATCGCTGCTGCTTTTTTCCACTCTTTAGCCTTCGTTGCTCACCAATGTTCGCAGTCATCGCGTAGATTCTTTGACAGTCTACGTTTGAGTCGCATTCGATTCTCATTGTACTCGGAGCCCACAAGGATGCGTTCACGTGCTTACATTAATTTAGAAGAAGTTGCTGATATCCACTGGCTCTTTTTAACCACTCTCCAAGTCTGTTAAAGTCTTCAAAGCTGCTTTTACACCAGACTGGAGATGATCCCAAGCTTCTGGATGGATGATATTGCTCATTTCCGATGAATCTTAAGCCAGTTTCTCATTGAAAGCGGTCTTATTGATCTAGTTATCAAGATGCACTCGTAATGGTCTTTTTGCTAAAGTTTTCCTACGTCCATTAGACGCAGGCATACACGCGACCGAGCCAACACGTGGTCACTATCTAAGCACATGCTCCAGAAAGAGTAAAAGTCTTCCACTGACCCTCTCTAGCGATGACTGATAGTAATATAATGTTCCCACCGGTGAATTAAGGTCGGTTGAGGCCACGTCAAACAATGTCTATCTTTATGTCTGATCTTTGTACTGGTTAGAAATAAATGGTTCTTTGAGCACAGTTGAAGTAGGCAATCTCCGTTGTCTGTTCATTCGGCTGGGATTTCGAAAGTGCCACCTACGTGCATTTCTGTCTGACTTAGCCTACGCAATTGTGCATTGAAATCCCCTGCGATAACAACATCTGAGTGCTTGACTTTCAGCAGGAGGTTACACAGTTTTTAATAAACTCATCTTTCACTTCATCAATACTGCAGTTAGTGGGTGCTTAGGCGGAGATTACAAGGAGACAACGGCGAGTCCCACCATTCTTTTTAGTCGTCACTGTACCGTTCATTCAAACAGTGCATGGGTGACAGTCAACTGGGATCCAGGAGAGCAGTATACTTTTTAACTAAGCACTTGAAGCTATACCTACACCTAGAAGACAGCGGGAAATAAAAATTGAATCTTCAGAAACCCGAAGGGTGACTTTCGCGGATTTACCACATTGACTGAGTAAGGTTAACTGAATAACCGCGCTTGAGTCCAGTGGTGCTATTCCATGAGCTCAGATGGTTGCCAAGGTCTTCAGGATTCAAAACAAAATGAGAGCTGATGTAGGAATATTGACTAAGAAAAGTGAAAGAAGATATAAAGTAAAGGCTGTGGAAGGTGGACAGTTATCTGAGAGAACATGGGTGCAGACAGAGTTGTAAGGACGGTTGACACTTACCGACCCCTTGCATCTTCAAATTAAGAAATTAAAACCTAGTTGGTGTTTATACTTTGTGAATTCTGCGAGTTTCTGCTTCCTTGGAACTCTGTACTTGTTGACGCTTACACCAAGATGTAATTACAATCATCAGTCAACTCATGTTCTCTCAGAAATACGAACCTGAATCATTCAGTGTTGCAACTAGAAACTCGACTACTCAGCTAATCACAGCACAACCGACTTCTTTGTTCTCCTGAGTTGAATGTTCACAAACAAATTCATACTAAAGGATAAGTGAGGTTGATTGTTTGACTGCCAGTCGTGAACTACATGAAAAATAAAACCACTCACACTTCATCACTAGTGAATCTTGTTACTCTTTACCCATTTTCAGGACATTCATATGTGTCCAGCCTCTAGTACAAATCATTGTGTTGGTTTTCATCCGTCCCCGATAGGTATATATATATGAATTCGGCAAATTAGAACCATGTCAGACAGGCCGAGGTCAGTTTTTGACCGAGTTGGGGGTTGGTTTTATTGCTACTATATGTGCTTCGGTGCACTTTGATGCAAAGTTACTGGGATCTGGCCGGGGTCGATCGTGGGCGGTTTTACCTGTTACTGTCGTATGGCTAGCAACCCACGTGGACTTGCTCTGCATTGCGTCAAGCGGCTGTACTTCCTTTATCTCGCGCGTGAAGATTAACTCAGAGCTGGCACGGACCAGAGAAATCCGACTGTCTAGTTAAAACAAACCGTTGCGATTTTCATTGATCATCTTTGAGGCAATGTGATTTCTGCTCAGTGTTCTGGATTTCTAAGTGAAGAAATTCAATGTAGAGCGGTTAAATTCGGAAGCAAATATCACTCTCCCCTATATATTTGCTCACTGTTCTACGCTATTCAGTTACCCTACTGTATTAGTGGACCACAGCATTTGAAAACAGCTTAAAGATAGATACTCCACTGAAACTCATTAATTTTTCAGATCAGACTTAAAGGAGAATAACAGAATAATAGTAATAATCTTACATTATGCAGTGTAACACGACTCCGATTATCAGTATTTCTGATACTGTCTGATTTCCAGGAAAAATTCGACTCAACCGGTGATACAGGAACTGAGTCACTTGTAACAATATTTTCTCGGATGGATTCTATTGATGTTTTTGCTGCTGTCGGTGAAGTCATCGTGGTAATCGTTTCCTGAAATGATGCAACAGGACAGTGTATCGTAGAAACAGTAGCATGATGCTGTAAATGTTGTTTAATGCGTTCCACGGATGACAGTAAATACCTTGACTGTATAGTGGATAGAAAATCTAACAGTTTTTGACGTAATTCAGGATTCGGTAAAAAATCATTTTGATAATAACGTGTACTACGAACCCAACGTGATAGGAACATCAACACTCTGAAAATTTTTTGAAGGAACAAAAACAGAATACAAAAATTACAAATTACAAAAACAATTATCAGTTTATGACAATGAGTATACTGATTTACAAACATGAAAGCTTGTTAGAAAAAAAATATGTATATATAAGTAACATACAGATTCATGCAGTATATGCGAGAATTTCAAAACTACCATCTAGGCCATAGTAAGTAGATTCAGTCACAACTTCACATGTATTTAGGGGATTAAAGATACGTTTTTACTCCTCAGTCATAGAATCTGGAATCCTTGAATCACAGCTAAAGTTGCTATATTTTACATTAACACATTAAGGCATAAGGTAGCAGTACGAAACACAGATGAATGGAAATAGTATAACTGATAGTGGTAAAAAACTGCAGAAATAACAGAAGAGTGAATAAAGGAAATGACGAAATGTTAAACATACTGTGTGGATGCATCTGCATCACTGCCTTCAATTCCGAGTCATAGTAACGTAAGTCTTCAGATGTTCCGTATACCCTTAGAGACTTATCTCTCGCTAAATGCCCCAGACCAAAATGTACAGACTTCATGAACTAAACGATACCACATTTTAGTCTGATTACCTTAAACTTTTTTTCTGATCTAATTCTATTTCGCATTATACATCACAATAGTGGTTTACAACCTAACCAGACGAATTCAAGGTAATTAATTATTACAACAACACGGTGCATGTATTTATGTAATAAGCTATGAATCACACTTACTATGTCAGGGTGCAGGACATTAACCGCTTGCTTAGGCCGAAGTAGATACAGCGGAGTTCAAACCGATGACCCAATAGTTGAAAGTCGAGTGTTTGAACCAATAGATCACATCCTCTCAACCAACTGACTTACCTTTTTAACTCACATCTCTACACATTACCACTGTTCACATAATGGATCGACAGCAGGCGGTCAGTGCTATGAAGTTGATAGTAGTTGGATACCTCAAGCGCTTTTATGAGCTCCATCTTCAACAGCCAGGTTTTGCAACCAGAGTAGGACAGAGTGCACTGCTGTGCAGTAAACTCAACCCTTTGTAGGCAATTGGATATCTCACCGATCCCACATGTGGTGTGATTTGATAAAAGCCGACGGGAACATTTTTATTCATGTCCAGATTATACCATTCGATAACCCAGTAGGAGTAATTCGACTTCCCAAATAAATGAAGTGGTGCACTCAACCACTTCCCTTATCATCACCAGATAAGGTACCACGGTAAAATAGACCTCCAGCAATAGTTTGCGTTCTGGTTGCGAGAAATACATTTCAAATATTCTCAAATTGCCACTAAGTGAAGACTGTACCTTATAAACATCTTCCATCATCTGCAAATTTAAAGCTGACCAAGGGCTCACCTGTTACAAGACCAATCCCTGTAAAGTCAGATGACGAATGTTAGATCTCAATGAGTACGCCTGTGACAAAGTTGAGTAAAAGAATTGATAAAGTGGACGACCTCAACAGATATCACGCGACGTATACAACTTACTTTACAGCTCAAATAAACACTAATATCACCATGGGTATTCGAATATACAGCCTACAGTAGCCCGAATTGTTCCCCAGATGTAAGGTGACTTAAGCATCACACAAGTTTAAAACCAATTAGTGACGACTTAGCAGAATAAACCACATGTACAACAATAACGATCACCTTTAAATAATTTTTTAAAATCTTACCTGGACTGAATACGTTTTTTGTAACCAGAACGAAATCTTTTCAACATATGTTGTGCAGGTGACTCCAATTGACCATGTTCTGTTTCAATATTCCATTCTTCTGGTAAAAATTCTGGATCAGGTATACGAAATCGCTCAATAAGTAAATTCAATAACTCCTCCGAGGTAGTAACACGTCTATACACCAACAGAAAACAATTTACTAGACGTGTATCAAAATATGTTGGATATGTGAGACGTTCAATCAATTTATCTAATGTAGCCATACGTATTTGTGGAGGGAAATTCACTGCGTTTGGATAGTGACGATTGGTGTGCATATTTACAATTTCAGGAAAACGATTTGGAGATTGAGATGACTGTTGTTGCTGTGATCGTTTTTGATGACGAGGAGGGTAGTCATGCTGAGATTTTATTGTGTTATTACGACTGCAATTGATAAGAGTCCGACTAATGTTACTACTATCATTCGATCCATGGCTAGTCAATGTTAGTGTACTAGATGAATCACTCTTATTCAACAATGTCAACATAATATTAACACTATCCAACCTTTCATGACTTTCAGATGACATTACAGCTGAATGACCACAACCAGTACTGATACTGTTAACAGTATTGACATTAGGACTGCCACTTAAAAATGATGGTATTGTTGTTGTCGTCATTGATAATGGTGATGGTTGTCGAGATGTGAGATCGACTGGTGGAGAGACAACAACAACACTACCACTAGTTAGGGTTTGTGACTCAATCAATTCCACGTCGTCATCATCTTCTACTTCTTCCTCTTCAACTTCCCCTTCTACATCTGCAGCTGCATCATCTGATGTATATAAAAAGTCAGCTGATTCACTCAAACAATTATTGTCAGGTGAATTCACAGTATTGACTGGATCATCGACTGACTGTAATACAGATGGTGATTTGTGTGATTCTTCAATATGATAATGACTATGGTTATGATATAAAGAATTGCGATTCATTTTTGCATGACTAGAATAATAAACATCTGCTTGAGGATGTGGAACAGATGCTGAAGTATTTGCTTCAAATATAATATTGTTCACATTGTCTGGTTGACTAAATCTAATTGTAGTAAATGGATCAAAAAATGAAAAAGGATTAATCTTTATATAGTCTGTACAAACATCTGTTGGTAGAAAGAAATAACAAATTGTTATTCAATAATACATGTAATTTCTCGTTGATTATTACAGTAGATCGAATACGGCAGTCTCTTTGTTAACATGTGAGTTCCTTGAACGGATATCTTTATACTCTCTTGATTGTTTCTACATATTCTTAATTCAATCAGTATACAAAACTGTAGACAAACAGTGAAAACCAAGGAGAACCTGGTACCTATGTTTGTTATACTCAACTAGTTGGAACCTAAATACTTTCGGTGGACGAATTCAACTCCTTAATCTCAGTGAGTAACAATTCGTAAGCAATACTAATTCTTGATTAAAAATTAAGTTCAAATTATTTGAACTTTTTATTCTATTAACCTAAAACTAGCTTTCTATGCTCATTCAACTGTTGTTCAAGGAATAATGACTGTCAGTTACAACGTAGAGTGGTGTTTGAAATCAGCTGAGTGTACTAAAATGATGGGAAAACATTGGAAAACAAGTCCTTTTTTTTATTGGTCGACTGAAATTGATTAGATTTATCCCATTCAATGTCTGTAAGTTCCTGAAATTGAAGATAGAACATTCATAGGTGTATCCTTTGAACAAAAGCTACAAGTGTCTAACCGTAATTGTTTGAAATATTAATTATCAAGTTTACAAGAATTCCTAACTTATTAAGTTCAAATTAATTACTATTCATCCCATCAGTATCCAACAAATCTACATAAGAAGCAATATAGTTTATCAGAGATGTATGTAGGATACTTTTTTGAGTGAAAATTGTGGAAGTGATGAGACCATGAAGACTCCATAAATTTGACTTTCTGAGAAGACCTATACGGTAGATATATTTCACGTAGAATATAACTTTTATCACAAATCAGTACTATTTGAATAATTTTGAATTACTTCCAGATGAATCTCTTTAACTCTGAACGCTAGTTTGTGTCTTTTGGAGTTAGTTAGACAAAAAGTGATAACTCATATCCACCAGTGATACTGAAGACATGAATCCATCTAAGTTGAAAGATGGCACAACTAACTTAACAAGAAGATTTCGAATCTGAAAACCTTAAATCTCATCCTGTATAAAGTAAGAGGTACAGATTGGTTATGATTCTAAAATCAAAATAATGCAGCTTTTTTACGATTCCAGGGGTTTATTAACTGATCAAATAACGTTCACTTATGATGTACACCATACATAGACTTTAAATTATACGACAGACCACAAACAACAACAAATGGCAACCAGAAAAATAGCTATATTGAGAACTCCAATACTCTTTAAACTCAATTCACGTTCTTTTTAATCCTATTGACTAGCTAGCCAAAAACTCAAACAACTTTCAGGTTTCTATATTAGGTTAATTTATCTGATGTATTAAAGTTATACAGTATTATTTGCTGAATGACATTAGATCTAGATTGATACAACCTACCAAGATGAGCGATCTAGATAAATATTTGGCCACTGATATGCATACAACAACACAATCATACAATAGGTTGGAAACGTTTGATAACTGAATCTTTGTTCATTGAATCAATAACTAAGATATGTAAAAGAAATGATTCAACAACTCCAGGTATATAGAAAACCTTAATACTGATAAAAATGGAAAAAGAAAAAAGCAGTAGGACTATACAAACTAAGTTAGGAAGTTGTGTGATCACTTTAATATGACTATGAGCAGTAAACTGTGATCGGAAAGTCATCTAGTAAATAATACTGTATCAATATGATCTAATATGGAATTAAACTCTAGCACAGTGCAAATGCTCTATATTTAGATTAACTTCAGAGTCTAGTAACTATTACAACTTTCCAAGAGTTTAATATCACTCATAAACTTCAGTGCAGAAGTTGAGATGTGCAGATAAATAAAAATCTATCCTTGAAATTTTATAGCTCAGATAGAGCTCAAGCATCTAAAAGTAATCAACATCGAAGAGTTAAGCAAACTGTCTACGTGTCATTTCGTGTTCATTACTTCGATATATTAACACTGATATATCATAGATCACTATATTAAAATAATAACAGTAATAACAAAGACATCATATTACGATGATAATAACAATAGTATAAATGGCTAACTAAAAGACAAACGCTAAAACACATACCTATAAACATACGGTGACGGCAACCGAAGAGATACTTCTAGTCTAGGTAGTGTTCGGATGTAACGTAGAAAAAGTCTGTAATAGTAGGTAGTGAATAAAAAGCAAATGATAAAATACGTAGAAATACGTTTAGAAATGAAAGTGATTTGTAATCTAACAGCAGAAGTGTATAAACAGAAAAATTTATCGAGGTTACTAATCTACATTTAAATATGGCTTTAAAAAAAGGAGGGATTGGAGAGATGTGTAAATGTCTTAATGCTGGTGGTCATGACTGGTTGTCAGTCAATAATTCAAGATCAACGACCTTTATTCTCATAAAAGAAGTGTTCTTTTGAAAATTTGGATTAGAAGACCTTTCTGTCTGTTTCTTTCAGATGAGCTGTCAGCTGATTCAATGAGTCTTTATTGAATGCCACAAGTGAAATTCGACTACTAATTCACATATACTTGACAAAACATGGGGAACGCAATCGATTATTTTCATTTATATGTATATGTATATATTCCAGAGGATTTCGGCGTCTTAAATAGTGACTGTCATTTCCTTGACAGATTGCATGTTACAAACATTCGAAGTCTGTGCTCCGTTGAAGATATTACAATATGAAGAATCAAAAAGCAGACTTCAGCATATTGTTATTCATTGCAAGGCATTTCATAGTCTTTTTCAGTTTGATGTAGATGTTTAAACTTTCCCTCATTCCATATTATAAGCTGGTGAAATTTTCTTGTACCTTTAATATATAATGGAATTAGGTGACAGTTAATCGGTGATACAACTTCATCATATTTCTTGTGATTGTTCGCAGTTATCAATATAGAGTATCTTCCACATCGAGAAAGCCCATATTTTCTGGAGAATTTGAACATAAGTCACAATGAAGTTAAAAACTTTAAGCTATTAAGGTGAAAATGATCATATGCAGAAATAGAGCAAGTAGATGAAATGGTTGCCAGATACTAACCGATGTACTCTAGTACTGAGCAAAACCTATCGTTAATTCTTTTTAATGTAACCAGTGAGTTAAGTGATAGACACTAAACTATATTCCTTATCAGATTTCGGGATGCAATTGGTATTAAGTTCTGCTTCACTTTAGCTTTCATGGTAGTTGGCACGAATCCAAATCCCCTCAGTAACCTTGGGCGTATTTGCACAGTAAGTAGCGAGTCGCACCAATCGTATGAGAGTTGAAGACATTATCTGACAGTCCAAACCTCGGCAGGTTGGGTGGTGTTCGACGTCGTGATCCACTGGTTGAAAGTTAGCTGCTTAAACCAATGAACCACAGCACTGGTCAGTAAGCTGTATCCACAATTGATACAGTAAGCTGAGATTTCATTTTATTTTCGACTACGTTACAGAAAACTGTATGATATCAGTAATAAGGACAAACTCCTTTTGTTGAAAAAATAATTACTAGTTTGGATAACTGTGTAAAATCTATCTACACATTTATAAGTGACAACGTTTTTGCCACAATTACCACAAAATGTTAGTAGTGAAATAGTTCTTACTCAGAAAGCAAATAAAGAACTGTTTATAGGATAAAATCAATTCATAAGCTTTACATTCAGCTATCACTATCATTATTATTTTTGACTTCACTGGTAAAATATAAAAACATTAAAATGAACCAGGAGCTAAGAGAATATACAACTTTGAGAATTGTGGTAAACACTACTTATATGGATCCATATCAGTAGCACATATGCGCAATATTGGAAAATACAAAAGTAATAACGATTGATTGGTGAAAATTCCGAAGGGAAGAAGATAGAACATCTATTACATACATAGAGTGCAAGAACAGTGCACAGTGGGATATCAAAAAGGGGAATGTTTGTTGATGTACCTTTATTGTAAGGTTTAATATTTTTATCAATGTCGATTTTAATTTTCTAATAAACAATCCCAGCTGCTCTGTTGGACTGCTCTTCAGAATAATCAGATGTACAGGGTTCAACTAAAGAAAACATATGCATAGAACCAACATGTACTTAAAACAATCTCATTGTTTGGTTTCAACAATAAAGTCTTGTGTGTTGTCGAATCATAATGTACGAAGTTTACAGGAGACGAATAGAGTAAGGGAGGTTGGAAACCTTCATCAACTCATGTTACTGATACGAATGTCGTAAATATTACGTTACTGTCAACAACGACAAGCTGTTAGCTAATCCAATGTATGATACTCGTCGGTAAACCTACAGGTGTAGGTATGCGCAATGTAAAGGAGTGTACGGCATCCTAATTTGCAGGCTACATGTAATATAGTACATAATCGATCAAAGTGGTCCACATGCATTCATACCATATAGAAATACAAACATGACAAGCCTATCGTTATATACGTTCAAAATTGTATTCTTTTTTTTATAGCATAGTTATTTTTACTACTGATATCATAACTTCCATGTTTTTTTCTCACTGAATTCCCTTTCGATCCGTTTATGTTAAGCGTGACAACTCAGACTGATACGTGATTATAAGTGGACCTATGAAGTTTAGTATACCTGTCTGCTCATAGATGCAGAGTGTCATATACTAACATCACTCTAGTCCCAAGTCAACATTAGAGTCTAGTCCATACTATTGAAGTAGATAAACAACAAACAGCTTACCGATAAACTTGAATGCTTAACAAGCTAGCTATCCAGTCAGCTTTCTCTTCTGGTGTTCGTAAAAATATCCAAATATGATTAACGTTGATGCCAGATGATGATAAATTAGTTAAACCTACTTTTTCTGATGTATTATTTGTTGAAGACAGACTAGCCAGTATTGAGTTCGCATCACTGCCACCATTCATAGTTGCTATCTCATCACTGAAATTCATTTTACTCGAAGATTTCTGTGGACTAACATGGTATCCATGATGATGATGATTATGATGACGACTATTGGAATGATTCGATCTATGCGATGAAGGACTACAGGAATTTGAATCAACGTATTCTAATTTGAACAGAAATGGAAATGAACTAATTCCTGAGCCACCAGCACTGGCTAGACTTGAATGACTTGACATGGAGCCATTCAAACTAAATGTGAATAAACCTTGAAAAGAATAAATAAATAAACAGTAAATGCATCGAATTCAGTAGAAACATCAGTAATTTACATATGCTTTTAATTGCAAACTGGTTAGTGAATAGCCACATTTTCGTGATGTAGGACAGTTCTTTAAGATAAACTGAAAACTCCTCATATCCGGTCGAAAATCTATGGATTTGGTAAAAGATGTACATTATAAACCGCTACTTTGGTCGGAATCTAGGTGTCAATATACATTTTGTACATCAGTTAGTGTATAATACGTTTATCAGATGAACAATGTACAAAATCAATGTGCAGGTGTGTTTGGCACTTAATTACTTATGCTGTTCAATAGTACGTTTTATCACTATGACATTTTTCCATAACAGGTCGCAACATATGGTTTACATTACATGGTTTCGAACCTTGTTGGTATGACAGCCAAGCAGTTAGAAACTTTCCCGCTTGTTAGAACTACCACAGTATAGACTGTGCTATTTCAGAATCACTGCAAAATCATTAATCCATTTGACCGTAAATCAAGTCAGATAACCAGATCTAGTTGGTCCGAACAGTTAGGTTTTGTGGGCTGAATTAGTCCGGATACGGTGCTGATAAGCTCAGACCCAAACAAGATAGACGGCCGTCCGCTGTTGAGAATACTGGAATCTCACTTCGGTGGTTCATGACGGTTTTGTGTTGGAGATAACATTTAGTGATTTAAGCTAGTTCCCAGCAGAAACCCTATTGACACAGCAAGCAGTTTATAACTACATTTGCAGATGTTAAAAACGTCAACCTGAACCGTGAAAATTGTAAATAACTTGTAAAGTGACCACTCAATTTAGGTATATTGATTCACGTATACCGACTACCTAGATTAAATCTTATTAGAACAATTTGGTCATTTAGTGTCCAAGTGTTTAAGTCTACAGATCAACGTTGTCCCTGACTATATAAATTGTTCAGTGATATATGACATATATAGGCTGAAACTGCTCGATAATACAACTAGATTCTTAAAATGTACAACTTTATAGTCAACAAGGCCATGAATTCGCTTACATACAAGAAACAAATATATCGCAAACGTTTACTAAATATTATGAACGATTAAAAGGTTTGTACAGAAGTGATTGGTTTCGAAGCTTTAATTATGGATCGATACCAACTAGAGAACTTCTGAAAAGCGAGGATCACTGAAAAGCTGTCTCTTCCTTATTTTGCAGCTTCTCAGTAGTTCACAATCATAACCTTTTGAGAAAACGAGCTCAGGAATGCCTGGTCTTGTGGTGAGCGTATTCATTCACACAGTGGGTTGCAACCGGACGGGCAATATCTTCCAACTTCCGCTGATTCATGGCATTGCTAGGTCAAAATCAAATGTCATTGGTGTGTAGCCGTCCACACATCCAATTTGGTTGATTCTAGAGGTTTAAGTTTCCACACAGAACTTTAAGAAATCCAGGCCAAAAAGTCACTAGAGAGCGCTAAATTGTTATACTCAGTGAATATAGATCATATTTCATGTTTATTATGGTTGTAAGTTCATTGTTTTAAGCAGTAGACTTTCAACCAGTGAATTGTGAGTTGGAATCCTGCCCCATCTACCGAGTTTTTGGTGGCCAAGTAGCATCATAAACCTTTACACAATAGGTGTGACTTATTGCCCACTGCATGAACGTGCAGGTGGTTGCTGAGTGGATTTCCTTCTCCTTTTTCCTCACCACGGTAAACGACAACATTTTGAGTCTTTTCACAGAACGAATTCTCATAAATACTAACTTAAACTTTTATATGGGATGATAAAACAATCCATTGAAACATTGGATCTACAGGCTTAGTGGCTCTCACATAGTGGATCCTGACAAAGTTGGACGTTTATGGCTATAACTAGTGTTTTGAAGAAATTCGATTCAAGAAACTATCCAGTGAGTTAAAAGATTTCACTTTGAATTACCCTCCTTCAACAGACTGGAAGTTGTTTATAGATACTGTGTAAATATGAACTGATTGATCAAGAGTTTCGTGAGTTTTCTTTATTTGACAAAACACAGTTGTATAGTACTGCTTTACTGGATGACGTTACGACAGGTTCAGTTTATTGCCCATAGCTAATACCGATGCAGTCACACAACTTTCGATAGTTTTTATATTTTCACGTTACTTCCTGTTATATGATTCCAATGGAATCTTATTACACTTTGAAACAGGTTTCGTTTCACTAAGCTCTATTGTATGATTATGTATCAGTGAGGAGTCATAGCTAGATAAAACAGAGTGGGTGGTCGGTGAGTCTTTTGTCCATCGAATCAACACACAACATATCCAATGTTAATAAAACAAAATCTATTCTATGAGTGTAGTAAATTATATCAAAAATAATTGAAAAATCTAAGGTTATGTAAAACTATAAAAGAATATATCGACAGTTATTTGACGACAATGATATCACTATAGGTAATAAATTGTGCCTAGTGTAATTTCATCCAATAAAACAATACTGTATCAGTGTGGGCTATTATCATATTTTTAAAAATCTTTTATGCAATTACATCCTAACATAGTACCCATGTTCTACTCTTGCAAATAACATCTTATTTACAGAAATCTTCTAATCGATGTTCAATTGTTTTAACGAAAAGACAATCGAATAATACATGAGATGGGGAAATAAAGTTAACAAACGTAGAATCACCTGACATTCCCACACTTGATGTATCCTCATGCGAACTGACAGTGGATGAACTGCTATGCGGGTAACTGTTCGCTGATGTTGCCGCTAAAACTGCAGCACCTACTAAAGACGGCGTCATTGGCCCGCTGTGACCAACATAACCAGTTAAATTCGGTTGAACAATTGGTGGTAAGTCAGTGACATGAATTAAATCAAGTGGTATTCGATGTTTAACACGTAAAACAGACTGTTGCATAGAAGTTGGATTTAATGGAGTGGAACGGCGTTCCTGCCATTTGCATATTAACAAAAGACCAGTAAATAAATAGGCGATATGTTCACTTGATGATTTTTTTGACTCAGTACGTAAATGCACACGACTCTCTGAAAAGTAAAAAGAAAATAATTATTATTTACTTAGAATACAAATTTGCAATAATATGACTACCAAAAGATATGCCACACAAAATAGTAGGGCAATATTATGATGACGAAGAAAACAGAAAGGAGAATGGAAACAAAAACAGAAGTGAGTCACCAAAGAAGCAGTCTCAAAGACTATCCAAAGAAGCATTAACTACTTTCGTTCTACTTTTAGATAACAGAAAAAACAAGAAAACTGCAGCTTGCCCATCACTGGTTTCAATTCTCAGCCGCGTTTGATATCGTCTCAAGACACTGAGTCATGTGATCTCTAAAACTTCATCTAAGACGTTGTGTCATATCTCACTGAAAGGTAGCTTTCTGGAACTGTTTCGTAACTCAAATCGATGCAGACAGACTAAACTTTGAATGTGAAGAACAGCCGAGTGAAGTAAATATGAATATAAAGATAAATTTAAAAACGATAACTAAAATATAGTATGCCACATAGGTAAAAATAAGGAAGACATAAAGACAAGTGAAATGACTGAGCAGTAACCAATAGAAAGCTTCATGATTACAGTAAGACATGAAGAAAAATAGTTTTCTCAAGAATAGCTCCAACGAAAAACGTTGATGCTTCACTACATTCAACCAGATAGCAATAGTTGTATGGTGACAGATTGAAAGGAGAAACAAGTCATTCACTGATACACAATCGATTACTAGGCTGATAATTCTGAAAGCTTTCAGAGTTCAATTAGTTTCAAAGTAGTTTTCATCACGGATCGATGTCAGATGAACGATCAATCAAAATCATGGAGTGTTGGACAGCTATTTTATCTTAACTTGGAACTAGTCAGTGGTAAACACCCATCATCGTTTCAGGGATCAAGCTCACAACCCTCAGACCTTGAGAGAAACATGTTACCACTCTTCCCATAGGTTGAAATTTAACGGTCCACATCTCCTCACTTTTGTCAATCTGCAACGTACCGTGACTATCATTTAATGTCATCGACAAGCAACATTCACGAAGTTATCGGTGTGCACTGATAAGTTTCAAAGTTGAGTAGAGTAGCTATAAAGTGCTCCTTGATTCCCCAGTTGACGACAGTCCATGTTGAAAGGCGTTTAGGAGTCTCCATGTTATTGAGTCATATTTACATTGAGGTTCATACTAGCGAGGTAAGTTTATTAAATGTTACGTCTTGGCTTGACCACACAGACATTTTTTCCGTTACATTAAAACTACTGAGTCATTTAAAACCTGAAGTGCGAAATGTCTGAGAATTATTCAGAATATTTCAAACACAAGAGACTATGCTTTTGTCAATTCCTTTATCCACTAGAAAAGACTAATGCAAAAACATCTTTTTGAAAAACGGTTAGGGACTGAATTGGCATACGCAACACACAGGTTTGATCAACAAATTCAGTGAAAATCCATAACCCAGTCGACTAACTTGCTGATTTTGTTTAGAATACTGAACTAAACGTTGATACTGCCCAGTCAGTAGTTTCTTCATACCAAAGATTCTAGGAGGTTGTTTATAATCAGTTACTTGCAACGTCTTCGGGTCATCTACTTTCAGCGATAATTTTTCACAGTTGAGGATAGAGTAGATAACACTTAAGCTTAACCTTAATCTGATAAGTCCTAGTCGCAAGTGTCAAACGAGTATTCCGTATCTAGACCAATATTTCATTAGCAGGGATCCTCCTTAGGAAGTTTGAGCACTACGCTACTTCACTTCGTGTTTCTAAAATAGGTATCGCTGTCACCAACCATAAGCCATCCGGAATCGGAACGTACTCAGCAATCTTATGCGCATTCATGTAGTAGGCAATGAGACATACCCAAATTGTTTGAGGGTTAGTGATACTACCTGGCTGTCCAAGGCTCGATGGGTTCGAACCCGTGACCAATTCGTTGAAAGTCAACTTCATATGACAATGAGCTACAGCTCCATACCTTGAACCACTAGGTTGTACACAAATTTTACATTCTTTCAGAAAGCCTAGTAGGCGACAAATATTTAAAACTTTCAATTTGACACAATTAGGTCGTCAAGTACGAGTTGTGTTAGAAATATTTCATTTTCTAGCTGTCGACTGGTATCACGGTATCATGGAACACGAAACTCGGATAAAAATCATGGATACTTTGAAGTAACTGATACAATTTATGATTACATAGTCAAATTAAAGAAATGCAATCTATACAATATATGTAATACAACTCAACCTGATACATTTGTAGAAATAATGTTGATGACGGACCTATGAAACTGTTCATTGAGTACTGGCAAAATATTAAAACCGTACTGTAAACTGATTCTATGCGAATGGTCAATGCATTCTACATTCGAGAAGAATTGATCTTCATTTTCTATTTCTTTCTTTATTTGCTGTATTTCCTTCCCTAGTTTCTCATTCCCTCTTTTAGAATCCCTATCGACAGGATGATAACTATACTTGCTTTTCCAACGGATATCATGCTATACACTACTTACATATGTTCGCATAAGAACCACACACCACGTATGTTTTTCTACTACACTGTGGACCACAGTTACTGTGTAAGCAGTTATGATAGTACACGACTGCAAAAACCGAAGTAGGTGAAGTAGGATTTAAACGTTGTCACCACTGGTTGAAAGTGGAGCCAGCGGGTGATACCTGTTATAAACAAGTTAAACATATACAGTAAATTTTTCCGCACTCATAAACAAAATTTCTCGATTATTTTGTTCATTTCAATAAGAAGTAAAATAATTTAAAATAAATGCCATTATAAGCAATGATGTACAGCCTTTTGTAGTCATGGCCATAGCCGAAAACCTACAGACTATATGAAATTAACCTGAACAATTAATTGAATTGAATCTAACCAATCGTGGCAACGTTAGAAAATCGACTGCCTAACTCATTAATATATGTATATATATATAATCACCAAAACTCTTACCCAAGACAAAATCACCCAGTGCACTACGACAATTGCTGGGCATTGACAATTTGTCTTTACCACATAAAAGTTTCTCAATTTCATCGGCTTTACTTTGAATTGTATTGTTATATATAAATGGTAGATCTGTAGAATTAATAGATCCTACCGTTGGGGTGATTGTCACAGCTCCAGTGGATCCTGTTGAATGATGAGGATTATGATAGTTAAATATATTACCAGACGAATTACAACTGGCATTGAATACAGAAGCACATGACACGTGACTACCAATTTGATTTGAAGGGCCAACTGGTGAAGGTGGAGCTGTATAGTTTACTGGACTTGGTGGACAAGATGCCCCAGTAACAGCGTTTAAGTATAGTGAACGATAACGATTAGTCAATTGACCAGTTGATATTAATCGGACTAGATGCAACGCAACCCATGGGTGTTTAGCCAGATCTCGTTCCAATGTGCTGCGCGTTTTACTCAACATACTAAGCACTTCTTTTAAACGTGCTCGATCTTCATCGTCATAAGCACATCGATGTAATGTCTAGAAATGGAGTACAAAATAGAGAGAAAGTTTAAAGAATATCCACTCAAATGATGCATATCACTTGAATCTCTGTATTACGATATCAATGCTGCAGAAGGAAATGTGTCTTTTTAGCAAACACTAATACCAGTCTTTGAAAAGGAAAGTTTATGGTACAAACATTTTGCACATTCTAGGAATTTTCAGAAGTAAGCATTCATAAATTCTTACGGTTTGATATGCAAGACTTTCCAGACATTCTGTTTCAACTTCTTAAGATTTCAACTACTCATTATGATTTCGATGTTAAGAATTGTAAAATCTAAGCAACTTTGAGAACGGAAATAGATCAATAAAAAGTTAGTCATGTTGAATATATTGGCTGATGAACTTCTTACTTCTCACCGAAATGGGCGTATTTATTATCGAAAAAATTCACTGTTTAACCATTCGTAGCTCCAAAGAAGACGATTTATGAAATCTAGTTTTAAAGGTGATACGGAAGTAGAGATCCTTAACAAACGGCTATCTAAATGGCTGAAGAAGATATCCTTCTCTGCAAAGCTACAGGTAAGCTTTTCTAGTCAGTAAATATTTTTGGGCTGTGCTAAGGGAAAGTTGCTGCTTTAAGTTACTTTATTTATCATTATTATTATTTATTAGAAAACAAACGTGGTATAGAAGGAGCATCAAGAAATGCACCACACAACATAATGTAACAACATTATGAATACGTAAAGCGAAGGAAAGTGGATAAATAATAAATAAAACACATTAAGAATAGAATGGTTAGAAGGGCAGTTCAGTAAGACACATTCAAAACGAAACATTCATCAATTTTCAGCAACACAAGATAGAAGGAAGCTACAACATGACCACCACTGGTTTCGATTCTGAACCATATGTGATAACATTTGAAGCCACTGAGTGTCGTGATCTCTCGGACTCCACTCACAGAGTTTGATGCACAAACAAGGTGCTAACCCGACACAATTATCCTTCATCCCACAGACCCACATCATACACTGACCACCCCTTCACTTCTTCTATCCAGTCCTAGGGTTGGCAAACAATAAACTGTGTGGAAACCATTCGGACGACACGCGTAGCACATGTCCAATCCACCGAACCCGATGTTTCCAGATGACTTCACTTATTGAATGACTAACTCCATCATGCCCAAACACACACTGTCGTACCTCAGAATTACTTACATGGTGTTGCCATCGGATACGAGCAATGCTATGGAGACAACGATGATCGAACACACAGAGTTATCGCACACCCACAGCTGAGAGACCAAGTTTCATAGGTGTAGAGCAGAACTGCTCACAGTGAAGCGTAGTAAACCCGACCAATCACGGTCAGATTAACGTTGCGATGGCGCCAAAGGTGGCGCAGATTGATGTATGCCACTATAGCTTTTGGTGTGAGGTTGGAAATTTCACCACTCGTACCTCTGCCAGCACTCACACAACCCGGATTCACGAACTTTTCGACTACTTTCAACGGCTCACCACCAAGGGTGAGTGCAAGCAAAGGCTCCTGCCAATCTTGTAAAAGGACTTTGCACTTCCATGGTGCATAGACATACAATACTTACGGGCACTTATCGTCAACTGATTAGGTGAGATTTGAGCAGCTTGTGTTATCACACAGTAAGACTATGTCTTAATATAAGTGAAAAACTTGGGCACTGTGGTAGAATGTAATTCCATATTAGATTTGTTTATTTGATATATAGCGCACAGTGATACAGTATTATTTACTTGATTACGTTTCGAGCATAAATTATTGCTCATAATCATATCAATGTAATCACACTTCTTTCGATATCTGATTTTATAGTCCTGTCACCTGATCTCTCTTTGTTTTTTGTTTTTTGATTGGTAGTAAAGTTTTCCATACCTCTGGTATGTGTGTTGCGTCATTCCTAGTACATGTGTTGGGTGTGGATTCGATGAACAAAGATTCAGTAATTAATCTCTCTCTCCACCTAGCTATATTAGACTTAGGTACAGTGGTTTTGTCCCACCTTATTGTGTGGTTGTGTGTTAATGAATGTAATGCAATGACCGAGTGTTTTTCTAGGTTATTGATCTTATTGGGGTCTGCCGTTCTATGTTTGGCTAAATTCCTATGTTCTGTTAATCTAACTGACCCCGACCGGCTAGTTTGACCTATGTATTTGACCTCACAGTCATTGCATGGAATTTGGTAGATTATATTATTTTGCTTAATTGGTTCTATCGGATCTTTTAGCCGACAAAGCTTACCTCTAAGACTATGTCTTCTTCATATTCAAGATTGAATAGCTGTTCTCTGATTAATAGATCCACACCACCATGACGCACTTCCTTCAGAGCTGTCTAAAGAACGCCATCGATAGCAAAGTTAGAGAGGAATGGGGAAATCTGGTAACCCTGCCTAACCCCACTGCTGGTTTCGAACAATGAAGACATGTGGTTGTATGCCTTCACTCTACCTAAAACGTTATTATATAGGGATTTCAAGATTATAAGAAATTTATCAGGCACACCCCTCTCCAACAGACAGTTCCAGAGTACAGCTCTGTCCAACGAATCGAAGTGAGCCCTAATGTCAAGAAATACAATGATTGTTGGACTCTAACACGTCTGGCAATGTTCAAACATCTGGTCGAGGGTAAACACTTGATTAGTGCATCCACAACCTGAATGAAACCCAACCTGCTCCTCGCGAATCATTTTCTCACGTGTTTCGCAAAGTCTGCAAAGTATGATAGCAGTCAATATTTTCGACGTTACTGGTAATAGACTAGTACCCCGATGATTATCACATACATTACGTAGACCCTTTTTAAAAATGGGCACAACAATGACTTCATTTCAGTGTGATGGAACACCCTCAGTCTGCCATAACTTCTCAAACAATCTAGTCAGTTCCCTAAGTAGAGTCGTTCCTCTATCCCTAAACAGAACCGAGGGTAAGTTGTCTGCGCCGGGTGCCTTGTAGCGTTTCAGAACTTGGAGTTCCTTATATACCCCCGTTTCGTTAGGTGGGTCAGTGTTAACTGAAACTGACAGTGCTCGAGCGGTGGATCGGCTAAACTGCTTTTCGAAATGCTTCGCCCAGCGTTCCAGGTGTCTTTTAAGATTGCTTATCAGTGTACCATCCACCTCATAGACCATCTCACTGACACCCAGCTTCTTGCTGCCAGTGGCTCGAATGAGCTGGAACAGCTTCCGATTATTGTCAAATGCAGCTCTGCTGCTTCCATCTGACCGCCAAGCCTCTCGGTCCTTGCATAAGGGTTGCATAGTCTTTCGCGTAAGAGACTTACGCGAACCATTCTACTCGCTATCCACCGGAATGCTCTGACAGGCGTCAAGAAGTTGCAGGGAGCTTGCAGAAACCCAGTGTTTATTAGCAGGACGTTCTTCCAAGCCGCAAGTGGCTTCATTTGCCATTTTCATGGCGTCTTGCAAGTGCAGCTAGTGCTCATCTACACTTTATGGAGGATCGGTAGCTAGTCTTCAATCTAGCTCGGATTTGTATATAGCCGCAATGTTAGGTGCAACCAATTTGCATGCATCGACCTGTTTGAGACGACTAGTTTAATGATCACCCAGAAGCAAGACGAGTTTAGCACATACTAAAGCATGATCATAGCCCAGGGAAGTATCCTTTATGGAGCGAAAGTCTTGTATGCACCCACGAGATCGGTAGCTGATTGCAATATTATCTATTCAAATCCAGACTTGAGTGGCAGAGGGAGGACGCCACGTAGCACAACGGTGATGGCCGTACCAAAAGTTGGTGCTGGCTAGAAATAGGTTGAGATCTACGCAAAGCTGAAGAAGAGAATCCTCATTATCTGACCTGCGGCCAACTATGCTCCTCTGGCCACTTAATAACTCTCATCTGACCCTAGACGTTTGACCTATGCGTGCAACTCCCCAGCTAGCAGTACTATGTCTGCCAAGTACACTTGGTTGAGAAAGTCACTCGTTTGATGATAGAATTCATTTTTGGTTTTATCCGGGCTGCAATCCGTCGGAGCATAAGCAGATGACAGAGAGGTATCGTTACTCTTATCCGTTACTTCTTACTCGAGACGGACCTTCTAGCCTAACAGCACATAGAAGACTAATGACGGGGATCCGGTCGAGCAGTGCAGCTTCGGCTAGAGCGCTTAGCGCGACAGCAACACCAGAGAGGCCGGTTTCCAATCCCACAGGGTCTCCGGATAGACGTACATGAAACAGACTTTTCGAGGTGGCAGATGGGAAGCTCATTCGAAGTACATTACTGGGATCTCGTATGCGGGTCTTTGAGATGCAGCACACATCAACAGCGAGGCTTTCAAGAGTCCTAGCCAAACATGTTTGTTGTTTGATTTGCATCAAGGTGTGAACGTTAAAGGTAACGAGCTTAAATGTTATGCATGGTTTCAGGATAGCTGTGTCGGATGGTGCATTGGAAGACAGCTTTATAGGGGCAACTGTTTGGTGGCTCAAAACAGTACAGGCACGCTAGAAGTCTAAGCAACGGAGAACAGTTGAGTGGATTGAAGATCAAGACAAAAGCGAAAATGCTAACGACGAAAAAATACAGTTCATATGTAAAAGCAATAACTTGAGTAACCGGTTGATGAACAGCTTTAAAATCTTTTTATATTGTAAGTTCATAGTTCACTTCTTGTGTGAGAGCTGGGATACTGCCCTGGCCCCCAGGCTGAAGCAGGTGGTTGTCATAGGTGACCACTCCCCGAGCCCTTGACTTGAAGTCCAATCCACAAGGCAGTGCAGCAACATCAGGAGCTGCATTCCTATGGTTGCCGGTGACCGAAACAGGTTCATACACCCTTCGTTTCATCTAGAACCTGGAGCTCATGAGCAACATTGGATTGAAATCAGGGTTTTCAAACTCCCCTAGGTGGACCCTTAATATCCATCAATCCGGTGATAAGCGCCGAACATTCGCTTGCGCCCATTCACATCTGCCCACATGAAGGTAGCGAATATGACTTCTCCGACAGAGGCTGTGAACGCATACCAAGCCATTTGGGGGCCACTTTAGAGTCCCTACAAATTTACTTCCTCCTGTAGAGCTGGTTAAACAGGCCGTACATGTCGTGCACTTTCCAAACATATCTCTGGGCACTATCCTACATGGCTGTCAAGGAGAGAATGTAAATGAACTAAAAATCTAGTTATTGAACATTTAATCAACTCTGAACACTACCACAGTCCTCCTTCAGTGCAATTTACACAGTCAAAGGGAATATTTCAGAAGGAGTATGATTTCAACAGTTGTGGACAGCAGAAGCACTGACAATTCACCTTGGTTATAAAACATAGATGAAAAACTACTCATAAATGTAAATACATCAAGCATTCAACATGAAATAGTGAGAAAAAAAACTTGTAAACCTTCGTGTATTACACTTACCTCAATTAATTCGTGAAAGTAGAAAAAATGAAATATTGGCAATAAAATTAACCGTGGAAGCAGATACCTAGTAGCATTGACCAAATAATTACAATTAGTTGCACACATATCTGAAGAGGATAAATGTGGTGAACGATGATTGTGATGGCGGTGAGATGTCTTTGAAGTTAATTCAATTTTATCTGCTGAATCGATTGAAGTAGACATTGTATCTTTGTTAAATGAATTCGATGGTGTATTATCATTACGTATAGGTGAAGCGATAGAGGATGAAGTAGATCTTCGACGTGGCATACCCACAACTGTATCCCAATACTGACAACGCGAACAGGTGAACGAGTGTAGATCAGTTGTTGATAAAGATGAGATGAAATTGTGGCCAGGATACTATGAAAAAGAAATTTAATTCAATAAATGAAAGGTTTTTCAATAATAGAGTCAATCGAAATATCATACAAAATTATAATATAAATACTAAATAGTGATGACATACAGGTCGTTTTATTGGATTAAATTGTCCTTCTTGTGAGAGTACTTCACCTTATAGTAGGTGGATTTAAGAACAGGAGAAAAGAGATGTAACACACAGTGAGATAATTTGCTAATGAGTTTGAAGAAGAAAATATGAAGTGGTCACATTTGCGCCACTGTAATCAAGTTCCAGATTGAATATTTTCAACCACCAGCTTTTATTGCGTAGAAAAACTCTAACAATAGCCTACACCTTACTTTTACCTGAAACGGTTGTGTATAAGGCATCGGAACTGTTAAAAAAAAAACCATGCGGAACTCTCGCTTTCTGAAGAATATGGAAGCCATGAAATGTGCGTTGTTTGCAAGGTAATCTGTAAACGTTTCACTACTAACTACTGATGTCCTTATAATTTCAAGAAGGTTTTTCGGTTGAAACCAACAGGGGATGTGGTATTACCGTGCAACAGTTCAAGTTGTCATGCCTTATATCAGCACATCAAGGTGGAAGAGGGGAGGTAGAGAAATAAGAAAAAAAGTAGTCAAAAGTTGTAAAAAGTTATGAAGAAAGAAGAGAGGGGTGGGGATAAAAAATGTGATATAACGGTTAAGATAAACATAATGTATGGGAACATCAGCGCCGCTGAGATCGTTCCTGAGCCATATTACTTGGTATCTCCAACCACCGGTTTCGGCTATTACGCAGACTGTAACCAGGAAGTTTACCTTTCAATGCACGGATCACACAAATAGTCAGAGATATCATGTAATGATGCCACGTTTCAGTTCAGCTGCCCCTAACTATTTTCCACTTTAAACCTACTCCAGGTAACATTCTGAGATGGAGCAGGTGGTGGCTAGTGTGCGTAATCCATGTCGCAACCACCTCAGTCGACAAAGGTTCACAACGTCATCAAATGACTTCCTCTTCTGCCTAGAAATCTACGCCTGACCTCTACGTTACTCACGTGGTGACACTTGAAGCCTTCTCATGTCCTTTACGTTTAATCGCCATATTTCACGGCTACGTAGTAGAACAGATTGAACTGCAGTACATTTGACCCTTAGTAGTCAATCAAATATCACCCAAGTCCTAGATGGCATAAATTAGCAAACGTCAACCGAGCTCATCGTATCCAACCAGTGACTGATCAAAGTAAAAGTGTCTTCTCAAATGAGTGAAGTGAGAGACTCGGTCAGCTATTTACTCTTCTTTGTCAGATGAAACATCGACCTAAACCAGTTTTGAAATTTTGGGACTCCTAAACAACTTCAGGTGTAACCGAAATACTTTATCCAGTTGATGAAATGATTTTATGGCTGTGATAGGATTAGTTTGAAAACAGTTAGAAATTGTAGTAATCGACCTAAAGCACTTCAGAAAGTGTAAGCTGATAACTTGTAGTGCAACTCGGAGGCTTGATATACGTTTCATTTATTTGACTATGAACCAAATTCGCTATGACAGGTTAATATACTAACCTGGTTACCCACTTTGAAGTAGATACGGTGGGGCTTAAACTAGGGATTTACTACCTAGAAGTAAAGTGTTTTAAGCGACGGGAAATATCCCCCAACAACGGCGTAAACCATCTGATTACAGTCAAGATGCAATTCATCAGTGATTGTATTCAATCCTTAATCACTTCAAAACTGTAAGCATCGTAATTATCTTTATTTATTTGTTCTTGCTATTTTTACTGAAAGGTTTTTGCTTCTTTAAATTTTTCTCCCTTTTCCTTTCAATACTGTAGCCAACTGTGGCAACTGTAACCCCTGCACTTTTATGTGGGGTCCCATGGCTGTTTTGCCTCTGTCCGCCTACTTTTCTTATATACCTAAGAATATATGAGATAGAAATTAGGTATATAGATGGTTGTCTACTTTGATACAAATGTAACTGACCATAATCACAAAAATTTTGCGGAAGACTTTCATCCTAAATAAGAATGATGTCAAAGGACCTGAGAATGGTTACTTGTAGAATTTTCGTTCAAGTTAAATGAGGTTAATGCATTTTATCGTTAAATAAAATCTTTAATCGGATTATAATAAGAAAGAAGCTTAATACAGTTACTTAAAAATAGTAATGCAGTTAGTTATTAATAAATAAAAGCATATGATACCTGAATTTAAAGAATATACTATTGGACACGAGTAGTAAACAACCACACTTTTATTAAACATATTAGAAAGGCCTGAACTCTAAATGGTTGTTTCAATCATCTTCAGCCAAAACAACTCATAAACAGTGGAACTCAGGTAAACTCATCTCACAGAACAGCTGAATAAGTCACACCAACTCAATCTGACTAGTTGATTTGGATGAGTTATCCGTCTTCATTTTCATTTGATCAATTTATAAATTATTTACAAACTGAACGGTCCACGTTGATATTTGTACCAATTGATCAACTTTCCAACCACTCAACTCAGCAGTATAATTAATTGGTCTATGATACTATTACGTCGAAGATAGCGATCTGTGATGTTGGTTAACTTTTCTCCAGTAGAAACCCTATGAATACATACATATCAACGTAAACCGTGGAGTTTGTAAACAATTGGCATACTGATCATCAAAATCAACAAAGGTATGGAGTAACTTAGATGACATTTAAATCCCACCAAGTGTTCAGTGAACAGTAAAACCGTGCAAAAAGTAGATTAAACCCAACTGACCTAAATCTGACTTAGCAATCTAGGTTAGCCTTGAAAATAATCATCATTCTCGAACAAATCCCATAAAAAAAACTAGCATATTACATAACATTATTCGAAGTGACAAAAGGTGAAATAAACTCACTTTATTGTTTAAAGAAACAGTATGTACAATGCTTCGGCTTAGCTGACACAATTCATGCACATAACTTTCATGTTCAATCGAATTCCAAGCCCGATCTCTAGAGTTAGAATCAAGGGCAATAGTAGCATACTGACTGAATGCATGCAATGAATCATCTTCAGCTAATTCAATCAAGCATATACCAACTAGGCGTCTAGGATGAGTTTTTTTACTATTATTCATATAATTATTGTTAGTAGCATGATCGCTGCTGATAGAATGATCTTCTTCCTCTTCACGTTTATTCAGTTGATGGTGATGACGACGAGGATCATCTACAATAGTTGGACAAGATGGACAGACGGAATGGAATGTTGGTGATGAAGAATGTCTAGAGGGTAGAGTGGGTGATAATGATTTTTTGTTTGAAGAGTAGACATTAACACAGTTTTTATGATTGTGTCGATTTTCATTATTTACACTATCATGATTGCCAGACATTTGTTTCTCTGGGATTGAATCAAGTGTGGCAAAAGTTTCAGACGAAGGATAAGTCATTGTTGAACTAGTGTCATTCAACCTATTAGTAGAAGTAGAATTGAATGTATTTATCGATTTAATCATACTGGGTGTTGATAGCTGACAATCCTTAGATTTGGTAGTGATATTCGGTGAATAATTATCTTCATCTTCTGCTTCAATTGTATCCAGTAGTATGCGCATATTATTATACACATCTAACATACTACCAAATAAAACTTGTGTAAAATCTTCATTAGCTGCACTGCCTGGTGTTGTTGACGTCGTAGTTGTCGTCATTTGTTGTTGATAAGAGGATGGAGTTAACGAGAGTATTGGTTCACGGAAGACGCGTATTAACAAATTCATTTGTTCTAAGCATGTTTGCAGAAAACTGCACAATTCATCAACACATCTAGAAATGAAGTTTTTTTTAACATTGAAAAAGAACATGTAAAATGCTATATAAAAGAGTATTTGTATAACCCTCAAATTCGATAAACTATTAGATGATTTTAACTAGAAAGAAGAAATGAAACTCCAAAATGAAATCAATACAAACTGTTGACATTTAATATAGGTTAACAATGTGCATGTCGTAAATTTCATTCACAAATAGTATACATTTGAAATAGTTTGTCCCTTTTATAAATTTAAACAAGGCATTAAGAAGATAAATATTACGAGATGATATCATTTCATAGTTTCTCTATAATAGCATTACAACTAACATGATGTACGTTAATAAATAAAGTATTCTGAGGTATTCACCACTGGCTGATATTAGTTGGGGAACCATTGAAAACATGGGAGTACTGGACAGCTGTTTCGTCTTAGCATGGGACTACTCAGCAGTACGCACCCACGACCCGGCTAGGGATTGAACTCAGAACCTTCAGGTCAGCCACTGGGTCAGAGTTCAGTAGTTCACAATTTCCAACTTCTGTCAATTCGCGATATAGCACGACTATCACCCACGGTCTTCAGATGGTATCCGCTTCCATCCCGACTGGTTGACTCCAAAAGTTACAGCTTCTCATTGGAACTTCGTGATATCTATCTGTAAGCATGTCACTAATTAGCAACAAACAGTATTGTATTTTTGAGATGAATGGGGATTTTAGTTTTGAGGAAGTATTTATCACGGACTGACATCAGTTGGGGAACCAAATAAAGTATTTGTCAGCATTTGCAACTATATGGATTTTATTATTATTATTATTATTATTATTATTATTATTATTAGTCCCTTGGGTTCCTAGTGGAACATAGGGCTTCAGTAGCACGTCTCCAGTGACCTCTGTTCTCTGAGATCTTTTGAACCTGGTTCCACGACAGCCCAGAAGCTCTCATTTCTTCCTCGCACGACCTCCTCCATATCACCCTCGGACGTCCAACTCGTCGCTTCCCATGGGGATTCCACTCGAGCGACTGGCCTGATGCGTGATGTCCTCAGTCGGCCTTCTCAGTGTATGCCCAATCCATCTCCACTTCCTCCTGCATATTTGTTGCGTGATAGGTTCTTGGTTGGTTCGTTCCCAGAGCTCCTTGTTGCTTATTCTTTCTCGCAATCCATCTGATCTTCAGTAGCGAGCGTAAGCAGTTATTGATGAATGTCTGTAGTTTATTGGAAATCCCTTTCGTGATGCGCCAAGTCTCTGAGCCATACAAGAGCACTGACTTGACGTTGGTGTTGGAAATCCGTATCTTGTTCCACATGCTGAGTGCAGATCTCCACACTGTTTTCAGGCTAATGAACGCCTGTTTTGCTTTCCGATTCTGACTTTGACGTCCTCGTCCGTCCCGCCTGTAGTTGAAACAGTGCTTCCTAGGTAAGTGAAGGAGGTTACTTCCTTTAAGTTTCTCCCGTTCATGGTGATTGGAGTTTGTTGGTGGTGCGGTATCTTCATCACCTCTGTCTTCTCTATATTCACCTGAAGTCCCGTCTTCGCTGCCTCTTCTGTCAACTTGTTAGTTTTCACCTGTAGATCTTCAAGTTTATGTGACATTAGGCACAAGTCATCGGCGAAATCCAAGTCTTCTAGGTTCTTTTCCGCAGTCCAGTGTATCCCCCTCTTATCGCTCCCCACTGTTTGCTGCATGATCCAGTCCAGTCAACCACAATCAGGAATATCATGCGGGATAGTAGACAACCTTGTTTCACTCCTGTCTTCACTTCAAAAGCATCACTGAGCTTCCCATTGTGAATTACTTGGCATGTGGCATCTTCATATAGTTGTTGAATGAGGCGGATAAAGGTTTGCGGTACTCCGTAGTAGTGAAGCAGCTTCCAAATTACTTCTCGGTCGACGCTGTCAAAGGCCTTCTCAAAGTCGATGAAGTTGAGGTAGAGAGCTGATTGCCATATGGATTTTAGGGGAATATTAATATCCGATCATGATACAAGGTCAAATAGTCCAGGGTAGACAAAGGGTCATATCCATTATTTTCTGAACACCTAAGTTTGGGCGGGTGCGATTAATAAACCTTGAACTGAAGTCATGTGAAATAATTGAAAAACAGTCATCAGCATTGATTTTTGTGATCAGTCATCAATAGATACCTGGGTATAGATAATGCTGGATTTCTATTCACGTTAAGTATATTTGGTTTAATCATATGATTTGAGGAACATGTTCTTTCCAACGATATTGTATCATTCAGTTAGTTTTATCTATATGTGTCCCCATAACTTTAGGTGAGCTTCTAGATACAACATGAGGTAGAGTTAACTGACAATTTATTTATTAATGTACATCACGTTAGTTATAATGTGATTGTAGAGAAACTACGAGATGATATCATCTCGTAATACTTATCTTCTTAATCCATTAGTCAAGATATACTTCTAAGTACCTTCATAGGTGGTAGGCATTGTTGCGATACAACGCTATAGATAACGATATAATGCTCGGAGATGATACGATTAACAATAGAACAATGACTTCTTAACTCGATATTGAGCTGACACCAGAAGAAGACGATGGGATTGAAAGTTTATTTACTCCAATCGAATAATAATAGGTGAAAACTCAGTAGTTTACATATCCTTAGATGGTCTTGGCCAGAGAAAACAAAATCGTATATTCAAAGTGTAAAATGGAACAATCAGCGTTTAGTACCCTAAACTTCGGTGAAAATAAGCAACACAGCATGGCACAAAAGGGCGCGAAAATAAGGCTTAAACTTTACAATGATAATATAAACATATCGTAAATCAGTTCTCTTAGGGACTAGCCATACCTAAACGGCATCTGCACCATTGTAAACAATTTAGAATCGTACCACCAAGATTCTATCACATCAAAGTCCTCAACCAGAGGGCTTACACCGGCCTGAATGACAAACAAAGATTTCATGAGTTAGTTCCATATTTTTGGTATATCTACCCTTAGTTTTCTTCCAATCTAATCCTGTTTTAAGTAACATTACGCATAGAGGTAGGGACTGGCGTGGCATGTGCAATACCACCTCGATCATCATCACCATCATCAATCAATATAAACATAGGACCAGGCATTACTGTGTAACAGTCCGAGTTACCACAGCTCATACCATCACATCAGGTAAAAAGGCAGTGAGGTGCAAGATGAAGATAAGAAAATTCAGTCAAAAGAAATATAAAATATGAAAAGAGAGAAAGGAAGAATAAGAAAATGGTGAGATTCGGTATAGCGTCGTTAAGATGAGGATAATGTATGTATACATCTGGGCCACTGACATCGGTTCTCAGCCATATCACCTGGAGTCTCCAACAACTGGTTCCTCTTGTCCTGCGGACTCCAACTGGCTAGTCTGCATCGCCCCATATAGCTGAAACCAACAGTCAAAGACTTCATACATTGGTGCCATGTTTTAGTCTGGATGTCCCGAGCCTTTTTCCAGCCTGGACCCACTTCGGCCAAAATTGTGTGACGAGGCAATCGGCGACTAGGCATACGTAACACATGTCCCAGCCAACCATCTCAGTCGATAAAAGTTTACAACTTCGTCAACTGATTTACCTCTACTCCCTAAAACTCTACACATGACTTCTGCGTTACTCACACGGTGACACCACGGAATGCGGCCTATACTACGAAGGCAACGGTGGTCAAACACTTGAAGCCAGCCTTCTCATGTCTTCCACCTTCCATGGCCATGTTTCACAGCCATACAGTAGAACAGACCTGACTGCTGTGCAATGCACGCGACCCTTAATAGACAATCGGATATCACGAGGGCACCGCAGGTGGCGTAAGTTGGCGAAAGCCAGCCGAGCCTTTTGTATTCATGCAGAGGTTTCATCGGCCACTGAGCCACTAGGGCAGGGCTGATCCTACTTTCCAGGTAAGTGAAGTGGGCAACACACTCAACCACTACACTCTCTATTATTAGCCGTGGCACCATTGAAGACCAATCCTGGAGCAACAATTTGGATTTGGGTGGTGAGAAACGCATCCCAAACATTTTCAAATTGCCACTCAGTGTTCAGAAGAATCCGCATCTTGTCAGAGGCTTTATCTAACACGACTGTTTCATCTGGGTCTTCTAAGTCCAACGAAAATTCTCCGCGGTTAGGCCAACCTCTGTGTAATCAGGTGACGAGAAGGAGACCTCCATAAGAATATCTACGATAAAATTGAATAAGAATGCAGACAGTGAGCACCTTTGATGGACACCACTCGATGAGTATAGCTCCCTGGACATCTCACCATAGGCTGTAACACGCCCATAAGTGTTCGAGTACAGAGCCTTCAATAATGTGATGTGATGTACTTACTCGGCACGTCTTTCAGTGAGAGACATTGTCACAAGACTTCTCGATCAACGGAGTCGAATGCCATTTTCAGGTCGAGAAATACAGCAATTGTCGGGCGTCGGTAAGCGTGTCGGTGTTCCAAAACCTGGCGCAGTGTGAATATTTGGTCGATACACCACCTCGGTCGGTAAACATTTATAGCTTCATGGAAACTTTGAAGAAGATTTCATATGTCAACATGATGGGAATGACTACAATTTTAATCATAGAGATACAATTATGTACGAGTCAAAGTCTAACGACCGGTGACTATATAAAGTGAATATTGACGCAGCCAATAGTATAGAGTGTACAAGAAATGACCAGTCATATATGATTCCCAACAGACTGTATGGTAGAATAGTAATAATGACAATTGCTTTATTCCAAACAATATATGTGATACAGTTTGGAATTCTCACCATGTAATTTTTCAACAGAGTCACTCCTACAATAATATTTTCAGATAAAATGGTTATTCCATCTGAATGACAACATTAATATCAGTATTCAAAGCAATAGTGTGAAACAGCCAGTTGGATTAGCATCCGGTCTACAATGAAGGATCAACAGAAACTTGAGTGTAAGTTTGGTGATGGCTATTTATTCTGCAACTTAAGCTAAGCATCCGAGGAATGGAAATATAATGTATCTTTCCACTTCCGTTTAACGAGATGTTTTTTCCTCTGTTTTGCTATTCTAACTCGAAAAACTACGAGTTGAAAACATTTTAAAAATGTCCAGGAGTACATAATACGTTGACAGGACATATTTAAATGATTAAAAAAAAAGAGTTAACGAGAAAAATTTGATACATGTATTCGATGGAAAATTTTGGTAGCCCAATATTCATTCAAGTCGCCATGATGATTTTGAATGCATTCAGTATGCGTTGTCAAGGCATTTTAATTTCCAATACACTAAAGGTAAAACGAAACTAATCAATTTTTTCTAACAGAATGGTTGATCAATACACCATTATCTATGAATTTCTGAATAAATGCTTGAATATGTTATTCCTAAATTATTTTAGTCATTTTTGACTGTATTCACATTTTCGTACTGATAATGAGTTCAGGTTGATATTCATCACCGACTGATATCAGTTGGAGAACCATTAGAAACCTGAAAGAACTGGATATCTGTTTCATCCTAATATGGGACTCCCTAGCAGTGAGCACCAATGATCCTACCAAGGACCGAACACAGGACCTTCAGGTATCGCGGCGAACACAAAACAGAGTTAGAAGATTTGTAGATAGTTCATAGGGTAAATATAGCTTACAAACGTGGTAAACCATGGCACAGCTAATACGCAAAGAAATATTTAGATGATATGAATGAGGCAGACTAAAAGTAATAAAAGTTGTAATGATTGAAAAGATTAAGTGGAGTAACATCTGGAAATACTAAATGCTAAAATCATAATGATGACAAAAGAGTGCAAAAACTTATCTTACAAAGGAGGAAGGTTGAAGAAACAAGATGAGACAAAATGAATTTAAGATCCAAGTAAACCCAAAGACTGTAAACACTTCTTTTGTATACAAACATCAGACTTAAGTTTATGAATAACCAAGGCTTTCAAAAATTTTGGAGGTTTAAGACGAAGAAAAAGCGGAACATCCGAGCGAATTATTTGAGGAACCGTAAAAATCATTGTTTGGATCGGCTAAACAATTGGAATTCAAAGCGACTGGCTTAAATCCTGGGCTACCAAAAAATTTCCCACCGACTATATTAAATCAAATTCTTCCCTTTCCGTTTGTTTTAATCTTTTAAATGTCTTCTGAACGCATCACATACTCTTGCACGATTTTGTGTTAATTTCTGAACCGAGAACAGATGCTAATGTAACACCAGCTGCCCGTTTCACACTTATACCTTCAATACTGTTATTATCAACACTATGAAGATGTAATAATTATTTCTTTTAAAAATATTTAGATGACAGAGTTTGAAGCTTCAAACTCTGTCTCCTAATTATCACAATGGGAATATTTAAATTATTTAAAAATATTGTACGGAAAGCGAATTTGTTGAAATATCCCATGCTGAAAACTCCATACTGTACCATACATTTTGTTTGGAATAGAGAGATTATTGTCACTACTATTATTATTAACATTACTGTTATTGTTATTGCTAATCCACATTCTCTTACTCTTATTAAACTAGCCTGGAATATTCTATAGTTTGCGTGTTGGCAGGTATCTTTAGGTACAACTGTAGTCACGATCAAGCTATGAATTCCAATGGTGTACAGTGGATATGGTGAAACAGTATGCCTATTAGTTTAACGATTAACGTACTTATACCTTCATTGAACCACGTATTCAACTTTCAGCCACTAAGCTACGGGTTTAAACCCCGCTCCTCCTGCTAAAGCCGGAACAGTCAAGTAGTTTCAACAATCTCTACATAACAAACCTCGCCTACCGCCCTGTATAAGACAACTTGCATACAGTTGCTGAATTAAGCATGACTAAAAAACTCATTATAAACAAACGAAGCAGTTACATATGAAAAATCCTCTCAAATGCATGAGAGTAGACTTACTTGTCATAGTCCTGAGGGAAAAGATTAGCAGTCACTAGACGACGAGGCTTAACACGATCCCGATACAAGATGAATAATGTCTAAATTAAAGATAAGAATTTAAAAACAAATTACAGAAAATATTAAAAGTCGAAAACTGACAAAACCGTCGGAATTTATGCTGAATATGATTAAATTATCTCTCTTACACTGTGGGGAATTATGAGCACACAAGAGACATACTTTAAAATATAAACACAAAAACCATTCAAGAGTAAATTTTAAAATGCACTGTAATAATACCTTACCGCATGGACTAATACGATGAAACTGATAAGACTCGGTATTTTAGACCTTTAAATGACCAGTCCCATTGTCTTCGACTTCAGTGCCCACTTTCAACTAACATGTCTATAACCTGACACATGTACGTAGTTCCTACAGATTTTCTGAGCTGTTTGCTATGAAAATCCTAGTTCGAATATCGAAGACTTAATCGTGACTCACTGGTTTATTTATTCCACTTCAAGCAATGGATAAAGAATTCAAATTCTGCTCCAACTAATTCAGCATATGCGATAAGGTTATATTATAAGCCTCTACACAGTTGATGTGGCTCATATCCTAGTACATAGACCTGTACCAGAGTAAGTTGCATCACACGTTGACACTAAACAAATACCACTTTACGGTGCTGATAAATGGTACGTATTTCTGTTAAAACTCTTGTAGCGAAAACCGTTCCACTAAACGACTGTAAAACACATTAAGGAGGGTAAATTAATAGAATTTCTGCACTGCTCACTCTATCCGTCAACGGAAAGTACATAGTTGTCGTGTTTTGGCAGAAAAATGAAGTGTCATCCCCTAGACGTTAGGACTGGTCGGGTATGTAGATCTCTTAACCATAACCTTATGTACCAGTTATTGTCATGTTTGTGAGGAAATGCCTTAAAGCAAACGCTCTTGACAGCATGTTGCAACATAACTGTTCTACATTCTAGTGCACTAGTAGGAGCATCTACAATAATCATCTAATCAATGATCAAACGCTCATTTACAGTAAAAAATAACTAAATCAAATTTAAACACCGATCTGTTAATCAGGAAACGGTTAAAGCAGCAATTAGATCATACTTAAAACTAAGTCACAATAAAAGTTTCTGATGAAGCAGGCAAGTCATTAAGCCCAGAACAGATAGAAGAGGATTCATTGCACTATTAGATGGTTGCTTGGCTTACTAGCACTGATGAACGATAAGTTTACATGTTTTAATAAAAAGGAAAGGGGAGCTTCAACTCATGAGCAAACCTAAGTTGAAGACCTTCCTGCCGATTGCCTCCAACGACCCAACATTAATCAAAGTGGACCGCGATAGTCAGTATCTTAACTTGATGAACACATTGCAAAATGACCGATATGATTAAGTTACCACTTGGGACTAGACAACATCAAATTGAATATATATATATATATATATATATATATATATATATATATATATATATATATATTTGTGAGAGGTGATAAACGAAGACGAAATAAAATCTCGTTAAAATTCTACGCCAACTCCAGCATTAAATTCCAATTTTAATGATTTTCGCCTTATACAGTTTAAAAATAAGTGAAGACAGTTGCCGACCTACAATATTCAGTGACAGATGGTCTGTACTGAGAATTAGTTGAATTCATTCAAATTCTAGTCCTGTACGAAGAATAACACTAGTAAGATAAATGAGACAGTACAAAAAGGCTAAGTGAAATCAGTTAGTATTAGTGAATAACTACAAGCTCTTCTTCAATACCATGCGTGCAAACAGTACCTGTATACTCCTTCCAGGTGGCTTTTCATTCAGTTTCTCCTCTCTCCACTCTCGTCCCCTATATTACCTCCGAATATTTCCCACTATTGTCTCCAGAACTCTCCCTAGCCAACTACTAACTCTCACCACTTTCCCCAATGATGTCACATCACAAGTATCATACACCACACCAGTGACTGGACGATAAAATTTGAAGGCCTTACATTTAGACGTAGGTTCGCACATGGAGCTATGGCTCACTGGTTTAAGCAGTTGACTTTAAGTCATTGGGTCTCAGGTCCGAACCCTGCCTCGCCTACCGACGTGTGGATAGCCAAGCAGTAGCATTAGATCTAATACAGCACGTGTGGCTCACTGTCTATTGAACGAACGTGCATATGGCTGCCGAGTACACTTGGATTTTTGTTGAGTTTGTAGGTACACACACCGAGGTCGAACAAAAAAAATACTTGTCCATTGCTGGGTCTTCAGCGGTGGCCTAGCTGGCGTCAACCAACGATGAAAACTATCTTTATGAGCAAAATATTAATAAATATTATCATTATAACAATTTAACGCATTACCTCAACAGTAGATGCACGAATGACATTCTCAGTTAGAGCTTTGTCTTCATAGCAAATAGCGGCCTAAATCAGAAGGGGGAAAAACAATAAACATAGTCATTTTGGTGTCACAATTAATGTAAGTGTTGATGCCATATATGAACACAGTAACCAGTTTCAAGAAACCTATATCACTTACAAATATAAACGAATTCGATACAAACAATAGTAACAAATCAAAGGTGAACAAGACGTATAAGACAGACACTTATCATTACACGTCAGAATTGGCACGCATGACTTAAATGGCTTAAGTTGTGCACAACAAGTGACAGATTAGTGTAGGTTTATTAGTCACGGTTTGTTGCAAAACCAAAATCATTAGTTGAAGATTTTAGGCGATAATGTACAGAATCAATCACAGTAGGATGGATGAATGTACACCATACTTTTACCTGAATCAAGAAAACATTTTTACCATATATATCTTTATTCTGTGCACAACTTTTCATATAAACGGTTTCTCATTGATTCTTTTATTGTTCTTGGTGACGATGAGATGTATGGCAACTTGTACTGATATGCACTTATGCCAGATCCTGTGTTATTCATGTTTGTCTATCCGCTACTTGAAAGGAGATGGAAGTGATATCTGTGCCTAAATTATCTTCTGGATCAGATGTTACGTTTCGATCCATCACTATAACTTCCCTCTTTTGAAGACAATAATGAAATTACTTTTGCTTGTATTTGAACTTTTACTGAAGGCTTTCAGAGAAGTATTACAGATACTGTCACTGTCTTGCGTCATAATACTGTTTTTCGTCTAGACGAAGGTGTTAAGTATGCTCGTTATCCCTTCTTGGATTACTCATCAGCCTTTGACTTTGTTTCTAGACCACTCTTCTTAAATAAGCTTGCCATAGCTCATAGTGAGATATGGGTTACAGAGTGGTTGTATTCTTATTTTTCTGAAGGGAAACAGCATATTGTCTATAAAGGGATGTGCTCCACTTAATTGCTTACTAAAGCTAGTGTGCCTCAAGGTGCAGTACTTTCTCCTTTTCTGTTCTCGTTATTTTTACACTATTTACCTTATTCTGTCGAAACTAATTTTATTAAGTATGTTGATGACCCGATGGTTTCTATGCCAGTAAATTTTCTATTAGATTGCACTGAAACAAATGGTTTCTTGTCTATAATTAACCAGTGGTCTCCCTCAAATGGTCTCAAGCTAAACCCTTCTGAGTATCAAACTGTTAATTTTAGCCTCAGGCGTAAACAGGACTTGTGTGAACTGCTTAAGTTCCATGACTCCTGTTGAAGTGATAGTATTTCTGCGGAAAGTAAATCAAATATCAACTATCTTAGATTAAGATTTACTTCTGATCTTTGTTGGTCGTCTCATATCCTGTTGAATTCCAAGAAAATCTTTCGTTTAACGTACTACTAAAGGAAGCTGAGAATTTGTGGAATAACTCAGCCTCTATTTTTACAATTTATTAATTCATGCACTTTACCTATTCTTCTCTATTGTTCTCTGTTGAGCTTTTCTGGTCTACTCATAAAGGACTATGTTATATTGCGTAGGGCTTTGAAAGCCGTTAGTAGGGTGAATGCTGTGCCTCCGACTCAACTGATTAATACTGTGGTTGACACATTTAAATTCTAGCAGACAAGTAGCTACAGTTATTTCTATCGGATACTGAGCATCCCCTTTATTCACAGCACGCATATTATTTGAGGAAAAAAGTCAAACAACTGATAAAATCCAATATGTATATGTGTTTATTTCAGCGACAGATTTAAGTAATACCTACTTGAAGCAATATGGTGAATCTATGGTCTTTTTAGAGTTTTGTATTAAACAAACAGTTTCTACATTAGAAACAGTCAAAACATAGGATTATAAGTTGAATGATATAGCTCCTCGGATAAGCCGTGTAACATTATGAAACAGATACCTTCTCATGTTTCAATGATATGGAAAGACTTCAAAAACTTATTAGACTCATTTCATTGTTAATGAGACGATTTGAGATAGCCGTGACTAGAAAGTGTTGTTATTGATACTGTATGAAGGTGTGTGATTGAAAGTAATCCAGATTTTCATTTCACATTTATTTCAGACAAAACGACTAGAAAGTGTAGATTACAGTCTGCTTGGTGGCTAGTAGTGGAATCCAGCACCCGTGTTCCATCCTATTTGGGACCTATCAGCTGGATGTATGTGTACCCATGTGTGTTCTTCCTACTGAGACTTGAACTTAGTACTAATCGCTTCAAACGACAAACCATTATCTACTAGGTTACTAGGGCACGAGAGCTGCCTCTTGTGAAAAGGTGTATCAGATATTGTTTGATACTTGTAATTTCTCGTTGGTATACTGGGTTGAATTGCTCGACCACCTACTGGGGTGCAAATACATCCAGCTGACGAGTTCCATATAGGATGGAACGTACATCCTAGTCCTTATCATAAACCATCAAGCACACTGCAACATAATGAATATTCAGGCAATATCGAGGCATCCGCGTAGGACACCAATTGTCAATAGAGGTCGAGTAATTCGACCCAGTACAGAAACGGGAAATTACAAATATCAAACAGTAAAAACCGTACGTTTTGCAGTGAAACCCCATGATAAATTGTGATTATTAATATGTATAGAAATGCATGTTATTTTTTCCACATACCTGTAAAAAATTTCCAATCACATGTTCAGCTATAGCAACAATATAGACGCATACATTGAAACTGAAACGTCCACTGAATTCCTATATTGATGATATGAACATTAATCAGACAATCACTAGTTATTAGCAGAATGATCAATACAAACAAAACAACTGATTATTCACAGGGTTAGCGATTAAATTCCAATAGTAAGGCTGCACAAGAATTAAAATTTCAAATCATCAAGTCATATCAAGTTACTGAAAGAATTTCGACTATCCACTCCTTAAAAATAACCACTTTTTAATGCAAAGTTTACACACAATGATCAGTTTTCATTTTGGTAATATTCCGATTAAAACTACTACCCATGATCACACCAACAATTAGGATTTTTTTCACACATTTATCAAACGGTGTCACATATATAGTCTTTCCTTATTGTTTGTTAGTCTGCTTGTGCAATACTATGTTTCATAGGGTTGATAGTTGTGTTGATTCACGTTTGCTGCATGTGTTAGGGGTGACAGGTATAAATATGGATTCTGTTATTAACCTTTCTTTCCATTTGTTTTGTTGAACTTTTCCCATGGTAGTGTTGTTCAAATCAGCGTTATGCTTTTCGTCCCATGCATGAGCTGCTATTTTTTGTACTTTTTTCGTTCTATGGGCTGACCTTTGGTTGATCTTTGATGTTCATTCAGTTTCAACGATCTTGACGTTTTTACTACGCGCATCCTGGATTCCTCTGCTAGCCACAACCGGATAATATCTTGATTTTTGTCCTACATAGATTACTGGATAGTCTGCACACAGTATTTCATACACCACATTGTTCTAGTCCACTTTTCTAATTGAATCTTTTAGTTGGTTCAGCTATTTTTTTTATCAGATTCATTGGTTTAAATGCACTTCTAAGTTTTCTTCTAATTACTCATGAATTACCTTTAGTGCACGGTGATACCATTGTCTTCCTGTAGTTATCTTTCTTATTGACTCGTTGCTGACTTTTGTTTCTTCTTGATTATGAATTGCTCTGGGTAGTGATTCTTTAATGACATCTTGAATCAGAAATCCATATCTTTTTATCGTTGGTCATGAGAGCATGGTGTTAGTCTACATATTGTTTGCCAGACCCTGTATTAACCCTCGTTTTACTGTGGTTGGGTGGACTGAGTGGTAGTTCAGAAACCTTCCAGGATGCGCTGACTTTCTATATAGCGTTATTTTTAAACTGCCGTCTACTGTTCTTTTGATTCTACAGTCGAACATCGGCAGCTCCCCCGATTCATTGTCTATTTCCATAGTGAATTTTATTGAGTCCAACTGACTGTTTATATTTCAATGGAATCATTCGATATCCTTCTTATTCATTATAACTAGAATATCATTAACAAATCTTCACCGAATTTTAATCGAAGATGTGAATGGTTTTAGAGCCTTGTTTTCCCAAAAACTTATAAATATATGCCCCATCAATGGTGAGATAGAAATTCTCATCGGTACCCCTTCTTTTTGTTGATACCACTTCCCATCAAATGTGAAGAATGTCGTTGTTAAGCAGAGTTCTATTCCGCTTAGTGTCCTACATCGAGAGCTGCGTTCTTTTTCCAAGACCTTCGTCTTTTTCTAGTCTCCTTTTTAGGGCACTCATAGCCATTTCTATTGGTATTTTTGTGTATAGGCTATTGATGTCGAAACTAACTAAAATTTCTTAGTGTCTCTAAGTCGTTCCACCAAATCCAATGAATCTACCAACATCGTTTGTGAATCGTCTCCCATTGGTTGTAATATATGAATAAGGAAACTTGATAGCTTATATGTAGAGGTATTTCTGAAGTCCACTATCGGTCTGATTGGATAACCTTCTTATAATACATTATTCCATTCCACAATGTACAAACTTTTCATAGACATATTTAATAACCAATTCTGTTATTTGAATGTTTAATGCATGTGGATGGAAAGCTGTTACAACTTATGGTCAACTGACTGACATTAAACCAGTTAAGCCATAACTCTATATATTTAATAATATACGTATGCATTACTCTTTCTGTAACTTTCCATAACCATGTATTAATGATCCTTCTCAGTTTGGAAACTGAGTTATTTGCAATTCAAAATAAATATGTTAACAAAATTCCATTAATCGACAATTACGCTTCCAATCAACCTATGATGAAAAAGTTGTCTAATATAATTTGTGTTAACACAGTGACAAAAGTTTCGGTTACTTACAAAACTTTCATCATAACCTAAAACAGCCAACCTAATGTTCATCACTGAAAACTGTTCATAATAAGCCATATGTAGATCAAACCATTACGTCTATAGCACTATAAAAGATAAATATCAACAACGAAACCATAAAACTGGCTACATTACGGTAGTATAGTCGATAAAATTTATTACCGTAGTTCACAGTCAATAAAACTAGGTTAACTGATGTAGTTGTAAAAACTCATTTATTCATCCGCTTATTTCAACTTAATGTACTGACAATGTAATACAAGTATTTCAATGGATTTCGCGCCTCTTATTATCTAATTTATCCAGGGTTTAAATAATCACACGATTTCACACACAAAAATTTCAAAATATAATGCAGAACACATATGCATAGTTAGTGCTTGCGAACGTGTGAGATTATTATCGATAATCAGATAATGGCAGTATACCAGCATTTAGAGGCGTGCTTTCGTGGTAAACTATGTACAAATATGAACCAAATGGTTGAAGAACACGCGTAACTTTAAGTGTACATACAGTAGCAAAAGAAAAGTGACAATTATTCTGATGAAATGATCTATTCTCTTACAATAGACAGTCAAAAGACTGAACTTCAAATAGGTAATGGAACGAAATTAATAATCTTTTTGTTTTGTTTTAAACTGCTCATAGTGTCTTGAAGGCATAGAAATCGCTTTCGTTTTTTGACACCTTGAGACGTAAAAAAAGCTAGGACAAAACTGATGGTTGATAGATTCAGTGAATTAACAATGTTGAGTTTATGTGATTGTTGTATATCTGGGTCAAATCAAACAGCTAAGACACTGTGATGCATGCTAAATCAATGTACGCCTAGACCTGATATGCTAGCATAGATACACACTTGATGGTCCAGAAGCAGTCGAGTGCAGCTAAGGGTGGTAGTAACACGACACTCTGAATTTCGCATCGATGTTCAGAGGTTTGTGAACAAAATTATCGGTTTCAAACATTGTCATACGGTTCAAAATATATATATCAGTGCTGTAACATCTGCTGTTTTTTTCTTCAAATGACTAATGCTCGTTTAGTGTCTAATGCACCATAACTTGTCCTTTTCGTGATATTTTATGACCACACTGAATAACACCATCGAAGTTTACGGATTTTGTTTTCTTCCTTACTATGTTATTCAAAAACAGAGGTAAAGAGGAGTGATACATAATTGCTTCGAATTTTGCATCTTTATCCTTGATTACCTATTATTTAGTATAAACTGGATTTTATAACAGATTTGTCTGAAGGTGGTTGACTTTTAAAACTGCTTTCTTATTCTTATTGAATGTCTCTCTGTAGAGTTTTAAACTTATTCAACTGTGTGTTTTAATATCGCTAAATTTTCAAAATAAACATGGTGTAAGCGAAAAACAGGATAGTTGCCTGAAAAGAATTGGATATAAGCAGACTTACTTTTAAGGCAGTAAATATTTTGTCAAATGGTAAATTTAGTATTTTCTTTCGTCCTTTTTCTGCTAGAATCCGATAATTGTCCATATCGCTATCCGTGGGCATTAGTTTATCTGGAATACCCGGTAGACCATCTACCAAACGTGTGTCTACTTCACTTATAGACTGAGGAGGATCTGGTAAAACGATGGTAGCTAATAACTGGATTAGATGTTGGCCCAAACTCTCGCGTGCTCCAGCATCGAGCCTTCGAACAACAGAAGTGACACTTTCTAGACCTACTACACCTGAAGTATTATTTGTTAAGGCTGAGTCAATCGCAACGCTGTCATCATTAAATGATGATGTGTTATTCAAGAACGTCGAACCTATTAAAAAAACGTTTTAGGATTGAAAGGATTACAAAACAGATGAAAAACACACAATTACAGACATTCATATATGACGGAATAGTAGTTAACAAAATACAGGAATGTATATAAAAGTTCCAGGGAATGTTTATCTACCAATACCACTTGTGACGTCAACAAGATATCCACAGACTAATTCGTATAGCATTGTCCTAATACAACTCATCAACTCACCGAAGAAAAACAACCGAAAATTATCACAAGCAGCTTAGAAGTAAAACTTGCATGCTATGGAACCAACATACTGAACACAAGAAAGGTAGGGAGGATGTGAGACTACACTGACCGAGATAGATACTTTTTTGCGCACACCAATTTACTTACCACAGGGCATCTTGATAATGTAATAATGTTCCTATAAATAGCCAATTGATAAAGTATTTGTGGCCAGACCAATTCAATCGGACCATGCCTTTATATGATGTAGGTCTGCAAGAGTGTAACACCAACCACGTGCAAAATAGTTCCTTAACCTGTGCTACACCTATCATGTAGAAGTTTATTGTCATTTGGTTGTGTAACCCTTGGTGGGAGAAGTAGGACTTGAACCCGTGGCACTGGTTGGGAGTCAAATGAACTAATGAAACCCAGATCCACTGAATGTTGTATCTTAGCAATGCGGAGCTAGTGTACACTTCATACGATCACTGATAACAGATAAAAAGCATTGACTATCCAATGTGCAACATTAATCAACCTACGATAATATAGAAAGAATCTGTTCTCACATATGTATATTTCAACACGGTAAGGATGATAAAGAACGGTCCAAGTACTGTCAAGGCATTCTTTTTCTCATTAACAGGAATAAGGGTCACAACTACAGAGAAATAACGACTGAAGTCTTTATGCTATTATTAAACGCTTCTCAGCGTATGATGCAATCATCGTGTGAGCGATTCTCAGGTTAGGCGATACGTACTAGGTAAGATAGGTAAGTCATTCGATCAGGTTGTGAACCTTCATCGACAAGGGTGGCTAGGACATATGTTGCGTATACCAAACCAACTTCTACTCTGATGTGTACTGTTAGTTGGATTTGGATTAAGTTGGAAAAGGACTTAGGATGGTCACACCCAAAACTTGGAATCGATTCATTGAGTCCCTGACTCTTGGTCTGAGTCGTGTGGATAAGTGTAGACCACCTGACTGGAATCCTCCAGACCACAGGAACAAATGGCCTGGGACAATTTATGTAATGACTGAAAATTGGTTACAGTTGCGTAGATGGATTCACTCTTTGATGTCTTCTAGTGCTTGAACATTTTCACCATTCTTGATTTTCAAGTTTTTCCTCTTCTCATAAACTTTTGTTTACTTAAACATAACTTTCCTACCCACCTGCTTCTCCCACACTGCTGTAAAGCGTGGCAACTTGAACTGAAACAGATGTGTGCGAGGTTCCACATTGATTTTGTCTGTCCGACACAGTTGACATGTGCACAAAAAGTTGATGGCCTTTAACTATGACAATTTTACAGATCAATGAGACAGGAGACTTTTCCTTTCTTTAAGGCTCCTAAATTACTCCGTGGCCACATAAACATATACACCTTATGGTAAATAAAATAAGTTTTCGGAGGTTGTACTGACTGATATCGAAAACTATAACCAGCCGAACATCGTCCATGTTATTATTAATTGTGGAGAATATTATTAAAGACCGTGTTGTCTTTTCTCATACTTACGAACTCAATACGCCTCTAAGAGCATCGGTTTTGACTTGACGTTCGTGTTATTTTGAATTACTTGACCACGATAAACGTGAATGTAACAATGACCATTTAGTCTAACATATTTTCCCTATGAAATGCTTGTGTGAAAATTGTTAAGATTCAAATGATTTAACATTTTGGCAGACTACATGCACAGTTACCTTAGGTACAAAGAAAAACAAATGGTCTTAGTAATTACTATTTCAACCAATACTCCCGATAAAGTTGGGGATTTTTAGCCTGCAGAATTCCAACAAAACCAGCTGCTTTACGTTATTTACCATAGAAATAATCATAAAAATCAAATTATTTGGGTAACAACAATTAAGAAAACAATAATAAATGCAAGATTAAGAAATTGAAGTGAGTGTTGAGTTGACGAATAATCTCTGATTTAACATATTTTCTCCACGAGTATTGGATAAGCGACACTCTAATTTTGCATCTGGCCGCGAAAGCAGGGTTTATCAGCACTGCCTCCTTTTTTTCTTCCGGAACATATCCAATAAGAAAAACCTCAGTGAAGAGATTGCTCAGTGTCCGAAAACAATGACTGTAGATAGTAACCTGCGTGAATTCAGATCTGTTAACTATTCACTCATTAGAGCCGCTAATAAATATAACATGTGCAGCCAGAAAAATCCCCACACATGAAATAACAAGACTGCAATGAAAAACACTTAAACCTCGATATTCAATCTTCAAAACACAGTTACAGTAGGAAATTGTCGAACTAAAGACCAACCTAAACGTTACAGGGAGAAAAACTTAAGTAACACTGATATGTGTGGCACAATAAGATTTCTTATGACAGAAATGTTCTTAACCTGGTGGGAACCGTAGTTTGGGAGTTTAAGTAGTTAAGACAACATCATCCCCACATACAAGAGTACTTCTGGGACCCTAGCAGAGCTACTGGTTATAATTAGCAAAGCCATTTCACCTCCAACAGTCAAATTCTTCGTGATATGACGCTTCACTTGTGCCACTTCTAAACCCACAGGTGCATGTTTGAGAATCAATCAAATATGCATGAAATGCTAGACGAACTCTGAATAATTTCCAGCCTGAAATGTACAAGCCTTGCTACATTTTAATACGTCCGGTGGTGTGTTTTTCACATGCTATGCTAATGTTAAGTTTAAAAACTTGAATCGTCAGGAACCATGTTTATAAGAAGCTTACGAGTCTTCAAACTGGGTTGGTAGAGGAACTTAACAGCATATGCTGCCGTAATTAGGAACATATTTTGACGACCAGCTGTTGTGTGGATGTTTTCATTTTATATTGGCCTAAGAGTAACTTCTAATTCATTTACTCAACTACATGAAAATATATCATAAGTAGACGAAGCCATTCGACAAATGAACCCAGTCAGATGTTCAAAAATGGTACATGCATGTCCATTTCAACTCCTTACGAATTTGAATATTTAAATATAAACAGAAATCTTCAGTAGTTGTAAGGAGCTCGAAAACAATGGAGTGCAAAGTAAAGCACATAAGCGACAAAAAGCATAAGGCAACCTTATCACACTAAAATCAAATATCTTACCCGGTCCTTTCTTTGAAAATTTAGATTCTAAAACTTTCTCACAACCGTTTTCAAGATGTTCCTTGTAGCGGTTCAAACATTGTACTAACAGTCCAGCTTCAAACTGTACCGAATTTTGGGATACGAGGGAAATAGTGGATGTATGTCTTGAAATAACGGTCGTCATTTAGATCCCCAAACAAGCTGAATTTAGTTGCACAGCTACTACAAGCCTAGTTCAAAATGCATCTCACAAACTGCATCGCACCAACACCAAACTACCCGCTTCACGCCTCAAGGACAGGTTCAATATCTAAGGCCCTTTTATGGTTTGCAACGGAACAGAGAAAGGTTTCATTTACCTAGTTTCCATTTTGTGAGTCAGTGATCCGCGGGCTTTTTTCGCTGCTAACCTTTTCATCAATAAATAAAGCAGGAAAAGTAAGGGTTTCAACATCGATGGTGTGAGCGTAGAAAACTGATAGCTTTTGATCTCTCGCGCCTCAATCTTGGGGCTTTTCCTCGGTGTTCGGTTCGGTCCTGCAGTGTAAAAACGGGTCCGTTCTGCTTTCCCACCTTTAGTTTTGGTGAGGTGAGTATATTTGTGGGTTAGTAACTGGAATTTTTAGAGTGGTTATGGAGCTACTGGTTGCTGTCAAGATTAGGGGTCTGTCGTGACTCTTGTCTGTGTAGACACATAAATATGGACGGCGGATAGTGGGGAAAGGTGTACTGGAATTGCATGAAAGGCGAAAGTAGATGGTGTAGAAAGAGTTAGTGGATAATGTCTATCGACGAGAAAGTTGAGTGGTAAGTAGAAAGGAAGTAGTGGTGGGCTAGTGAGATTAATAATTTCATGAGTACGTCCGTGGTAAACCATGAGGAATGACGTGACTGTCCAGCAGTCTTCTGAAGGAACCTACCAGAAAACTGCGGCCAACTCCAGTGATAAGGTACTCCATAGGACACATACTCAACGTGAGGTGAATAGGTCTAGGTGTTCTAGTCTTTCAGAGTATATCTTTCGCTTTATTCTCACAAATGTCCTTGTTGCAGATCTTCGTATTTTTTTCAACGGAACATGAACGTCTCATCATTGTTCGGGGTGCCACCATAATGAAGACCTCTAAGTGCAGCGGTACGTAGTATTTGAGAACTGCTAGAAACAGTTCGGGAGTGACAGCACCAGGCTATCTACTCAGGAAATACTAAGTGGCGCTAGCTACGGCTGCTTCTTCTTTGTAGCTGGAGCTGGTGACAAAACAGTTACAGCTACTCAACACGTATTTGAATTCGGCCGTCCTCGTCTCATAGGCACTTTTCCAGGCTGGAACTCACGCCGTTTTCAGATAATCAGGGTCTAAGTGGTCCTAGGACACTCTATAGTGATGTACAGTCGTCCTCTTTGGTTAATATCGTCCAGATTTTGGTGTAATCGGCAAAGAGGGGGATGAGTAAAGAGATTTTGTGTGGCAGATTGCTGACAAACAGGAGGAACAAAAGTGGTCTCGGGATTGTTCCGTGAAATGCCCCTGACGTCGATGGTCTTCACTCCAACCCTATTCTGTTTACCTTAGTGCAGAACCGCTTATCTTCTAGGTACGCCTCAGAAAAAGAAGGTAAAGGCTCACTTATACCGACCGCCATGATCTTGTGAAGCAGGACCACGGGCAGAACACTGTCAGGTGCCTCAGCTAGTACGAGTACCGGCTTTCTGTTGTCCCAGCTTGACGTCCAGTCGTCCCAGGCAGTCAGCAGCTTCGTGGTACACGAATGACCACTTTCAAAGCCATGCTGAGCAGTACGGATGGTGTTCACTCTGCTAGGGCATTCCCAGATCTCGTCGTATGTCAAGTTTTCTAATGCGTTGGACACGGTGGAGGAGAGGGCGATCGGTCTGTGGCTGCCGAGACTTTTTCTGTCTTCGCACACGAAAAAGAGCAGTAAGACCAGATACTTCCATTCTTTAAGGAGTTTGCATGACTCTAGTGAGTGCTTAAACAGACTGGTTTTGCAAGTAACTCGGTGCAGTTTATTAGCAAAACCGATCTCAGGTTATCATACCCAGGGACTTGCCTGAACGGGGCCCAGATAGTTTCTCTGATACATTCCCCTTTCTGATTAGGATCCGGGAGGGTTATTCTTTGTTCTTAGTTTGACCAGTGTTGCATGGAATAGGTGCAGATTTAATGTCAGTACTAAGTTGAGCTCAGAAGTATGAGCTCGAGAGTCCAGCTATCTCTGAACCATTTGGTACATCTCCATCAGAGAATGTAAAAAGATTTACTCCTTTGGCATTTGTCTTCCTTTTTGACACGAAGCAGTGTAGATTTTTGAGGTTGCTTTGCAACCTTCTCCCCAGTTTCGTCTGATGGATCAACCTGTCGTTGCGGACTCTTATGCTGCAGCAATTAGGATTTTTTTGTGGTTCAAGAACTCAAACTCCCTGAGTGGTGGATGCCCGTTTTTCGGTCTTAGGTAGTCTGTCTGTCCCACACCTTGACAATAAGTTTGTCACTGACATTCGCTCTCCTCAATAGGTAGGTGAATGTTTTGTTCTCACGTTACGAATTTACGGGCGCCATCAAACTGATATGTATCGAAAAATCTACATTTCACGGGTCCTGAATGCCACAAGGATATGTCATCAAACTCTGTCGAAAACATAAGAAGACATACTAGTTAGGTAGCAAACAAGAAAATATCATTTTTCAGCTTATACAGCGTTAAAGTTTAGATAGTAATCCTTATTCTCATGCAATGGATTTAACGTGAGAGACACCAGCTTACAAGCATCGTCAAATTGATAATTCTTGAAAGTTTGCAAAACAGCACTCAGTATTAAATAATCCACATGTCAGGGCAATGATGTGCGCAGTCTTGTTAAAACTTGCTGCAATTCATGAGACAAACATGAATTTTCGTTCCCCATCACACAGATAGGTTCCGCTGTGGGGAACGAAAGCGTGCAATGTTCGAAATTTGCGTTATCAACAACCGATATTGTTAGTCCATTTGCGTAGCTTGTTATTTAGTAACATGACCGTCTACCCATTGTAAAGTTCTTCAGTTTTTAGTTTTGCTAACCACAAAGGATTCATGCATATGATCTGGAGTATCAGCAAAGTATCCACACTTATACAGCCAGGATATGTCTAAATCAACGCATTTCCAGTTCACCATGTTATGCTTAGAAGTGATATAGATGGGTGCCATCAGGAATATTTGCTGTAGTGGATAGAAATAGACGTTGAAATGGTTAATCATCCAAATGGAAAGTGAGGAAGTAATCACCGCGCAGGCTGGTCGTACAATGCTTAGTTCCAGCGAATACTTTGTGGTTACGCATATCAAACGTAGACGTTATACTTAGCCTGCGTCAGGGGCCATGAGTGTGGGTGTTGACGAAGTGACTCACAATAAAACATGAGGTTCATTTTAGGTCACCTTTTCCAGACCGGTTCTAACCCGAGCATGCTACATCTGGGTGTATAGCCCTGACTGGGACCAGAGCCAAAATGTTCTGAAGGTTAATTAATGTCGTGCCCCTTCAACTTTCAGTTTGTCGCTTATACGAAGGCCACCGAGAAAAAATGACCAACATTGTAAAAGTGGGTGAATGCATACCTTATAGAGTAGAGACCCTGATTCAGTACCTTAAAAAATAGGAATAATGCGTCCCAAGAGTTTAATAATAATTATTATTATCCCTGAATATACAGGCACACGCCATTTTTACAGGTATGAATAAGCTTACACACAAATTGCACTCATCTTCACGGAAGGTAATAGGAACCCCTACTCGTTGTCACTGGGAGATATAGGTGCTGTGTGTTCGTATAATGAAACATCCCAGCAGAATAAGTGTGCAGAAAATTCACAGGTTGGACAAGTGACTTAGATTTGATATAAGCTATTTGTTCCAAGAACGTCAAGTCTCTGGAATACCTGATGCCAAGATCTAACACAGCAGACCGTCTAGGTAGCTGTTTCCTACATACCTCGAGGTCAGGGTTATCTTTGCCCATGCTAAGCCAAGGACATTTGTCTTTATCGAATTCAAGGCGGGAAGTGCAAGTTTACACAGCCCCTGTCGGGCAGTATCCAGAGTATTGCACAGTTCATGAGAGTGACGGGTGCATAAAACCTTCAATTTATCGGCGTAAGGGAATGCTTTGCCCTCACTAGAGCAGTTACACACACTGTTGATATAAGTTATCAACAACAAAAGCCGAAAGGCACTACCCTGCGTAACTCCACTAGTTACGCGTTTAGGTTCAAATTGCATGGAGTTAACATCCACGATTTGAGTACGATCCCTGAGAGGTGGTTTTACCCGGCTACGTAGGGGGTTACGAATACCAGTCGACCTTAGCTCATTAAAGAGCATATCATGAGCAGCTGAGGAGCCAGACGAATACCTTACGTCCTATAGTTTTGAAGCTACGATACAAGATATTTCTCGTGGGCTCCTTGTTTCCCCACAAAGATGGAGGACGGGTAGGCAACAGAAAACCACTTTGTGGTCTTCTGTGTAAATAAGAAAAATGGTGCCTCGAAAAATTTTGAAATGAAAAAATACGGTTGGCACATCTTATAAGTTGAATACGAATTCAAATATTCAGGGGACATGACCAATCGACATAATCGTGCTCTCTGTTGCGCCGATGTTTGTTGTAACTGTGCCTTACCAGGCACATCATCAAGAATTTCGATAATTCGACTATCCGCCGGGGTTGTTCTTGCGTTCAGCCTTCGGTAATCATCGGCTGGACGCCAATCGTGGCGGCTAGACGGCTCGCTTTAGGTGCCACAGGTAGACCTGTGGTTGTGACGTGGTGCATAACATTGCTGGTTATGCACGGAAGAGTGTGCTTCGGTTGTCGCAACTCTGGATATTTCTCCAAAACTGCTTGGTAGGGCGCGTCGCCTGATTGTTTGGTTCTAACAATGGCTAAACTCGGACCTACATAGGTGCTGCCGCCAATAGATAGCTTTGTGTTGTTATCTATCAGTCGTCGACGGCGAGCATCTACGAGAAGATCGTAGTGGTTTAGCAAATCTATGCCAACGATGGGCATAGAGACGTCAGCCAGGAGGAAAATCCAGTGGATAGGTTAACGTAAATCCAAGTTGAGGTAGGCATACCATCTCCCAAACGTCACGACTGCCTTGCCGTTGGCTGCTTGGAGACTGAAGGATGGGTCATGATGACGCTCCTTCGTTGGTGGGGGAAGAACACTAACTTCTGCGCCGCTTTCGACGAGATAGCGAACTTTTGTCTTTATATCCGTGACGTAGAGCAAACGGCCGTTTCCGCCGGCTACGGTTGCCGTGATCACGTGCCGGCATAACCGTTTCCCGAGTTTGTGTCCTTGGTTTCTGACATTTTCTGGCTTCGTCTTTGCAAGCATTATGAAACCAGCACCATTCAGGGTTTCCAACCCTGTTAAGTTGAGTTTTGGGGCAACCACAAGAGTTGCTGCGATGAGCTAAGATGCGTTTCTGTGGTGTTCTACGTGAACTAAGACTTCGAGATCGCGGCAACTGTTTAACAGAGTTGCACAGCTTGGTCACCTCTGAATCCTGGCGATCTGGTTTCGCCGCGGACGGAATATACGTTGGAGACGGGTCTGCTGGAAATCTCCAGTATTTTATCTACCGAGGCTGCCAGGTCATCGAGTGGGACTGACTGCAGTGTCACCAACACGGTTCGCACCGGTTGTGGTAGTTTCGAGAGAAATAGTTCTCGGAAGGGGCCATCGTCAAATGTTCGTGCACCCATAACTTCTCGCATGCATGTTAGGACTTCAGTAGCTGAGTGGCTGCCTAGCTCGATGTTACGAAACAATTCGTCTAGGCGCTGGCGATCTGTCAGATAGCTTTTCTTCAAGAGTGCGGCCTTGAGGAGTGCATAAGGATCACTTACTTCAGGATTGAACATGTGTGCGTAACATGTCTATTTAATTCCCGCGATGGTGAACGCATGATGGCAAGAAATCAAGAATGAGGATCTGCTACTCCCTGTTCTCGAAAATCGGCCTCGGCATACAGAAACCATGTTTCTGCATTGTCTGTCCAATATGGCACGAGTTGGGTCGTGTTCGTAGTCGGCTTAACACGAATAAGCTTGGGAGTGTGGTCGGACATGAGAAAGTGTAGTGAATGGATATATAAATGTTATCGAAATGAAAATAATATACAAATATAATACGGAACAGGCTCGCCAATTCAATATTTGTTATTGGTCGGGATATGTGATCACATCGGGCTCACCAATTTAAGATTTGTCCTGGTGCGAACTTGACAGACGCAAAGACCAATCACTAATTATTCGGACTTGTTATATACCCATGAATACATGAACAAGGAAGAACACGATAGTGTAGTCGGATGGAATAGTATATTTAGATGGTTGTGCCACGATACCAGTGCGTTCCAACTAACTGGCTAGAGAGTCGAATACGAGCAGTGCAACGTAACACAACAGCTTGCCAAATGATGAGGATGCTTGACCGGGTGCCCTCAGCTTATCGAGTCCAGTTAAACTATCAAGGTCAGCATCGATGTCGAAATTCGTCAAACCCTAGGCTATTGATTTTGGGGAAGTGTGTGACGCTACAAAGGTTTCAATTGCTCAATAGGTGAGCAGAACGAATTTGGCTCTTTCTTGGTAGGCCAATCACAGTATACAGTCGCGCTCATTGTCGATTATATGAGTATTTCAGCTTGCTTGTTGTTTCTCATCAATACTACCTGCACCGAGTTGTGATTTTCGAGGGAACATTTAAATCATTATTCGTATCTATGATTAGCTTCAAACTGCATGGTTTTTGATAGCGTTTTGATCTGTATCTGGAGTTCTTTGCGTTGTTTTGCGATGTTAGATGGAGTAAAGGATTTTACAGTTAGTTCAACACTTCAGAAAAATTTCAAAGAGTTTGGAAAGGCTCACTTATTTGACAAACTTCCTGAAACTTGTTGGCATTCGGATTGCGGCAGTCCGCAGTGGATTCTCTTGGTTCTGGATAACATTCGTCGCCTGACTTCACTGAAAATACAGTTTCAAGGAGGATTTTCAAGTCCTGAAGTTAAAATCGAAGGGTGGAGTGACGATGAACAGAGCAAGTGTGAGTGTTTAGTTTTTCCTGAAGATAATAATTCAGTTCAAACATTTGACATCCCACTACTTAAAGGATGTTCAAGCTATCGTTTCGTTTTTAACAAGTCTTCAGATCTGTTTGGTCGCATTGTGGTATATGAACTAGAACCTTTCTTTGAGTAAATAATGTCTTTTTCAGTACTTTCCCGAATATATCCCGATGGTTCCTTCTGTACTTTTGTTTACGTTTTTGAGGGTTCTTTTAGTGGTGCAGACAAATGCTCGGGGAACTGAAAGATGAAAAAAGTAAAGAAATTAATTGTTTCATACAGTCAGTCTAAAAGTACGTCTAGTTTGCTGTGTCAAGTTGCAGAACTTCGTAAATCGGCTGTATTCGCACCAAATATCCTTTTTTGATGCTAAAATGTCGTAGTTTCAGTCAGGGTACCTATGAAGTGTTAACCCAATTATTATTTGGGTGAAATTTCGCTTTTGAAGCGTGAATATTGCAGGAGTTTGATTTCGTGTATTTGAAATTTTTGTAAGATGTACGGAACATGTGTATTCGTGAATCGGCAACCCGGTTAGTTAGTGACTAACAGAACAAGACATTTTACTTTCAGTCAGTAAGTCACTATTTCAAATCTAGGATCATGTGCCAAGGTTTTGTTAGCCAGTTAGAATTAGATGCCACTAAGTAGTGAGACTCATTGTCTAGCCTAAACCTGTGTTGTTGAATTGAATTATATAATGATATTACCTAGCAAGGTTTCTGTTAGACTACTTAACTACATGTTTCATAAAAGGAGTTTATGTGTCGCAAATCCATCTTGTTGAAAAATCAACATCTGAAGTATTATTAGTAAATAACTGGAAGGGTTTACTGTCAAGGGTTTTCCGAGTAACTTACCAACACTTTTGTAGGGGATAACACTGACGGCATTTGTCGAAAGTAAAGATCGCTCTTTTTTATTTAAGAAAGATAAGTCAAGCGATACGTAGTTTGGAATAGTGGTACTCAATTAAGATTGTGGTTTAAAACGAGTTCATGAATAACTTCTCAGTACTTTTCTGTTATAAAAAACAACTTTTGTTTTCGATAGCTCATTAAGATCTACACCAAACATTATCAGAATTATTATTTGTCCCTTGGGTTCCTAATGGAACATAGGGCCTCAGTGGCACGTCTCCAGTGCGCTATGTTCTGTGAAATCTTTTGAACCTGGCTCCACGACAGCCCACAAGCTCTCATTTCCTCCTCGCACTATCTCCTCCGTGTCACCCTCGACATTAGCGCCCAACTCGTCGCTTCCCATCGTGGTTCCACTCAAGGGCCTGATGCGTGATGTCCCCAGTCGGCCTTCTCAGTGTATGCCCAATCCATTATCAAAATTACTGTTACAGATTTGTCAAGTAAACAAATGTCTTTCGGTTTCGATTATCTAAGAATCAGATAAGGGAATCAAACATAACTTTTCTTGAATTTCATGCAAGAGTTGTGCTTGAAATCCATTGTTCATCATTGTCGACGACGGTGACTTACTATTACTCTATATTGCAGCCCGGCTCGAGCATTCACGAAAAAGTATGGATGTGTTCTTGTTCAGAAAGTTTTGTAGTGAAATTTTTCGTTGGGTAAATAATCTTGGGGATATGGTGGAGAATGCCTATGGTTTAAAGCAGGAATGTTGGGAGCAACTTACTCCATGAATTTCAAACGTTTTTAAATGTATAGATATCACTAACAGAATAACTTATAAGAATCATTAGAAGTCTTCCAAATTACCACCTAGTGTATTTTTGAGAGACGTTTGATGAGTTCTATTGTTAATACACGTTAATTTTACTGGTTAGGTTTCTAGTATTCACTTTATGGCAAATGAAGGGATGTCATCATGGGACAGTTATGCCGCTCTGATCCGTGGTTTACTGTTGGTTACCTTGGTAAGAGATAATTCTATGCCTTGTACATTCATCCTCATTCTTCCTATAGGTTAATGCAGATGACTGCAATAATTCAAATGAAACATAACTCAATATTTAAAAGTTACTGTGACAAAAATTGTGCACTTCTGATTCCTAATTCAGTGTCTTTTCGGCCTGATACCGAATTGTACGATGGCATTAAAGTAAGTTAGATGAGAGCAGTGACGTTGACAAGGTTAGGAAATAAGAGTTAAACAAGAGCTTCATTGAGTGATTGTAAGCTCCAAAGATACATTTCACTATTTTTTTCATTGCAAGTAAAGAGCATTCGAGCAAACATTCAGATGCTTTGTCAGTTTGGATGTCGAGGTGCATTGGTTCAAGTTGCCACACCTCATAGTAGTATACAAAGAACAAATTGACAGGAAAGATATCAATGTCGACAAAGTTGTGTGAGAGGAGAGATGTAATCAAAGAAAGAATGCATTTGCGCCACTGTGACTTAGTAGGTCTCACCCTACGCAGGAACTATACTTCATTAAAAAAGTAACACAGAACGTCGTTATCAAGGATACGAGTAAAACTTAGACACTCTGGTAAACTTTAATTCTCTTTCAGTTGATTCATTATACGTATTACATAATAAAACAGCATTATTTACTGGCTTATGTTTCACGTGTACTTTTTAGAGCGTATACACTGGTAGGAGATGGTGGGGGATTTGGAACCTCACTTAGGGGCATATTTCAAAAGAGTTGTCACTGAATAGTGCACAAGTTTTCAACATTACAATTACTTATCGTCTAATTAACTGTAGGCATAAGGTTGACATTCAGAAATCGTTTAAATCAGTTGATATACAGGTAAACTCAGCTTTGTGATGTTATGTGGTTAAAACTAAGTTGATATATTCAGGATGAAATAGCCTTTAGTCTTTTCCGTGCCATGGTAACCTTAGGATGATTATGAAGATTATCCACGTTATATTATCATTTTGTAATCTTATATTGTCTACTTTTTTTCAGACTTTTGACCTTATTCCTTGAATTCGACTCGTCCTTTGAGCTAAAGTAAATTGTTCAACTTCCCTATTTGTTGCCTAACTCGATATTGGTTTATTTGTATCTAGAAAACCTCTGTCCAACTTGCTTTGCTATCTTTCCACACACATATTCCCTTTTATTAGTAGTTCTTGTAATGCTAATCATTCGCTTCAGCCGCGTAACATTTATGTCATTTTGTAACCGACAATCTCCAATCTAATCTACTAGGCATGTTAACACTTCTCGCATATTTTTATACTAAAATCGTTTTGATTGTAATCAGCCGATTACAAACTCCAAAATGAAAGGAGTCCATATTTTTTGCTAGAATTCTGACGAGAAATTCCTAGTAATATAGCCAAAAGTGCATGGCACATATTCAGTTCATCCTACCACAATCCTGAGTATATTTTACAGGTTTTTTCCTATCATTTCTTGTCCTGTCTCTTACTAACCTCATAACAGATAAGCAAATGAATATAGAACCTTGTTTACGAATGTGTCACTTCAAATTGCCACACTTCACATCAGTACGTAAAGACGAAATAAAAAGGGGAAGAATGATTTCAGAGTGGACAAAAGTGTATGAATAGAGACGGAATAAATAAACGAAGGTTCGTAGAATAATTCAAAATTTAAAGGATGATAAAGGTTTTGACCGGTTAAAGCCATATCACGCAGAATTTCACACCATTGTTTCCTATCATCATAGATACCCCTTTGTTATCCCTCACCCATGCTGGGACAGTTGTACAAACAATGTAGAGGCGTGATGTAGAGTATTACTAAAAAAGGCGAACCACTTCTTGGGATTATGAATTTGGTGTTACTGAATTTCCTGGAAGAATATATTTACACACTCCGGCCCACCGTCTACTCCAATATGCCATAATGGAGCTAGGTAGGGTTGATGAAAAACTAGCGGTGTCTATATGACGAAATGGCCCCGTTCTATAAATTTTCTGATTATTGGTCTGAGCCATATATGAAAGTGTAGACTGTCTTGATGTGATCTGGAAGATAACTGAAAATTATGACCCAAGACTAAACGATCTGATTTAAGATTGGTCGGACATATGCAGATCACTTTTGAAAATAACTTAATTGGAATTTTGACATCATGAAAATTCATCCCCCCTTCTGTCTTGTGGCTTTTTTTATAGTTGCTGATATTATTTAGTCTCTTTGCATCGATATTACTGTATTGCGTCATCAGCCGAGCTCTCAGATGTGTTAGTGCGAGCTGGGGATCTGTGTGCACTGCCCTAGAGTTCACGATCAGCGCCAGCCGTTTGCGGCCAATATCAGGCTGGTACTATTATTATGATTGGGAGTGGATAGAAGCCTCTTTTTTTCTTCGAACACTCTCATACAACCATGTGTTCGCAGTTTCTCGCTGAAAAATCCTGTTTACCACCTTAACATGATGTAGGTGTCCTCATATAAGTGGAAGAATCGAGGTGGATGTCTTTCACCTAAATTGAGCTGCTTATTACGCGCTATTCACGTAGAGTAATCACGAAACTTTGATCTGACACAGATGAAGCATGTGGGCTTCTAGGTCCTGGAAAGACGATTGATGCATAAATCTATTCTGATTACGGGCTACCGTTTTAGTTACTCCACTTCATTGTCGATTATATCTGACACAAAAGTGTGGTGCAGTGGTTCCCCAAGGACACCAAAGGTCTCAGCGTGGGTACTCAAACAGCACCTTAGCCTTAGCACAAATCGCTATACGGTCAATATTTTAAAGCTTCTACTTAACTTTCTAGCTAACAACCAAGCCTAACTCACTACAAATACTGTATTCGAGTATTGGATTTACTTTTGTTTTCATGTATGAACGGCACTGCCTTTTACTTTATTGTTATTTAACTCAATTACTGTCGATGTATACTGTTGCCCAGGGACATGCACTCAATATCCCAGTGGACTGATTTACATGGCTTCTGCGTCTGCCATCCGAGAAAACACTCAATTCTTGTTTATTCAGAGACCCTGTTGCTGTGGCGTTCGTTTCACTTGGTGTGAGTACTTCACCAGACACTCGAGCTAAAGCTGCGCTAATTTGTTGGAGTTCTTCCTCATATTAGTCTGAAAAAGACTTATATATTTCCACTGAGTTATAAAAAATGGAAGACCTCAGCGAATACAATTGTTTTTAGGTGATATTATACTCAGGGTTACACAGTCGTATTTCAGTATAACTACCATGCATATTTTTCGGTAAAAGGAATATCAGTATTTCTTAAGAAATAGTTCTTTGTAAGTTTTTGTCAGGAAAATAATACAGAGATGAAAGTTACTTTGGATACATGAAAATATTTGGTAACGTGAATAAATAAGTATAAGTTGAAATGAAGAATTTGAGAATGAGTAACAAAGTCAGTAGACAGTTGTCAGTGAGAAATGGAATGAGAAGTTAGTCATTTGGTTGAAAACTTGTAAATGATATCAACATGAAAATGTTAGTTAGGCTTAGAAGTTGGAAAGTCTATGAATTAAGAAGTGAATAAGGAAAGTGAATGGAAAAGATGATTTTGCGTACACAACCGCGTTTCGATTATTGTATTGCCAGATCTTCAACAATGCAAAGTGAGTGTATCTTCACACCCTTAGGAAGATTTCCTCTTTATTTTGGGAACTATTGCAAACGAATCCTCTGGAACTGTATCCGCTGGTAGGTACATGTTCTAACGTGGAGTTATTGATTAGTCAGCGTTGACCTTTGTTGAATCACGCTAGGAAGTGTTGGGGTCGACATTGGACAGTCTGTCTCTGCGTACGGCGTATGTACGTAACTTCACAGGAGCAGGTGACTCGCTGTGCGCACATCGAGGTGGCTAGCAGTGACAATTTCCCATTTTTACGTGAGTTCACCATTGAGCAACTAATATGGACGATTAGCAATATGGCTGCTTTACGATTAAACCGTCCAGCTCGGAGAACACAATGCACGATATTCTTTTGACGGACTTCATTATTCTGCGTTTCATAAGCTCATGTGCTGTATCTCCATTGAACTCCAAATCCAAATGTAGGTTCTTCTCCACACTGATATGAGACTGATCTGTTGCATTCCGATGCAGATTTTTATCTATGAATCTATCCGAATATCCATTCCCTTTGAATGTCGATCTTAAAAGTTGAGTTTTTTCTTAAAAAGGGTCAGGAGTATTAAGTCTCTAGATTAGAGAAAAGATGAAGTGAATAAAGTTTCTTCTTCGGTTGATGCGAGCCCAGCTGCGAAAGTTTATTTCTACATTCAAAGTAGATTTTCGATAAGTACATCTGTTGAATGTCCCATAATCTCTTCTTGTTAACAATGTCTGTAGAAATGGTGTGTTTGAGTGAGATCCCATCTCCATTGTAAATTAGGTCGAGGTTGAGGTTAATCAAAAGTCGCAATGCTTTCCGCAAACCAAAATTTTTTTGCCGCAAACTATGAATGTATGGTCACATCTTTGATCGCATTTAAACTACTTGATAAGTGGGTTGACTATGTTTGTTACCAGTTTGGACGCAAAAATATCTGTTATCATTGGACTCATTGCTCCTCCACTTTTTTGGTGGTAGAAAGTTTTGTTAAAGCTAAATTACACATCAAATGTGAATCTTAAGAAAAGTTCTTCCAGATTTTTTGGCGGTGTACCGACGTTAATTTTATTTGCGTCAGTGCAGTTACATACGAAACAAACTGTTTAAATTAGTGGAACGTTTTTGAGCAGTGAAATAACACCTAATGATAACATAAAATTGTCCAAAACATTCACAGTACGTACGGAATTGACAAACCTGTATGTATGGTATAGTGAATAGTTTGTAGTGACCTGCTGTTGATAAGTTTTCTTCTAGCCCCTAAGTAGGTACGTTGTTGTAGAGGAGCGCGTAGAAGAGTGAATTTAGTGGTGACCACGAAAAGAGGAGCAGAGAAACGAGAGCCTACGACTCTGCAACTGCACAGGATATACTAACATTTAATGATAAAAGATAGTTGACAAACAGTAGAGCTTGGTAACAGATAGATGAGACCACCTTGAAATCGAAACTGAAAAGTGGATGAATAAGTTTTCAAATGCCTTATAAGTTCGAAAACTGCCTTCTGATGGGTTCTACAAGTTAAGGTAACCATTTGGCAACTGAATGACAAGGTAAGCTAGACGTATACGGGACTCTTCATGACGACAAATCAGGTTTATGGGTTTTCGATACTCCGTATAGACGAGAAATATTTGGTTCAGAAGGTCTTAATCAATCACACAGCTCAGGACTGGTGATTAACTCATTTTTCATTCCTTTCAGAATTTCCATCAATCGATGGTCTGTCTTCTCTGTTCTGTCCTTTTCACTAGCTGATTTGGAGAACATCTTTCCATCTGAAAAACGTTTAGACATTTTCTCAATAAGATTTTTTTGTCCACCAGGACCACACAGACACCTTTATCGGGAGTTATTGTGATTTCGCTCTTATACCTTAATTCATTCAGTTGGTCAATGTGATCTTTAGTCAGATTGTAGTGGGCGTTGCTGGTCATAATATATGTAATAGTACGTATTAAGAGGGAGGCAGAAATCACAGGGAATTACCAACAATGGGTAGAGATTCTGCCCAGAAAAACCCAATAGACAACGTAGGCGTATTAAGAGCAAATCAAGATAGAAGCAGAAAACGAAATGAAGCACAGTTTGCGAATGACTGTCTTAGTGCAAGGTGTACAATATTTGATGACTACTATACAAGATGTCAATAATAAACATTCCTTCCTTCATGTCCGTCTTGTCGTTTCCTGCAAGATGAGTAAACTGCTTTGTGTGAGTGTTCAAGAATAGATGAAAACAGTAAAGTAATGTGGATGTTAAGTATTCTAAATGTTTTACAAATAAAGCGACTAGATTATCCGTTTGATAAATAAGATCATCAAAGTGGACTTGACTATGGAGCTTGTTTAGCTTCGATTTACAAGCTTATTTAAGCTTAAGTGATAGAACTTGTAGTTGAACTGGTGAAAGGTTCAACGAAGGCTATTTGAAGACTTATTTCTGCGGTGATGCTCGGAAAATATCTGTGCTGTTTGAACTGAGACTCCTCGTTAGCTTGTTGCTAGCGTTATCTCACCTGCAGTCAAAAATCGAATCCATATGATTCTTGAATTTATTTCTCTCATCATTTGAGAGGCCGTACGGTAAATGCGATCTTTTTATTATGCTTCTATCTAATTCGGGTAGGCAAGATCGGATTTCATCAATATGATTCATCATAAAACGTTTCGGTGTTCATGATTTCGAGCGGATGTGACTGTGACGAAGGAATTTTCAGAAATGTTTAGAGTATTCGTGATCAATGCAGCTTTCCAGAAAACGAATTTCACTCTGCTTATACAATCTTGATAGAGTGACGTAGAAAATCATTTAGTTCCTTCAAAGATCTAAATATTTCATTGAGTCACAAACTAAGAAAATAATCAGCTTGAAGGCCCAATTAGGGTAAGAAGTAATTCACAGAAGGTTAGTGTTTTTTAATCGGTGTGTGCACTTCTTCGCATTGAAGTTCAAGGATGAATTCTGTTATCAAATTAGCAACCTTCTAAATCAAGCACGTGTGACTGGTATCATGCTATCAGCTCAAAACGTGAGTGGTCAGTTGTGTATCTAGGCTCAGATGAAAGTCATTTGGGTGGCCAATGGTTTATAAAGTAGTGGTAAGCCTGCTCGATGCAATGAAAGATCGCTCAGTTCATGCGTTCGAACTTTTAATCTACCGAGATTTAGGCAACCAGGCTGCTATCCGGTGTTATTCACTCACCAGTGTATGAATCTGCACATAGTCGCTGAGTTACATTATCATATTTTACTGTCTTGTCCAGTCCTTGAAAACCGGGTTTATGTGAATTATTTTCATTTTATTGATGCTGCCAATTCATTAAAGCAGGTAGTAAACTGATGTCTAATTCTTTTCCTTACGGATTTCTGAACTTGGTGGTCACAACAAGTAACTAAAGTGAGATCTGTCGGTGATCTTGGAAGTAAATGAAAGCGTTTTTAGCTTGTTCTAGATATCATGTCCTAAGAGCGTGGTATCAATAAATCAAATTGTGAAATATCTGAAATCCTAAGTGGAACATTTCAAAGGCATTTCAACTGGGTTACTGTACTAGAAATTATTATTTAGGTGGCTTATGCTCTGTTTTATTTCAACGGTGAAGCTTAATCGTAGGCGAATGTCCTAGTACTAAAGGACTCGATGACAATAACTTACTACGGGTTCTTTTAGAAGATGGAGATGTTATTCTAGTCAGTTGGTCAAATTGTTCAAGAAGATATGGTTTACTGGTAGTATCTCAAGCTGAAATAAAGCGGTTTTAGTACATACCTTTAAAATTCACTCATGTAGGGTGTGTGTATGTGATTCCTTTGCTTACTTACGTGACTTGCAACCACTGGATCCCTAGTTCGAGCCCCGCTCCACCTACCTAGGTGTGATCACTCAAATAGTATCATCAGTCCCTACATAATAGCTATAACTAGTTACTTATGAACTTGTACATGATTACGGAGTTATATATTAGTGCATGTACACCAGTTGTGTCTAAATTACTGGTAACCAACTTTGGGTTGATTCGGTTTGCTCTCAACAAATTCCGTCATACAACCATGGGCTAATAGCCTACACTATGAAACTCCCGTTCACTGTCTTCATATAAATTGGATTCCCAAAAGAGCCAAAGGATGAGGGTGGATATCCAGCACTGACTACCAGATTGCTAGACATGAAGTAGGACTTGGGAAATCCTGATTCTAAACTACTGGTTCACATCACCTCTCAGATCAAGATAGAACAAATGATGTACAAAACTAGGGTGATTATCGGTAACCATGGGAATGCACTACCCAAAGTTCATGTGCTGCTTTTTAGATTAGACTTCAAGTCCGAAGCATACGCAGTGAACTCTTAAGACAACCACCTGCTTCTGTATGGGTGTCCAAGTCGTATATAAACCTTCACAAACCATGTAACATTTAAAATCATGTTCAAAGGGCCCCTTAGACCTTATTGCAAGGGACCAAGTTTTGTTGCATTACAAACTGTATACAAAGTCATTAATATTACTGTCAACTATTCATTGCATTACTTTAACATTTGAAGTTTGCCATTTCTTCGTTATTACCTTCAAATTTGTTTTCATGAGTATCTTAACTTCTATCAGCTGCTTGTTGGAGGCTGAAATTCTTCTATGTCACTAAATGGGTGCTTTAAAACAGCTCTCCTCCAGTACTTTGTCTGACCCAGATAACCTGAATCTGGATACCGTTTAACCTCGCTGTAGTTTGTAGCTTGTTGCAGATGGAAAAACATACAGATCTGGTTAGTACTTTGGAAAACCCCACTACTGATGTAGGTTGTATCTCAAATACCAAAGTAAAAGTTTGCAGTGAACTGTTTCGAACGACCGTTCGATCCAAAAGTGCGCCTCATGTGTACTTGTTCAGAGACCTCATGACATTGCTATCAGATCTTGCTGGTATTAGTATCGCACTAGGTGTTAGAAGGAAAGCTGTACTGGCTTACTAAATCCTGACTAACATTTTGAGGTTTCAGAAAACAAGGAAAGTAACTGGTAAGTGAAGATATCTCTTCATCACCTTTGCCTATACACCTAACGGACTCGATCCAAGATGTAAAGAAGGATTAACTCTACTATCAGCTAAGTTAGCCTCGGAATCTAGTGCACTTAGTAGTTGTTCCCATGCAAACTGCCAAAATGAACGTACGGGCCAGATATCTAGGATCAGAGAAGAGGTGACTACGTGGCCAGTGAGGATTAACTGGACAATGGAGATTGTCACTTGCGGATTTTCGCGGGTCGCAACCTATTTCTAGCCAGCAGCAACTTCCACACAGTCACCGTTTTTAAGCTAAACTATGTTTTCCCTCGGCCACTCAGATCTAAACTCAAATACATCACATCTCGATTAACTACCGAAGACGCTTCTTTTGTGGAACCCGTCTGGACTCTGATCACTCTTGAGTGTTATGTAAGTTCATGCTGCATTCCGATGGTCATCAAAATCTCTCCCCGAAAGGTCGGTGTAAGCAAATTAGAACCTGCTATGAGTCAAAGGCATAAAGGAAGGAGTTGGAGAGAAGTGGTTGTGTCTTCCAGGAATTTCCTGCTGAACAACACTGAATGTCTAAGAGTTGCATACAACTTTTCAACTCTTTTCGACCTATTCCGATAGACGAGTAGTTTAGTGGGATGCCTAATAACCCTAAATGAAAGATCACATACCACTTACGTAAAGGCAATAAAACTTGGTGATCGAAATATAAGAGTGAGATGAAAATGGTGGTTCTCTCTGGCAACAGCAGGAAACTGCATGTTAGTCTGAAATACAAGAAGTCTGATGTCTGTGAAAAATTCAGAGTTGCTGTTTGTAGATCAACAGACTTTTAAGACAGCTGGAACATTGACTAGGACACTACGGAAAACAATTTAGCCGGTTTAACGATCCAGAGATCGATGTGTCAGTGATCTGTTTTCCTCTAAAGGTTGATACAGATCCAGCGCACGAACAGTGAGTCTAGAAGGAGCTACAAGTAGTAAAATACTATAAAGTAGCCAGCCCAGACAAAGTAATCCCGATTGCTCTTAAGGATGAAAGCGAAATTCTATTCACAGTCTACTAAACTATATCGGGAAGTTGACAGCACATCATCTCTTGGAAATGAAATCATTGTTATACTCATCTATGAAGAGTACCTACTTATTGACCAGTCTTCTTTCTGCATTGGGTCCAAGATACACTGAATGGTCTACTGATTCGAGATGTCATTAAATATAACTAGAGGTCAAAACCCATTGTAACCTAGGCCGCCGCTCTAGGAGTTTGGTTTTCCGTGCTAGCGAACACCTCCCAGGACACGCACAAATTCGTTAGCATCCTCTACTCAGAGAATCTAATTCCCCTTCTTCCCTATAATCTGAAATAATCCTAACAAATTCTCTTAACCTATTTTGTCCTTCTTAGTTTATTTCATCCAGTTGTCATAAAAACTTTTCTATTGTCTTATTAAACTATCATCTTATTGCATTACCTACGTAGTATAATTATTTAGAAAATCAGTCATTATTTTCAATTGAATCCTGGTAATAATTGATTCTATCATGAACGTTCCCACACTATTTTTCTCGTTTGATATCCTCAACTGTATAATATTATTAACAAACTGATAAGCGGAATATCTGTACTGCTGACGCATAATTTCTCAATATGTACATACGACTGAAGTTAGGGAATGGAATATTCTTTGTTCATTCAAATGGCTTTTGAATTGTAATGGTAATTTTTTGATGTTTTATAAGTCCCCGTGTTTTATTTGTTCTGGCTATTACCTTTATTTGCTTCTATTGCCTGTATTCTCCCTTTTCTGATCATAGTCTTGGAACCTTATTCTGAGCCCTTTCTCTTGATGCTTGTGTTCCATCAAATCTGTCTTACGTGAATAAATGAACAAAAGGGAAGCATATCAATAAATTAATGATAATTATGCATTTATGTTAACGAATTTCGTTAATGAACTTTTAGCTAGAGCGTTATCTGATGCATTTTTTAATGCTTGGATGTGACGCCATTTTAATCAAGCTCGAAATGTCACACTTACGGAGGTTGACTTTCTGTGTGCCATCCATCTGTTATTGAATATCATCAGCATTGTTTGTTATTTGTATAACCTTCAATTTCCTGAACATGATAAAGTATTCACAAGGGTGGTTGGTTATATGAGATAGGAGAAACCTAGTGACTGTAATGTTGCCCCTCTTCAAATTCATAAACAAAAGGACTGAGTTAATCATGATGCACAGGATTTGGAGAAATAACTTCATACTTGGTATATCTCTTCTGCGTATGTGGAAAGAATCCTAAGGCAAACTGTGTGATCCTGAAGTAATCTTCTTTTAATCTGGTATTCATCAATTGAAACTTAATACTGAAAAACATTGTGTACATTTAATTGACTGATTTTTGAAGAGAAGGCTACTAGACAAAGATCAAAATAGATTTTTTATGTACAAACCGAAAAGCTGTAACTAATATTGCCTGTATGTAACTCATTTCATCAAAACAAACATTTCTGTCATTATATTGACTATTCATTTTGTTACCTGAGATATAATAAGTGAACCAGCAGTTAGTAGCGCAATAAAATAGCAATCCTAATTTTATTTTCTCCCCTACGGAAGCCTGATTGATTTCTGATAGAGGACTATAACAACAATGGTACCAAAGTACATATCATATCAGTGGATAGTATTTGCACTATAGAAAGTATCCATTTACAATGAAGAAACCTAAAGTCAATGTGTGCATTGTTTTGATTTTAAGTTGGTAAACGATACGCTTGAATGAATGTTTCGATGTTGCAGTTAGAGAACTACTAAGTCGTGAGATGAATAATAATGATAATAAATTTGTTTGGTAAAGGGAATATGCTAATAAGTAATATAAAAATTGAGAAGAAAGTAATTATTTTTAAAGTAGTACTATGACAAGATTGAAGTGACCATCCTTTTCTGTGCTCGCAGACATATGGTTTACTGACAGAAATCTCGTTTGTTTATTCAGATGAAATCATTGTTTCCCAGTAATTTTAAAGAATTGTACAGTAACAATAGCATGTTTGTAGTTTAGGAGATGCTTACTTGCAAATCTTTCAAACATCATTTCGCAAGCATTAAACAATTGAGTAAATACTTAAATAGATGAGTTAAGGGTTGTCTCTTTGTGCCATCTATGTGTTTGCTTCGGTAAACACATTCAAGTTGAAACACAGTTAGAAAATGTCAAAAGTTTGTGCCTCTGCCTTCTTTGATTGTTTCGGTATCCATTAGGTTGGGTTGTGAAACAAATTTGTTATGCTTTTTGTAACTCGATTCCTCATAAAATGTAAGCTGTTCACCTCTTCATACGGTGGGAGCCTAAAATTCATTTCTTAAACAACGGTTAATAGTAGTTATCAGAATGCTATATTATCATACTTTTAAAGTCATCGTAACTGGGAGTAACATATGAACTAATGAAAGGCATTAGTGTTCGACGATCCATTTTTATACAAGATTCTAAGTTGATTTTGTCTGTTTGTTAGCTGACGGTAGCACTAAATGTCATTGAGCATATCCAACAGAAAATAAATGAGCTTAGTGTTCTAACAGGAGAGATAGCATAAATCAGGATGAAATGCTGATAAATAACATAAATATGTCTGTAGTAGTCAAATAAATGGAACTAACAGTTTCTGTACAGATAATTAAGGATTCATATTATCTTTAACTACGGCTACCGAAAGGTGAAAGAGCTTCTAAGGTGGATTTTCAATTCGTCCATCATTTGCTTACAAGAAGACATAGTACTGATATAATATCCAAGAGGTTAGTGCATTGTAGGATGAATTAAGGAATGAATATTTCAACAATAATGTTTTTAATTTTGGTAACGTTTCAAATGATTGATTCCGATGATCACAGGCAGTAGTTTTGCTCGAAATGTATACTACCAACAATAAAAACTTATCATTGTGCGTAATATTCACTACAGATATGTGGATGATCAATTAATCTTCATCGTTGTGTAAAGTGTCTGGCAGTTTTGTAAGCCTGATGATGATTTAACAGTTCATGCATATACAAATATAGGTCGTCTACAAATCAAATTGCAGCTTACTGGACACAAGATTAAGAAGCAGAACAGATGTAGGTTCACACCACTCACTATCTAGTGCAAGGAACCTGTCTTCAAAATCAAGTTGAAAGCCTTCACAGAAGTTGGTGATAGACCACAGTTCAAAATGAACATCCAGAAACTGAAGGACAAAACTATAGAGGACGTCTTCACGTCAGCCATCAGGAAAAAATGGGAGACATTGAGGTATATCCCTGAAGAAATCTGCGTTGCAGAAGACTGAAACTCTTTGAAAGAGATATGGAAAGAAACCTGCATAACCGTCTTAGGAGGGAAGAGGAAACTAGGCAAGGAAGGGATCTCGATGAACACGTGGAAGCTGATGGAGGAAAGGAAGATGGTGAAGCAGAAGATGAACCGGTGCAAGGATGAACAACAAGTAGAGGAACTGAGTACAAAGTATAAAACACTGGAAAAAGAAGCAAAGAAGAGTGGGAGGAAAGACAAAAGACACTTTGATGACACATTGGCAAGTGGAGCAGAACAGGCTGCAGGTAGGAGAGACAGAGACCTGATAACACTATAACAAATAACCAGGTTACTATTTGAGAAAAGAACAACTCAAACGAAACCAATGAAAGATAGTGAAGGAAACCTAGTAAGCATAGAGAGAGGAGAAACAAAGGAAACAACGGGCCGACCACTTCAAAAAAGTCTTGAATCGACCACCACCTGCAACTCATCAAGAAATACCACCATCAACGGCAGAACTATCAGTGAACACAAACTTTTCGACAAAAGCAGAAGTGAAGCTTCAACGCCTTAGTGCTGCTGAGAACTGGGAAAGCAGCAGGGCCAGATAGGAATCCCACCAGAAGCACTGGAAACAGACGCAAGGACCACAGCGGACATGCTCACACCACTATTGTAGAAGGTCTGAAAGGAAGTAAAGGTACCTGGCGATTGGAAGAAGGGTTACCTTGTCATACTCCCGAAGAAGGGAGACCTCAGTGTTTGCAAGAACTGGTGCGGAACCATGCTACACCCCTGTCCACCCAATCTAAATATCAGTCAGCATCATGCTGGAGAGACTAAAAAATGCAATGGATCCAAAACTACGACCGGAACAGGCAGGCTAGCTTCAGGAAGTACAAATCATGTGCGGACCAAATTTCAACGCTTCGCATCATCATAGAACAGAGTATGGAATGGCAGTCAACTCTACACCTCAACTTCATCGACTTTGAGAAGGCCTTTGACAGCCTCGACCGAGAGGTAATTTGGAAGCTGCTTCAATACTATGGAATACCACAAACCTTTATCAATCTCATTCAACAACTATATGAAGATGCCACATGCCAACCAAGTAATTCACAATGGGAAGCTCAGTGATGCTTTTGAAGTGAAGTCAGAAGTAAGATAAGGCTACCTACTACCACCGATGACCTTCCTCATTGTGGTCGACTGGACTGGATTATGCAGCAAACCGTGAGGAGCGAGAAGAGGGGGATACGCTGGTTGGACAGATGGAAAAATCCTAGAATATTTGGATTTCGCCGATGATGAATTATGTCCAATGTCGCATAAACTTGAAGATGTACAGGTGAAAACTAACAAGTTGACAGAAGAGGCGAGGCAGCCAGGACGGAACTTCAAGTGAAGGTAGAGAAGACAGAGGTGATGAAGATACTTAACTAACTAGGAAGCATCATTTCAACTATAGACAGCACAGATGAGAATGTCAAAACCAGGATCGGAGAAGCAAGACAGGCTTTCACTAATTTGAAATCAGTGTGGAGATCTACTGCACTTAGCATGTGGAACAAGATCCGGATTTTCAACAACAACGTCAAGTTAGTGCTGCCGTATGATGGTTGAGAGAGTTGGTGCGTTACGAAAGGCATTTCCAACAAACTACAGATATTCATCAACAACTGCCTACGCTGGCTCGTACTGAAGATCAGATGGCCAGAAAGAATTAGCAACAAGGAACTGTGGCCTGGCAACGAGCCAACCAAGAACCTATCACCCAAAAGATATGCAGAAGAAAGTGGAGATGGATTGGATAGGGCATACACTGAGAAGGCCAACTGGGGACATCACGCGTCAGGCCAGTACCTCGAGTGGAAACCCCATAGAAAGTAACGAGTTGGATGTCCGAGGGTGACATGGAGGAGATCGTGCGAGGAGGAGATGAGAGCTTGTGGGCTGTCTTGGAGCCAGGTTCAAAGGATTTCAGAGAACGGAGCGCATTGTAGACGTGCTACTGAAGCCCTATGTCCCATTAGGAACCCAAGGGACAAATAATAATAAAAGGATATGTTGGATATTGTTACACTGATGGCTTATCAGGTGATATATGGTCAGGTGCTGGAAGAGATCAGATGATAGTGTCAGGAATATTTACAAGTAACTCAAGTTGTGCCGAATATTATTAGTAAGTCTTCTTTATCCCTCTTCTTTTTCAGTTTGCAGGTTTGATTGGTTTTTAAGGTAGTATTCATCACATACTCACAGCACTTAAATAATTACTGAGAAGCTCAAAGCTATTTCATTTTAGTATTGGACGCCTCAACAGTTTACACTCACGACCTACTTTATGCCAGAAGAGGTCTCAAAAACATCACGAAATCCAGGCTAAAACAGAAGCGTAATATAACAATATGTTAAAGCCATGACTGGCGGCAAGTATTTTCGCTACTTGGTCAATAATTTTTTGTACACTTTTATGTTACTTATAAGTATGAACATATCCTGACTAACAATGAAATATACGGTTCGAAATAACTTGGACACCTAGTTAATATGACTCATCGTTCATAAGGCGCATTTCACTTATGCAATCCCAGAGTAGTACACAAAAACAAAATAAACAAATGTTTTGTATTATTCCTTTAATACTCTACTCCGGGATTGCACAAGTAAAATAAACCTCGTACGACGAACTACTTGTGAGTAGTTTGAATTTAAAGGGACAGTTTTGTGCATTTTAAACATTTTGCTTCCTCTCTTATAAATGCTGATAAACATAATATAGAAATGATCGGTATAATAAAGTCAGCATTCAGGACTAGACAACATGAAATCGGTTATTCTCTGGTGACCAACCAGTATTTCTAGTTTGGTTTAATAGGGAGTCAACCACGGGCTAAATAGCTCGTTAAGGTATTTGACTGCAACACTGGGTGATATGGACTGGAATTCCACAAGGGATAAGAATCCCTTTGGGGTTGTAGATATGCCTTACTGACGAGTGAGATTAAGCACGAAATCCAGGTCTAGGGCTCATGTTGACTGTCTCCAACTCTCAAAATGTGCTTATTTTGTGGAATTTCAGTTTTTATTTCTCTTGTGATAGTAAAACTTGATGAAGTACACAGTAACAGACTATTATTTGCTGCATATTTTAAGTTTAACTGTTTGCTAGTAAGCGTGTTATACTAGATTGAATTATTCGACCTTTGTTGGTGTATGGGCTCCTATTCGGATGCGTCGATAATGCCTGAATATTTATTATGATGATTTACTTGGTTGTGGCTAACAAAGTATTCCAGGACACGCATGGCCTAGTGGATAACGCTTTGGGGGGTTGAAGCGTTGGAAATGACGTCCGATTCTCAGTGGGAACAACACTCACTGGGGTGCAGGTATATCCAGCTGAAGAGTCTCGAATAGGAAGAAACGTGCGTTCTGCATTCCTCTGTTAGCCCCTTCCGGATAAATTAACATAATAGAATTAACTGCTTGTAATCCTTTCAAAGTAATTACGCAACTCCTAAACTTCCTTTCAGTAGTTCAACTGCTCTTCGTTTTTCCATTTCATTGGCAGGGGAAGTTACCAAATATCTGCAGTGCGCGATAAATCATTAGTGGCACATGTGTTGATTCGATGAACAAAAATTTTTTCGAAGTTAATTCAGTGAACTATCAAGAAAATGTATATTCTGACTCCATAAGTATTAAGTAGCTTTGAAGATGCATTTGAAATCTTTATACTTCCGGATAAATTTTGCTCAAAATAAAGCAATATGCATTCTCTTTATGCAGCATAGTTTTTATTCAGTACGACGCCATTCACGTAAATTTTCGATTTGTTTTTGTGTTGATATCTGGTTCTATAGCAGTTACGACTCATGTTCAAGATCTAGTGTTATTGCTTTATGTGTACTGTTGTAATTCAACATTCACAGTCAATCTGATTTTACATACAAACTACGACAATATAAATATTTCGACACCCAAATTTAACTGACCATCAAAGGGTAGTACATGACTGGTTGCTGGGGGCGTTGAGCGCAAACTCTATGCATAAGAGAGGGTTTAGTTTCCTATTGTGTTCATTTTTGGGGATTATTTTATTTCTCACCAGACACAAGCTTCTATACTTGCTTAGTTTATGCTGATTAGTTGTCAGATTATTGTCAAATACACGTTTATTTCTAAAACAGAGTGATTTTGCTTGTTGAAAGTTCCATCAACTTTCACTATCAAAACACCAACGCTCTGTGAAATAACTTATATAAATAATTATCCTGAATGGCTTTCATGCGAGGGAAACAGGCTGTTATACCAGCATACTTTCTATCCAACATGATCTGATCAATGAAGAATTTCAAGGTAATTTGAAAACTCAACACTTGTGTGGATGGTTGATTACTATCCAAATTGCTAGAGATTCAGACTGAAAACTCAGATTATACGGTTATCCATCGATAAAAGTTTTAGAATCGAACAATTAGAAATATAAGTTTTGTAAACTGATTGGGAATGAATGTACTGCATAAAAGTATAAGCCAACAAACTTCCAATATTAGTTTAAAACAATAGGTTTTCATTCCGAAAATGATCTGATACTATGCATTACTATCTATGATGAACTTATTTACATCAAATCAAAACAGAGATTTGCAGCGTTAGGTGAAATCGGAAAAGACCTTCAACAATGTCATTTCACTGTTACTAAATAAATACTTCAGTTCTGAAGTTTGTGGAGATTTATTTATTCATTTCAGGTTGGTATTCATCAATGGACTGACATCAGTTGAAGAAACACTGGAAACCTGGGAGCACTGGACACTTGTTTTGTCCTAGTAGAGAACTCCTCAAGAGTGCGCACCCATGACTCCACCCAGCCAGGGATTGAACCAAGGAACTTTAAGTTCAGTGGCCAGCACGTTACCATTGAGCTACTGGGTGGGAATCCAGTGGTCCACATTTCCTTCTTCTATCTGTCCACGATATAGGACGACCTCTATCCAATGTCATCGTTCAGTCGCTGTCCTCATATCCATGATGAATACAAACTTGAAATACTTTTTGATTTATATTCCATCTTCATAAAAATTCAAGGATTATAGTATTGGAGATTTTATTTATATTCAAACAAAAATAATTTTCAGAAATGAAAAGAACCAGGGAGGACTTAATGAACAGTTGAAACTTCTGAAAGACAGAAGAATATTAACCATAAGAAGGTGCTGTGGGATAGGCCCATACTGAAATGCATTTTAGGAAAACTTAATGAAGTAACTGAACACATCTTCCACTTCTCCTAGCTTACAGAATACTCACTTCGGAACCCGGTATCCACGGTAATGATGAAACATCTGATTGCCTATCGAACTGTATGTTGTACAGCAGTCGTTTCTAAGTGGTTGTAAAATATTACGATTGAACATGAATCAAACTAGGCAACTATGTAGTTTGAGGTTTGTTGGCACTTTACTTATTTCAGCAAAGTATTCATCATGGACTTACGGCAGTTGGAGAACCACTGAAAACCTAGGAGCATCGGATACCTATTTCATTCTAGTATCGAACTTCTCAACAGTTCACACTTACCACCCTACCAGGGATCGAGATGGATGTCCCGAAGTTGTGATGAGAAGCCGTGACCTGTAGGGTCAACTAGTCGAAGGCCAAGTGGATGCCAACTGAAGATGTTGGTGGATAGCCTTGCTATGTCTCGAATTGACAGGAGTAAGGAAATAAACCATTAAACTCTGACTCAGCTGTTGAATGGCTAACACATTTCCTGCGAAACCTAGTCTCGACTTCGTGAGTGAGAACTGTTGAAGACCTCGATAGTAGTGTGGAACACCAGTCCAGCCTTCCTGTGGTTCTTTAGCTGATGTTACCCCGTGATGAATACTACTATGCAACTATGTGTTCCCGACCATAACTGTATTCGCAGCACTGTTTGAGTGTGTTGGAATCACATGATGAGCAAACTTCAAACCAGAAGTGCAGTTTTTGGCAATAGTTGCAAGCCATCTAATTTGATTGTTAGCTAGCATTAAATGAGATGTCTGAGACATGCATTACGTAAACCGAATCATTGTTAAACGCAGAATGTGATGCTGATCGGAGTAAAGTCATATTTAAAAAGAACGGAGGGTGGTCACGGCAAGACACACTGATCTGTAAGTTTATTTACTGTTTGTATAAACTGTGTGGGAATGTGTAAGCTACGTAGATGCAATGCATGAGCTGGGGTTATTTCATAATTGAAGGTAAGATGTTTCCAAGTCGACAGCAGTGATCTAGATAGTCACTCTGAATCGTTTTAAATTCTTGGGTATTTTTGATTTCCACGAATGACATCCTTTTTCTTTCTATATTGCAATATGTATATAATTCTGTTGATCTTCTCTTTCTTTCTTTCTTTCTATGTTGTTGTGAAGTGTAATAAAGGAAATCACTGAACTATATGATTGGTTCTATGTTATCATGGATTCAACGTTTCCGAGATCAAGAATATTAATGCCAACCATTGCTATTTCATGACTCGCGGACTATTACAGATCCTTGAAGTGAACTGTTGCCGGAAACAGTATTTTTTGACGTATAAATAATGAATTTGACCGAAGGAAGTTACGTATTCTCTCCATAGTATCATATTTGCACAGGACAAAACTAGTCGAAACTACTCGGATCCTTGTAGTGAGCTTAAGAGGATTTCTTTCTCAGTGTAAAAAACTGTCTGTAGATGCAGTTGGTGAGTCGTTCAGTCTGCTTTTATTTTCCTGTCTCTGCATTGGCTGCTGATTTAAGAATGAAACTGTGAGTTTGATTGACACTGCGGTGTAGGTAGAACAAGTGAATGGGCAAATTTTGGGGGAAACTGTTCAGGTTAAACACTTCATCGCATATATTTTTATTGTGTTGATAAAACTGAGATCACCATACAAATTCACCAAGAACATCATTAATATCATACGCCATCAAGTTGTCCGTCAACAGCTAGCCACTTTAATTTGGAACAAAAAGTAATAATAGTGCGTTTTATATTTCTCACATTGACAAGGTCATCTGATACTTAATGCAGAATATTTCTTTCCGTTTCTAGTTTATACCCAATTCATCCGCTTCTAGACTATCCCTTGCGCTCAGTCAATGACTTGTCATGGATCAACATTATGATCAGACTACATTCTTATAACATATCAAATATGAACTCAGGTATATAACTCGTTTGGCTGCTTCTGTGTACATCTACCAGTTCACCTGCTCTTGTGGAGCAAGGTACATCGGTCGTAGCCAGAGAATGCTTTTTACACGTATACGAGAACATGTTTCTGCTTGGTTTTATAAAGGTGAAAGTCTGTTAGAAGTTCGATTCTAGAACACTCGGTTGATTTCCAACACTGAACAAACCTAGACAATGACTTTAAAATTATTTATCAAATTCGCTCAAACCTCCCACGTTTTCTTCGCTTTCAACTCCTTAAAACAGCGGAGGCTTTAGCTATTCATGAACTAAAACCTGATCTGTGTGTACAAAGAAGTATGTATATCATGACCGTAACATTTCCCCACCCCATTAACTTCCTCTACCCCTTTGTTAATTTAACCTTTGTATTCTTCATTTATCTCTACTATTGTTATTACAATTGCCTTCACTTTGATTAGTTTCCGGTGTTATTTCACTTAATCGTCTTAATGTTTTTAGAAAACAATGATTTCATCTTGACCAACTTGTCCAATACTTAATTGACTTATCACTCTCATCTTTTTTTTCCACCCCCTTTTGAGTTATATATACGTTCTATGAACCATTCCACATATTACCTAATCTACTTTGTTATCATTCACACATCAATTATTATCATTATCACAAATGCCAATGTCATCATCCGCTCTATTATTATTGTCATCATCATCATCATCATATATTGTTTAGCTTTCCACATGGGATATAATTTTTCAAACATCATATATATACGATTGTACAGCTTGAAAACAAATTCGTCGTAAAAAGTCTCTTCACTGAATATCTTGTTTTTTTCTGTTACAATGGGAATTATTAAGTTACTGAAGAAATTTTTTCACAATTACATTCTCCTTCTGGGGATTTTTGAAGAAAATAGAGTTAAATGAAGTTACTTTAAGTGACTGACCTGACAAATTGTTAGTGTTACCAATTAAAAATGAATTATAAGTTGTTTGCGAAAATTCCAAGTACTGTATTATAAAAATGTAAGCAGTACGTTAAAATAAAGAAAAATAGTTGATTCATACTGCTGATCAGACAACTACTAGGTAATTTCCTTGATTGAGCTATGTTTTCTTCAATCCACCTTGTATCAATGAATACTTAAAGCAATAACCGTAAGTTATGGACCAGTCCACCGAAGTCTAATCATATTTTACACTAGGATCACTAAATACAGATACGAACATTCTCTTCTCCTTCAACAACTGAACTAAAATGCTTATCTTTTAGTAGTCGTCACTCTCGACGTCATAACGAATTAAGTGTAGTGTTATGAACTTTTTAACACATAACGATTTGCCTGTTTATTTTGTATCTACGAGCTAACATGATCCAGCTTTCGTATTGTGTTGCTTCCAAAATGCATTAAGTCTCGCTACAAACAAAGATCTTTGCGGTTTTTCCTGCTTCTCATTTTTTCTCTAGCTTATATCCATTCATCAGGAAACCAGTCAGGTCTCTATCAACTTCTAAGTTGGATAAGACAACCACCTAAAACTTTCGGAGGAGAAGGAACATTACAAACTGATTATCATGTATATTCATAAATTTTAGGTAGAATTACACAATCTGAATGAATGGTTATTAACATTCTTTATCTGCATCACATATTAGAACAAGACATATAAGCGAATAATATTGTTTTCAATTAGATACTCTTCAGGCTTTACTCTGATACAAATAGCTTATATATATATATATATATAAACCAATCATGTAGATTTGCCGATTGATGTGATAAATGTTTAATATAACGATGGAGATAATAAAAATAATAATAATGAAATTGATAGGACGAAACAGCTGTCCAGTGCTCCCAGGTTTCCTTTGTTCCTCCAACTGATGTCAGTCTTCGATGAATAACAACTTGAAAAGTGATAACGTTGATTAAAGCATATGAAATATAGATGATAATAATGATAAGAACCAAGAAAGCAGCATGAAAATGTAGACACTCCGATAATCAAAATGGGTCAAAAGCTTGTGAAAATAAAAGTTGCGTAATAGTGAAGGGCGAGGTAAGTGGATAAACAAAGCCTAGACAAATACAGCAAGTATACGAAAGGGGTGAAGAATAAGAAAAGGGGTAGGGAAAAATAATGATAAAAACTGAATGACAGAGTCATTAACTAAGCATTCCCTGCCCAAGGGAGAGATAACGGATGTACAAACTTCTTCTGGACACAAAAGCTAGGATTATTAGCTCGAATTCCCACAGCTTCTGTTATGTGTAGCAGACGAGTTTGAATACCTTTCGAAAGATGAGATGGTATACGGTGTATAATCGTGAAAGCAATGTTCTTATCTACCGAGTGACCACCATCAACGAGGTGAGATAAAACTGAGCTTCTGATAGATTTTATGTCCCTTCCCCAACCATGAAGGCAGATGCTCAGTAAAACGTTTGTTAAGTTGTCTAGTAGTACGCCCTATATAGCTTTCTCCATAGGAGCGGTTAAAATTGTAAATACATATAGAAATGGCAAAACTAGATAACTTATCTTTTATCTGAGCAGTAACAGTTGGTCGACTGGAAAATGATAGACAAAGGTGTGCGGCGTAGTAGGTCCTTTTAATGGCTCTAGAGAGTCTTTGGTATAAAACTTCTCCAGCCACATCCCCATTGAGTTGCAATTTTATAAATAAGGGTTTCTTTTGTATGGTAATAGTACCAGGTTTGTTCTCCATGGCTTTGTCCATGTGTATTTTTATGAAACTGTTATGGTAATCCATTTCAACTAATGAATTACGATATAATCTAACTCCTTCAGTACTTGATCATCCGAACACATTTTTCGTGCTCTGTTACTGAGGCTTTTGACCAGGTTTGCTTTGTATCGAATTGGTACATGACTAATAAAATGTGTATACTGACTTATGGATGTGGTCTTCCTATAAACACATCTACTGAGTGAGCCATCTTCTCTTCTGCTTAGCAAGGCATCCAAGAAGTGTAGTTTACTGGCATTTTCTTCCTCACAAGTGAAAGTGCGTAAAGGGTGCACTTCAATAAATTTTCTTAACACTTCGTTTGTATGCACATTCTGATCCAGGATAACGAATATGTCGTCAATATAACGGTGATACATAGTCATCTCCTTAATGACCTCTTTCAATGCTCCATTCTCCAGTTTGGCAAGAAATGTCTGCTAAAATCGAGCCGAGTGGTGAACCCATAGCTATCCCATCAATCTGTTTATAATGAGAGCTATTGAAGACAAAAAGTACATTCATAGTACATTTAAGAAGCAGTTACTTGAGGATGTGTATAGCAATCCCGACGTTGATTTGCCTTTCCGACATTTGTTGACAGACAAACTCTATCGTCTCCAGTAATGGCACATTAGTGAATAATGATGAGATATCAAGCGACATCATATGTTTTCCGTTTACATTCACAATATCTAGCTTAGAAATAAATTCGAAGACGTCTTTTACACTGTGGTTAACTAATTCTTTGTGTAAGGGATCTAAAATCCTTACTAGACATTTAGCAACTGCGTGGCATGGGGAGTTGGACATGTCTAAAACTCGACGAAGAGGCAGTCCAGGCTTGTGTACTTTAGGCAGACCATCCAACTGATGACAATCCATGGTAAATACCCACTTGAAAACAAATGGAACCGTTTGATTGCATTTAATATTATCGATATAATTTATAATAACGTATAAAATGGTAAACATTATTGTTTCATATTCAATATTGAAATGTTGTAAACATCAGCATTCGGATAATCGAAACCCCTCCGTGAGTGGCATTGTTGACACTCAATTCTACCCCTACATATAGGTTGTGTCTAAAGTTGATATTGTAATGTAAACAACGTTTCACACTTTTTACTGTGATATTGGTCGATAAGAGAACTTTACATTAACATGATTGGATGTAGAAAATATTGTTTACATGATGATGTTCACATAATGCGCAAGTATATCTGAATGTGAAGTAGAAAAATCATACTTTTTTCATACAATATGAACGAGTGGTTTTTTTTTTAGCATAAAAGTGACTATATTCAGGCCAATATAAAAGTATAGTCACATGATTTGCTGTCTTCTAAGTCATGTGTAAACCTGATAACTAATGAACAGTGAACAAAGAAACGGCACTGCGAAAACCATAACATCCCAGTGAATGTGATGGAAAAACAGAATAAAAATCCATTTTTGTAGTTTATTTATTGGTTTACAGCGGAATCCAGGACGCGCGTTTCGTCCTGTTCGGGACTCGTCAGACTGATGCATCTGCAACCCAGGAAGTGATAGTGTTCTTACTGGGGCTCGAACTGGAAAACCATCACTTCAATAACCGAAGTATTATCCACTGGGCCACTCAGATACGACAGCCACCTCTTGGGAAATGGGTATCAGCTGTTGTTTTGCTATACTTGCAACTTCTGGTTGCAAAATTAGGGTGCAGGTACACCCAGCTGACGAGTTCCAAATAGGTAGAAACATGCATCCTAGATCCCACACTTAGCTACCAAGTAAACTACATCCTAATGAATATTCAGACAGTGTCTATGCATCTATGTTAGAACCCATCTGCTAACAGAGGTCGAGCAATTCGACCCAGTATATCAACGGGAAGTTACAAGTATCAATAAACGAAAATTCGTTCATTTCACCATGACTTTTTTTATTTCTGAGTTACTCAGATCCAGTAGGTGTAATACAAAATAGAACAACTTGGAACACAAGAGTCATTTTGGTAGTATATTAGTGATTGGAAATACACCGGAAAGACTGAAATGCATCAGTAGCTGAAATCACTCATAATTCACAAGTTACCACGTTTTATTTATCCAAGATTGAACTCCTACAATCTTTTTTTTGGATACATATTTATACTGTTTCTCGTCTGAATTTATGTTCTTGTTCGATATTTACTAACGAATCGTACTTTAGTAGTATGTAGTGGAGGTTCTTGGCACCAAAATACCATTGGGCTTGAAATAAACAATAATCTCCTAAAGTGTTGATGCGTACTATTAACCTTGTAAGTTTTGTTTCAGTGTGTAGGTATGCAATCATGGATCGCCGGAATTTCGCGTCTGTTGTATGCCAGTGAACAATGACATCATCAGAGTCAGTAACCTCATCATCATCATCATCATCATTATCAACATAGGACCAGGCATTACTGCGTAACGGTCCGAGTTGCCACACCTCATATCAGCACATCAAGTAAAAAGGTAGTGAGGTGAAGGATGAAGATAAGTGAATGCAGTCAAAAGAAATATAAAGTACGAGAAGAAAGGAAAGAGGAGTGACAAAATAGTGAGATTCGGTATAGCGTTGTTAAGATGAGGATAATGTGTGTATACATCTGCGCCACTGACTTCGGTTCTGAGCCATATCACCTAGGGTCTCCAACCACTGGTTCCTCTTGTCCCGTGGACCCCAACCACCTAGTCTGCATCGTCCTACATGGCTTAAACCAACAGTCAGAGACTTCATACATTGGTGCCATGTTTTAGTCTGGCCACCTCGGGCCTTTTTCCAGCCTGAACCCACCTCAGCCAACATTGTGTGACGAGGCAATCGGTGACTAGGCATACGTAGTACGTGTCCCAACCATCTCAGTCGATGAAGGTTCACAACCTCGTCGACTGACTTACCTCTTCTCCCTAAAACTCTACACCTAACTTCTGCATTACTCACATGGTGACACCACGGAATACGTCCTATACTACGAAGGCAACGGTGGTCAAATACCTGTAACCTTCTCATGTCTTCCACTTTCAATGGCCATGTTTCACAGCCATACAGTAGAACAGAGCGGACTGCTGTGCAGTACACGCGACCCTTAATAGACAAACGAATATCACGGCGGCGCCATAGGTGGCGCAAATTGGCAAAAGCCAATCGAGCCTTTTGTATCCGTGCAGAAATCTCATCGGCAACTAACCCACCGGGTTGATCCTACTTCCCAGGTAAGTGAAGTGGTCAACACACTCAACCACTTCACTCTCTATTGTTAACCGCGGTACCGCTGAAGACCAGTCCTGGAGCAAAAATTTGCATTTGGGTGGTGAAAATCGCATCCCAAACATTCTCAAATTCCCACTCAAAGTGTTCAGAAGACTCTGCATCTTGTCAGCGTCTTCACCTAACAGGACTATGTCATCTGCATATTCTAGATCTAAGGAAAATTCACCTGTGATCCGGTCAACGTCTTTGTAATTAGGTGACGAGAGGGAAACCTCCATAAGAATATCTATGATAAAATTAAATAAGAATGGGGATAGTGGGCATCCTTGACGGACACCACTTGATGAGTATAGCTCCCTGGACAACTCACCATAGGCTCTAACATGCCCACAAGTGTTCGAGTAGAGAGCTTTCAATAAGGTGATGTACTTACTAGGCACGCCTTTCAGTGACAGACACTGCCATAAGACTTCTCGATCAACGGAGTCAAATGCCGCCTTCAGGTCGAGAAATACAGCTATTGTCGGGCGTCTGTAAGCATGCCTATGTTCCAGGACCTGGCGCAGTGTGAATATTTGGTCGATACATCCACGGCCAGGTCTAAAGCCTGCCTGGTTTTCTCGGGCTTGCTGTTCCCGAGCTCCACTCAGGCGTCGGAGAATTATAGAACTTAGGATCTTAGACACTATGTTTGTCAGGCTGATTCCTCAGTAACCTAGCCGTATAACATATAACATTCTCTTAGAAATAATTCTCAACTGCATACTAAAGAATATACTGCTCTTTAACCACTTTTAACTATCTTAACAGCTCTTTTCATTTGTCTTTATTACCAGTACTTACACGTCGGTAAGGTACTGAATGCAGTGGTATTCACTGAAATAATTTATCTAAAACTGGCTGAGAGTTTGTTGATAGCAACACCACTAGTAACTGACAAGTACTTGAGCCAACAAGAACAACTGGATGAACATTGCAGATAGCAATAAGATCCACCTGGACCGCAATTACTAAGTATATGACTATGAACAGATTTTTAATAAATGCTTCAGACAATTATTTATTCATTATGACAATATTTCAGGCATTAGATGATCACATTGTCAGTTGAAATGTTAAAACATGATTCGTTTTGCAATTAGAATATAGTCTGACATTCTTACTAACCTTACCACTAGTGTCTTTTGAACTAGCTTTGCTAACGTTGTCTTCATATTGATTCATCCCTTATCTGTATGTGATGTCAGTCAGAAACAACAAGGGACCTGATGTTACCGAATAGCGTTGCAAGTTACCACGCCTTATATCAGTACATTAAGCGAGAATGCACCAAGATAAAAAAGGAAAATAAACGAAAAAGTAGTAGAAACAGTTGGAGACTTCATGGACTAGTGCCATATTGTCTGATCGCCATTAACTTTTTTCTAACCTAAACCTATTTCAGATAATTAATGGTGGGGAAGACGCCTACAAGGCGTGTGTAACATGTCCCGGTCAGCTACGTCAGGCGATGAAGGTTCACAATCGCACTAACTGACTTCTTTCTACTGCCTGGAACTCTAAATATGAATCTAGTTTACTGACGTCGGTAACACTATGATACAATCTATAGCAAGAAGCCAACGCTGACTGAGCAATTTAGGCTTTTTCATTTTCTCTAACCTCTACGACCATGATTCACAGCCATATGGCAGTATATTACACTTGACCCCTAATAAGCTGTCGGATATCGTGGCGGCCTCATACATGGTACAGTTTGACAAAGGTCAAATAAGCCTGTTGTATTCGCGCACACCGTAACATCTAACACGCCCTTGAATGTTCAAATACACGGTCTTCAACACGGAGAGACTACCAATTAATTTGCGTCTTATATTTAACCTGAAAGACTGGCATGATTTTCTAGAAACTTATGGGATATGCAGCACGTGACTGCTTACGAATTCTACTCCATTCTTATGGAAAATCTCCCCACTTCCTGCACAGTTACCCAAATGTCCTAAGTCAAATTACTGGTATTATCCTAAGCTCACCTTTCAGATAAAAGAACATGCTTATCTTACTAACAATCAAGAATCCATGTACAAAATTCTCAAAATTGGAAAAGAATAAATTAGTCGATAGGAGGAACTTTCTTTGAAGTCTCAGGATCCCATGAAGCACAAAGTTTCTTAACGCCTTATCAAAATATCTTACCAATCACCGGGATTTCACTCAAGCATATGAGAGAAATCACCGTTTCAATGAGACTGTTCACTACATTCACACATAGTATTGTGCAGTTTTTCTTCGTTATTTTAATTAGACTTAAGCTATGAAGTTAAACTGTTCTATTACGAGTGGTGCTAAGCATTCATAAACCGTACAATTTCTGCTAATTTTGTATTGAGTAGTTGATATTCACTTTTACACTGCCTAATTAGTAAATTTCTTCATACTCAATGAAAACCGACTTCAATGCCTGTATATCGTGGTTCTATTTTCAAACTGACTAATCAAAACTATAAGACTATCACCATACAGCTTTTCTTCATAAAATGTAAGGAATTTTCTTGCTATGTGTATCCCACATTTTTAAAGTACCATGTGGTAAAACAAATATTAACTGATGTAACGAAAATGAATTATGACATCTCTTCGATCCTGTTCAAAAGCATTCTCCTATGTTCCTCATTCCTCTAAAGCAGCCATCATGATTGATAATATACTTTAAGTACACAATTATTATTATTATTATTATTATATTAGTATATAATCGAAATTTCGTTGTGAGGATATGCAATAATTCATCCGAAAATATTTCAGTCATGGTTATTGATTAGGTAGGTTACGGAACTAAATTGTAAATATATCGTTGCACATATAAATGCATAAATATAATATGTAAATATGATATATAATAAATATATAATATATTAATATATAAATACCTTGGAGAAAGTTTGAACTGATTGACCAATGTTTCTTGTTTAGATGAATATTTTGTTATTAATAGTGAAAAGTGAGACGCATAATGAGCAATGATTACAATTTTGCTTCGATATGAGAACTGCATAAATACATCAACTTCAGTGATTATAGATTAAAAAACACATTTTAATAGATAGAATCTCTGCTTCTGATTTTTGTCATATATTAACCATATCATAATTAAAGAGTAATTGGTTACACCAGATAGCTCGTGTTTAGAAAGGAAGATACGGAAAATCTAAAGCAAGCACGTACACATAACGATTTTTAGCCAAAAAAAAGCTAAATGTTTTAACAAGCTTTTATAATTGACATTTTCAACAGGCTATCCAAAAAAGAGTAACATGATCCAGTTACATATACACTAAAGAATAATTTACGATCTCATCTAGAGTGTATACCAGAGTCTAGATGTTTGCATCAGAATATGTTTAATCGTAGATACGATTTTCAAACATATTCATCATTAATGGATCGCTAAACCATCCTCTTCGTGTACATCACTGATCATGTAAATAAGTATACAAATATCTAGTGAAGAATGAACGAAATCAAAGCATGTAAGGGAGAAAAGCGCTAATACGAGGACAGAGATATGATGCTTGAAATCAACTAATTTTAGAGCTCACTAGAAAGGCCAAGTAACTGTCTAATTTCTGATTCCATACTCTGTAAAATAATGAACAGAAGAAAAAAAAGAAATTAAATATTACCACCTGCAGAAGGGAATATTTTATAATGTACATCTGGCCAACAACAAAAAAAATTGAAGAGGAACCAGAAAAAAATCTTTTCAGCCCTAAATATTTACAATGATCATATAAAACTCAATGTGAAATGATGACTGATGTAGGTGTAGATAAGTTTGAGTGAGTAAGATGAATAATTAAAAAACCAAGTCAGTGGATATTTAGTTATTGATACTTGTAATTTCTTGTTGTGATTCTGGATGGAATTGACCCATCTTTGTTGACATATGGGCTCCCATGCGAATACTTCAATATTGCTTAGTTATTGATTAGGTTATAATTTCTTTAATGGTGTCTTACAGTGCGATCTAGAATCCTGGTTTGGATAGTTTAGAAACATCTTTTATTACCAAACAATATCAGAGATTCTTCAATGACTATAATTAGACAAACTGTTTTTTCAAACCCTACCCCCATCCAGAGTTAGACATTGTATTAATTTTCCTTGAATTGTGTGCAAAAACGTTTCAGACATACGTTTTTTTTCTTCTGTGGCCATCTGCAAACATAATTCAGGTACACAGTAGATTGACTTAACTTGGTCGTATTCTAAATTAATCTGGTTTAATGTTTTTCACTTTTTTATTTAGATCTCTGTAATTTTTATACTCCCGATTGTTATATTTGACCTAACATCCCATAGTTATGATTTTTAATTTTAGTCCAATTGTTACTGATAATTCCTGTAGTTTTTAATCCTTCTCCCAGATAGTTGATCAGTATAATTTCTACCTAATAAAGTGTCTCACACTACTTCAGTATGTATGTTATAACTTGATTGGACCTGACAGTTCGGAATATTTACCCAGTGTTGATTATGACTAATAATTTCTGTGATGCTTGTGGATTTCCTTTTACAAACGCTAAACTTCATCACAACCGTTACAAGCTGGAGAAGATAAATAAACTAACAAATGCTTATGTCATAAGAAGAAGAGTAAACTTATTAAAAATACACGTGAACTTCTATCTGTTAGTGGGGGTAACACTTAAAGTTGAGAAAACATTCAACAAATAATGAGACTTTTTCTCAATCTGAGAAACATTGCTTTTCTGTAGAGTACTGATTACAAACATAATAACCATAAAGGTATGAGACGTATGCATCAGGAATAATAATAAAAAATAAGTAGTGAGTTCTTTATCGTAAGTGCTGCTTTTTTACGTTTGATGTAAATAAGCTGGACCTTGATACTTTATAGTGGGATTTTCGCCTGAACGATTAACTACCCACCTTCACTTGCTACTCTATAATGACTGGTTGTGCGTGATCAAAGTCAGTAGGTTAGCACCACTGTTTCGCCGATCTGCATTACACCTAGTGCTGGACGACAGGAGTTGGATGTTTCCTGTTTTATCAGTTATATATACATATACTTATGTCAGAAGGAGTTCTTATCTACAATGAGATTTCAGTTGGTAAGTGTTTCAATGTCTTGCTAGATATTGTCATCTACAAAGCACTTCGTCTAAGACTGGCTCGATTAGTTGGCCGGTGGATGTGTGGACCTATGTTGAACCTGATTAGCTGACCGTTTGCCGCTACTTTTCTTAAACGAGTGTGCAAGTAATCAGTTGGTTTCCTCTGTTTAGGTGCAGTCCGCTGAGATGGTTTCGTCATAATTGATTGGTCTTTTCCGTTTCACTGAAAAGATGAAGGTTGTTTTGATATGGTTTGTTAACTTTTTATATAGCTTGGCGCTTCACCAAATCATCCCAAAATACAGAAAAGTAACGTTTTTTTTCATTGTTTTCACTTTTGAAAGCTAAACGCTGTGTAACACCTGTTAGGTTATCGACTTCACAGATTGGAGCAATAATATCAATGTCGTAATCATGGTTAGAATATGCCTCACTGGCTTTGATTTCCTTGAAAAACAAACTAATTTCTTGAGGGACACATAGTTGCAAATGGAAGTTGCACCAACTATTCTATTAAGTTTAGGTGAAATAATAGGAGTGATTTATTTATTCTCCAATCTTCTTAGGAAATCAATTGCAGCATTATGTGAACACATAATCTTCATTCTGGAAACTCACGAAGACAGGGTTGACGTTGAAAACTTGAAAGAAATAGTATCTACATAGCTGTTGATTGAGGAGAGTAGAAGGGATGCTAATTAGATGATATTTACTTTAGAAAATCATAACAGTTTAATATTGTTCACTGACGTTTCCTCATTTGTTGATAACTTGTTGATTTCTTCATAAATGTAAACCTTGGTTACAATCATGCACTCCTAATCTTTTATTTGTACACTAATAAATAATTGTTTGTTTAGGGTATTTCAAGAACATGGCGTACCAATCATTTAGCCTCAAATTTGCAGTTAAATTACTTTGATTAGTTACATGGATTGCTTAGATCACTTAGTACTTTCTCTCGCATAATTTCAGTTAACGATTGTATTTTACAGATGTTATATTTCAGTTTGTGCATTCACAAAAAATTGTTTATGAAGAGTCAGATTAACCGTGAAAATATTACAGAACTTAGCACAAAAGTATGATAGATCAAGTGAACACAAACCACTAGAAATAGCAGGAAATTAAGATGAATATGAAAGTAAAACGAACGAATCAATGGAGATTAATAAGGTGTTTTGAAGTTGAAAGATAATAAACAGCGAATTAATCCTAAGTCGGTTCGCTAGACTCTCATTCATTTTTCGCATGAAATTGCATATATAAAAGGTAATAATCATATGTTTATCAGTTTAACTATCTGGGATAGCTGTGGTCTGGCAAATTTGTATTGATACTGAGTGATGATTGAAAGTGAAATTAAAACCCAGGTTGCGTCAGGATTCGAACCAGCGACCTCTAGACTTTTATTTCGCCTCCAATCACATTATTCCTGGGAAACAAAGTTTACGCAAGTAACTATTTTCAGTAATTTCTCATCAGATCCCAAATTCTTTAGTAAAGTTTCTATTTCAAACACGCTGCAATTTTTTACAAATATAGCTGATAACTCATTTCAGCTTTTCACTCGCTGTCACTAAAACGCTTTTGCATGCATGGTTGCAAAAAAGGTTTACGCTACTTAAGGAATAGTCCGCTTTGCAATTTAATTTTTTTCTGTAAACTCATACAACTCGAACTCAACATAAAAATTCCGACAAATAGAAATAAAAATGAAAAAAGGAATACCATAAAACATTTTGATGGAAATCTAAAATAAAAGGGACTACAAATTCACTAAATCATCAAGAAGTAATAACTAGACATCTGTGTCTATTTACATGATTACTTCAGCGATCCACAGTATGACCAACCAATCAAACACTAAGAAAAACAGCTGATATAGGTCTTTGTCAAGTCAAGTGACTTTTATTTGCGAAAAGGCAATAACTATTCAGCCAATTAAATTTGTATCACATAATACAGTTTATATAGATATTAATGCCGTAGACTCAGTTATTACAGCTGACGTAGAATATGCATTTAAATGTGGATATCGTTCGTTTTCGAACTTATTCGTAGTTATTTTCAACAAAATACAATGTTTAAGTCAAAAAAAAACAATAGAACTCACATTCGGAGGAGTTATTGAACTATAGCGAGATATAGGATATCCATTTTTATCTACTAAAAACTTGACGAAATTCCATTCAATATTCCTAAAAATGAAAAATAACAAACACTCATACATTTACAGTAAAATATAGAAAATACTGGACGAAAATCATTATGAAGGTCGAATATATATATATAAATATGAACAAGGAAAACTACCTATATTGGATTGCAGGATAAAACGAAGGACAGACGGTGGTTTGAATACTACTGTCTACAGGAAACCAACACATTTTAACCAAACCTTAAGTCATCTCATCCAGTGTCAGTTAAGGTGGGTTTAGTCAAATGTATAAATGATAGAGCTAGAAAACTGACTAGTCACTGCAGGAAGTTAAACAAGTAATTGAAGCAAGTAAAAGAAGAGTTAGTACATAATAATTATCCCCTATCGTTTATTAAGAAATTCGTACGAACACATAAGAAACGAAATGATAACAGTAACACGAGTACAAAGGAGTCTACAGTCTCTATTGTATTACCGCATTAGGAAGGAACATCAGGAACTTTACGTAAGATCCTCAACAAGGCTGTAATTAGGGTGATATTCAAACCTACAAACTTAGAGATAAGCTTCGTCGGTTTAATAATCTGATAAAACCAATTGATCAAAATAACCTAATTTATCAAAATCCATCCAATGGCTGCGAGGTCAAGTACACAGGTCAAACTATGACAGTTAGATTAGCGGAATATTGAAATTTAGCTAGATATAGAATGACAGACCCGAATAAGATCAATAACCCAGAAAAAAGTTCGGCTATTGCAATGCATGCATTAACACATAACCACACAATAGGATGGGATAAAACCACTGTACTTAAATCCAATACACTTAGAAGATAGAGAGAAAGATTAATTACTGAATATTTGTACACTGAATCAGTAGACAACACAAGTAATAGGAATGACACAACACCTATACCAGAGAGATGGAAAATTTTACTACCAATGAGAACCAAGAATATGAGGTGAAAGGACTATAAAAATCGGTTGTTGAAAGTGGTGTGATTACATTCATATGATTACGAACAATAATTTATGCTCAAAACGTCATCAAGTAATTGGTGCCACATCCTTTTTGATCCAGCCTTAGCTTCCTTCTAGCCGAATCTTACTTCAGCCTATATTGTGTATTTAGGTAAGCAGTCACTTGGCATGTGCAACGACATCTCAGTCGGTAAAGGTCAGCAAGCAAGTTGACTGACTTATGTTCCTGGCTTATAGCTTCACGTTTAACCGCAACGTCGCTCGCAGTGTTTCGAACAAACGAGATTACTACTATACTACCAAGATACCCACCACCTAAAACCTGTAGCCTCCTTACTTCTTCTACTTTCACATTCACATCTAGCAGTCGTACAACGAGAAAGACTGGGTAACTGAGCTGCATACTCGATACTTGGTGGGTTGTCGCATAAATCAACGGTACGCGAAGTGATGCTATTCGGCAAGTCTTTAATTAACTTTCTGTATCCGAACTGAAGTTCATTCACCAACCAGTTCATTACAGTTGATGCATCTTTCCAATGTCGTGAAATGCTCAAAGCACTGCACCCCGACATTATGTATCCTTGAACTAGGAGTCGGTGGAAATCAACACTAATCCACTGTCTTATATATTTCAAAAGTATGAAAGACATACGTAATATGCTCACTCTGTGTTTCGATACTGATGCATTCTTTCTAAAGGTAAGAATAATAACCACGCTTATACTTAAAAAATTGAAGGATAACAAGACTATACTATAATGAGGGAACTCAAATGGTTTCAATTTTTCTGTTTCGCAAAACTAAGGATGCACGTTGACAAGGAAAGCGTCTATCCTGGTAGCAAAAACGTACGTCGTATCGATGCATTAACACATCAAGGTATATGATTGATCAGGAGTGCTTTGAGTCTTAGCGATTTAGTACATAATCCTTCTGAGTTCTGTAGGGAAATAGGTGAAATCCGATTTGCATGACTAATTCGCAAATCATTTACAAGTTGTACGGTCCATGTTGATATTTTAACAACTAAATAGTTTCTAAACTATGCGTCTCTTGTGTCAACACAGTTTTATTTGGTAACCACACAGCCAAGAATACAAAATGTGGTCTTCGACAGAAAAGTTTCATAACTTTCGTAATGTAAAGATGAACAGATAAATCAACGTAGAATCCGGCTTGGAATTGCATTGGTTCAAAGTTTATGAACTTTATGGCAACGTGAAAAGAAGAGGTGGATAGAAAAAGGACGATCTTAGGGTAGCAAAAAGAGTATGAGAAGAGAGAGTAAATAAGTAAGAGATAAGGAAAATATTCAACAATTTGATGATAAAAATTATATACATCTGCGCTGTTGTAGCCACTTTCGATGTAAAACAAAAAAGAATCAAATACCCACTTGTCTGTCATACATTGCAAAAGGCTGCACACGTATTAGAAGCTAAATAAACATCAAGCTTACCTAGAAAACCAAGATGACAAGGATTGTTTCAGGAACTTGTACAATGGGATCGCGTTGTCACCATTCACATCAATTTTGTGGAACAAATCAAATGTAACATTGTACTTGGCCAATACGCGCTGTTTGATTTCTTCATCGGTGCCGGGTTCCTTCGGATACAATACTGAAACAAATGGTGAGTTACCTGTCCTCTAAATTGATTACAAGGAAAAGCTAGAACACAAAAGCCATACTCAGCATATTTGGTATACAATCTTTGAAGCTGAGGATAATTGGTGCTTGCTAGACCTCATTCGGTAGCAACGTTCACAATTATGCAAACTTTATTTCTGCATAAAAGATACTGGTATTCAAACGTTTGTATGCGACTTGCCTGTATTTACTTAGTAGAACGTTTTGCCCATCAATATCAGTGACGCTGAAATCGTAGATAGTGCCGGGCGGTGGATTTCTGCCGCATGCCTTGACAACAGATAAACAGATTAGTGATATAAATCAAATATTCAAAAATATAAGGCCAATATATCACATCCTATATGTGATTTCAACATACATGGCTGTTCCAACCTCGGTAGGTGAAGTGGTAATCGAACCCGTCACCCAATGGTTAAAGTTAACCCCCTGAAACGATGGGCTACAGCTTCACATGGGACCCGGTATTACTACTTAACGGTTAAATTTGCCACACCCCATATCAGCACACCAAGTGAGAATGCACTACGATGAAAGACAGAAATAAGGGAGAAAGTCGTGAACAGAAAGTAAACAGGAATAAGACAGCAGTGAAATTCCATATGGCGAATAAAATGAAAACAATGTTTGAGTGGATCTGCCCAATGAGGTCGATGAGTCATATCACCTACGGTCTCCAACATCCAATTCAGGTTGCTATGCGAATCCTGAACGAGAGGTTTACATTTCCCCACAACGCTCAGACCAGCAGCCACGTCTTATTTCGGCCACTTCTAACCGCTTTCCAGCCTCAAACTACTTGAGCCATTATTGTGCGACGAGGCACATGATGACTAGGCATGCGTAACATGTCTCAGCTACCTCAGTCGATGGTTCACAACTGCATCAGTCCACATTCCGCTTTTACCTGAAACTACACCTGAAGCTACCTCATGTCTTTGACCGTGAAGAGCTATGCTTCAGTCATATAGTAGAGTAAAGCGAACTACAGCGTAGTACACTGTCATTTAAAAGGAAATCGGATATTACAGCGACAAATATATACTGATGTTAGTCCGTGATAAATACCACGTTGTCATCAATAAATTCCCGAAAACCTCCAAGCTAAATACATGACTTAAACCCGCAAGGGCCAAGTCAACCTTTCGTATTAGTGCCGAGATTTCACCGGTCATTGACCTACAAGAGTTGATCCAACTTCCCAGGTAAGTGAAGTGGCCAACGCACTCAACCACTTCACTCCCAAATGTTAGGAAAGGCACCAAAGAGAACCAGTTCTGCATCAAGAATTTGCATTCAGATAGTGAGAAACGCATTTCAAACATTCTCATAAGTATGCCTGTGAAAAAAAAAACTAAATAACAATGGAGAGTGGACATGCTTGACGGAAACCACTCGACGTGCATAGCTAACACGACAAGTACTAACGCGTCCACGGGTGTTCGAATAAAAAGCCTTCAATAGGATAATGCTCTTTACCGGTGCCCCATTGTTGTATGACTTCACTATAAAAACCTAGATCGATAGAGTCGAATGCCGACTTCACGTTAAGAAATACAGTTAATGTCGGGTGTCGATACGTAAGCCTGGCGGAGAATATCTGGTCAAGAAGTCCAAACGGGGTTTGAAACCTGCCTGGTTTTCTCTTATCACATAGACTTTTGATAACTATAAAACCCAGAACCTTAGACGCTGTTTCTTCAGACTAATTTCACTTTGGTTACCTTGAGAGGGTTTCTCACCTTTCTTGACGACCGGGACAACCAATGATTGAGACCTGTTAGAGGACATCATACCTGACCCTAATATATTACATAACATTTCATTCAATTAAATTAATCCAAACTGCGACTACTGTCCTTGAAAACCACCTCAGGTAATAGTCCATCCGATCCTGTTGTGCTTTCTTTTTTCAGATTGCTTACAGCTTTCTCGACTACTGAGTGTTAGAGACTCTATCTTGATGTCGCATTCAGCATCCGGCTGGATAGCGACCAACGGAATAGTAGCTGGATGTCAATTGAACTGTTCGTCCAAGAGCTCCTCCCGTTGTCCCAGTCATCTCTGAGTGTGAATCTCAGATCTATCCTTCTCCACCAGTCTCACTAACCGCCGAACTTTTTGCCCTAGCATCCTTGATAAGTCTAAACAGCTGTGTACGGTTACACTTTACCACTATCTTTCTCATCGGTCACAATGGGGCGGATGTATCCACTCTTTGATGTCTTTTAAAGCTTGAATATTCACATTAACCTTTATCTTCAGATCGTTTATTCTCTCATACAATTTTGTCTACTTTGATATCACTTTTTTTCATTTGCCTATTTTTTGTGTACTTCTGTGAGGTGCGGCGACTTGAACAGATGCACACCTGTGCGAGGTTCTATGTTGATTTCGTCAGTCAGTCAGCTTGCTGACTGCTTCCGATTCGGTTTCCAATAAATTGAAAATATGTTATAATCAGCTCAGTTTTTAAGGCAGGTAGTAGACAACTGGTATCGAGTTATAGTCCTGTCAGCGTAACTAGAATATTTATTAAAGTACTTGAGAAGATTATCAAACACAGAATGCTCAGCCGTACAAAAAACTAGTCTTTACAAATCTCCATACACGTTTCGCGCTGATCGATCTGGTCCAAATAACCTCATAACAAGGGAATGGGTAGCAGCTCGTGACGAAATTCTCCTAGTTGTTGTGTTTAGTAGCTCCAGCAGAACTTTCGACGGGGTTTCGAACTCTGGACTGATGAAGAAGCCCTCAAGTTCCGAACTTGACACTATAATGCAAGTCTGCATTCAATAATTTCTGTGCAACAGGAGACACTGACAGTGAATGAAACATTAGGTAAGTTGCAACCTGCACGGAGTGGGGTCTCCCAAGGAACAGTCTTGGGTCTACTCCTTCTTCTGCTCTATGTAAATAAACTTATGGGTGTGGTTGTCACTGATGCTATTGTTTGGTGACATGAAAATATGGAAGATCCATAAGGATAACGAAAAACCTAAATGAACTAGTCAAGTGGTCCAAACATTGGTATTTAGAAATTAATTCTAGCCAGCATGCAGTTATGCATATTGGTTATAGCAGCTGTCAACACCATCTAAGAGATAGGTATCAGTACCTGATGTTCAAAAAATTGAAGACCTGGGAGTTATAATTAGTCACAACTTCTACAAACTGCACTGAGGTCGCCGCAAAAGAATCCCCAGTAATCTTGTTTCTTCGCACAGCATTCAGATGCTCTGGTGAAGACATGTTTTGAATACTGTACCCCACACTTGTGCGACTATCTCGAATGTTGCATTCTATCGTCTAGTCCTTGTTTCATTAAGTATGCCAAAGCACTAGAGCACGTCTAAGGACTTGGAAGTTGGTAGCTGGTCTGTCTAATGAATCCTATAAGGACCGTTTAGACAGAATAAACTTTTCTTCGCACTATAGTCCGACAAAAAGGGACTTAGTTCTAGTATTCTTTATTTTTAACGTGGTCGGGATTAATATCTTACTCCCCCCCCCCCTCTAGGATAGATCACCTTCGAGGATACAAAATTTAAAAACCGTGGTCAGATAAAAAAGCATGAGTCTACTATCCTGACAGAGTGGTCGACCACCAGGACTCCGCCACTGATCAAAGGACATATCAATATACCAGCTCCTTTGTTGAATGCATCCAAAGAGAAACCAGATTCTCACAAAGAGACCTCTTGCAGGGAGTAACACAATGCTGTTTTCCTACTATGACTACTACTAAAGATTGAGAAGAATTATAGTCGTAGAATTCTCAATCAACATTTTCGCGCGACAAAACTAGGGGTTACGTTTCAGACTGCCATGAAAACACGAGGCAAAACGCGGGCTTGCGCAATATTTCCCTGAGTTCAGCCCCGCATTTCCCCAAGATTGTTTCCAAACAAACGATAGTCAGCATTTTGAAGTTGAAATAGGGGAATTTTTCCGAGTGTTTAACCCAGAACAAAGTTCCACACACAACAAAGCTTACCTGAACGCTATTCAGAGCGAAAAGTGTTATGACTATCACACTACCAACTCTCGCACTCATCTGATAACAAAACGAAGTTGGATCGAGCGGTCAGTATTATCAAGGTCTCCACTATTCACCTTAACCCATGTACAACATACAACCTCAATAGTGAGTATAGAGGAAACTTGTTGTCTTTGAGTTCTTGCTTCTACGTCTTGGGGCCCGGTCCTTTTCGTTCGGTAACAGAACTTCGGTGGTAGCAGGAGTATTTACAACTTTCTTACTTATAGCTTTGGAAGTATTGATTGTCTATTTGAAAGTATTTTTTCTTACAAATAGTAGCTTGATTTGTTTGGGGGACAGCGGAACTGCTGATAAGACCAGGCAACGTTTTGAAATGTATGCTTTTGTAAGCATCTTCAAGTAAGTATCATACATTATTTGAAAAGCAGTGAGAGAAAAAGGTCGAGTGGCGGGGGGGAAACTACTCATGGAAAAATAAGTGTTTCTGGCAATGTTATGGAGAAGGGATGCGCCTTACTGCAGAAATTAAGCTGGGGGAATAAAAGTGTGGATGAACCTGCCTTCAGTTGCCACCGACAAATGTTTGTGGTAAGCCTTTTTTGCTCAGGTACTTATCCAGTGTGAACAAAGTGGACGACAAGTTTTTGAATTTCAGAGGTTGTATCTTATGCATTGATCACCTTTGTACATCTTCATTTCCCCCACTGGATTCTGCTTCCATGGGTGTCCTTTTGAAATTAGTGATAAAGTATTTCAGCACCCGATATCTCTTAGCACATATTATTTAAATAGTTTCGAATGGTTGGTAAAAAGACTGAAACTTCCGCTGACGCGTCTTACGAATCTGGAAGTAAAGGACCGCAAAATCTTCCAAACCTTAAACTACATGCAAAACAAGCATAGTGAGAAGGTTGTGTCCACGTAGGGAATGCAAGGCGGTCGTGACTCATCCTTGGTATTGTTGTTTACCATCTCTTCTTCATCCCAGGAAGTGGCTATCCCCAGGCCGAAACAAAAAGATCTTACATCACGTCCAAATAATGAACGCCAAGTTAAACATTGATTTTTCGTGTTCCTTCACAGGTACGAAGTTTCCTGACAGTGGTGACAATCTGGTGTGAGGAACCATCATGTATCAGAGCTCTATCCCATACTGAAGTCTTTCATTTCGCCCAGCTACTTTCTTTCCCTTCTCCCCAATTATTCCACATCTGTTTTTCAATTTTCTTTCATTTATTTCCTATGATTATCTTTTGTCTCTTTTTCCCCTTTCTAGGACCTGAGAGAATTTCTGGCTATGGTGCAACACAGCCCAAGAACAAACCGTACACCTATCAAAAAAATTGGCCGGCGCTGAACCATTCACTGGTTTTGCAAGAGTTACAACAGGTGAGTGAGTGGATTTTCCGTACCGAAATCAGGCAAAGGCCTGAAACCGTTATGCAAGACCCAGAAACTAGCGTGAAGAAGTCGAAAGGTCAATGCGACCTCACAAACCAAATGCTGGTCACCGCAGTGCTATTGAGAGATTGGAGTTTAAAGGACAACTCCCAAGTACAAGCAAGAAACCAGACTTCGTTCCATAAACTTCTGTGCCGTATATTGAAAAGCCATGATCCAACTTTGAGGCAGCATTTCCAATAGCCACAGTATACTAGTGATTGCAAAACTTTTATGAGGGCATCAGTTTAATAGTAACAGCAGCCAGCATGAATGACGCCATGCGAAAGGGGAAGAAACGAGGTAGAGTTAGGTCCAATGTGTCCTATCTACAGCCGGCCATTCACTAGCTTCGTAAACATTCCCTCCTGGTCAAGTTTCTCATAACGGCTTTGTAGAAAACAAGTAAATATCCTTTAGACGGTCTGATTCCGTATCGTATCTGCAGGACATGCTGCCAGAAATCGCCGGGTCTCACTCAAGCACTAGCAGGGTCATCGCTCTGAAGTGAAGGAGTTCATCTTCAGTGGTGTATAAATGTTTAAGAAAAGGGCCAACCAACTACTTACTCTTGGATACAACGAACTGGGTACATTTCGCAAACGCCATGTTACCAGGTTAAACGACATCTAAATCATGTACGAAGTTCTGCAATTAAAACGCACACTTGCCAGGGTGAGAACTAACGTTGGGGGAGGAGTTATTTAAATAGACAATCACGCATATACTTGAGCTAGGTGAAAGTTGCCAGATTTCACCCTCAGTGAACAAACTGGTTGAGTCATCCTTGATTTGATTTAGGCCTCCACACAGTGCTGACAGAGGGGGATACATCCAATTTTTAGATCTTCAGTAAGCTGACAAATCTTGCTGTAGTTCTTTACGTCACAGAAACTGCTCATGTGAAGGGGATACAGTTATGGCCCTAAAACTTTTCTTCGAATGACGCCTCTCAAAAGAAGCCTAGGGAAGGATCAGAAGAAACTAAATTCCACCACTTGAGTTCTGTCTTTAGAGAACGAGTTTATCCACGTTTGCAATAGGTCTCTGAATAAAAACAGCAACTTGGCTTGAATAACCATTAACGATCGTTTGTCCTTTTGCTCCTCACAGCAATATGGACACTGAAAAATTACAGTAGGCCGTAACTTCAGTCGACTTCACCGTACTAAAGGTTCTCTAATCCCTAACACTAGTATAAGAGATAGTTTACCATGCCATCAAGAGGTATAAAACTGAAGAAGGACAGATGTATTGTCTCAAACGCTTGTGGAAGGTGATTAGTTCCATGTAATTGTCAAAAGGCTGAAAAGATCACTTCACGATCTACATGCTCCATCTTTTGCCACTTACAACATTTCTTAACTAAAAGCAATTTTTCGTCAAGAAATGGTGTTAGGCTCAAATGTACGTTCAAACACGTTAAAACAGTCTACAATGGAACTTGACTCCAGAGAGAAAGTAGTAAACATCAGGTTGTGCTCAACAATAGTGTGCCACTACGAATTGGGGAAGAAGCGATACGTCTAAAGATAAAGAAATCCTCATCAGACCTGCCGTCAATGAAATATTTGAGTCTAACGGTCTTAAACTGGGCGCCACTGGTTGTGAACCAGCACGTGAGACCCCACTGACAACCTATAACTGTCAGAAAACGAATATCGAAATAAAGCTTGAACAGCAGCCTATCAGTTCGCCTGCCACCATGTTAGGAAAAATGGGTTCCGTTTCCCCTGATAGTGGCAAACACACTGTGTGCACATTCGGTGTCGCCTCTCTCCAACCAAACAATGAGTCGCGCCGCACCCTAGAACTGCAAAGACGAAACTCGCCATGCCACAATACAGGACTTATTTTTGAACTAGCAACCACAAAAGGTCAAAGACCAGAGTGACAAACTCACCTGTCATTTTGAAAGAAGACAGTATTACATGCACAATGCGTAAGGCTTCAAAAGAGGCTGCCAGAAGGAGCCACATTCTGCAGACCGAAAGAAATAGATACGCGCGTGGTTGCGCTTGATCCATGTTCTCTGTAATGTAAGAGACCTATGGGGACCTAATAGCGGCTCACATCTTCAAAAACCCCGGATACCCATTTTGTCACCTTTCAACCCTTGTTTGTAGCATCGAGCTTAAGGGATATATACAAAAATTTAGCCTGGAAAGTAGGAGGTCAGATATCAGATACAACCAGTGGCGAAGGGTTGCTAGCCCCTGAAGTTCCCTTCCTGCTGACCTAATCCAGGCTACTTTATTCGAGTTCTTCGAACGGCAGCCCATATTTATTTGGGTGTGGGTGGGGTCTGCTCAGAACAAACTGAATTTTCAACTTTGAACCGTCGCTTTCTGCTCTCTTCACTCGTCAACAGGTTAACAACCATAGGGACTGGTGGTTAATGAATTCTAGACAAGGAGGCGGGTTAAGCGAAAGCTTCTTCTGTCTCGTCAGTCAGCACTTGGAGCATTCGAGCCATTTAAAGAGTAATCGAAGAGATAAATATGCCATTCAGGGACACAAGAAAGTACTCTACCCACTTGACCGGTAGGTGTAATAACACAACACATCAATACTGATTTGAAATTAGGGAACTAGGGTGCGATGTGAATGCAAATACTCCATTCTGTATAACACAACTCATACGTGAGCCACTCTTGGTCCTCAAACCACCGCACCCCCGGGTGACATCACTACATAGTCCAGTTTTTTCCACATGTCACTCTTCATACTGTCGAACCCACTAATTGCCCTGCTGATGACACCCTAAACTACGACGAAGCCTGGGATAAGGCGTGCGCCGAACGGCATCATCTCCCCCTGTCATAATTAGCGGCGACATCAACTGGCAGCACACCTACTACCCATGTGCGGTACAGCTGGAGAGGAGTTTGGAGAAGATGAAAAGTGTATCAGCATGCTCGGGAACCACTGACAGACGGCGGCTTCACTTCTCTCGCTTTATACCCACAATACTTCTTGTACCAAAGGCTACCGATCTTTAACGCGCAATCCGTACCAAGTAAAGGATCAACCCTTTGAACTGCAGTACTTTAGAAGCAGCGGACATGCTTCTAGTGGCAGAAACCTGGCTACCTCCCGACGTGTAGGGCACGCATGTTGTAATCGATAAACGAAGATTGTACAAACGCTGCGGTCATTAAGAACACCTCGATTCATGCGGCAGACAGGACTCCTGATCGTGTATGGATAGGCAAAAGCGTAAGTAGATACCACCATCATCACATGTACATATGGCGCCCTAGATACTCCTTGAGCGGTTGATGGGATCGTCTGCAAAACATTTGAGCGGGCCACCATTCCAGGCCTCAGTTCTAAAACAATCTGTGGCTATCTCTGCCTCTCCGGAGCAGACTGGGACATAAGCAGGGGACCCGACACCCATAACGGTCCCCTGACAGTTGATACACACAGTTAGAAGTAATACATGAGCCTCCCGGCGAAATAATAGCGGTCTTGGCCTGAAACTGCCGCAAAATCGGAATATTTATCCGCAAGGGTGGAAGGAAAGTTTGGAGATAATGGTCATCACATGTTTCTGTGGAGTGTACCGCTTCTAGTAAATCGCACGAATGCCCACTAACTAATTTCATGTGCGGCCTCTATGTACAAATCCTTCTTTTAGTGCATCTTACTGAACAGAAAATGAAGAAGCCAAGGGTCACATTAAATAAGATATTTGGTAGCTAAAATTCACCCACCTGCCGCTCATAATAATAATATATGTTTCATACAACAAAGGTTACATGAATACGAACCAGTTTACATATTTGAGCATTTTGTTGATGAGAAATGACTATTATGTACAATGTTGAGCTACACATTAGACGCTGTTATTTATGGCACATAAGAGGTGTGTTGAAGGAGGCTCAGTTAGAAATTAGGAATTATTCGGTTATCGTTTGAATCTTCAAATATTTTTGAAGGTGAGGCTGAATCACAGTCATAACCTTGAGGTGTGCGCTTTCGTCATAACGTTCTGATGGCAATATTTCCCACTGACAAATGCGATTTGTAGGATTCCATTTGAATGCAGGACTGGTTAGGTAAACCTGAAAAGTGAATGACAAAAGCGAACAGCAGGCGAAATTCAAACAGGAGCACAAAAATACGCAAGAGTAGATCAACCATGATACATCTGAGTGAGTTCTTTGTACTGGCTGTAAAACTTACTTCAAGAAGTATCCAGAACCAACTGTTTAGAGGTAAGCTTAGGTGGAAGAAGATGAAGGTGCGCACCACAGCAATGAAAATCAGTCTGAAGGCGAAGATATCACTACGAAATAGAGAGATTAGAGGATTTTGGACCGGGTATTTGCTTGTTATATACCTATGTACAAGCGTTTGATGAAGTCATAAACATTTAAGTGAAATTCATTGTTTTTTCTAAGACGGTAACCACATTTTATCTGGTCGCGGAGGGGGGGTGATCATGGTGTTGCCTGTTGAGTATTACCATATCGGGGCTACCGAAACAATATGTTAGTGCAGAGTACTTACATGTAAGTACTGATAACAAAGGACAAATAATAAAGTGTTGCATGCTATGAAAATGCACCGACAGACAGTTCTTTTATCTCTTCGGAGTAGCGAGATTACTTTTAGGGACGAACTTTAGGAAATAGGTGTTAAGTCGTGAGACCAGTTAGGTTATGAAGAAATGTCGGTTACATTAGAGTAGCCAGTGAGTTCACTGTTGCGTATCGTGTCGCATTCCGCTTCCCGTTCACTCTCGGCCATCTTTTTTTAAAGAAATAAGATTTTAACTTAACTACTGCTTTTGGTTTTCGGCATTGCATACTTTCGTCATCGCTGTTGGTCTCCCTTGAGTCTAGGCACCAGTAGCACCATTGTACATGGCATTACCGTTTGTGGTTTGGCCGTCAACGAATCCATGAGGTTCGTTGGACAGGAGGAATTCACTAAGTAATCGTTGAAACTGGCCGGGAGAACGACATGCTCGTATAGGAGCGGGAAGTTTGGTCCGCAGTATACTGTACTGCGTTATGAAAAACCTACATCGAAGTTTTGAGCGATACCTATTAATCGGGATGATGTACTCGCTATTACGCAGGTTACATGCCTGTGTTGATTTAAAAGTGATAGCACATCTCGTTTTAGAGTTCCTAAATAAAAGGCGAAAAAGATGCTGGGTTGGGCTTCAGGCATCTCAGCCAGAGTGACTCTAGTCCCAGTTTTTTGCATCCTGCTTCGTAAGGAAGTCCCTCGGTATGTATAAGTAGGCACCGAGTAAAGTTTCGTTGAGTGTTCTCTACTCGAATTCTGTCCGATACTTTCATGTTACCATAGATAACGTGCAGTACTCTAATATTGGGGGAACCACAACCTTGTACAGTATAAGTTTTGCCTCAGGTGTGTTTCTGTGTAGAAGACCTATGATTCTTCTGCCTTTGGAAACTATTGAATCTGCATACCCTGTAAAAGTCAAACTTCTGGAGTAAGTGATTCCGAGGTCTTTCACGGTGTTGTATATCTGCAGTGCGATGTCACCCAAGTGTAGCGTTACTTCTGGGTGGGATTTATTGAAGTGGAGGATGCCACTTTTATTTGGGTTTGGAGGGAGCTGCCAGGTCGCGTTCCATATGAATATCCTCTTCAGATCTTGCATTTGAGAGAGACCTTGTGCTGGTGCTGCAGGAGAAAAGCTGTAGACTATCTTCAAGTCGTCAGCAAAAAGGTAGGGTATGCCATTTCGGATAACACTGCAGATATCGTTTACATAGATTAGAAAAAGTATCGGTCCTAGCACACTACCCTGGACGACACCACTTTGTATAAGTCTAGGGGGGAGTAGCAATTACTGAATTTTACTACTTGGAAGCGACCCTCTAAAGATGTTCTAAGCCAGGACAGTAACGGGTCTCGGAAACCATATGATTGCAACTTAGTGACCAGGCGTTTGTGAGGCACCTTATCGAATGCTTGCTTGAAGTCTAAGAAAAGGGTAGTTACAAATAGGCCTTGGTCACGCTTGCTTGTAACGTTGTCTAGATAGTCAAGATAGCTTGTAGTGCATGACCGGCCTTTCAAGAATCCATGTTGTGCTGGTGAGAGTAATTGGTTAGTCGTCATATAGTCGACAACTGCTTTCACAATCACCTTTTCCATAGTCCTGGATACTACTGACGTGATGTTTATAGGTCGGTAGTTTTCTATATTAGATGTTGGTCCACATTTATGCTTAGGACATATGTATGATAGTTTCCAGTTCTCAGGGTAATTGCCACTGGAGAGGGACGTATTAAAGAGCTTCAAGAGAATCAGCGGTATATCTTCGCCACCTCTTTTTAACAAGATGGTTGGAATTCCATCAGGCCCCGCACTGTATGAGGTTCGAAGTGATGCTATAGCTAGAGAAATGTTTTGTTTGGAAAGGAGCACTGTACTTATGGAGTGAGTTGGTGTTGACGGTGCACCAATGACTTTAATTTCGTCCTCTTGTGTAAAGCAGCTAGCAAACTGGTAACCGAACAGCTCGCTGATTTGTAGTGGGTCGTCGTAGAGGATGCCGTTGTCCATGATTAACTACAGGGGTACTATTTCTGGAGCTACTTATCCGGGTTTTCATCAGTCTCACTAGTGCTTCTGTATTACTAGTTTTACTACATTGGATGCGTTCTTGTTTAACGGCTTCTATTACTCTGTCCCTTGAATGTGTCGTATGTGTCTTTGAGTGTGACAAGCGACGAAAAGTCATTCGACTTATAGTACTCTCTGACATGGTTTCGCATGCGGTTGCGTACTTTCTTAGGTATGCAGTCAGCTCTGTTTTTCTTAATTTCTCTTCGGAGCGGTGGAGCAATATAGTCTTGAGCTGTGCCTATATATTCATAGAATAGATCACAGAGTTCTTTGGCTGAACTGTTGGTAAAGTAGGGGCTCCAATCTAGGCAGCGCAGAAACGATTGTAGTTCGTCCCATTTGGCATACTTGTAATTTCTAGTTAGTACTGTTCCTGACTTTTGGGCCAATTTTGTGCTGGATATATTGAAGTATCCATATACAACCTTGTGATCGCTACCTGGAAGTTGTGTACCCACTTGGAGTTTTGTGGGTGTGGTTCCGTTTGTGAAGACTAGGTCCAGGACACTATTGTACCTGGTAGGGTGTTCCACATGTTGTTGCCAACCCTCTGTTTCAAGAATGCTTATGAATTTATCAAAGCGCTCTGGATAGCTGATTGGTCGCCACTTTATATCTGGCATGTTAAAGTCACCACATATAATTTTCGCTGTGTGTGGTAGTGTTGCCACACGGGCGAACACGCTTGTTAGCTGTCGTCGTATTCGACTGAGGAGGAAGGGGGCCGGTAAATGCATCCTATTAGGAGGGAAGTGGAGCGAGTAAGTTTTGCGATAATCCATACTGAGTCGTCAATCTCGTTTAGCTCAGATGTAGGGCACTGCGTAGCAGTGATGTCAGACTTTATGTAGATAATGCACCCTCCTCCCTTACCATGTAGTCTGTCCTTCCTGAACAAGGAATAGTTGTCGATGGAGATCTTTGTGTCGCGAATATCAGAGGTACACCATGTTTCTGTAACCATTATCACGGACGGATCACTTATCAGAGATAGCAGCATAATCTCTTTCATTTTGCTGCATATAGAGCGGGCGTTAATCAGGCAGAACGAGAGCGAGTTAAGAGTACAAAAGTGTTTGGATATATCTCGGAAAACATCCGCACTTCTATACATTCCTTATGGGTCCTTTGCGTACATCGTGCTAGCGATGTCATGACCTTTTGTACAGGGTGACGATTCGGTACTGTTTACCTCGGAAGGAGCGAGGTATTCACCACATTGTGATTGGTATAGAGACTGCTGGTCAGGGTAGATAGGAGATGATCCGTCAGCATCCGAATTACCTGCATTACTGGTGGCGTTGCAGCCGTAGGCTGTCCAAAAAAGCCCTGTTCATAAGAAGTAACGGGGACTGATAGGTTGTATGGCACACCTTCCGCTGGTTGCCGTATGTATTTCGGTCATAGCCAAATCCATATTCCCCAAGATTTTCTTTAGGGGATCTGTTGCAAATTTGTCCTTGCGTGGCGTAAGACCAACGTTTTGCAGCTTATGGGTGAGGCGAAAAGCATAGTCTGCGACTACCATTTGGCTCCCTATCCAATAACTGTGATCGTTGAGGGGTCCGGCCGTGATGTGTGTCTGCTAATGACCGTGGAAGTTTTAAGAGGTGTGGATCGCCTAGAGAGTAGTTATTTGACTTGGTCACAGGCTGACCTGAGAAATAACGTTTGGCACTTTCCCCAGTGCTAATTTGCGAGGGTGCACTGGTCATTCGGCCATCAGTATCGCCTTTTCGTCCATTGGTTTGGCCGCTTAATTGCGTTTTCGGCAGTTTATTTAACCTGGGTCGGTGCATAGTGGGGCTTGTATAAGAGCGTCTAGTGCTATCTGTACTCTTTATCATCTGCCCACTTGATGCATATAAGTTATGCACTGGCTGAAGTGGGGGTAGATTAGACTGTTTACGCGCCGGCCTTCGGAACGGTCCTATGGTAACAGAGTGATTGTGGCTGGTGTTGGGTATGTTTGTAGGCTGAGTGACACCCGGTGACGACATAGTTATGCCTTCAGTATTTTGTTGGGTCGATAGCGTAGCACCTGGTTTGGGGGTGACCTGTGTGACGGGGTAAGATGGGAACAGGCTTTCCACTTCCGTAGGCAGTGAGATCACCTTTACGAGATCGTGTGCCTATTTTCGAGTGTGGTTCACAGATTTGTCCAAGCCTACCGTCGTGTCATCGGCCCTACTACGTCTGTGTGTGAGTGGGCTAATTTATGGGCTTTGGTGCTCCTCATTCCATTGTGTTGGCACAGTAACCAGTTCGCTAATGGATTGTGTCGCTGTTTTGGGTGCCAGAGCTTGACTAGAATTTGCAGCTTTTGGTATTTTTATGCTACTCGTCTCTGACAAGGTGTTAGGTCTTGTGAAAGTTTGACACTTTTACATGGTGTGGATACACTAATAAGCTGCTTGCATGATGGGAAGTGTCCGGCGTGGTAAGAGCCACTAAATTTGAACAACAAGGGGCAGGTATATTTCCCCAACTTCTTGCGGAGACGGGTAACTTGGCATTTTGAAGAAGACATGTTACAAGCCTGCAGACATAAGGCTTTTACTTGTTTGATCAGTTCGTGATCGGGTGTGTTGTATGCTGATACATTATTTGAGGACATAATCCTCTTATTAACCTCTGTAGCAGTGAAATCCAGGATACTTTCTGTTTTCAATAAGGTTTCAGTACTGGCTTCTAGATTAGGCTGACAAAGATGCAGCAGTGGCAGAACAACTTGAAGCTTAGCATTCATTTCTTGCAGTGACTTCTGGAGGGTTATCAAGTCTTCCTTGTTTTTACGCGAAGTGTTATATGGCTTCGGCATGAGATCGACTACCTCGACTTCAGGACCTCTGTTAGGGCTAGATGTCGAACCACCTAGTGAACGTGCTCTTTTAGGTGAGGCGCTAGGGTCAGGTTTACGTGTACATACAGCACATATATATTTGTTAGGCTGGACCATGGTGGAGCAGTAGTAGTTACTCGTTTATTGGGTTCGTCAGTATCGAAGAACAAGTAAAATAATCAGCAGTCACAGAGGGTTTAGCAAAGACTTATGTATCAAATATGACAGTTACTAGCAAGTGTTTCTTTACACTTCAGGTAACGTATATTGCGAAACTGTTATGTCTCGAAGCTAGCAGCGTTGGTTCGTAATTAAACTGAGTGTTACAGACAGAACTTTTCTTTGAGTTGGTCCCGGTTTTGGTTTCCCTGTTTTCTCAGTAGTTTCTTGGGTTCCGCTGTGTATATCAAAATGGGTGTCTCTTTAATGTTCCAGAATAGGCTTATGATGCTCAGAAAGTTGAGTTTCTGAGAAAAAGAAGCAATATACACTCCAAGTCTTTCCATTGTACAGACATCTACTAAACCGCCTAAGTTACCAACATAGAATACCACGTCATGCAGGAGCAACGTAACGTAACTTTTGGTGCTCAAAAGTACTATATCGAACGACTGGCAACGTCAAAGTTATAGTATAACAGATCACGTGTAAATGTAACGCAAGTTACGAACTCACCGCGCATCACAACCATAAAACAAATCTTACCTCTTTGGGGTATATTTTCGCATACGTGCACATTGTACTATGCGTAGGGCCGCGTGAAAGGTAGTTTCCGAACGTCTCTAATTACACGTTGTGATGTGATTTCAGGCGCTCTCTACGTGGCTGACGTCGTTTGTTTCTTGTTGTTGCGCTTCCGGTCTCACTTGTGGGTTGCCTGATAGTTAAGGACTTCAAAAAGCCGATGGTCACACAGCTTCCTTATCTCTCTTCAGTTGGCAACTGGGATTATCTCCCTACTTATCTTGTCACAGAATAACCCGGCAACCCACACTAGGCTTTTGCTATCAATTAGTATCTGCGACTTATCGTACGTATATAAAAATTTCTGCACATTGACAGTAGTTTTCGAAATTTCTTAATTGAACGACTCCTTCTGAGACTAAAAAGTACGAAGATAAGTAACTAACCCTTTCCGAAGGCGTTGGCTCAATAAAATTTGTTCACCGCGGTGTGTCTCATCTCCTTTCACTCGCAAATATTTACAGCAGGACAAAATTTTATCTTGCTGCTATTATTCCGAAGACTGCTTCAAATAACTACTAGGATGGTTAAATCTAACAAACATACATGCTCAATTAGAAGACTTATGCCGACCTCCTGCCAGCTAGCCGAGAGATGCAAACGGATGATTGATTCTGAGACATTTTGAAGGATCGTGCCAACCTTAATGTTGGAATTACTTGACGACGCAATCGGTGTCAAAGATGACATGCTGTCGCGCGAGTAATGTAAGGCATACTAATGCCAATGCTAGCTCTGAGAACTTATATAAATACGAACGTTTAATCCAGTTCTAGCAGAAGATGTCACTAACAGGATTACATCGTCTTATAATCCTCTGGCGTACAATTCTCTTGACTGCGCCCTGGCACATCAGTTGAAAGACTTACCTCTGCAGGCATGCGGTGTTCCGTTGGTCGAATGTCGTGTTGTCAGATAAAGGAAGGTATCAAGTGACACCACTTTCCAACTTTTTTCTGAGTTCCACTGCTCCAGCCACGCCAAACCCCTCCTGAAATCTGCCGAACCCATTACACCTCATACTTTCTTTGGAAGTGCCAAGGTTACCGGGGATTTGACACTGTGCAAGCAACGTACAGGAAAATTCCAGTCAAAATTTCCATTTAACAACACAGGACATACGCCTGCTACTGCTCCCACCAACGAACGAACGGGCCAGAAAGTGGGCGCAAGCCTCGTATAGTTAGCCATGGCTACCACCACTCAGCATTCTCTATGGACAAACGTTCAGACATCAGCACGCCTGGTTGATCTTGATTTCCAAAGAAAGAGTGTTATCCCCAAGAGGAAACATCGCGGTACCGACTTTAAAAAGGCTGCTGTGAATGTAAAATTCAGTAGCCCAGCCGCACACATCGAAAGCCCTACTCACAGCTGTCTATTCCTTGAGAGTAACTCAAAACAATAATGGACCTATGAATTCACGTAAAATACTTTCTTCTCAAGAACCAGTGACTTGTCTTCTACGCAACCCAATGTGGAGGCGGGAGACCAGCCAGACATTTCTCCGCGTCATGCTATTTCACGCCCAGAACAACCGGCATTCTAACTGCTAGCAAATTAGAACATCCCTGGTGCAATGCGTGCGTGAAATTCAACAAGCCTAAATTATTTGGTAAATGTGAACCACCACCGTCATCGGTTGGCTGTATTCCACACAACTTTGACCAAACTGCTCCTACCTACAGACGAGCAGTAACGTTGCCCCTTTGGGTGGTAAAGCTTCTTAGCCTAAAGGCAATAAGCAGTTGGAAGTTAAGAATCGGAAGAATCAGCCATTTTACTGATTATCCCACAATTGGAGTGACAAAGATCTCCAGCCTTAGTACAACTTCCGTCCGAGCCTACCTTTAATGATCATTGTGACGATCCCAAAGTATTTGCTAGAGCAGCTTCACAACACCCAATTACGCAGGATCGGAAGCCGTTTGCATGGAAGAACCACTTTTTATTGGCTAGCTGAGTCATTATAATACGTCTGTTCTGAATCCCCTTACAACAGGTTAAAGTGGCCAGTATACTCAATCTACCACTGAATTCAACCACTGTGGCTATGCAACACGAATTTCCGAACCCGGTAACGATGTTCTAACCCCGTAGTGGAATGTTTGGTGACTTCAAGGGCCAATAGCACCTTCAGCGGGTCAGATAATCCAGCCGATCTCCAAACACGTGCTGAACGTGACCACGAAGTCCACCCGGAGCCGAAACGTGTCACGCATCCGTTGCACCCACCAGTCTGGCACCTAATAGCACAACTAAAGGCATCCTGACCCATGACTCCAGTGGATGTGTGCTGACAAAGGGCCACATAATCCGGGATCACCTGAGTAGCTCAGTCTCTCTTTCCCACTCATCTGATGTACTCAAGGCCGATGCCAGATAGGTGGATATGCCCAATTCTACCATTTCTTTATCTTACCACCCCATAGTTCCTCTTCTTAGCGTGAGCACACGTCATTCACCCGACACCACAAAACTTACCCGTAGCCGGCACTCTGTGCTTCCTAATGATAGTAGTAAGTTATTCTTTCACAATGTCTCCAGCTGCTTTCAACTATTAGGGCTTTCGTTTTCTGTATGTCTAATAATCACCCGCTCCATCTGCAATAGGATGCCCGGCTTGACCTTACAAGCTTTGTTTTGCTGCCCTTTAATCATTATGGTAACCGAGAAATGGAGCACCTCACGCGCTTCTGAGTTGGGCATTCGCCTTGACAGTCATACACCACTTTGTAGCGTTAGGATGAACGGCCGTCGGGGTGGTTGCCTTTCATATGCTGACTCGTCCATAGATTAGACGAGGCGCGATACCTCGGAGCCAAGAGTTACACAAGATTCCGTCTGGGTTATTTTGAAACCTGCAAGCCGCTGGTCCTCCCTTTACGAATGCGTGAATCGTCTTCACGATTTCACGTCTGGCTATGACAATTTCTTGCCAGAAACCTTTAGTTTTATAGCCCGTGTGTAACTTTCAGGTAAGGTTATCTGCGAGGATCTAAAATGCCAGGAATCCCTTGGTACTCAACAAAATCCCCCTAGCGATATGAATTTTTTGCCCCCTGCCTTAAGTCTTATGGGTGGTTTCAATGCGACCGTAGTTGAACTAGACCCCATGATGTTCCAGACCTGGGTTTTGCCAGTAAGCTCATTCCCCCTACGGTACATACTAGTCATCGATTACCAGGGGGCGAACACAATATTGTGGTCTTTTAGTTAAATTTTGAATCTGCCATTAACATCAGAAGAAGACCAGTACATCACAGAAACTGCTGTGACACTAACTTGAGGGACGCCCAGTTTTCACAGGGACTTTTAGACTGGGGAGGTCATGTTACCAATGCGTCCACTGGAGCGGTGACAACTATTCTTATGCGGTAGCTGTGACTGTTTTGCGGATGAAAAAACACTACGCCCATGATCCCGAAAAAGCTGTTTATTCCACTTCCCTTCTATGTCGACTTTGGAACGTGCCACCCACTTTCCTGGGAAACATGGCCTTTCTTTACTAGTCGCGATATCTAATATTTGTGCTTACGGTGATACCCTGGGTGCACAAAAAGCCACTGGACTTAAACGGCAGGTTCTATCCTCTGGCGACAAAGAATCTCCAACAAAGGTCTTCAAATCCAGAGTGAAGTCACCTAAATCCAAAGCGATAAGATGCATTATTAGCCTTGGTCAAATACACGATGACCCTAGGCAAATTGCAACGGCCTCCAGTAACCACTAATAAGTGAGAGTATTGCATTTAGGAAAAGTGGTCAGTAGTACTTTCCCCTGGGATCGAAAATCTGGGGTTTACAGTTCACATACTTCTTCCGTGATTGACACTCTGAAACTTCATTGTGCAGATGGTGCAGATGGGAAACCTGCTGCCACCCCTAAAAACGGAGGTGAAGACACACCTCTCTTGCTTCCAAAGTTTCTTTCCTTGTCAATAGTTCATACTGCCTGTTCATCGGAAAAATTACCTTCATCCTCACCAACTTGTATATCCGAACCAACGGTATATTCGGATTATTACCGTCCAATTAATCCCACGTGGGTGGTTTTCAGGGTGACGGAGAAAGTTGCAAAGAAAAGTGTCGTATGTTACTTGTTCGATAACAAGTTATTATCGACCTCACGGCATGCTTTCCTAAAAAGCAGATCCTGCGACACATGCATACCAGATTGTTTTGAATATAACACCCGAAGGTGTGTTCATGGGCTTTTTGTTGACGTACTGTCTTACAACTTCAAGAAGGCATTTCATGGAGCGCCCCAGCAGGGAGTGTTTATGAATCCTGGGCATTCTGGCTTGGCAAACCCCCTACAGAACTGGTGTGAACACCTTTTTCGTGCACATCCTCAGAAAGTTAAACCAAACGGTTGGCCCTCGGACCGTCGATCAATTACGAGTGACGTGGAGGAAGGAGGTGCACCTGGTCCGCTTCTCTTTCTCACGTGTAGTAGTGACACATGTAAAGTGGTTAAGTAAGGAAAACCATATCTTTATGCAGATAACCTTGAGATTGCCTACAGCTTCCAATAAGATGCAATTACTGAAGGTCTGCCAGCTGCTGAAGCTGGTTTGAATAATCCACTTGACCGGGATGAGAAATAGCAAGTTGTACTCAACAGTGAAAAATGAGGGGTCTTATACCTCGAAAAAATTATTCTTGTATCACGCTTCGCTCAGGAGGTTATGAAATTCAAACACTCAATGATGTTTGCGATCTGGACGTCCAATATCCTGGTAACCCTAACTTCACTGAGTATGTCTAAGGCATAGTCTCCAAAGCTGGAGGATTACCAGGTTTCCTTCTGAAAAGCCCCCCATGCAAAAAGGGCCGAACATGCTCTTTTTGAGGTTTGTGTTATACTGATATTGGAATAAGACCTGTCAATTTTTCATAGCACGAATAGTGCTGACAAATCATGAATTGAACGTCTGAAGAACCTTCACTCAGAGGCTATTGGGTTGTGCCGGTAGTGTCGACTAGATAGATAGGTGTACTATACTGTCTATTGGACCGCTATGGAAGTGACGTCTAAGTAACAACTTAGTTCTCTTATACAAAGCTTCGATGGCTCACCATACTGTTCCACTCCACCTACTTTGAAACGTGCGACGCCATATGACCTTAGAAGTCATACATTCACTTTGGCGATAGACAGATGCAATAAACAGGTAAAGTGTTATGTCTTCACCACATATTATAGTTTAGCTTGAAATAGGCTTCCTGTAACCGTATACAGCATTACTTCCATGTCGAAGTTTAAGCTCATTGTCAACTTGTTTCTGTGTTCATGTGATGTCCATAGTCTGCCTATAGATGGATATCTAACAACAGAGGTGTTCAGAGAGGGCCGTGAAGGACTCTAGTGTCCCAGGGTGGTGAAACTGATTGTAACTTGAGGACAAACGTAAGTGGGATTTTTTCAAGGTATTATTTATCCAGTGAACGGTTCTTTATTTGGGACACTTTTCTCTCCCTTTTATAATCTGCATTGTCGTGGTATGGTGGCCATTATCTGGTGAGTAGCATACTGACCTGAATATAAGAGGCATTAAAGCTCCCTCAGTTGTACCACAGGAAACGGTTTGCTCCTAGCATTCCTCGCCGACGTTACTTCATCGAATTTACTTCGTATTCAGAGGCACGCGCTTACCGTTTGGTTATTCCTTGTCTCTTAGGCCCCCGCTGAGACATGTGGACTGATGTACTCCACTGTTCAGGCAAGTGGTTTCAGAGCCATACCTTATGTGTGTCGCATGTCTGAGGCACCGAGACAGTTTCCTGGGGCATGAATGCATCCGTTCAAGGCGAGACCCTAGTTGTCCAGTACCTTTCATCAACTAGATGTCACAATCCCACATTCGCCTGCATCAAGTTCTCTTTCTTCAAACTATGGCAGTACAGTTGAAAACTGGTGACTGCTGTTCCATCGTAGTTTATTACTGATAAGATTGGTGACTGGTGCAACCAACCCCACATCTACATTCAAGTTCCTTCTCTTTGATCCTCCTGTTCGTATTTCATTAATATTGGCTTGAGTTCACCGTAATTTGCCTCGTATCCACTTAAGTCTACGTTTCTTTTCCTTTCTGATAGATAGGCTTACAATGTAACTGCCGCATAACGATTATTTTAGATCTTCGCCCTTAGTGAAGTAAACCGAAACTGACCTCCTATGGAGAGCCAACCTTGAAGGAGTATTGAATGGTTTGACGACAAAACCTTGCATATTATCGGCCGTAATATGGCAACAGTTACTGGATTAAGTTACATCTTTGGCTTAATGTACTCAAACAAATCCATTTACAGTAACACAGACCGAAACAACCACCACATGCTGCGCGACACCACATAGCACTGGTTTTAAATTTCGCCCTCCGTCCGCCCCTGAATCTGGATCCAGTTTTGCATATTCACAGATTTAGATTTGTTGTTTGAGGATAGGAGGCTGAGAGCCTATATTAATCCGTCCCCAGTAGATTTCCGTTATTGTCCAATCCCTCTTTGAACGAGTCAATTAATGACGCGGACACCACTTCTTCTGAGAGTCGGTTCCAGGCGTTGATTACTCGACTCGAGAACCAGTACTCTGTAGAGACTATGTTCGTTCTTTGCCTTTGTAGTCCCCCACTATATCCTCTGAGGTGTTCCGACGTAGGAAAAGGGAGGATAGGTCAGGTCCGAAGTCACTTCCTAGAATCCTGTATAGCATTATTGGGTCTCCCCTTCGTCTGCGGTCGGACAAAGTGAAGAGGCTCAGCTCCCTAAGTCAGTTTTCATAGGTGAGGCCAGTCACCACAGGGATCATAATGGTGGCTACCCTCTGAACTCTTTCTGGAGGGTCTGCGTCACCTTTCAGACAAGGATTAGCCGCCCGTGTACAGTTTTCTTATTAAGACCTAACTAAGGATGTGTGTAAGGTGATGAACATGTTACCACTTACTTAACTATACGTTCCACGCAATGAGCAGAGTCCTAAAACTGCGAGCTGTTCTAGTCAACAGTGAGCCGTGGTTTTCAAGTCATAACTACGTGACTTCTAGGCCATTGTGGGTCAGTGATGACGATAAAAAAGTCCCATCAGCATCGTGGGTGTTACTGTGTGTGTGCCCCAAGTGCGTGCCCACACATTTACCTGCATTGATAAACATCAGCCACTCCTCTGACCAGATAAACAAGCTGCTCAGGTCTGCCTGGAGCGAACGTATATCTTCATCGTTCCTAATTTCTCACCGGATTTCTACACCATCAGCGTAGAGAGTCATAGGAGATTTCTTGATGTTTGGCAGCCCATTTACGGTAGACAGTAAAAATTTATTGGATATTCGCATGTTTTCAGCTTCTTTCATGCTCGGCATTTGAATTGCCATGTACTCTTACTGGTTATTCGGCTCATTAACTGGGGTGTTGGAGCTCAGTCACCACTGCCAGGTTACTGCTGGCACTCAGTGACAATATCTGTGTTACTTTCCATTTTTGTTGTGTAATGAAAGGGTTTTTACCGAATATTTGTGGCCGGTAACGTCCAAATAACTGCATTGTCAGGGACACTATATACGGCGTGACGATCTATTCATCCCAAACTTTCTCAGCTTCACTGGGAACAATTTCATTCAGATATTGCCCGTAAAAGTGGCAGGCTTTCGCACAATTCATTATTTAAAATAGACTGTTATCATTAGAAGGTAGGTTTGCTACTTACATTATATCACATGCAGAAACTACTTTGTCAACCTGATATCCATACAAGTAGTATTCACAGTTGTCCACGTATCAGAGCAGGACCCAACTTAAAATCATTATTCAGCGCCCATGCCACATTTTTTCTACAGGCGATGCCTTTAATGCCAGGAGATCTGTGGACACTTACAGCTCCTAACGAACTCCTGAGTTTTCGCTCATCACATATCGCCTTTTCATTTACGGAACGCATTTTTAGCAGCCTTTGATTTATACAAGCAATGATTTTGTCTGGGGCTTGCAGTGCATAAAAGAGTGGTACACAAATGGTTCTCGGCTGCCCGATTATTTCCGAAGAAACAGAATCCCGTAAAATAGGCAGGAAAATATGGAAGCTAATGAAGGTGTCAATCGCCAGGCAGCATAAGAAGAGGAAGGGAAAACTTTTGATATGTCACATCTCAAGGACAAAACTCCGGGTGATAAGTGTAAATAACATTTATTCCCTCGGAGAGGTCGCGGCATAGAGGGTGTTCTAGATTAACACATATTCAGCGAAAAAGTCCAGGAAAACTGGCGTACGTGATTTTCAGAAGTGGCAGATGTGAATTATAGGCGTGTAGTGCACCTTCCTGGCACCAAAATATAACTAGAGCTAAAATAAATAGTTTAAATTAAATTAACTAAATAAATCTCTAGCTTGCCTCCGGATGCTTAGGGTGTTTTAAGTTTTGTTTTAACGAGCATGCATCCGAGCAGGCTTGGACGCCATTTTTGCGCTCCATTGTGCTGATCACCACGCACGTACTCCGAGTCCCTAGTTCAGCCTTACAAGCCAGATAAGTTGATTAAACTTTTCCCTCATTCATTATTATTACATTTACCTTAAATACATAGCTCCTTTAAATACATTGCGTATCAGTTCTTTTGATTTGTGTTTTGTTATCAGTACTTACACGTTAGGTAAAGTACTGGTTAAGCAGGTACTAGAGCACATCAAATTAAGTAGGGTTGATCAAACGTTACGGAATTGTAACACGCATCCCTACAAAATTGGTGAGCCCGAGTATCACTTCTTACTTTGTCTAGTACCTTTGTTCTCTTGCGTTGATTTGTCTGGCCTATTTTGTTTTTGGCACGGTCTAGCGTTTTTTTATTATTGCACTCCTCATTGGTTATTTTTGCATTGTAATTTTTTTATTATCACTATCGTGCCTCGTTAATTCCCTGATCAATGGCGGATAACGACTCGACTGCGCAGATGGCCGTAACCCTCCAGCTTCCCACCTTCTGGGCCCACAGACCATCTGCATGGTTCTCCCATGTGGAAGCTCAGTTTGCCTTGAGACACATTCAATCACAAGAAACTAAGTCCAACTTAGTCATCGTCAGCTTACCGGAAAATGTGATCGAAGACGTGTCAGATGTGCTAGATGACCCAGCACCGAATCTTTACGATCGCCTCAAAACCGCCCTCATCAAACGTGTTGCACTTACTGACCAGCAGAAAGTGCAAGAACTTTTCAGGGATGTGCATCTGGGTGATCGCAAGCCGACGCAACTGCTTCGTCAGATGAAGCAGCTGATTGCTGACTTCAACATTGATGAAGCATTTCTCAAGCAACTGTGGTTACAGAGGTTACCACAGTCGGTTCAAGGGATCCTCGCACCCTTCCATAAGTGTCCCTTAATAGAGCTGGCGGAAGCGGCTGACAGAGCTGTGGATGCTACGAAACCCAACACTAGTATCTCAGCTGCACTGTCTACTGCCACGGATTCGTCCAAAAACCACATCCTCCCTCGGCTGTTGAGCCAACAAGTTTCGATGTTATAGCTCACATCTCGAAATTGTATGAGAGTTGTGCAGCATCAGGAACGAAATGCGGTCTGGTAGTTCTTCCAAGGGTCGCACGTCTCGCTCGCGCAACAGGTCTGCCTCCCGTACCGGTAGCAGACGTTCCAAATCGCGACAATCCCAACCCAGGTTGTGCTGGTACCATAAACGTTATGGTGCCAATGCCAAAAGGTGCACTCGACCTTGCACCTTCGAGGCTAACCAGGCGGGAAACGTGTGAGCCAGCACGTGACGGCGACTAACGTCGCTGGCGAGCCACTTCCATGTCGCCTCTTCTTCGTCACTGATCGACATTCTGGGATACGCTTCCTAGTTGACACTGGGGCAGAAGCTAGCGTCATCCCACCTACGAAGGAAGAGCGTCTGCGGCCAATGTCTCTGCAACTTCGTGCCGCCAACGGTTCGCCCATCACAACCTATGGTCGGAGATTCCTCGATCTCAACCTTGGATTGCGTCGTCCCTTTCGTTGGGTTTTCATAGTGGCAGATGTGACCACCGGCATTATTGGTATGGATCTCTTGCAGCACTATCAGCTGCTGGTAGATGCTGGCAAGCATAAGTTGATAGATTCTACCACAACACTCTCTGTTTCCGGTATAGTCACAAAGACGCCGCCCCTCAGTCCCGTGTACTGCACGACGGACGCTTCTAGTCCCTACGCGTCTATCATTCAGTCCTTTCCGGATGTCTTTAAGCCAAGTCGTTGTGTCCCTTGTGTGACTTCGAACGTTTCTCATCACATAACGACGACTGGCCCGCCAGTGTTTGCGAAACCACGGCGATTATCCCCGGAGAAACTGCGTGCTGTAAAAGCCGAGTTCGAACACATGCTTGAAATGGGAATAATCAGACCATCCAACAGTCCATGGTCTTCACCCTTGCATGTGGTACCCAAGAACAATGGCATGGACTGGAGGCCTTGTGGTGACTACCGAAGGCTCAACGCTAAAACGATTCCAGATCGTTACCCAGTCCCTCACATTCACGACTTGACTGCATCTTTAAAAGGCTCGGTTATCTTCAGTAAGCTTGACTTGACGCGTGCATATCATCAGATCCCGGTTCATCCTGATGATGTTCCCAAGACAGCCGTCATTACACCGTTTGGTCTTTTTGAGTTCCTCCGTATGCCTTTTGGTCTTCGCAATGCAGCACAAACCTTCCAACGTTTTATTCACGATGTTTTACGTGGACTCGATTTCGCCTATGCCTACCTAGACGATATACTAATCGCTAGTCCTGACGAAGACACCCATTTTAACCACTTGAAACAGGTTTTCGCCAGACTGTCAGAGCATTCGATGACAGTCAACCTGGCCAAATGCCAATTGGCGTTCGTTCACTAAAATTTTTGGGACACGTTATCGACGAGCAAGGCATTCGCCCACTACCTGAAAAGGTACAGGCGATCCAAGACTTCCCAGTCCCAGCGTCACTTAAAGCTCTGCGTGTGTTTCTGGGTATGGTGAGCTATTATCGTCGCTTCATTCCCCAATGTGCACACATTTTGACTGCACTGACCGACCTGCTGAAAAGTAAATGTAAAACTTTCAGCTTGACTCCGGAGGCACTAGAAGCATTTCGCAAGATCAAAACCGCAATAGCAGACGCCACGATGCTGGTGCATCAAGACGTAAACCTACCTCTTAGCATTGCGGTTGACGCCTCTAACACGGCCATTGGAGCTGTGTTGCAACAACTTTCGGATCACACTTGGATCCCAGTTGCATTCTTCTCTCGGAAGTTATCCACCTGCGAAATGCGGTACAGCACTTTCGGCAGGGAACTGCTCGCCATATATGCCTCAGTGAAACATTTTCGTCATTTTGTGGAAGGTCGTGACTTCATCATCTTTACCGACCATAAACCTCTGACGTATGCCTTACACACCACTACTGACAGATATTCACCGCGTGAATTACGTCACCTAGATTATATTTCGCAATTCACGTCGGACATCCGTCATATTTCTGGTGCGAATAACCCTGTCGCGGACGCACTGTCTCGCGTTTGCACCACTACTTTGCCTCGAGCAGTCGACTTACGGAAGATTGCCGAACTTCAGGATTCAGACGAGGAGATTGAAAAACTTCAACACTCATCCTCTCTGAAGATACAGCGTTTACCGCTCCTGAACAGTGAAGTGTCAATATTGTGCGACACCTCCACAGGCACACCCAGACCGGTTGTTCCTTTACCCTTGCGTAAGCATGTTTTTGATGCTTTGCACAATCTTTCACATCCTGGCATCCGCGCCACTGACAAGCTCATATCTGCGTTTGGCCTGGTATTAACCGTGATGTTCGAAACTGGACACGGTCATGTATTCAGTGCCAACGTTCCAAGGTGAATCGTCACAACATCCCACCACTTGGAACTTTCGCCAAACCGGACTCACGATTCGCTCATGTCCACTTAGACATTGTCGGCCCACTTCCACCCTCCGATGGATATAGTTACCTACTGACATGTGTCGATAGGTTTACTCGCTGGCCGTTAGCCATCCCATTGTCTAACATTACTGCCGAAACAGTAAGTCGGGTTTCGTCGAAGGATGGGTTTCACAGTTTGGATGCCCTTCCACCGTGACAACCGACAGAGGCCAACAGTTCGAATCCGCTACCTTCCAGAAGCTGATGAATCTGTTGGGATGCAAACGCATCCGCACTACCGCATATCATCCAGCTTCCAATGGTTTGGTGGAGCGATTCCACCGACACCTTAAGAGCGCACTAATGGCAGTCGACAATATGAAATGGACTGAGTCTCTGCCGTTGGTTCTTCTCAGCATCCGTTCTACACTCAAGACTGATATACAGTGTACACCTGCTGAGTTAGTTTACGGTAGTAACTTACGTTTGCCGGGTGAGATGGTCGCTTCAGACTGTAGTGACCCAACTCCTACCGATATCCATGGCTATGCTCAAACTCTTAAGTTACACATGCGTCGCCTCCAACCCTCATCCACACGGATACAGTGTAGACGGGTGCAGTTGGATAAAAGACTCCAAGATTGCACTCACGTCTTTGTGCGTTGTGACGGTGTACGTAAACCCTTACAGCCACCATACGACGGACCTTTCAAGGTTCTCAGTAGGAAAGAAAAGTTTTTCGTCATTGACAGATCTGGACGGCAGGATTCTATAAGTGTCGATCGTTTGAAGGCAGCTTATATAGAGGACGACCCACCTTCCTCTACACCGACACAACTAGAAAAACCCTTGCCGCCAGACTCCCAAACAGACTCGTTTAGTCGCGCGTATCCTGAACCTTCTAAAAGAGCCACGTCTAGTAACACTGATCCAGTACTCTCTACACGTGCTGGGAGGCGTGTACATTGGCCCAAGCGATACGCCGATTTCGTTAATTAGCCCCAGCGCAACTTCACACTTGGTGAATTCGGAGTTTCAACTACTTTGTCGTGGCATACACTATCAATGCGTTTTCACATCTAAAGTTTTCAAAAGTCCTGTTCACTACTTTGCAAACAGTTTTTTTTCAAAAAAAAGAAAAACCAAAAATACAATTTAAATTTCAAAACTTTTTTTGGTTGGTTATTATTTTTTTTCTGTACTCCTCCCACTTCGAATTGTTTGGTTTTTCTTTTCTTAGCACTCTAATGTCCCATTTCTTTCTTCTTGCAGAACCTAGAAAATGCGTTGAAAATTGGATACAATTGGCCGCTGACGATGCTACTTGGATCGTTCTTCGGTTCTCTTTGTACCAATTTCCCCCTGTACACTCCCCGGTAGATTAAGAAGCAATAGGGAAAAGTAGACGGAGGCTTTGGGTCACCTTCCACCACTGCGAGAAGGGTTGCGTCTAGACGCAAAGTTATCTTACCTCGTAGGTGTGCATAGTTGCACTAGCTTCGGAGACCCACACGTCACCTACTCCATCACCAATATGGAAAGGTGTTGCGTGTCCGCCTCGCAGTCGCCTCCTAGGATCGAAGGTTGCCGGTATCCCAACAACCTTCTAGGAGGGGGATAACCTGTAGTGCACCTTCCTGGCACCAAAATATAACTAGGGCTAAAATAAATAGTTTAAATTAAATTAACTAAATAAATCTCTAGCTTGCCTCCGGATGCTTAGGGTGTTTTAAGTTTTGTTTTAACGAGCATGCATCCGAGCAGGCTTGGACGCCATTTTTGCGCTCCATTGTGCTGATCACCACGCACGTACTCCGAGTCCCTAGTTCAGCCTTACAAGCCAGATAAGTTGATTAAACTTTTCCCCCATTCATTATTATTACATTTACTTTAAATACATAGCTCCTTTAAATACATTGCGTATCAGTTCTTTTGATTTGTGTTTTGTTATCAGTACTTACACGTTAGGTAAAGTACTGGTTAAGCAGGTACTAGAGCACATCAAATTAAGTAGGGTTGATCAAGCGTTACGGAATTGTAACACGCATCCCTACAGGCGCATAGAGAACTGAGATCATACGCATTGCAGATTCAGTGATCAATGTTTCAAGTCCCCTACTTTATGTCAAAGTGATGTTCAATGTTTCATGGCAGCCATAGTTATTATTCTCCTTTGTTGCTTTTGATGCTGTAATTAGTGACAAACGAATACCACTTCTCTCAAACTGAGTTCAAAGATTTGACTCCAATTTTGAAAAATGCAGACGATTTCGAGGTATTTTGCATTCTGTATGCAATTGCAGTAATCGGTAAGAAACAAGTCTTCCATCTGAGCGAAAACAACCATGGTTATTACATTTGGAACTGAAATATGGGAGTCTCGAATTATCAGTGTGTTATATTCACACACCGTTTTCTTGGGAAAATACCTCAAGCTGCACATGTTTTAGAAACCAGGTTTACCTTTCTTGTTCACTGCTGAGACGGAGATATCTGGCTCCTGTCTGTAAGAACAAGTAGCAGCAGAGCGTGCAAGTACTTGCGGAGCTAGATCATTCATATGTTTAGGGAAGAACCGCGGAATGTAATCTTGTTACTGACAGCAATTTTGCCACTGCTTGTCAGAACATGAGGGTTCATCTAGCAAGGAATAAAATGGAACATTTCCTCTGTAGGCGTTTATAGTGCCAGGTAGTTGATCACATTAACCTTTGTACTTGGAGTGGCATACATCTGGATGTGTTATTCTGTTAACGTTGGTTTCCTAGTGGAGTCAGCTTGATGTATCCCTGAAAATTTTTGAATTTCACTTCGTAATTTCAAAATAACGCAATTGTGTCTCAATAAGTGCAGAATATGGGTTTCACTGGATGGGGAAGGATTCGCCAAATTTAAAGTGCAATAGAATTCTTTACTTTCGAGCCTGTAATGCGAACTGTATGGCGAACGTTAAGCCGCAAGTCTGTCTCAGACCTGAGTTTACTACACTATGTAGGAACAAATGGCTGTTTCCGACGGCATCTGAGAATGAAAACTAATGTGATAGGGACAAATGAAGCTGATAGTCGGTCTCATTTCAACACTTACATTTTGATAAGTCGGAATTTACTACCCAAGTCTCCACTCACAAGCCAGGGTTATATTAAGCCAATAAAGTTCCAACTGTGAATCCAAGGTGGGGATATGAATAACTTGAAGTCGGGCAGGCCTAGCAAACTTTGGAACTAAAATATCTCTCATGCGAACACGGTAACTAATCTTGAGTGTGTTCTAGGTCAGACATGCGAAACATTTTCTCATTTTCTATTTGAGCAGCAGAAGCATTATAGAGTCCTGAGGTTTTCTTCTCCAACGTTTAGAGGTTAACTCAAGCTCCTTTATAATGCTGCATTGACAGTTTAGTTGTCCGCACATAATGGAGAAAAACCTTGTTATATTCCCCCGGTTAAAGAAAGACACTGTCGTCCTTCAAGATATTTAGTGAAGGGTTGAAACAAACGTGGCTGAATAACAGTGCAAGCCGTAGGTAAGCCTCCCAGTGTTTTGGGGAGAAACTGGCCAAATACAGGCTGGTCAGACGGGATATGTTCACGATCTATCATATTACCGACAACTCCCTTCCTAACAGCAAATTCTTCTCGGGACTTGATAAAAAGCGTCACCCTGGAGGTCATCCGTTTGGAGTAGTCCGTGAATTGGAAGCTTTTAGTCACAATCAGCAAAACATGGAATTTCCTTCGCGAAGTAATTGTTACAGCCCTCCCTTCCAGTGATTTCGAAGGGAGATTAGATGCACACGCGGCTTCCAGTGGTAGAGATGGAGTGCACTAAAGAAATTTTCCTCCATCTTAAGGACACTGAGTGGCACCGCTGCCTGAAAAGACCTGATAACTAGTGGGCAGTTTTCTCTGTCTCTTCGGGATTTTCTGGGTCAGCACGAGAACTAAGAACGTCCAGATGGCAATGGATGTAAAAATAACACCGACGTAAGATCCAAGGAACCACTGGCTACCAATTTTACCTGACTAAGTTTGTACTAAGGATCAGGAGGAATTGCTCTTGCGCTAACTTGATAGACGCCGAAGCCATTCACCAGCTTTACGTACTTTTGACATAACCACGACTGAGAGAACGCTGGATATGACCAGCGCAAAATATCATGACAGTGTGCCAGGTGGTTTTGATTTTTGGCTGTGTGCCTGTTTAGCAAGTCCTTAAAAACTATAGAGGTCAGCATCAGCGTTGAATCTCATCGAGCCCTAAGCCGTTGATTTAGGCGAATTATTGACCGCCACGGATCCCGAAGAAGGTACTTTACCTTTCTGGTCACATTTTTGAAGTGATATACAGACTTGAGGAATAGGTATCATCCAAACGAAATGTGTTGTCTTCCACATCTCAGACGCTCATTACAAAATGATATTCCTTTCATGAAGCTAATGTTAAGTCTGGGAAGCGGGAAATTTATGGTGTAGTCTTGGAGGTCACTTCCAACCGTTGAGTATATTGCTCAGGTAGTTTTTTTGGTTTGCTGCTGACTTAGTTGTTTGTCGGGAGTTTTTTTTTAAGTAGAAAGATGTTATTGGTGAGAAAGGATTAGGCTGCACTCTATTCTTACTTTCATGTTTGCTGCTTTTGTCTAGTTTATCTACATACTTTTTATCTCAAGTGGTTATAACACTATAATGTTATCGACATGTTCTTAATAGACAGAACAAAGATTAATATAACTGTGGAAGCTTGCTATCTTTCAGATACTATCGAAGGATTCTGAATCGGCGTATCAGTTAGTTAGGTTACTTTGGGTTCGTTTTTTAAAAGCTTCCAGACACCTAAAGGATTTCGATGGAAGTAGATAAGCTTATGCACAGTTTCACTGACGATGGTTCTAGTTTAATCAAGGGAAGGTATTTATTGCATTATTGTCCTGCACTTTTTTTATCCTGCGGTATTTTTTATGTGGACAAAATTATAGAAGTATGCTCTTGTATCAGGTTGCCCACTCATCCTTAAACCTAATTAAGACTTTTATCCTGGTTACCTATACCACACATTCCGAAGTAAACACGCTGTATAAAGCAGGAAACATAGTTGAACTCCTTTCCAGCGCTGAAACCTAGTTGTATTCTGTACTTGTTTGTCGCTTAATGACTCAGTTTACCAGTTGTTATTCGAGGTCTACAGAAATTCACCTAACATCTAACGACATATACCTAGTGTCTTTTTCAAACCCACAAGCTCTACTTAAATGGTTCTACAATTCTTACGAATGATATTGAAGTAGTAAACCACTTGAAGGCTTATTTAAATCCATATCACAGTTCAGGTGGTTTAACCTTTTAAAAGCATATGAATGAATGTATTTATCTTGTTTACTTTGACTATGGTCAGGGAAAAGCATTCAAAAAAGTAGGTATCTCAAATATGGTTGAAAAACGTATAAACTGTAAACTTCCTTTCATTTCTTCATTACAGGGCATTCAAGGAAACGTCACTTGATTTTAGTATTATTGAGGATAGATTTTATCGCCTGTCACTTATCTCTCCTGCCTTTCAATTCCTTCATTTCTGATGATAACTTCGCTTGATCCACTGTTGTTTTTCGCTGTGCTGATGTGTCGTAAAAAATTGGATGAGTATTTTGTCGAGGAGTGTATCAACGAAGACAGAAAAGTTATATTACTATAAAGGCTTTTCTAAATACTATCGGGGCCATGTCACTATCTACGCCTTGTCCGCTGAGGTTTAGATTTCTTTGCGGCGTTGTCTCAAGACGTTTTTTCCCCAATTCGATGCACGGACTTTTATTTAGTTGTAATCGCGTCCATACTAGGGCCAATTTTTTAGGTGTGAAGCGTGCATATTGATCTCATTACTGTACTTCTTACATATTTGGGCCTAGGAAAGTCGGAATAATGCTCTTTGCTTAAAGGCAGTTTTCACTCAATAACCCACTGACCGTCGTTTTAAACAACGTAAAGGATGAGTTCTACCGAAGAATATGTTTTACAGACCAATGTTTTACAGGCCAATGGGGGGCTTTACACAAAAGTACAGCAGTCCAACTTCCAGCAATGCAACACAACTGGGAAGTAAAGAAAAAGAATGATGTTAGATGGAACGATGAAGCTTTCTTGTCTTGAAGTCATTCTCAAGTGACCCAAAAATGACCAGTCACGTTGTCGGTGGCTGTGTGGTCTTTCTGGTGGACTTTGGATAAATGAAGGGATGTTGCTGACTGTAGGATTATGCAAAACTTTGATGATGCTAATTATGATAGAATTCTAGGGAGTTATGTCTCATTAAGTTGTCTTGGTACTGAGGAGGGCCTAATCACTGTTGGTTTGCTGCTTTATGACTTACTTTGCAGACCCTGCACTTTCAAATCTATAAGCTTACACTTAATATCCGACTTCATGATTGTGATGTCTAATTTTAATGCGTAAAATGTGGCTAGCAAATCCTTCTGTGAGGCTTCGTTTAAATAATGCTGAGGTAGTATGTAGCTGCGTTAAGGTTTTTTATATGCATACCACAGTTCGCGTTGCTCAGTGTTATTGAATCATATGGATGAATGTCTTTATCGGTTTCATTTTTACTCCAGACGGGTTGAAGCACTCAAAGCGTAAACAAGTTCCTAAATATTGTTAAAAGGATATTCCACTATTATAACAGTAAAACTTGTGCACTGTGATAGAATGTAGTTTCATTTTAATTGCTTTATTAGATCTATCACATAGTGTAACACTATCGTTTACTAGATCCAGTAAACAATATTGTTACATTGTTATGAATCTAATAAAGCAATTAAAATGAAAAAGATATATCCGCTTTAATTTTTCCTCATTGTAGTACTGAAAATTGCAAAGAAAAGACTACTTTCTTTCTAGTCAGCTAAACGTCATTGAACAGTCATCAAAAGAAGAAAAATCTATATATCTTAGCCTGATATTAAAGTAGACAAAATAATGTGGACAATTTCTCTAGAAAAAACGTTCGGCTGTAGTAAGGTCATTTGATGACCACCTTGGTAGATATGTTCGGTAGGAAAGATGTATTTAGCATATCTGTAGAATCCTTTGCCAACAAACGGGCAATAACAGTCACCATTATTCTTCTGGCTCACTTGTAGATGATGAACACTGACTTCAAGCATAAAAAAAGACATTGTTTACCCCCAGTTACCACCGACTTGAAGCCAGCGATAAACGCCAATTATCTACGAAGGGATAAGCAGTCGTTAGAAGCAATTAACAGATTTCTGCATTTCAAAGTGCCTCGAATTGAAACACTCTCAGCAACCTTACATCCGTGCAGTAGGCAATGAGGGATAATGATACTCTCTAGATTCCCAAACTTCTGTGAGTGGAGTAGTGTTCGAACCCATGAAGCATTTTTTGAATCATCTCCCTAATTCAATGAGCCACAGCTCCACAAAGTACTTGCGTGAAATAAGATCATTAACTCACTCCAGTATATTTGTCCAAAATAGAAGCAGCTGCTGAAAAATCTCTGTACTCGGTAAGTTGAAGATGTCGAATTTTTATGTATTGAGGAGGTAAACTAGTCATATCAGTCCTCATACTAATTAGAACTAATGCATTTGGTGTGTTGTAGAAACGGCAGCTGTCCGAATAAAACCTAGTTCATCCAGAGTTTGCAAATGACAGTTTTTGTAAAAAAATAATTAAATGCATTTCCTCGATATCATGAGCGAAAATCAGTACTTTAACCTTGGGATTGAATGGTACGAACCAGACATAATGGGCATCCATTCATCCAAATCAACATAGGGCTAGGGACTACTGCGTAACAGTCCGAGTTACCACAGCTCATATCATCACATCAGGTAAAAAGGCAGTGAGGTGCAAGATGAAGATAAGAAAATTCAGTCAAAAGAAATATAAAATATGAAGAGAGAGAAAGGAAGAATAAGAAAATGGTGAGATTCGGTATAGCGTCGTTAAGATGAGGATAATGTATGTATACATCTGGGCCACTGACATCGGTTCTCAGCCATATCACCTGGAGTCTCCAACAACTGGTTCCTCTTGTCCTGCGGACTCCAACTGGCTAGTCTGCATCGCCCCATATAGCTGAAACCAACAGTCAAAGACTTCATACATTGGTGCCATGTTTTAGTCTGGATGCCCCGAGCCTTTTTCCAGCCTGGACCTACTTCGGCCAAAATTGTGTGACGAGGCAATCGGCGACTAGGCATACGTAACACATGTCCCAGCCAACCATCTCAGTCGACAAAAGCTTGCAACTTCGTCAACTGATTTACCTCTACTCCCTAAAACTCTACACATGACTTCTGCGTTACTCACACGGTGACACCACGGAATGCGGCCTATACTGCGAAGGCAACGGTGGTCAAACACTTGAAGCCAGCCTTCTCATATCTTCCACCTTCCATGGCCGTGTTTCACAGCCATACAGTAGAACAGACTTGACTGCTGTGCAATGCACGCGACCCTTAATAGACAATCGGATATCACGAGGGCACCGCAGGTGGCGTAAGTTGGCGAAAGCCAGCCGAGCCTTTTGTATTCATGCAGAGGTTTCATCGGCCACTGAGCCACTAGGGCAGGGCTGATCCTACTTTCCAGGTAAGTGAAGTGGGCAACACACTCAACCACTACACTCTCTATTATTAGCCGTGGCACCATTGAAGACCAATCCTGGAGCAACAATTTGGATTTGGGTGGTGAGAAACGCATCCCAAACATTTTCAAATTGCCACTCAAAGTGTTCAGAAGAATCTGCATCTTGTCAGAGGCTTTATCTAACACGACTGTTTCATCTGGGTCTTCTAAGTCTAACGAAAATTCTCCGCAGTCAGGCTAACCTCAGTGTAATGAGGTGACGAGAGGGAGACCTCCATGAGGAATACCTGTGGTAAATTGAATAACAATGGTCCTATGTTGATATTGATTGATTGAATAAGAATGGAGAGAGTAAGCACCTTTGAAGGACACCACTCGATGAGCACAGCTCCCCCGGATATCTCACTATGGACTCTAACGCGCCCACAAGTGTTCGGATAGAGAGCCTTCAATAAGGTTATGTACTTACTCGGCACGCTATTCAGTGAGAGACATTGCCATAAGACTTCTTGATCAACGGAGTCGAATGCCGCCTTCAGGTCGAGAAGTATAGCAATTGTCGGGCGTCGGTAAGCGTGCCTTTGTTCTAGAACCTGACATAGTGTGAATATTTGGTCGATACACCCGCGGCCGGGTCTATAACCTGCCTGGTTTTCTCGGGCTTGCTGTTGCCGAGCTCTACTCAGGCGTTGGAGAATTATAGAACCTAGGAGTTTGGAGACTATGTTCGTCAGGCTGATTCCTCTGTGGTTATCACGAGAGGACTTCTCGCCTTTCTTGAAGACTGGAATAATCAGTGATTTAGACCAGTCAGAGGGGATCGTATTCGATTCCCATATACTGGTTAACACTTCCGTTAACCTGACTAAGAGCACCTTACCACCATCCTTGTATACCTCTGGAGTTAGTCCGTCTGGTCCTTCCGCCCTTCCTCGTTTCAGGTTACCTACAGCTAGTGTTGGTGGGCCTGTGTTAATGTTCCATTCAGGATCCGACTGGATAACGGGCAACGCAATGGTGGTTGGAGGCCAGTTAAACTGTTCCTGTGCCCATCGTTCCAGTTGTCTCCTCTGCGAGTGAATCGCAGATCCGTCCTTCTCCACTATAGTCTCGCTAACTGTTGTTGACATTCCTCCCCCCACCCCCCTCCAGTTTCCCCAATAGGTCTAAATAATTGTCTACTGTTACCAATCGCTGCTGTCTTTTCCATCTCTTTAGCCTTTGCTGCCCGCCACTGTTCGCGGTCATTGTGTAGACATTTTCTCAATCTACTTTTAAGTTGCGCTCGCTCTTCATTCATTGTACTCAGAGCCTGTAGGGATGCGTTCACGTGCATCCATTAGTTCGGAAGAAGCTGCTGATATCCACTGGTTCTTTTTAGCCACCATTTCGGAGTCGGCTACTGTCGTCAGCAGATTGGAGATGGCACTAAGCTTCTTCTGGGTGAGTGATGGTGTTCTGTCCCGATAACTGCCTAGCCAACTTCTCACTGAAAGCTGCATTGTGTTTTCGTTGTCCAGCAGCACTCGTGGTGATTTTGTTGCCAAATTTTTCCTACTTCCATTGAGACTCAGGCATATACGCGCTCAGATCGACGCGTGGCCACTATCCAAACACGCACTCCAGAAGGAGTGGCAGTCTTCCACCGATCCTCTCCAGCGATGAGTAATAGCAATGTGGTCTATCTGTGTCCATTGCTGAGTTGAGCTCGGTGGACGCCACGTCAGACAGTGTCTTTTTTATGTCTGAAATTTGTGCTAGCTACAAATAGGCGGTTATTTGAGCACAGTTGTAGTAGGTGATCACCGTTATCTGTTCGTTGAACTGGAATTCCGAAAGTGCCACCTAAGTGCCTTTCTGCCTCATTCAGTGTATCCACCTGTGAATTGAAGTCACCTGCAACAACCAGTACATCTGAACGTTTGGCTTTCGAGAGGAGGCTAGACAGTTTTCGGTAAAACTCGCCCTTCACTTCATCCTAACTACAGTCAGTGGGTGTGTAAACAGAGATTACAAAGAGACAACGGTGAGTTTCACCATTCCTTTTAGTTCTGACTGTGCCGTTCAGTTGGATAGCGCAGAGGCGACTATCAACTGGGATCCTGTCTAGTAGTGAGGTTTCTGCCCTAGTGCTTATTGGTATGCCTACACCTGCAAGACCTCCGGAAACTTGGAGGGTGAATTCCGCTGGTTCACTAGATTGGCCGGGAGAGGTCGGGTGAATAACCGCACTTGGGTTCTGTATGCATGTCTCACGAACACAGGACACATCCATGGTCTGGATTGCTAGGGTCTTGACCATTGAGGCCTGTTGACCAATTTGACGGAGGATGTGGACATTGAAGGCCTCGATTTGTAATTTAGAGAGTAGTTTAAGGAGATCAGGGATGCTGTTCTGTGGATTCAGATTGTTGTCGAAGGCTGCAGAGCTAGGAGAAATTGAAGATGATGTAGTATCGTTAAGTGAGAGACGTGAATGTAGATTAGAAGGTAATTATGGGGGAGGTGAATAGCAGTCTGAAGAAACTTGAGTGCTGATCGAGTTGTGAGGGCGGTTGACACTCCTCGGGGTTCAACACTGTAGTAGGCTATCCAGCTAGCAGCAGTTCGATTTCGCCCTCAGACCCCCTATCATAGTGTAGTGATTTATACCACAACGGTAACTGTTTTTCGTCTAACCACTATCCAACATACCTTTCTGATGTTGTAGGACTCCGAGGGAACAAGTGTTCCACCAGTATAGCTTGTTGGGTTCTTGTGATATTCATGCCCGACCCTACGTCAAGGTGGTAGCTATGGTTTGGTCTACAACAATGAGGAAACTGATTGATAGTCTTTGACCAGTTCTGTCCAGCTTCATGAATAACCCACTGTTGACCTTCTCTTGTACATAATCCGGTTCTACAAAGGGTCAACTGTAGCCTCTAGTCACTGACTTTAGTACTGAGGAGTACAGGTTTGAGTAACCGAAAAGGTTGGGATGAACCCCTTGACTTAAGTTTCGTGCTTGCTGGCAGTTATCGGCAGGGTGTATCTGCAACCATGAGAAAACTGATGTCCCTTCGGTTATTCAAACTTGTGTGGCACAGTATTAATGTCAGTGGATTGAGACTATAGTTGACCCTTTGTAGAACCGGATTATGCACATGAGTAGGTCACCAGTGGGTAAGCAATGGAGCTGGCTAGTCCTTAGCACTAGTCAAAGTCTATCGATCAGTTCCCTCATGGTTACAGATACATCTTGCTGATGAGTTGATTGCAGATGATATGAGATCTGAACTATTCAGTCATAGACACTTATCTTTTGGTTCTCGAGGTCTTGCAAGTGCAGGTATAATGTAGGACAGAGAACACTTCGAGATGAGATCTCAGTTGACGGACACTTCGCTATTCGACTTAGTTGTGCAGTGAGGATCAAGGAGGACAGTGATACATTAAGATTTCTACTTTTAGCTCACTGACTTTCAAGTGCACAGGTTATAGTTTTGAAACACTACCTGCTTCTTTCTAGGCAATCTGGTAGTGTCATGTACTTCCAAACAATTACTATGGCTTATAGCCTAGTACTTAAACATATGCTGTTTTCATTTGCACTGTTTATGCCTACTCACCCATTGACTGCCGTTCAAATGGAGTAAGCGATGTAACTTCCCGCTGAAAGCCAAATGTTGAGTTTTAGATCTCGTAGTGGGCGACTTCAAAGTCCAAAAAAACTAAGCCAGATAGAAAGATATTTGAATGGTACTTTCAGAATTCCAGTCGAACCGATGCATTAACTGAAGTTAGTGCTGATAATGTTGTCTAGAAGGACGATGAAAGCTTCACGATTAAACCACCCAGCTCAGAGAACACAATACAACCAAGATGATGAGATATTGTATTGTTGAATGGAGATGAACCTCTCAGACATCGACTGTGGCATGTGTAAGTGGGTTACACTGGGTAGAAGTAGAGAAAAAAATTGACTTCGATTGATTCATGCTTCTACAAAATGATTTTAGGTCATACCAAGATGTATAAACCACCTAGACCCTACGTAAATGGGCAAATACCAATAGTTTGAGCAGATAGGATGGAGTACATTTGGCTACCTCTTTGCAACTACTAATTAACAGGTAGAAAGGATTACTCGCATCTAATTTTATTACTAGTCTCATCTTCAGTATCTTTGCACCAACAATGTCTCAGTCTGAATTGATTTATTACCATTATTTCTACTTCATTCTGAAAAATGGGGTTTTTCGTAATTTCAATTCATTCCTACTAGTGTGAATGATTTATGGTAAATATCGGTGTCATATGTTGCACTGTACATACACACGCAAATATGTAATAACTGCAATGTTATATGTGACCATAATTATCCCATATTTTTAATGAAAGAGTGTCGAGTAATAACCACCGCGTAACACTACCTATTGCACTAGCAGTATTGGAAAAATAGGTTAAATACATGCCTCTGATCTCAGTTACATATCTGATACTTTAGCTTTGACCATTCTCCTGAAGAAGCTGGGATCAAACTTCCACACGAAATATTTGAATTATTTTCTTTAAAAGACGCTGAAATTTATCGTAATATAACTTATGTATGTTATATCAACTTTCCACCCACCCCCCAATATTTGTGATATTATTCACTCAAGTCTTGATCACAGTACAGAGAATTAGAATTAGTTTAGAAGAAGGCTAAGATTGATATGACGAAAGTTGGAACTAATTCTCAAAGTCTCTGTTTATTTATCTTAGTCGTCTAGAGAGATTTAGGTTGCCTTGCTGGAAGCCCTTGAGAAGATAGGAATCAACGGTTAAAGACTGCACTGTGAATCCAAATCGGTCACAATAATGTGAATGTATACACTTTGTCGTTTTCAGAATGTTGAGTTTTTAATTGTATTTCACTTATTTATCTTCTCTCCTCTTGTACACTTTTATCGACTTAAATTTCTTCCATCCACCTAACATGATGTTGTGAAGTGTAGCTACTAAAACTGATATATTTATGTGCCAAGTTCTATATTGATTTTCCTGTTCGTTTGGCAAGGTTAGTGCTAACATCATTATTGTGGGAAGTTAAATTTCTGGATAATGGTCTTATTTTCAAGCTATTACAGTCACTTGTTAAGAGTATGACGTTACTCATCTTTCATTAATTGATGATTTCACTTACTTCTTGTTAGATTGTCAAAGTGGAATAATCTTTCAAGAAGTCGTCAACCGTAACGCTGGATAACACTTAAGAGGAAAAGAAAATCCTCGTCCAATTTCGGCATACTAACGGAATTTTGGCCGTATGTTTCGGCAGAAGACGATTTTGAAACATGTTGTCCCGCACATCTGCCCGGCAACAACGCATGCGTCAACAAACACTGAATGAAGAACGCATTGCTCAAGATCAGTTAGAACCTAGAACATCAGTGAATGTCGTTCTAAGGTTCCAAGTTGATCATAAGTAGTCCAACAACAACATCACATCCATCTCTTAATATTCTGCTCTCTGCATCCCAAGCCCCAACGCAACATATAGATGATACCACAAAACTAAGTAATCAATACAATCGAGGTTTTGGAGCTAGTGCCCTCCTGGCTTCTCTAAATGCAAATGGTCAGCAACATCAAACTACATCAGCCCATTCAGTAAGAGAGGTCATTTTATTTTATTTTTTGTTAGTTGTTAATATTTGTTTATGTTTTTCAATTTTTTCTATTTTACAAACGATATGAATTGACATCATTTAGAATTTCATACTGATAAATTCTACCAGTCTGGCATAGAAAGAAATTGGCTATATAAATGCATTTAACCCATTCAAACAGGTGCACGTCTTATAAACTTTGTATAACTGGTCTGATGAAGACTTTAAGCTGAAAAATACCTAGACAACTTTTTTATATTTTACACAATTTCATTTATTTACTAAGCCTACAAGTTGAAATATAAGGGTAGTGAAAAGCGGATTTGTTCGATTGAAACATGTAGGCTTAGTTTCAACCAGCTGACGTCACTTCCCTACAACTGAGTAGATTTGAGTTCATCTCTAGTTAGTTAGTTACCTTAGCGGTTTGGATATCATGTCATCTATCAAGTGGTCTACTAACAATCACACTTCTCAATGCATTTAAGCATTGGAATAGAATTGTTGGGACTCTTTAAATTGTTCTTTGTAATACACTTGTGTACTGAATTATTGATGAATACGGTTTAAATTAACTAACAATAAAAATCTATCGGCTTTTTTACTTGTCTAGTCTGATAATTAGCTGGTATGCAGAAATATTCTAAAAGGTTAAAATCCCTTCTTCATTGTATCATTCATTTTGTGGTTAATTTCGTTCTTAACTACATTTTATTTCACTCTTATGTTTTGAAGTTCCTTATCCTGTCTGATAAACTGTGGGAGATCATCACCATGATCACAGGCGTTCTTTGACGATGATGGATTCTTCAATTAGGTTCTTTCTTAAAATCAGCAGGGTTCATCATCATCATCCAAATCAACATAGGGCTAGGGACTACTGCGTAACAGTCCGAGTTACCACAGCTCATATCATCACATCAGGTAAAAAGGCAGTGAGGTGCAAGATGAAGATAAGAAAATTCAGTCAAAAGAAATATAAAATATGAAGAGAGAGAAAGGAAGAATAAGAAAATGGTGAGATTCGGTATAGCGTCGTTAAGATGAGGATAATGTATGTATACATCTGGGCCACTGACATCGGTTCTCAGCCATATCACCTGGAGTCTCCAACAACTGGTTCCTCTTGTCCTGCGGACTCCAACTGGCTAGTCTGCATCGCCCCATATAGCTGAAACCAACAGTCAAAGACTTCATACATTGGTGCCATGTTTTAGTCTGGATGCCCCGAGCCTTTTTCCAGCCTGGACCTACTTCGGCCAAAATTGTGTGACGAGGCAATCGGCGACTAGGCATACGTAACACATGTCCCAGCCAACCATCTCAGTCGACAAAAGCTTGCAACTTCGTCAACTGATTTACCTCTACTCCCTAAAACTCTACACATGACTTCTGCGTTACTCACACGGTGACACCACGGAATGCGGCCTATACTGCGAAGGCAACGGTGGTCAAACACTTGAAGCCAGCCTTCTCATATCTTCCACCTTCCATGGCCGTGTTTCACAGCCATACAGTAGAACAGACTTGACTGCTGTGCAATGCACGCGACCCTTAATAGACAATCGGATATCACGAGGGCACCGCAGGTGGCGTAAGTTGGCGAAAGCCAGCCGAGCCTTTTGTATTCATGCAGAGGTTTCATCGGCCACTGAGCCACTAGGGCAGGGCTGATCCTACTTTCCAGGTAAGTGAAGTGGGCAACACACTCAACCACTACACTCTCTATTATTAGCCGTGGCACCATTGAAGACCAATCCTGGAGCAACAATTTGGATTTGGGTGGTGAGAAACGCATCCCAAACATTTTCAAATTGCCACTCAAAGTGTTCAGAAGAATCTGCATCTTGTCAGAGGCTTTATCTAACACGACTGTTTCATCTGGGTCTTCTAAGTCTAACGAAAATTCTCCGCAGTCAGGCTAACCTCAGTGTAATGAGGTGACGAGAGGGAGACCTCCATGAGGAATACCTGTGGTAAATTGAATAACAATGGTCCTATGTTGATATTGATTGATTGAATAAGAATGGAGAGAGTAAGCACCTTTGAAGGACACCACTCGATGAGCACAGCTCCCCCGGATATCTCACTATGGACTCTAACGCGCCCACAAGTGTTCGGATAGAGAGCCTTCAATAAGGTTATGTACTTACTCGGCACGCTATTCAGTGAGAGACATTGCCATAAGACTTCTCGATCAACGGAGTCGAATGCCGCCTTCAGGTCGAGAAGTATAGCAATTGTCGGGCGTCGGTAAGCGTGCCTTTGTTCTAGAACCTGACATAGTGTGAATATTTGGTCGATACACCCGCGGCCGGGTCTATAACCTGCCTGGTTTTCTCGGGCTTGCTGTTGCCGAGCTCTACTCAGGCGTTGGAGAATTATAGAACCTAGGAGTTTGGAGACTATGTTCGTCAGGCTGATTCCTCTGTGGTTATCACGAGAGGACTTCTCGCCTTTCTTGAAGACTGGAATAATCAGTGATTTAGACCAGTCAGAGGGGATCGTATTCGATTCCCATATACTGGTTAACACTTCCGTTAACCTGACTAAGAGCACCTTACCACCATCCTTGTATACCTCTGGAGTTAGTCCGTCTGGTCCTTCCGCCCTTCCTCGTTTCAGGTTACCTACAGCTAGTGTTGGTGGGCCTGTGTTAATGTTCCATTCAGGATCCGACTGGATAACGGGCAACGCAATGGTGGTTGGAGGCCAGTTAAACTGTTCCTGTGCCCATCGTTCCAGTTGTCTCCTCTGCGAGTGAATCGCAGATCCGTCCTTCTCCACTATAGTCTCGCTAACTGTTGTTGACATTCCTCCCCCACCCCCTCCAGTTTCCCCAATAGGTCTAAATAATTGTCTACTGTTACCAATCGCTGCTGTCTTTTCCATCTCTTTAGCCTTTGCTGCCCGCCACTGTTCGCGGTCATTGTGTAGACATTTTCTCAATCTACTTTTAAGTTGCGCTCGCTCTTCATTCATTGTACTCAGAGCCTGTAGGGATGCGTTCACGTGCATCCATTAGTTCGGAAGAAGCTGCTGATATCCACTGGTTCTTTTTAGCCACCATTTCGGAGTCGGCTACTGTCGTCAGCAGATTGGAGATGGCACTAAGCTTCTTCTGGGTGAGTGATGGTGTTCTGTCCCGATAACTGCCTAGCCAACTTCTCACTGAAAGCTGCATTGTGTTTTCGTTGTCCAGCAGCACTCGTGGTGATTTTGTTGCCAAATTTTTCCTACTTCCATTGAGACTCAGGCATATACGCGCTCAGATCGACGCGTGGCCACTATCCAAACACGCACTCCAGAAGGAGTGGCAGTCTTCCACCGATCCTCTCCAGCGATGAGTAATAGCAATGTGGTCTATCTGTGTCCATTGCTGAGTTGAGCTCGGTGGACGCCACGTCAGACAGTGTCTTTTTTATGTCTGAAATTTGTGCTAGCTACAAATAGGCGGTTATTTGAGCACAGTTGTAGTAGGTGATCACCGTTATCTGTTCGTTGAACTGGAATTCCGAAAGTGCCACCTAAGTGCCTTTCTGCCTCATTCAGTGTATCCACCTGTGAATTGAAGTCACCTGCAACAACCAGTACATCTGAACGTTTGGCTTTCGAGAGGAGGCTAGACAGTTTTCGGTAAAACTCGCCCTTCACTTCATCCTAACTACAGTCAGTGGGTGTGTAAACAGAGATTACAAAGAGACAACGGTGAGTTTCACCATTCCTTTTAGTTCTGACTGTGCCGTTCAGTTGGATAGCGCAGAGGCGACTATCAACTGGGATCCTGTCTAGTAGTGAGGTTTCTGCCCTAGTGCTTATTGGTATGCCTACACCTGCAAGACCTCCGGAAACTTGGAGGGTGAATTCCGCTGGTTCACTAGATTGGCCGGGAGAGGTCGGGTGAATAACCGCACTTGGGTTCTGTATGCATGTCTCACGAACACAGGACACATCCATGGTCTGGATTGCTAGGGTCTTGACCATTGAAGCCTGTTGACCAATTTGACGGAGGGTGTGGACATTGAAGGCCTCGATTTGTAATTTAGAGAGTAGTTTAAGGAGATCAGGGATGCTGTTCTGTGGATTCAGATTGTTGTCGAAGGCTGCAGAGCTAGAAATTGAAGATGATGTAGTATCGTTAAGTGAGAGACGTGAATGTAGATTAGAAGGTAATTATGGGGGAGGTGAATAGCAGTCTGAAGAAACTTGAGTGCTGATCGAGTTGTGAGGGCGGTTGACACTCCTCGGGGTTCAACACTGTAGTAGGCTATCCAGCTAGCAGCAGTTCGATTTCGCCCTCAGACCCCCTATCATAGTGTAGTGATTTATACCACAACGGTAACTGTTTTTCGTCTAACCACTATCCAACATACCTTTCTGATGTTGTAGGACTCCGAGGGAACAAGTGTTCCACCAGTATAGCTTGTTGGGTTCTTGTGATATTCATGCCCGACCCTACGTCAAGGTGGTAGCTATGGTTTGGTCTACAACAATGAGGAAACTGATTGATAGTCTTTGACCAGTTCTGTCCAGCTTCATGAATAACCCACTGTTGACCTTCTCTTGTACATAATCCGGTTCTACAAAGGGTCAACTGTAGCCTCTAGTCACTGACTTTAGTACTGAGGAGTACAGGTTTGAGTAACCGAAAAGGTTGGGATGAACCCCTTGACTTAAGTTTCGTGCTTGCTGGCAGTTATCGGCAGGGTGTATCTGCAACCATGAGAAAACTGATGTCCCTTCGGTTATTCAAACTTGTGTGGCACAGTATTAATGTCAGTGGATTGAGACTATAGTTGACCCTTTGTAGAACCGGATTATGCACATGAGTAGGTCACCAGTGGGTAAGCAATGGAGCTGGCTAGTCCTTAGCACTAGTCAAAGTCTATCGATCAGTTCCCTCATGGTTACAGATACATCTTGCTGATGAGTTGATTGCAGATGATATGAGATCTGAACTATTCAGTCATAGACACTTATCTTTTGGTTCTCGAGGTCTTGCAAGTGCAGGTATAATGTAGGACAGAGAACACTTCGAGATGAGATCTCAGTTGACGGACACTTCGCTATTCGACTTAGTTGTGCAGTGAGGATCAAGGAGGACAGTGATACATTAAGATTTCTACTTTTAGCTCACTGACTTTCAAGTGCACAGGTTATAGTTTTGAAACACTACCTGCTTCTTTCTAGGCAATCTGGTAGTGTCATGTACTTCCAAACAATTACTATGGCTTATAGCCTAGTACTTAAACATATGCTGTTTTCATTTGCACTGTTTATGCCTACTCACCCATTGACTGCCGTTCAAATGGAGTAAGCGATGTAACTTCCCGCTGAAAGCCAAATGTTGAGTTTTAGATCTCGTAGTGGGCGACTTCAAAGTCCAAAAAAACTAAGCCAGATAGAAAGATATTTGAATGGTACTTTCAGAATTCCAGTCGAACCGATGCATTAACTGAAGTTAGTGCTGATAATGTTGTCTAGAAGGACGATGAAAGCTTCACGATTAAACCACCCAGCTCAGAGAACACAATACAACCAAGATGATGAGATATTGTATTGTTGAATGGAGATGAACCTCTCAGACATCGACTGTGGCATGTGTAAGTGGGTTACACTGGGTAGAAGTAGAGAAAAAAAATTGACTTCGATTGATTCATGCTTCTACAAAATGATTTTAGGTCATACCAAGATGTATAAACCACCTAGACCCTACGTAAATGGGCAAATACCAATAGTTTGAGCAGATAGGATGGAGTACATTTGGCTACCTCTTTGCAACTACTAATTAACAGGTAGAAAGGATTACTCGCATCTAATTTTATTACTAGTCTCATCTTCAGTATCTTTGCACCAACAATGTCTCAGTCTGAATTGATTTATTACCATTATTTCTACTTCATTCTGAAAAATGGGGTTTTTCGTAATTTCAATTCATTCCTACTAGTGTGAATGATTTATGGTAAATATCGGTGTCATATGTTGCACTGTACATACACACGCAAATATGTAATAACTGCAATGTTATATGTGACCATAATTATCCCATATTTTTAATGAAAGAGTGTCGAGTAATAACCACCGCGTAACACTACCTATTGCACTAGCAGTATTGGAAAAATAGGTTAAATACATGCCTCTGATCTCAGTTACATATCTGATACTTTAGCTTTGACCATTCTCCTGAAGAAGCTGGGATCAAACTTCCACACGAAATATTTGAATTATTTTCTTGAATAGACGCTGTGTCACGTGCCTACTGTGAGCCGTCCAGGTGTACTCCGGTTAGTAGGTCAATTTCTGAGAAGTTTGAGTTATTTACGGTTATATCTATCGTTGTCTCTTTGGCGAAGCAAGACAGGACTGCATATCTCATGAGATCGTATCTTGAGCTCATTGACTAAAACACATGAATTCCAGATAGTGGCTCTCCGGTTCACGTCCTAATCTGCCTATTTTGGCCTTAACAACTGGGTAGTATTATAAGCCCTCATAGAATAAGTGTTGTCCATAACTAGTACTTAGTGGGTTGAGTTATATCATCATCTGACTAAAAATATTTGTTATAGACACTTGCTGAACATCATTGGGTGTCTTTACTTTCGAAGACAGCTCTCCATAAACCTTTGCATCCCTGAACTTGTTTAAGCAGGTATCATTAGTCTGCGTGGTATACGTGCTGGGGGCTTCCTTCACAGTCAGAGATTGCCACAAAACCTATAAATCAGTGGAGTCAAGCACTGCCTTTAGGCCAAGAGATGGCAAATATTTGCGAGATAAATTCGTTTAGTTTTGCATCCCATGAATTCTAAGGTAAATATGTATGGGCCGTACACAGTCTTTTGAGGGAGATTACAGTTTAAGGTTTACTGTATTTTATTCGCAGACTTCAAAATCCTTACCACTGTCACTAGAAATCCACAGGGAAGAAGATAGTGCTATTTTTAAGGTAGACCTTTTCTAACATCTCCTTCCTTTAAGGGAAGGAACCGTCAATATGAAATGCTGGTTATCTGTTAAAAGCACCTTATTACTCACACCATGTGCAAACAACAGTACGGCTTATCCTCCGAGCTCTACCGTAATGTCAAGTGTTATTATTCGAACTATGACTGTCGGTAGCTACTTCGTAGGTCTAACTACCATCTTGTAGATATTTCTGGCATGTTAGGTTTTCAAGGAACACTCTTTCCAACCAGCTTAGCATGTTGGGAGCCCAACAACCTCATCAGGGTAGCAACTGTTGTTCAGACTTAGTTTACTGGTTAAAAAATAATTTATATTTCTCCTTTATTACTATTAATTGTTTTGGAGGCATAGCAATTTAATTAGTTTATATTCAGTAATCAATACTACGTTAGTGATTTTCTCAAGCATTTTTTTGCTTATATGTTTGCTTAAAATTTTCATTTCAGACTAGGCTTCTCCTGTCGACTGAAGACACACAACCAGTGGTATCCCATCTACCTGATAAAAATACTCAGCAATCGAATCTGAATTTGGAGAACTATAAATCATTCCTTGTAACAACAAATACTACTGCTACTCAAAGTTTTTCAGTTAACAATCGAAATTCAATCTATACGCTGACTAGTAATACTGTTGCTACCACTACTACTTCAAATGCGAAGAAAACACCTAATCAAACATTACCTATGCATTTTGCACAACGTAATGTAGCCCAAGGTCATACACAATTTCATTTACAGTCAAAGCATAATAGTTTTGAAAGTGTATCCCCGAATACTCAATTAAAGTCGAATTCAGAATTTAGTGGATTAGAAGTGGAATCCAATGAATCGCCGACACCATCTGATATGAATTCTGTACGTTGAATCTCTGAGAATATTATTATTATCTGTTAGTTATTTCTTTAGATTCAGCTAATCTTTCTCGTTTACGAGCTTCGTTTGATAAGTTCGACTTGTTTCTTTTAGTACTGTAAAGGGATGAGAGACCATCACGATAATTGATTTGACTGACTGACTGGCTGAATGAATGAATGATTCAACTTAAAGCAGACTATCATATTAATCCAGTATTTCAGGTCGCTGTACTTTTTTTGATCACTGTAAAGGAATGAGGTTGAATGATGAATCACATGAAGAAAAAGGTTACCTACGCTGTATGAATGAAAAGAGACTATAAAGGGATGCTTAATTTTCAAAGCGAAATCATAATAATATAAGTAATCAGTACTTATAATGATCCCTTCAAATGGAATCGCTTTTAAGTTAAATCACTTTCGGTTTTCAGCTAGATTGATTAAGTACCTATCCTGGAGACCATCAATCAACGAGTATATTATTTTCTACCAGGATCAAAACAATATTGAAGAGTGGACTGTTAACCTTTGCTTAGACAAAGAATTAGGTGTCTCTTCCATTTATAACAATAATTTTTTTAAAATTCATATTATTTAAAATAAGTATATTACAATATCGCCGCCAAAAAATGCATCAGTCATTATCATAAAAGTGCAAAAGGCAAAAAATATAATGGAGTGATCATGGAAGTGGCCTTATAAAAATCCATTGAAGGAGGCACCCATCACTTTCCTTTTAACTTTCGTTTTGATGATAGAATACCAACAAGAAAGCCTCAACATAATCACCATCGGTCTATACTCGAAGTTATATCTGATAGCGTTTCCAGTCACTGAGTCGCATGACTTCCGGGACTTCACCCTGGCTATCACGATGTGTACATCAGTACAACTACTCAGGCGATTGTAACAACCATCTATTACGACTAAAAACATATGCTTTTTTATAGGGACAGTTAATTTCTGATTTCATTTATGCTCAATACTTTCATTGTTTTTAGTTGTGTTGTGAAGAAATTACAACCAAGACCATCCACCTGAGCTACCAATATTCTCCACTTTCATTGTTATTTGATTCTATAAGGCGCGAGGAAGAAAGACACAAAGAGAGATATGAAGAAACCTATCATTAGTTTTTTGTTTCTTTCTATTCCAGCCAGTTGAATCATGTTTTGCAAATATCATGGAAGATCAGGGTAGTGATAGCTTTGATTTGAACAATATTACGCCATCGATTAATCTTTCGTCGTCTGTAAGTCTGGCCATGCTTTTATACATTTTTGTTGTTATTTGGGGAAAGGTTTCAGTGTGATAATGTCAGTTTTGATCAGTTATTTTTAACGGTTTTTGTTTAATGTCTTAGCTGCTTCTTTATTCTGTGATCGTCATTTTCCCTGTTTTCTATCACCTTCCAGTTCCCTTAATTCCCCTCACTTCAGACGTATTTGCATGCCTATAGAACTTTTACGATTAGAAGAAAAGTTTTTCCCAATAAAGAACCAGATGTTATCAAGTTGGTATCGGTTAAATACTTATTGAAAATGAGGTGGTACCTGATATAAGTTGTTTACTGCTCTGAACCTGCCTCGTCTGGTTCAACTGGTGGTCGGGTAGACATGTATGATATACCCTGAGATTGATCTATAGGGGAACCATGAATATTTAATAATAAACAATGTCACTAATGAACGGAACAAACACCTAGTACTCTCTAGTCTTTAGAAAGTTTATGCAAATAGAATTGATTTTTGATGAAAAACAAGACAAACATGCAAACCTGGCAACAGGATCACAGTCTTACTAGCTGAAGATGCGGATACGATGCACAGTCTTCCGAACACTTTCTATGGCAACTGGTGAATGGTTGGGATGCTTTCCTCACTACTCAAAGATAAATTGTTGTTCCAGGACTGATTTGCCTTAGTGTCTCGTCCAAGAATAAGAAATGAAGTGGTTGAGCGAGTCAGTCACTTCACTTACACTTGAAGTTAGATCAGCTGTGGTGGGTTTGTGACTGACAAAGTCTCTGCACGAATACGAGAGGCTTGATTGGGTGTTACTAACTTACAACGTCTATGTTACCGGCGTTGTATCAAGTGCAATATGCAGTAGTTCGCTTTGCTCTGTGAAGCATGGCCATTAATGGTAGGAATATACCGGCTTTAGGTGTTCGACTACCATTGACTCTGTAAAGTAGATCTTAAGCCGTGGTGTTAACACGTGAGTAACGTCGAAGTCAAGCGTAGTTTTAAGTTAAAGAGGTAAGCCGATTAGCGAGTTCATGAGACTTCATCAACTCAAATGACTGGGACATGTGTTGCGCATACCTGGTCACCGTCTGCCTCATGGCACAATGTTAACTAAAGTGGTTTCTGACTGGATAAAGACAAGAGACGGTCAGAATAAACATGGCATCAGTGCATGGAGTCTTCCACACTTGTTTTGAGCTTTGTTGGGAAATGTAGACTTCCCAGTCAGACAAACTTGGAGTGATAACGAGATGTTTACGCACCTCACCATATCCTGATTACAAGGCTGAAATTTCGGTATTCTAAATGATGAAAGATAAAGGTTGACTAGAACATGCTACTCCAAACTGGTATGCTTTCGTGGTTGAGTGGTTACCTGTTGGATTGGTTCGCAGAAATTTGTCCTTTCATATGCATGCTCATATATCTGGTATGTTTTCCATCCTTCCATAAAAATAAAACGGAAATAGTATGTTCATCAGATGTGTTTTTTCTCTTTTTTGCGACATACACACGCACGTTTCAATCGTAATTGAAAACTGCCAGCCATTTTTAATGAGCGCGTTGTAATTTAGATAAGTTCTTACAGATATCAGACGGAAATCGATACACATTAACTGTAAGAGAGAGACAGAGTGACTACGGACAGAAACTGGTCAACTATATACGTTGATAGATATTTATATTTGTCTACTAGACAATAAATTTTATTTGTAGTGACAGAAAATCTGGGAAATGACAAGAACCCCTTATTTTTTCTGGCTGGTAGCTTTAAAAAAAGTTCTGTTTGGCATTATTATTTTCTGAATATACCTTATATGTTTGGTTTTTCCTGTTTTGCATCGTTGATATAATACTTATTTACTCACAATGGTAAGCAATAATTACGTATTAATCCAATCGTGCCAATTGGAGAAAATTAATTGTTCGAGGGATAATAAACCATAGTAGCAACGGAAACGGCATTATACAGACAGGTTAAAATGACTAATAACCTTCTAAAAAGAATTGGTGGCTGACACATTAGTGAGAAGTGTTGTTTGAGTACCTGCTTATACGGTCTTGGTTGTTATTAGTTTCTTTCTATGTGAAGTTGTCTTTTAGTAGATATATAGAAGATTACACCTGTCGTGTTTTAGCGAGATAACTTATAAAACGTATAGTGAAGATGATGTATGCAAATTAAGTTGTAATAGGCTTGTATCATTAATATTGACTGTTTGCTTTGTTTAATGTGATAAACAGTAGGGATTAGTTAAGTCTCCTTAGTCTTGTCTATACTTGCACAACACATGGGTGATATTCAGCAAAATATTCATTTGAAGCATTGAGTAAAATTCCCCAGAATGATTCACTGAGATAAGAACAGGCCGTACATTGGGAGCGATATGAAAACGTTTCACTCCTCTAAGGTGAAGCTTATGACCTTTCCCTAGCATTAGTCACATTTTGGTCATGAAACTTGGATGAAACCCGAATGTATACGGCAGTTATTGTCACTATTGAGTACTGTAAGTTTTTCATTAGTGCTTCATCTACATCCTAACAGTCACATCATACTTCATTATTTACTTTACCTCTTCTTCTTCGCTTCTGTTGACTTTTTATAACTGTTGGTTCTTTTTTCTTCCCTCTCAGCTTTTTTTCTTGCTGCCTTGTATCTTGATTTTCCGATTCGAGGTGTGACAACTTGAGCTGTTACACAGTAATGCCAGCTCCTATGTTGACATTAACTTACTTCCTATACCTATGACCCATTATTTTTGTTGTCAAAAACAGACGTTCATAATTTGTGTGTATGTAGCAGAGATTACACAGTTGTATTGTTACGACGTGCAAATAGAATTATCATTATTGTTAATAGCACGAAATGAAATGGAGGGAGAGAGAGCGAGAGATAAAGAGACATGCATATCTAATTATAAACAGTGTTTATTTTGCTTGTTCAAGTCTGACAATGATGAGAAACATTCATCTGGGTTATGTACGCAAGAGCTAATCATTTTATCAAAAATGTATTATCATATAATCTGCTGAAAAGGAAACTACTGCTACTTTCTGTGTACATGACCTATGCACAGTTCTGTTATGATAATTATTTTCCGTGAAGATTATTTATTTTATGAGGTGAACTATTCAGCTGGCTGGCTGGCTGGCTGGTTGACCTAGTCTTGAGTTAGTTTATTTTCATTATTGAAAAGGTATTTATCGGCCTAATTGTTATTCTGTTGTAAGGATGTATGGTGTATGTGGCATTTCTTTTCTTCTCTCTATTTCGTGTACTAGACAGAAAAAAACTTACGTCTTGCCAAGTATTTTTCTGATTGTTCAATTATTTTTGGTTATTTTTGTTCTTAGTTAACGTAAAGGAGATACCAGTGGTGAAATTTTCTGTATTTATTTCTTTGTATATGTCCATATATGTGTGTGTGTGTATGTGTTCATGTCATCTTTTGTAGACAGCTTATTTATTTCAGCGACTATACACACTCACACGTATATATGTAAAAATCTTTCAGTTGGTAATAACTGGAAGTGGAATTTTGGACGTATACTTCCTATTTATTTGCTAGTTGTCACATGAGAAATGCATACTGTAATTGATTATCCTAAATACTCTTAAAAATCTGTCTACGGTGTCTATCGCATCAAACATCAGTGTCATCTACCAGTCTCCTGAACTTTCTATATGACGTAAGTATTTAGTTCTACTAATGATGGACTCTGATTCATTTCTATTGATTTTGAAGTCGATCCTAATGGTATATGATCAATTGATTTTTGCTGACTGAATTGCCTATTATTTGTTTGTGTTTCATAGGTCGGTGTATCTAACTCGACCGTTGATTTTCCACATCAAACATGTGATTCTTCTGAACGACTACAACAATCAACAACGAAATCAACAATGCCAATAATGGCAAACAAACTGGATTCACTGGTACAAATTAGTCCTGTGGATGTAAATTCACTGTTTCTTAAAGAAAATCATAAGTTGAACAGAGATGAAGCTTGTATGAAAGTGTCGTCATCATGTCCAGCTGTTGTGCCTGAAGACCTACAACATGTGCTGGATAATGCTAGTCCTGTACAGTCTGGATCAAGAGCCCCACAATCCGTACTTAGTGAAAGTGGTAGTAGCCCGTTAGGTGGTATGAACAGTACACCCGAAGCTTCGAGTATTCCAATGAATCATGGTTCACTTGGTGTTGGAAGTCTGTCTTCATCTGCGGGTAATCGGTGTGTAGATGATCAACGAGTCGCTTGGATGAGAGACCGAACTAAGAAAGACAGTCATAATCGAAGTAAGTTACCTGTGTTTTATTATTCACGTGGTGTTTCTTCTGACTCCCTAAAAAGGTTTCCTCTAATTAATTTTTCCTCTGTAATTATTAATGGTGTATTACTTCAAACTGTTGCGTGTCAACTCCGTGTTATAAAAATTCGACAAGACCTTAAAATTAGGTTGATAGCGTATATAATAAGTGTACAAGAGAAGATTAAGAGGTGATATGTTTAATCCTCAGTGTGTACAAAATCGCCTAATGCTAGTGTATATGCGAATGGAGTTAATTTTCAGACAAGTCACGTATTAGGACAAACAGAAGGGTTTGATTTGCATGATTGATACTGAAAGCTGTGAAGTTTAGTTTTCTGTACGCTTCACCGTTGGAATATTAGGACACTTGTTTGTTTTTCTCTTGAGCGTATTCATTGATGGCCAAGACGAGAAATTCTCAGTCCTTTTATAGCATTCATTTTTGGTCTACAGTTAATGCGTTCATACAACTGAATCATATATTTAAAACAATGAATTACAATGTATAGCAGAGTCATTTAGGCTACAAAATAAGAGTAAGAAAATATTTCTCAATGAAATGGCATGAAACAATAGTCAACGGATTGAAAGGTAGCTGGTAAATTGGTTACAAAGTAACGCTATAAAATACCATAAAAATACATCGTTTTAAAACAAATACAATGACTCAAATATGTGACTAGATTTTACATATTCTTCTTTTTCATATGTTATGACACTAGCTTTTGGCTTTTCTTATCTCAGTTATGCAAGTGACAAGCTCTTTAGTTCACCACATAGCGCAAACGTTTAGTCAACCACTCAATGTTGGTGTGTTGTACATCGAAACAATGGGGAAAAACTTACATGTTGTTCTTTCTGCTTCCATTTCAGTGATCAGACGAACACAATATGGGAAATTTATGTTCCCCCTGATTTTGATCCATTTTAGGCTTCTATTATTCCAGTCGATGTGGTTTACCAATGCTGTCAGGGTCTTCGTGTAAAAAAACAGACGTCTTACTGCAGGTTTATATTCACATCGTCCAGTCTTTTTGTCATTCGTTTCTCCACGATCATCCTTCACCCGATTTATTACTTTCAGATTTCTTCTTTGCATAATAAGAAACTATATTCTCTCAGCAGCCAAATACATGTTTACTTACTAATTAATTTATCACACGTATTATGTGAGTGCTACCGTGATACTACCTGGTTATCCAAACCTTGGTCGGTGAAGTGGGGTTCGAATCCCTGGTCCAGCTCTTTTTTGTAGCCAGTCTTTTTTCAGCATAATTCTTTTTATAGGAAGTATTCAGCTAACTACTGTTAAATTGCTGCAAATACTGATGTCAGTCTGTCTTCACTTTTATAAATCTGTACTTAGTAGTTGTTCTCAGTTATTCATCTTAAGTCCAACTAGTTACTAAAAGTTTCATGAAATCGCCATTTCATTCCCAGCCTGACGATACAAAGAACTCTTTCATAAAAAGCAGTTAAGCTTTACTTCTTGACAATATCCACTATTAAAGAAAAATAGAACTTAACAACTCTGTACAGGTTTGTGTAGTTTAGTGTAAAGCACTCTAAATGTTTTAGTGTCTATGAAACTAAACTGCAGTCACCGTGATACAGTGAATCATAATTCAGTGCATAAACCATTGGGCTTATAAATTCAGTAAGGTTCACTTGGCTTACACTGATATAAATAAAGATCTATCGGTACCATTTCCGTATTCTCTCATTTCTCTTTCAGTTGAACGTAAACGACGGGATTATATTAATTGTCAAATCGCTGAACTGGGAAATTTGTTGCCTGAAGATATGTTCAGAGATGGGTAAGTAATTTTATGGTTATCATTGCCTTTAAAATACGAACGCAAAACATTTAAGCCTTTTTGAAAGCTTCAGTACTATTGGAAACTGCTCTCAACACATCAGAAAGTGAGTGAATTACTGGTCACAGAAAACAAGTCACAGTAAAGCCTGTATATGATCGATTGCGGGATGAGAGCGTCAAGTACGTATTTAGGGAGGAGTTAGTTAAATACTCATCCCAACGTGAGATCGATGTTCATCTTAGAGAAACGTGAAGTGACAATTGGTAACCTGCACCCGAAGGTTATCGAACGTCATTGGATTTCAAAACTGATCGATGCGAGAAGACTGATTCTCGCTGCCTCTGACCACAATGAAGAACGGAAGCCACTTTAGCGTAAGTTGACCAAGAGTCTTCTCAATGATCGCGAGCAGTGATGGATGGTGAGAACTAGAGAGATGGAGAAGGCATGAGTGTTGGGTGGTACTCGGCAACTATTTAGGCTTGCTAAGATAACCAGCAGGAAGAAGACGATGGTGAGTCAAACCGTAACTGGAAAGGATGGGATCCTGATAACCTTTCGGGACAGCCGGCTAGAACGTTAGGCAGACCACTTTGAGACCCGGTCTGAGTGGTCCACAGCAACGCTCCAGTTACCCAGCATCCTTCCCGAACCTGAATGCGATATAGTTGTCGGTCTTCTAACTCTTCTCGAAGTTGAGAAGGCTATTTCCCGCCTGCGGTGATGCAAGGCAGCAGGATCTACTCGAAGTTTTTATGGATGGAAGTAGAAAATTACTGGTTAGCGTAACGGATGTACTAAATAGTGTATAGAAATCAGTGGTAGTGCCTTCAAATTGATGTATTTCGTTGGTCATTCCACTCTATAAAAAGGGAGGAAAGTCTTATGACAACCGTAGGAGGGGAATTAGTTTGACTAGTATTATGTCCAAGATTCTAGGCTCCATAGTTATCCGACGCTTAACTAGAGCTTTTAAACAGCAAATCTGCGAAAACCAGATAGGTTTTAGACCCGGGCTAGGATTAATCGATCGACTGTGTACCCTCGGCTGGTCCTGGAACACAGGCATACCTACCGGGGGCCGACACTTGCTATTTTTCTTGACCTGAAGGTGACGTCTAACTCTGTCGACCGTGAGGTGTTGTATCAGTGTCTGACTTTGAAAAGAGTATCAAGAGAGTATATAACGCTAACCATAGTTCTCTACTCGAACTCACGCAGCCGTGTCAGGGCTTATTGAAAGCTGTCATCAGAAATGATGACAACTAAATGGTGTCCGGCAGAGATGCCCTCTATCACCGTAGAACAACATAGGTTGGAAGCATCTTTGACTATCTGTATTTGAAATGCAGTTCATTAAGTTCCCAATTTTTCTGTGCTAGGTCCCATGTTCAAACTCCAAATCAATTATTTGTAGCTTGTAATGTATTACATTACTCTGTTTGACCGGTAACAAGAGCGAAGAGTTGTAACAAAGTGCATCTGAAGTTTTTATTACCTGGATAACTGTCACATGGGTGAATGTGAATCTCTTGTCAAAAATCTAGATATTCATTTTGTTTTATGCTACACCCATCCAGCATATAAGTTTTATTAACAGGTGATTGACTACGATTGTCGAGTCGAAATGCAACTCTGCAACTGTTTGCACGCTTGTACAGCAGAAAAACACCTGTTTCTTGATGGCTTATGGTAATACCTGCTACTGGGACCTAGATAGGTTGAGTGGATTATGAACTCATGACCTGATAAGTGTGTCGTGACCAATTAGTCTTAGTTTAACATAATTCATTGTGTCAATTAATATGTTATCCATGTCAAGGCATCTGAAAGTAAATATCATCGGATATGTTGGAATCGAGTTAAACCCATCTCTTTCCTCGGTATGACAGAGTGTGAGTATGCAACCATGCTCTACAAGTTCACTAGCTAGTTTACTAACTGATCGTACTGTTTTAGGGCTGATAATGCTGATGCTTCATGGGTCGCTGAGACTTCGGCAAATGGAGTAGAGTTTGAACCCAGTGGTCGGGAGTCGACTGGTTGAATCAACATGCCATAGCTCCATAATTTTTCTAACTATACTTTTACAGTATAATGGCTATTTTTCTGTTAATTTTTCCCCTCTAAAAATTCAACTGAAGGCTTTGAATTTTCATGAATGTGCTTTCTCTCTTTCTCCCTTTAAATAGGGATGGCAAGAAAAATAAAGGTAATATACTAAAAAATTCTGTTGAATTTATTTGTTTACTACGTTCGGAATTGGCGCAGATACCTGAAGTGCGTCGAGAGACAAGTTTAGCCGCAAAAGTTATTGGCCAATTAGTTAAACGTATTCAGGTAATGATAATGACAATGATCTTACTACTTTAATGCTTTTATCATTTATGACCAATTACTTACTCTTGATGTTAGGTTACTCTATAGTAGGCTATAACAACGTCACTGGCATAAACTACAGTGTTGAATTATCTGCGACATTGTGGTGCACCGTTTTCGTAACACATTTTATATAAGTGGATTCTAGCAGCTGTGTAGTTTTTATTGTCTTAAGAGTAGATATTAGACGGACAGCATCAGCATTATTGCATAAATTTCCGAGTTGTTACACCAAGATTCAAGATAACTGGATGAAAGACACAAAAACAGGAATTGATTAAATGTACATCACAGTTTAGTTATTCTGAGCTAACTATGGCATAAGATGCAGTTTCAATATGAAAACTAGATATTATCATCAGAATAATGAATCGAACCTTCACATATCTAATAGAATATCGACGTTATTTTGTTTATGGTTAGTGTATTACTTAGTCACTTTTTAAAATTACTCTTTCAAAATCTTACAGTGTTAGTGTTGATATGTTCAGATAACATCGTTAAACACGCATAGTTCACATAGATTGTGGACTCTGATCTAAAGTTTATGAATTGGGTATGTAGGCCAGTGAATTGTATTTCATCGTGTTGTCTGCATATCTCTTACGTTGACTATTATTTTTGTGAATGTTTAACTAACATTTACTTACAACAGTGATGAATTGTACTTCGAAATTAGTTCGAGGTTTGTACGGTTTTTGATTATCAGTGCATAAACTTGTTGGAGGTGTTAGGTATACAAAAATGAACGTTTTATGCCTAAAATTCATAAACTCGCCTGATTGAGAATTTGAATTCATCTTATTAGAGTCTTTTCCCACCTTATGTGTATCACTCGCTCTTACTGCTTGTAAGGATGCTATTTCCTTGTTGGTTGTCTCCACTTTTAATATATTACTTTGTTTGTTTGCCTTAAGAACACAAGTTTTGCACCTCTACATTTTCATTCCTCGATTAAAGTAAACCCTTTTCAGTTCATTACTCTCTCCTTCCTTGTGTTAGGCGAGTGAGTTGTCGGGTATCATATCATCCTTTTGGTATCCAGATTAGATTACGCATCTCTAGTTAGTGGTATCCGTGAATTCCAACAAAACTGGTAATTATTAAGCAGTTGGTGTTTTTAATCTTATTTATCAGTTAGCGTAGTTAGCATTCAAAGTTTCTACTACGTTATTTACGCGCCCTAAGACTTATAGTAGTAAATGTAGTGTGTTATTGCCTAGCTAAATGAGTTTGTCATCACTAGCAGGGATTAAAAGCTTGTCCTTCCAAACACTGCTGATAATGAAACCATCGGTATACCGTTTTCTTCATGTCCTACCGATGTATTATGCAATGAACAGGGCTAGTTTTGGCTCACAGATATTATATATTCACCATACGTTTATATGGTCAATTAGATTCCGTAGACCAGTGATGCCAAGTTTTATAAGCAACAGTTTTAGCTCTACTTGTTCCCAAATAGTAAGGGATGACTCGGCTAAAAGTGCTGTCAATATTCAAGTTTTCTTGATTAAATTCATTAGGTACTTTCATGATATAATCTTCGCTTCAAAATGGTGTTAAATATGTAGATCAGTTAAATCTGTTTGCAGAAGCGTTTTCCGTAAATATAAGTGCGTATTCAGCTACTTATATGTGCTACCAGTTTACTTTGACATAACAGCTGAATGACTAAATAAAGGGATAGATCAGGTGTGTAGTATAATACTGACGACAACTTTGTGATTGATACTGGGTGGTGATTGAAGGTGAAATGAAAATTTGAACCGCAGCAGTATTTAAAGCCAGCTACCACTGGATTTCTGGCCCGGTCCTCTACCAACTGAGCTGCAAAATCTAACTGTACCGGACCAAAAGTCCGGTGGCTGTTGGTTTGAATCCCACTGACGCCCATATTTTCATTTTTATCTTCAATCATCAGCCAGTAACAATACAATTCTGCCAAACCACCGGTATCTCAGATGGTCAAACTGATAACTTTGTGATCTGCAAATTATGTGTCAAATTCTGTTTATAACATATAATTCGCCTTATTTTGTAATTGGTATAAATTACCGATGACTGTCTGCATCTTCTGTAGGATTGTAGATGTGCACTTAGTTACTTTGATTCCTTTAATCGATATCCGTTTGTCATTTGAAAAATTTATCATTCATGCCTATGCCTACTCCCTCTGGTTGCATGCTGATAAGATGAACATATTTTCGCATGTATTAATCTATGCATCTTCGTTTGCTTTGCTCCTATGCTCTCTATTTCTCTCTCATTTCCTTTGTATTTTTATTTTTCAGCAAATATTTCTTTGTTTGTTTCCATGTCACTTGTTTTCACTGGTTATACTTGAGTAGAAATGACTAAATGATAATCTCACTGGAATTATCCATCACTCAATGTATCTAGTCAACTGCTTTGGTCAGAGTTAATATAAGCGTACAACTTGGGCACTGTGCTAGAATGTAATTCCATATTAGATTTGTTTATTTTATATCTAGCGCACAGTGATACGGTATTATTTACTTGATGACGTTTCGGGCATAAATTATTGCTCATAATCATATCAATGTAATAACACCACTTTAAACAATCAATTTTTATAGTCTTGTAACCTCATATCGAAATACATTTTACTGCAGTGCCAAAAACCAAAAGAACAATAAAACATGTCACCAAACTCTGCCTTAAAGAAGAAATTCACAGGATTATCAGGAATTTAAGTACCATCCGAAATAAAATTGAATAACTGAAGTGTAAACTTATGAAGATTGTAAACAGGAAAAACTGTAAATTTCTTATAGAACCATCAAATAAAGCAAGGTCAGCCGCTTTCAGGAAATCCAGAAACAGTCAAACCAAAAAGCTGAGCAAATAAATGCAAGAAAAATATCTCTCAGAAAATAATGAGATTACAACCAAAACAACATCCAACATCGACAGAATAAAGTGGGTAGTTTATCTCTCCTCCTCGAGAACCTTAAGCCCAGGTGAAACGAAAGTACTTGACAAACAAGTGAACTTCAACGTGACAGTAGGCCATCTAAGACCCGAAAATGTCATAGAAACGGCATTAAGCTCAGGGGATGCGGCAACCGTTGAACAGGTTAGAGCATAGTGTGCATTGACACTGAAAAAACAAAAGAAGACACAACGAAACTTGAAAATTCGGCTCTGAATAATCTACAACATGACAATAACATAATAATTGCTAAACCTGATAAAGGCAATTTGACAGTAGTAATGAACAAATCGGATTATTTCAACGAAATTGACGAACATATACAGACAGGACCATATAAAGTGATCAAGAAACCTATAGACACTGTCATGAATAAAATTTAGAAATCTACAGTCGATCTGATACACCGACTAAAACTATATCTAGGTGAGTCTATGTGGTTTAATTTAATGCCTAAAACTAATAACCGTGACAGAATTCACTGTACTGTTAAGGTTCCTAAACCAGGTTATCCCATTAGTCGCATAGTTGACTCCAAAAATACCCCAACATATGAACTATCAAAGTACTTAGCATCGATATTGTGTCCTACTAGGAACCGTTCAAATTCTAGTCTAGTAAATTCTTATGAGTTGAGACTAAGACTTAATGATCATATAGAAAAGAATGAAAAGGTGGTTAGTTTCGATGTAACAAGTCTTTATACTCAAATACTCATCAATATGGCGTTGGAGGCAGTCAGAAGTCAACTAAGTATTAAATCTGAACTTACAAAACTGATATTTCAGCTGATGAAATCATATTAGATGTACAGTTGAGCTTCAGCCCCAGTCTTCAAGTTTCAGGATAATATAATAGGACGAATTCAGCAGAATAGCTTAATCTATCAAACTCCACTCAATGGCTGCAAGGTGAAGTACATAGATCAAACTAGCCGGTCGGTGTCAATTAGATCATCGGAACATGGGAATTCGGCAAAATGTAGAATGATAGAGCCCAATAGAATCAATAATCTAGGAAAAAACTCAGCTATTGAAATACATACAATTAACACACGAGCATATAATGCGTGATGAAACTATTGTCCATTGAAATTAGGGGGATAAAGATATTGATTACTGTTTCTTTGTTTATCGAATCAGTACACAACATATGTAGTAAGGATGACGCAGCACCTATACCAGAGAGATGGAAAATTTTACTACCAATGAGAACCAAGAATATGAGGTGAGAGGACTATGAAAATCGGTTGTTAAAAGTGGTTTGATTACATTGATATATTTATGAGCAATAATTTATTCTCGAAACGTCATCAAAGAACTGGTGCCACATCTTTTTCGACCCAGCCTTCGCTTCCTTGTGACTGAATCTTGCTTCAACCAATATTGTGTATTTAGGTAAGCAGTCACTTGGCATGCGCGACGACATCTCAGTCGGTCAAGGTTAACAACCAAACCTTCAAGTAGATGTCGCTTGGGCTCAGTGATCACGAACTAGCCCTTCTTATTCAGATATCTCAAGGAGAACTAGCTTTCTACAGTGCAAGCACTTGGGAATTGTCAACCTCCATCACAACTGTGTCATCACTCAAGCTTCCCCAGATCGCTGTCAACCTACCACGCACTTTGAATCTTTCTTCACGTCTCAGTCAACATTTTAAAATCATCTTTAATTTCTTCCAGCTCTACAGCTCTTGATAGCAATCTGCCTTCCCAGAATAGCATCATTGGTCTCCTGAAGCCTCACTTTAAACTACATATTAGAGCTTTCAATATCCGCCACTTCCATCAAATCTATAAGAAGCCTCTCTAGCCAGAACTCCGGTATCTCGGGCCACAGATACACGGTGTGCTTGTAATACCTACATACAGGATTCAAGTGTTGTTAATCGCACAACCTCACACTGCCGGTATGGTAAATTCGCAAAATTCACCCCTCGAGTTTCTGGAGATCCGATGTCTATTTCTCACGGTCTTGCAGGTATATGTGTAGCATTGAGCACTAAGACAGAAAGTTCTCTATTTGACTGGATTCCAGTTGGCAGTCGCCTATGCTCTATTCGACTGAAAGGTAGTGATGACAAAAATGAATAGTGAAACTCGCCTTTGTTTTCCCGTAATCACTACTTACGGACTCACTGACTGCAGTTCAGATGAGGCGAAGGATGAGCTCTACTGAAAACTATCCAGCCTGCTTCTGAACGTGTACTTTATGTTAACCACATCTACAGTTAGACTGACAGGCGGTAGATCAGCCAATGATTATTATTACTTTAAACGCCGGACTATGTAAAAATTTAGATATATTTGACTTTGGGTCTTCGGCTTAAATACATGTTCCTACACGTTCCTATAGAGATCTCCTGTCTTGTTGTTTGACTTTATAGAAACTGACCCAGCACCGATGACTCCTTAGAAGATCTAGAGTATGAAGATGACATAGTCCTACTAGGTGAAGACGCTGACAAGACGCAGAGTCTTCGATGGTGCCTTTTCTAATAACATAGACTAATGTAGTTGAACAGGTTGACCACTCCGCTCACCTGGATATCGGTCAACTCTTGTGGGCGAATAACTGAATAAATCTTGGCCAGGATACAAAACTTAACTGGCCTTTCCGAAGTACTCTGTATTTCGCTGCTATGATATCCAATTGCTTATTTGGAGTCTGAGTGTACTGCGCTACAGTTCGATTTTTATACTGAGTGACGGTGAAATATGACCTTTGAAGTTAGAGTACATAAGGAGGCTTTAAATGTTTGAACACTGTTATTTTCCCAGCATAGGCCATATGTAGGGGTGTCACCGCTTGGGTAACGTGAAAGTCGGGTTTGGAGTTTTGAAGAGAAGAAAAAATTCATTTTTGAACCTTCATCTGCTGAGGTGGTTGGCACGGACGTGTGTCACGCGTCCCTGGTCACCTTCCCCGTCGTACAATGTTGACTGAAGTACGCTTAAGCTAAAAAAGGTTAGAGACTACTCGTCTAAAACATAACATCAATCCATGCAGTCTTTTACTGTTAGTCTTAGCCGTGTAGGGAGATGTAGCCTTCCTGGTTGAGTTGCAGATGACAACGGAACCCAGTGGTTGGAGACTCAAGGTGATATGACTCGGAATCGATGTCAGTGGCGCAGATAAATCCATTTTATCTTTACCTTATTTGTCATTTCTCCTTGTTTTCTCTTTTAATAGTATTCTACGACTTTTGACTGCTTCCTTTTTTATTTCTTTATGCTTCATCGTGGTGCATTCTCGCTTGATATGAAGCGTAACAACTCCGACCTTTACGCAGTAGTGCCAGGTCCTGTGTTCGTACTGTGTACCTATCTGTCTGACTATGTTCTGGACAATTTAGTATTTTTAATCTTTTTAGTCACTGAGTCATCATTTAAAATTCTGCTCCACTCAGGGAAATTTCGACAGTAGCAGTAGTAGTTCACTCAGTGGATACGACTCATAGTTTAAGTTCCAGTGCCTTTACATTGTGATAGAGTAAGTGCATGACGTTAGTGTATGCACTGATTTGAATTGCTTAAGAATATTTGATTGTTTATTGACTACCAATTTATCATCACATACCTTTGTTCTTCCCCTTGTCCTTCAGGAGTTAGAATCAGTTACCAATGTAACATCAGCACAACCCCAGGGTAGTCGAAATAGTTCTGATTATCAAAGTCTGTTACAAGAATGGGTTATGCTGCATGAAAATAATCTACAGAATGCAGTGCCAATTGATACAACTAACTCACCTATTACTCGATATTCTTTCCCAATGAATATAACAGATACTGCTGGCAGCTCTTCACCGGGTCTATCATCTGTCGGCACAGAGGAAATGATTAATAGTGATACAAAAGTGATTTTTTCAAGTAAGCTTTAGTATTGTTGCCCTAATTATTTCCTATCTCATTGTCATGTTAATTTTGGTTATTGTAAGTAAATCCAGTCGACATATTTATCTAATTGTATTCAATAAGTCTATTTTTCTTCAGATTGTTCGAAAATCTTATCACAGTTTACTTATCCTAGTCAACATCTTGAGTTGACAATACCAGTAACTGGGAATGATAAACACTTGTCCTAACTTTTTCATAACCTGGTCCACCTTAGATTTTACGCTTGTTAACACTATTGCTCCAAGTCAAAACCTGGGCTATGAGCCGAAGTAGTTGTGTGACAGCTTTTGATTATATCCGGTTGTCTTTAGACTGAAGCGTCTGCAGCAAGATTTCCATGCGGTACTCAATATTTGAAAGTTAAGTGCCCAGGTGGGTGAACCACATTTCTCTAGACTTTCGGCTAGATTTTTATTGAGGGTTTATAAGCACTGAAAAACTAAGAACTGAGGGGAGCAAATGATTTATAAGTGGGATCAGTGTGAAGTATACTAAATAGCGTAAATAAGACATAGAATAATATGGTTTTCATTTCGATTAAGTTAGATATAGTTTTCGAACATAAATCACTCCGGTCCCACAACCTTCAGCACCATATAATCTCAGCGTTTCAAGAGTGATCTAAAGACGCGAATTCCTGAATATCTTTTTCATATCACTGGTCATTTGTAACACCTGTTTTGATAAAACTAATGCTGCACTTTATTGCGTGTATGTCACTTGATGCAGCAGTACTATATTTTAAGAGGTGTGGTAAGAATTTCTGAATAGGTAAAACTTGATGAACAAGTATAAGCAACCATTGATCATTTTCATCAAAGCAAAAAGAACTATACTTGTTGAATAAATGAAGTTGAGAAGCAGATAACACAGAACCTCTTGATTTTCAGCAAGTACTGACATTAATGTTACACGCTTGTTAAACTGATAGGTTCTATTTGGTATATCCTGGGTTATACATATGCTTAAGTGAGTAGAAACTTGGATAATCACTTTCAGATTCCACTAAAGATGGTCCCTCAGTTTCTCAGTAAATGGAAAAGGCCGTAGTATATATATATATATATATATATATATATATATATATATATATATATATATATATATACGTTGGTTCTCGAAACTTCGAAGCAAAACGATTGGTTGTGGAAAGTTTTAGGGATATACGGCTTCTTATGAAGATCTTAACAATTTATTGCACAACTAAACAGTTTTCCTTTTGTTTATAACCTCTTTATTCAAAAGTGGGGAGCTGATCCGTACGATAGTCACCTTCGTTAAGATGTCCGTACAAGGTGTAGGTGTGTAACTCGGGGATCATATGAACGTTTGTTTAGTAAAGAATGCATTAGAGTATCAGTGGTACTGTGGCTAATCAGCTTACGATCCCAACTTTCATGCAACAGGTCTTGGTTTTGAATTCTGCTCTACCTACTTCGGTCTGAACAACTGGTTAGTATCATATGACCTTACAGAATAAGACTAACTTATGACCTAGTGCATAAACACGTATACTGGGTTGTTGTATTGTTTTATGTCGTATTTTTCGGTGCCTACGTTATACCAAATTCGTGCTGAAACAATGAATAATATTGAAAGTTCAAATGTCCACCTAGACTACTGTTTAGATTCTACATAGACGATCTATCTGGTATATTTGTCTATTTTTCTCCTGGATTTGCGGTGGTGATAAAGTCCCTGAAAGCTTGTAAATTATCTCTCATTGATGTATGATCATTCCTTTCTGAGTAAACTACAAAGTGTCATGAACAGCAATAAATACAGATCAACAAGTACTTCCATGTTTATTTGTTTTACTTTAAATGATGCATAGTGTAACTACTTACACCTTGGTATTTTAAAAGGTAACGCTTCATAATCTGTCCTCAATGAAGCAGATGAACATTTCCTGATTCTTACTGATAGCATAAGACTTTGGGTATGTCACTAGTATCATCATCATCATTATTATCAACATAGGACCAGGCATTACTGCGTAACGGTCCGAGTTGCCACACCTCATATCAGCACATCAAGTAAAAAGGTAGTGAGGTGAAGGATGAAGATAAGTGAATGCAGTCAAAAGAAATATAAAGTACGAGAAGAAAGGAAAGAGGAGTGACAAAATAGTGAGATTCGGTATAGCGTTGTTAAGATGAGGATAATGTGTGTATACATCTGCGCCACTGACTTCGGTTCTGAGCCATATCACCTAGGGTCTCCAACCACTGGTTCCTCTTGTCCCGTGGACCCCAACCACCTAGTCTGCATCGTCCTACATGGCTTAAACCAACAGTCAGAGACTTCATACATTGGTGCCATGTTTTAGTCTGGCCACCTCGGGCCTTTTTCCAGCCTGAACCCACCTCAGCCAACATTGTGTGACGAGGCAATCGGTGACTAGGCATACGTAGTACGTGTCCCAACCATCTCAGTCGATGAAGGTTCACAACCTCGTCGACTGACTTACCTCTTCTCCCTAAAACTCTACACCTAACTTCTGCATTACTCACATGGTGACACCACGGAATACGTCCTATACTACGAAGGCAACGGTGGTCAAATACCTGTAACCTTCTCATGTCTTCCACTTTCAATGGCCATGTTTCACAGCCATACAGTAGAACAGAGCGGACTGCTGTGCAGTACACGCGACCCTTAATAGACAAACGAATATCACGGCGGCGCCATAGGTGGCGCAAATTGGCAAAAGCCAATCGAGCCTTTTGTATCCGTGCAGAAATCTCATCGGCAACTAACCCACCGGGTTGATCCTACTTCCCAGGTAAGTGAAGTGGTCAACACACTCAACCACTTCACTCTCTATTGTTAACCGCGGTACCGCTGAAGACCAGTCCTGGAGCAAAAATTTGCATTTGGGTGGTGAAAATCGCATCCCAAACATTCTCAAATTCCCACTCAAAGTGTTCAGAAGACTCTGCATCTTGTCAGCGTCTTCACCTAACAGGACTATGTCATCTGCATATTCTAGATCTAAGGAAAATTCACCTGTGATCCGGTCAACGTCTTTGTAATTAGGTGACGAGAGGGAAACCTCCATAAGAATATCTATGATAAAATTAAATAAGAATGGGGATAGTGGGCATCCTTGACGGACACCACTTGATGAGTATAGCTCCCTGGACAACTCACCATAGGCTCTAACATGCCCACAAGTGTTCGAGTAGAGAGCTTTCAATAAGGTGATGTACTTACTAGGCACGCCTTTCAGTGACAGACACTGCCATAAGACTTCTCGATCAACGGAGTCAAATGCCGCCTTCAGGTCGAGAAATACAGCTATTGTCGGGCGTCTGTAAGCATGCCTATGTTCCAGGACCTGGCGCAGTGTGAATATTTGGTCGATACATCCACGGCCAGGTCTAAAGCCTGCCTGGTTTTCTCGGGCTTGCTGTTCCCGAGCTCCACTCAGGCGTCGGAGAATTATAGAACTTAGGATCTTAGACACTATGTTTGTCAGGCTGATTCCTCTGTGGTTATCACAAGAGGACTTCTCGCCTTTCTTGAAGACTGGGATGATGAGTGACTTAGACCAGTCGGAGGGGATCGTATTTGATTCCCATATACTGGCTAACACTTCCGTTAGCCTGACTAAGAGAACTCTACCACCATTCTTGTATACCTCAGCAGGTAGTCCGTCTGGTCCTGCTGCCCTTCCCCGTTTCAGGCTACCTACCGCTTTCTCAACTTCTTCTAGTGTTGGGGGACCTGTCTCTATGTCCCATTCAGGGTCCGACTGGATAGCGGGCAGCGCAATGGTGGCTGGAGGCCAGTTAAACTGTTCCTCAAAGTGTTCTGCCCATCGTCCCAGTCGCCTTCCCTGCGAGTGAATCGCCGATCCGTCCTTCTCCGCTATAACCTCACTAACTGTTGTTGACCATTTCCCCCCAGTCTCCTTAATAAGTCTAAATAACTGTCTACTGTTACCGATCGCCGCTGCCTTTTCCATCTCTTTAGCCTTTGCTGCCCACCACTGTTCACGATCGTTGCGCAGACTTTTCGTCAGTTTATTTTTAAGTTGCGCTCGCTCTTCATTGTACTCAGAGCCTGCAGGGATGCATTCACGTGCATCCATTAGTTTGGAAGAAGCTGCTGATATCCACTGGCTCTTTTTAGCCATTATCTTGGAGTCGGCTACAGTCTCCAGTGCTGCTTTTACAGTAGACTGAAGATGGCACCAAGCTTCTTCTGGATGAGTGACAGTCTTTTGTTCCGATAACTGCCTAGCCAACTTCTCACTGAACACGGCTTTGGTGTTTTCGTTGTCCAGCAGAACTCGTAGTGGTTTTGTTGCCAAATTTTTTCTACGTCCATTGAGACGCAGGCATATACGTGCTCGGACCAACGCATGATCGCTGTCCAAACACGTACTCCAGAAGGAGCGGCAGTCTTCCACCGATCCTCTCCAGCGATGACTAATAGCAATGTGGTCTATCTGTGTCCATCGCTGAGTCGAGCTCGGTGGACGCCAGGTCAGACAGTGCCTTTCTTTATGTCTGAAATTTGTGCTGGCTAAAAATAGGCGGTTATCTGAGCATAGTTGTAATAGGCGATCACCGTTATCTGTACGTTCAGCTGGGATTCCGAAAGTGCCACCTAAGTGCCTTTCTGCCTCACTCAGTCTACCCACCTGTGCGTTGAGGTCACCTGCAACAACCACTACGTCCGAACGTTTGGCTTTCGAGAGGAGGTTAGACAGTTTATGGTAGAACTCGTCCTTCACTTCATCCGAACTACAGTCAGTGGGTGCGTAAGCAGAGATTACAAAGAGACAACGGCGAGTCTCACTATTCCTTTTAGTTCTCACTGTGCCGTTCAGCCTCATAGCGCAGAGGCGACTATCAACTGGGATCCAGTCTAGTAGTGAGTTTTCTGCCCTGGTGCTTAATGCTATACCTACACCTGCAAGACCACGAGAGCTAGCTATCGAATCTCCAGAAACTCGAAGGGTGAATTTTGCAGATTCACCAGATTGGTCAGGAGAGGTCAGGTGAATAACCACACTTGGGTCCTGTATGCGTGTCTCACAAACACAGCACACATCCATGCCCCGAGTTGCTAGAGTCTTTGCCAACGAAGCCTGTTGGCCAATTTGACGGAGGGTGCGGACATTGAAGGCTCCAATATGTAATTTGGAGCGTGGTTTAAGGAGACCAGGGACGCTGTTCTGTGGACTCAGATCGTTGTCGAAGGCTGCAGAGGTAGGAGAAATTGAAGATGATGCAGCATCATTAATTAAGAGACGTGAAGGAAGATTAGAAGGTAATGATGGAGGAGGAGGATAGCAGTCAGAAGAAACTTGGGTGCTGACAGAGTTGTGAGGGCGGTTGACACTTCCCGGCTGCCCACACCGTGGAAGGCTATTTCTTCTTAAGGTACCTGAAAGAGATTTGTGTGACCGCAGAGCCCATCGGACATCTGCTTGAGGCCTGTCACACCCAGCCTTTTGAGTATGATTATTTTGAATTTTTGTATTTTTGGGGCCGGATGAGCGAAAGGAAACGACAAGTGAACCAACACCGCCGGCCCGGCAGACCGTGGGGCGTGGTGGAGTGTGTTATTTTTGGGGCCGACCTTTTCTAACCCCCCTTCCACTGAGAAGGCAGCATCAGCTTGGCACTGCTGGTCATCCAAGGGAAACACCTTACTGCTGTCACACCCCATCCAGCTAGCAGCAGTACGACTTCGCCCTCAGACCCCCATCATAGTGTAGCAATTTACACTATGACGGTAACTGCTTTTCGTCTAACCACTACCCAACAGACCTTTCTGGTATGGTAGGACCTCGAGGGAACAAGCGTTCCACCAGCATAGCTCGTTGGGTCATTGTGATATGCAAGCCCGACCACCACGTCAAGGTAGCAGCTATCGGCCGGGCCACTAGTATAATGATAATCAGACAAACAAATTTACGCTTAGTAATAGTTGGTCATAGTGATAATTTTAAAATAACGGAAAGCCCGTAGCAAGTAGTAGTTTCTTACCAAGCGTAATTTCATATTTCTGTGAAGTGCCTTCAAGATAGGTCTCTCATATTTCTATTCAATATCATTAATGTATACTCCAACACTGCTTTTGCCTTATGATGGGGGGTACAGTAGTGTCAAGTATGTCAGGTTGTTTTTTGCTTAGAATGCAAGATTTGTGTACATTTATGATATTGTAGTGGCTTGAACATTATTTCATTTCAAAGAAATGGAAGTTCCAGAACCTTCATATAATTGTCGTGTGGATCTGTAATCAGATTAAAATACTACAGAAGCTGTTACAATTAAGTCATTTATCACTGTATTTATTTGAGTATATCTTCTGTACTGTTTTTGAAATCGAATTATAAGTTGGTTTCTGAACTGCCTTGAACTTGTAATACAGAATTGCGAGAATTATATTTGTACTTCATATAATCATACTGCCCAAAACTAAAACAAACGTATTATTCACACAGTGCATTGACTTCAGACAAATCACTGACATATCAGACATGCGTATGCACAACTGTACAGCGTCAGTCATTCAACGTTATACATAAATAAACAATAAGATTATGATTTTGTATTTATGTCACATGCATCTATTACTGCTAGACCGTGAACGTAATAAGCAGACGTATCGTTGTATAGTGACTTTAAAGGTCGTCCTAGCAACAACTGAAATAACCAATTAGGTTTATTTCAGCTGGAAAGGGGACCTCATTAAATACAGAACTGTAGATAACTATCTTAGCGGTTGTTAGAGAGGCCTTCAAAGTCAATCATCTTTTTAGTTCATGTATCTCATGTTTATATGGTAAACAGTCTCTAGAATTCCTGCTGAACCCAGAGGCTGGTAACTCATTTTATCCGCCATAACATCAGTTTTTCATCGTAGTGATTAGCATTGGAGTTTTGGTCGCATAGATTATCTGTAAGGCTCATTGGTCACTTGTACGTTTGCTAAATTGAGTGTTTTTGTTCATCAGTTATGTTCTGTATGTTCTATTTTTAAAGCTATACTCTTATTATAGGACTGTGAGTGGCTTTAAAGTGGGACTCTTAAGGCTACCCTAATAATTGCTTAAATAACCAATTTCTTTACCATCACAGACAAAATACAGAAATCTGATCAGTTGTTACAGCACTTGCCAGGATGGCCTTTGAAGTTTAAGCAGTTGACTGTTAATCGCTTGCTCAATGAGTAACTGTTACTTGATTTTATTTCGTGCACAAGACATCTTGCAACATTTTCGAATATCCGTTTTCTAACTTTCTAAACACAAAATGAAATATTTTCTTGAAGGTCAGCCAAATGCTTCAGTATTGTCTTTCTGTGTTGTTCGCATCTAGTTGTCGTCTTCGTATTGATTTCAAAGTACATATGAACATCATATTAGTTTATTAAACTTAAACTTCTTTCCATGTTTTTCGTGATATTTCTTTGCATGTGTGTAGGCATTATATGTTCCTGTCAGATATGCCACGATTTGAATCCTCTGTAAAACATTTAGAGTGCTGGGTGGATCGTTTTTGTAGGCATCACAGTCTTGAAGCGTCAGTTATAATACAGACATTCAAATCTTTTGTCATAATGAATAGGTCATCATCTTTGGACCTGTTATTTAGATCTGTTAACTGCTGACTAACCTTCCTACTATTTTCGATTAACCATTTACTACCTGGTATGTATTTCACAGTTATACAATCTCATATCCATCTTTTATTTATAAATGACTGTTTATTTCACTGGTAATTTTGGATTTCGGAATATACACTGTCAGTCAGTTGACCAATGGTTGTGACCATTCAGCCATAGTGAGTCAGTAGTATTTAAGTTGTGAGCTGAATTATAGTTTAACCAGTCAAATTGGTGTGCAGTAAGCCATACATCATTATAATATTTTATGATTTTTCCTTCTTTCGTCCTACTTAGGTTTACTTGTTTTGAGGTTTGCCAAGCTATCGGAGCCGATGACTATGAAAACTGTAGGTTATATAGCTCAGAACCAGTCGCATTGGCGTAGATGCACCTATACTTTATCTTAATCCTTACTCCCACGTCAGATCTCGTTACTGTCTTTTCTACTCGATTCCTATCGTCGTATGGGTCTCTTCGACTTTTAATTTTTCGATTTCCATTTCTTTGTTTTTTGTCTTGTTTTCTTGTATCTTCATGTACTGATGTACGGTGTAACCACTTGGACTGTTTTTCAGAGATGTTTGCTTATGAATAAACCTAACTAATTAATAGATTGATTGGCCACTGGAAGGTAACCAACTTCATGTTGTCTAGTCCTAAGTACTGACTGGATTCTATAGACCATTTTGCAATGTAATGTGGCCACTAAATTAGGCAGCTCAGAATCGCTAACCACTTTGATAGATGTTAGCTGGATGGAGGCGATTGGCAGGAGGCATTGGACCTAGGTCTCGTGCTTGTTGACACTTATCAGAAAGGCATACCTGTAACCCCGACGAAACTGATTTCCCGCCTGAGACTCGGACCCGCATCACCCAGTGTTGTAGTCAACGACGTTACCACTGAGCTGTTCGGGCCGCGATTCACATCCTGTAGAACTGGTCACCCTCCAATGATCAATCAATGTATCTAATCCAGTCCTACAGGAAGAGGTGAGCAGCGGCCCGAATAGCTTAGTGGTAACGTCGTTGACTACAACAGTGGGTGGTGCGTTTTCGAATCTCAGGCGGGATATCAGTTTCGTTGGAGTTGAAGATACACTTTGCTGACGAATGCCAACAAGCACGAGACTTAGGTACAATGCTTCTTGCCGATTACCTTTATCCAACTAATAACTGATGCGTGCTTGATAACCTAAAGCAGTTATGAAATATGTTTGAAGAGATATAATTTATACAACCAACTGTTTTCCATGAATATTAACTCAGAGAATCTTTTGTTCATTAAGTATGCATCTATTCAAGTTGATCTTTTGCTCCCTTTTTATTTATGTAGATATTAACTCTACCATTGCTGCTATATAAGGATCTTTCCTACTGGTATTGTATCTGTTGACATTACCCTGTGATTACCTATCCTTGATCGCTCTCTTGCCTCTGACCATATCATTTTTAACTTTTAACTTTATTGTATCTCTCACCCTGAACCACAAATCACAGTTTTTATTTCAAACTGATTGTAAAATAACTTTCTTCTGGTCAGTTCTAGAATCCATTCAGATAGATAACTTTGCATTTTGTTCAAGTCATAAGCTTTATAACCCAATTAACCTACCTAGATGGTATCATTCTTTCCCAAATAAATTTGCGCTTTAGTCTAGTATCTCATTGTTTATCTGTGAAGGTCATTTTCTGTTCAACGTCGAGCTCAGTAGATATTTTTTTGACGATTCATCAATTTACTTAATTTGATCAAATAGTATCTCAAATATTGGATGCTAATCGAAAAAGGATTGAACAAGTATACTTTTTTAAAAATTCATTTATATATCTTTGATATTTTTACTTCGATTATTTCCCTGAATAAACTTGAACCATGTTCTGTGCGAAATGTTGGAATTATTCTGCTTTAAACACTTGATGACATACAAATATAACCTATATCTAATATTAGTTAATTAATCTGTTTTTTAAGAAAGCAAATGCCTTACAGTTTGTATTTTTTTTTTCTACTGTGTAGGCTTTCCTGTTGTTTTGATTTAAGACTACTTTTGCGTGTGCCCACTTTATAGTTTTCATGCTATTTCATGCCGATGTAAACTTTTAGGAATGTAAACTTATCAGATTTCTACTTTTCTATTGTGAAATTTAATTCAAGAATACCGTTTAGTAGATTGTCTATTTTCTTTATTTCGATTCTTTCACCTGTGCAAAGGTCATACCTAACCTGGATTGAATAGAATTCTTAGCTTTTGTGCACAGACACTAATAGTTTTGTTGCCACTTTTTATTTATTTATTTTTTTAAGTTTATTTTATCATCGATTTACATACAATTTTTAAGACTCAGCTGTAGGATGAGTAAAATCTAACCAGCAAAAACACCTATCGTGTGAAAGGTGTTGGTGGTTTTGTGTGATACGTCGATGTCACTGTAATGAGCTTGAATAGTTTGTTTCTATATTAATCTTCAAATTCTTCGCCTGCATTAATATCTCAAGAAGGAGAAGAATTTGTCCTTCGTCTTGTATTTATCTTTCAGATAAATATTCTAAGTCTTATTAATAAACACCGACTCTGAGACGATGTAAATTATTGGTTTCATATTTGTCATCACCCACTAATCAGCTCTTTCTTTAACGAATAGAAACTCGATAGGACTTACAGTTTCTTTCTTCTGGAGTTAATTGTGATTGTAATTATCAAGTTATTCAAGAAGAACAATGCACATGACGCAAGAAATCGAAGTTTTAGTGGAGATGTGGTTCGTTTGCTTATGATTTCGACTTTTGGACAGTGAGTTCCAGTTTCATCAACCTGGATAACTGGATAGTAACATAAGTCCCTCACACAACTGTGACCTACACTCTGGTAACCTAAATCTCTATTGGGTTAAGTTGCCATATTGTTGATTATTGCAGTCTGAGCAAGGGAATTTTAAACTGTTTATTTGTTTGTTTACTGAAGAAAAAAGTGCAAATCTCATTCATGTAATCTCACCCATGAGCGTCGTGACCAGCCCATGGATCGACTAACTATCCGAACTGCACCTGACCTATCTAGAATACGCATAATATGGTTATGTTAGGTGAAGGAACTGACAAAATACACGGTCTCTTGAGTGACTTGAACAAAGTGTGTGTTGCAAAATGGTGCTTTGGGATTCGATTAATATGGGACATAGTATTACTGACTAAATGTCCAAATTGCTACATCTCAGCAATATTAAGGTACAAGACAAAATACTGTTGTATAGAGGTGGTATAAAACCACAGGACAATACGAAGAGTTTTTGGAAGCATATGCACCACTTCGATCAACTACCAGCTATTTCACCTAAATTCTCCAACCAATGGCTTTAACTGCCTCATGAATCCCAACTTGGAAGCTTACACAACCTGAACCAGCTGATGATGAGCCTTTGTCTGGCCACTCTTAGCCGTTTGTCAGACTAAACCCACTTCACCCAATATTGTACGCCACAGTAGGTATCCCTATCACATTTCCTAACTACATGGGTCGACGAAAGTCTATAAACTCATCAATCATTGGCATTTTGGCGGTAAGGTTTGTATATTGCAGTGGCCTAGCTTTCTGGGCTTATTGGAATCACTGTTCCTTGAGATCGTACCATGCCAGAATGAACAGTTGTTTAGTAACAAAACTGAAAACAACTACGAAGAATCAACCCTTTGCAAGCTTTAAGTGGTACACAAATTCCATCTAGTGAATGGCAGTTAAATTCATTTTCGTTCCTTTTTACTGTACTAACGTTGTCAAGAAAAAAAATCATTTCCTGTCTTCTAATTTCACGCTGCCAACTATACAATAGATCTTACCAGGTTTGAAGCGTTTGTCAGATTTCCAATACACCCTCATAACCAGCTCTGAGGAATCTTAGACTTGGGATTTAAGTTGTACCTCTCAGATGTGTATAAAAGATTTAACTGTGCTTTTTTATTCTACTTCATCCAGTCAGTATAATGACTGGTACCTGTGTTCTAATTAATGTACAGAGAGTGTGTCACTTTCTAGAGTAGAAAGTGTATATCTCCACTGGGTGTCACTTCAGTTATTTGTTTGTTGTTCGATTTGGAAAGAATAATTTTAGCTAGATTATCACTACAGAAGGTGGTTGACTAATGACTTCTGAGGGCTTTCTCTCATTCATTGCTTAAAATCCAGTCCCAACACTATTGAGATGTAGAAATCGGTCAGTCAACTGTCATCGAACAGAGAAAGTGTAGCTATGATATAAAGGTAACTCTCTAATAGTTGTAATTTTCTGAAGAAGTAACTCAAGATGAACTTTTCTTTCTTCTACTGAGTTCATACATGAATTATAATTCAGCGAAAAGTCATTTTTAGTTATTTCATGACATGCTTAAACATGCTGTAGTGTTAATGCATAGAGTTTTACCTAATTATTTAAACGCATTTTATTTATCTAGGGCATTGAGAGAAAATAGTTTATAGTTTACGTGAAAAGCGTAATCACAGCTATGAAGAGAAAGAAAGCATACAAAGGACAAAAAATTTCTTAATCATATAGAAGAAAGAAAACGGAAGTTACAACAACTGAATTTTTAGTCATATTTATAAGTGTAAGAACGAGTTGTGATACATTGACAGATATCGATCAAACATGGTTATCTATCATTCCGTAACAAAATGGTTATAAACTAGCCATCCTTTGATCATATTTTTAGAGTTAACTCATTGTAGAGTTATCAATAAATTGGTTATAAATATTTACACACAATAGTAAGTTCCTAGTTGTGTTACTATTTCAATTGTCAGATTTGCAACCACACATTTCATAATAGCATGTATGTATACTATACTATACATCAACTACACTGAAGATTGTTCACCAGACTATAAGCCACATTTACTGTATGAAAGACCATTGCTTCATAAAAGAAATTAGTTGTCATATTCCAGAAATGATGAAACCCAAATATACTATACAATCTCTTCGAATTAGACCTTCAGGTTTCCAAGTAAAATTATGATTTTTTTCTGTCTATTTACAGTTATGTACGTTTTAATTCTGTACATTTTCTCTCTTATATTGATTTAATGGAAACTTTCTTTTGTATATTTATAGACTCAGTCCCGGTGCCAATTGTTGGATCTGCTCCAGTACCAAGCAATCCCTTAGGCAGTTGTTCTAGAATGAACTCACCTATTTCAAACATGAATATAGTATCCCGACCTGCTGGTTGTGGTGGTAGTTCTGCAACAGATTCATCATTACGATTAATGCGTACAAGGTGTACATCGTTGACGGTGTCTACTGTTGGAGCTAATAGTTTAAGCAGTGATGCAAATATCCCCGGTGTTCGTCTTCATGGTTCTGAATACCAATCCCAGGCTAATCGATTAAAATCTCAGCGTATTTTACAACCACATCAATCATCACATTTACGCATTTTTCAACCGGGTAACAACCATTCAGGAGTAGGAGTATCCCAGACACCGTTACGTGGTTCACAGCAATTCCAGTCAAAACCTATACCACAAAGTCATCTCCCCTCATCATCATTATCTCCACAACACAACTTCATCGTACAACATCAAGTAAATCCATCGTCTAGTAGTGGCTTAGGATTAACGGTTAGATCGAATCCAAATCAAGAATTAACAAATTCACACTGCCTTAGTGCAAGTTTACCGGTGAATGTTAATCCACTGTTGTGTGGTTTACAGGATTCTGACATCAGTGATGTAACCGATGATAAGGTGAGTTTACACTTTGTAACTTAGTTTTCCGTTGTTGATGTTTTTAGAAACTGAATGGATAAGACATTATTAGCAGATGGGATCGTTGTGCGAATACTAGTAATTTTGTCTTGATAGGAATGAATATTGGCTAACATTTAGATTCAGAATGCACATCTTGCCTATAGTCTTTTCGGTCAGATATCTTAGTGTGAACAAAAGCACTCACTGAGGCAAGTTTTTCTACTTGATATGTCCAAAACAGAAAGAAATGTGTATTCTGAACTTTGCTGCTACTCACCGTCTGTAATGTTAAAGTTAGACGCATATGTTTAATTCCATTGTTTAAGATAAAAATGTTTCTCAGTCGCTATGCATTTTCCAAAGTGAAATGGGTAATTAACACAGATACAATGATTGATTACTTACATGGTAACTGTCAATCCTTATTATTTTTAGGGCACTAGCTTTATGTATGGTGTTTTTGTGACCGTTACGTCACATTTGTGTGTTGGAAATCGCCTCTACTTCCCGAAAATTCGACTTAAAAATGTTTTAAAAATAAATGCTTACAACCATATCGTTTAAGAAAATTTGAACTCGAGCGAAATTCTGAAGCTGTGTACATAAACTTGCTCACGGGTCAGTTGGTACGCAAGTTCCTCATGTGGAATTTCACCTCGATCATTATCGATGCGAAGAAACAATAAATGCGTTTAATTCCTTTCTGCTTTGTCTTGTTCTTACTTCATAGGTGGAGCTCAGTGGTTTAGGGAGATGACTATCAACAATTGGGTCACGAGTTCGAACCCTGCTCCACCTACCGAGGTTTGAACAGCCAGGTACTATCACTAGCCCTCACACAATAGGTGTAGCTCATTGCCTACTGCACGGATGTGCGCAAGGTGTCTGAGTGCGTTTTGTTTTGTTCGTTCGTTCTGTTGGGTATTAAATTGAAGTGCCTAAGAGTTATTTTCTTGTGTATCTGCCCTAGTGTAATTTGTCAAGTCGTATTGCGCTCTTGAATCCGAATTATGTGCCTAAGCTATGAAGAGCTTTTACAATAATTGTACTCAGTGCATATAATTTTTGTCTTACAAGTTTGCTATAGCTTTTTTTTTCTTTCTACACTAGTTAAGCATGTTATTTGACACCGCATTTAGCCTTGCTGGGTTTCGTTTGAAAGAAATTTGAGTGGTTGAAACAAAACTGGTCACAAATCCGTAAAGTGTGTAGCTGATCTAAGCCTATCCTTTATTATCTTTAGAATTTTGAACGTTTTTACTAACCTCTGTTTATTTATCCTCTCTTCTGTCTCTGTCATACACTTTTGTCTAGTTTAATATCACTCTTCCATCAGATTCCTGTTTGTTTATTAATATTTTCATGAGTTGTGACAATCTCAACTGATGGGGATTTTACACTAATCTATCTGTCTAACATCTCCTTTATGAAGTTATCTCCTTGATAGATATTTCACACAGTGGAACAGTACTATTTACTGAAGAACGTTTTGTAAATCGGCTGTTAATCATAATCACATCAAAAGGTGACTATGAACAATAAATTATGTTGGAAACTTCATCTAATAGATAATGCTGTTTCGTTCTTTAAAGTATTCAGCGAACAAATCAACATAGAATTATGCACTACCACAATGCCCAATTTCTATGCTCGCATATTAGCATGTTTTTAAAAATTGTTACCAGACTATTCATCGAAGCGATTACTAATAGTTAGCTAAAGATGATGTTTATCATTACTGACTTAAATTGTTTGCTTCGGTTCACAGTTTTTGTGCAATCATCTGTGATGTCGCATAACATGTCAATTTCTGGGTGTAAGTATAATGTAGTTGTTCATTTTGTTACTTAAAATGGTGAAGATTCTAAGTCAGATGTTACATTATATATCGTGTTTCTGTCGTCATGTTGTCTGTATAAAGTGGTTATTTATCTGGTGAAGACTGAGGTGATAAACATGGGAGTACACGTACCTTTCGTGCATAGCCTTTTTTGTACAACCTGCTAATAATCCATCGGAAACAGTGTATCGCTTAAGTGATTTCCTGCCAATGTTGAGGTGTGGCTAATTGAATCAATGACATATTGCGACCGAACCCAGTTTATATTATCATTAGAGATGTGACTCACTGATGTCAGCAATCAACTTCCAGTCAATGGGTCTGAGGTTTAGACATCCCTCCACCTACGTCAGCCTGGACAGACTTCACACGATATAGCAATCACAACCTGGTAAATAAAATTGTATCTGCTAATGCGGCATGTGTAATCAGTCTTCTCATTTCCTATTGCCTTTGGAACTGAACTCTTCTTTCTTTCTGACCTTTTCTGGTGCGGATCATTTGTTCCGGAACCTGGATGATATGCTTCGAAATCTGTTTGTAGATGTGGCTCAAATATGCTGCGAAATTAGAAACATCTTACTACTTTCTACTTATTATACCCTTCCCATGGATTTCCTATCTTCATTGGTCTCGTCTTTACTGTCAGTATTAGAATGTGTGGTGACCTGAACAAGATCCTATGTCGTTTTATTTGTCTTCCATGATGTCTTTGGAATACCGACGGCCTTAATCAATGCTGAACTGTCTTGATAATCGTTGAACCCCTACATGACCAGCTGGTGGTAATCAGGTTCATCATGTCTGTATCATTGAATGAAGACGATTGAAACAATAAGCTGATTTGTTACAGTACTACTGATGTCTAATATTCTGCTTTCAATGCTCTACTCTGTCGTTCAACTTCATACTAGTAACAACAGATTAGCCAGTATACTCTAAGGTTGGCATGGAATGATTTCATGTATTCGCGTGTGCTGAGAACTATATATGAACTATCGTTTAGAATGTTGATAGTCGGTCGGCGGGAACCCCTGAACCTAGATTTCATGTTTGCTGGATGGATTATTGTGAAGAATAAGAATCGGAGATTCAGATAACACAAAGTGTTTATTCACCTTTTGAGATAACAGAATTCATTGTTTGAGCTATTGACTGGATGTTGCCCCAGCAGCAGACATTTCACCAATTTGCAGTAAGTGCTGGTTAAGCTGGTGAAAGTGGACAGTTGTGGGACGTGATTGGACACATGGAGTTGTAGACGGGTAGAGAATTGCATCACCACCTACAGACAATTGTGAAGCCTGAAGAATAATGGAGAACTGTTGTGTCGCACCTGCCGGATTACGGGAGGACTGTAGTTGAAGAGTGGTATAACAAGCAGTTGGCACAGCTGTTTGATGTTCTGGATGAACATTGATGACAGTAACCACTCCACTGGGTCCTGGTGGTGCTGCCACTGGCATTGGTGATACGGTGACTATTCGTGGAGCTGACATGACAACCATTTGGTTCTGTGATTGGTGTTGTTGCAAGACTTGTTGTTGTTGTTGTTGTTGTCGAATTAACCTGATGGACTGTTGCAAAAGAAATGCATACTGTTTTCGATGGAGTTCTTCAAATTTCGACTGCTCAACTTGTTGCTGTTGAAGTCCATATCTGTTGTATAATTTTTGAGTGTTAAGGCAGAAGTGGAACCACTGACCTGTTTTATCGACATACCTTTTGACCTGTCTATTGTTATTTGATTATCTGATGGTTTCGACTTTGATTTTCTTCTCGCGTCAACTGAAATATCATTAGAGGTTTGAGAGACAGTGGCAATACTTACACTGTCATCAGTAGATGTAACTCGATTTAAAACGATTTCATTGAGTAAATTTGCATCACTGAAACGGGCATCAGGAGGTGTAGCAGGTTCAACCCTCCGTTTAAGAGTTTGCTTTCTTCCACACAAACTGATTGACACTGGTTGTGTAACACGATGTTTTGTAATGTCATGAAATACTACTTCAGAGTCGGGTAACTCAGCTAAATCCCCACGTACATAATCACGTAATTTTCTCAGAGCCAAAAAGAAAGGCAGTTTGTCTTCAGCACGTGGAAGTTGTGTACAGCTTCCGCTGGTAGACGGCATAACAAAAGTGATTGTATCTGTCCCCTGTAAAGTTATGGGTTGCCTGCCCATGCAAAAAATCTTGTGTCCAACATATGCCTCATAAGTAGATTTACCATTGAATGCAACAATTTTAGGTGTGTACTTCTTCATTTTTTTGAGCATAATAGCTATGCCGACTTTCTCCTGTTTACGTGTTAGTCTACCTGTTCGTGGAGTTGGTGTTGTCGAGAAATTAGTGAATCCGATGCCATAATCCAACATTTTGTAGTCATCATAGCAACTGACATCCGTTGGAACTAAACCAGCCATTGATAAACATGTCCAGAAGTAGTCTCTACCATCAGCATAATGATGTCCCACATATACTGAAGTCAAAGTCGGACTTTTCCCTACTATCACAATATCCAGTCCTTCTTTTAAATGATCAGGAAGTATTTTGTTTCTTAATTCCTCTTGAGAGTGCCGAATGAAATGTTTAATATGTTTTACCGACTGTGAAATTGTTATCTCATGATCTGATGAAAAGTGTGTATTCCCGTTACTCATTTCCCCAGGTGACATTAATGTCTCACCTCGTTCATCATTTGTTGTTGAGACAATTGCAGTATCATTCTGAACTGTCGACTTATCCATACCAATGACTTCTTTTTTGACCGTTAATCCGATATCGAAATTGTCTGATTTTTTCTGCCTGTAGGTTGTGCGTGCTGTTCATTCCACTCCATGACTGTAAATTAATGAGGATTTTTTCAAATCAGCGTTAAAATATCGCTTGACTTCTGTGAGATATGATAATTCACTCACTTTTGAACTGTCATCACATCACGTCACACGATGTGAGATTTGTATTTCATTGAGTGTTCATGACTGGACTCACGTTGTTGTTCAAAAGAATTCAGCTCACTTGACGTAGTAATCATTTTTCCTAGTGAACTAAACTAGTGTGGAGGAAAGTGAAGTATGTATGTGTATTGTGAATTTTCAAATGTGAATGGTTTACTTGTGCTCCCAATTCTCATGAATCTACTTTAACGAGCTTAGTGGGACTGAGTGAGTATAATTCACTCAAGCGAATTGTTTGAGTGATTCAAGTTATTGCGATTTGATTGTTTGCTTGGTCGTTACACCGGAAACTTGTGTTTGTGATGAGGATAAAATTGACTGAATCCGTCGACACAGTGTGTGAATGTGGATGAAAGAATTAGGGATTGTGGGTGATATTTGGAGCTCATGGTGTGGGTGTTCAGAGGGATTCATTCTGCGAGTTATCTTATGAAGCTCTTGTGGACTGATGACAGTATCTAGGATAACGTTGTAAGGCTTGGTAACTGATGCCTATTTCAGAGAACAACATACTCAGTAGAGAATTGTGAATTCTCTGTGACACTAGCGTTTTACTCCAACTTAGAAATTACATATGAAAACAATTTCTGTTGAATAATATTGAATGATGTCTGCTTTGTGTCGCGGATTGATAGCGCTTGGGAAAGGTAACGGCATTGGGTACGTCGTAGTTCTGACACCCAACCGACAGTTACCACCTTGATGTGGTAGTCATACTGGTGTATTACATTGACTCAACGAGTTATGATGGTGAAACCCATATTCGGTTGAGGTCCTACCATATAGGTATTTTGGATAGTAGTCTGGCAAAAAGCAAATGGCTATTTTGTGATAGAAATTCTGAAAACGTAGTTGTGCTACTGATTATGTGAGAGTGTGACACCGCTTAGGTGTTCCTAGAAATGACCAGCGGTTCATTTGGTTGTGCCCTCCTCAGAAGAGACGTTTACCAAAAGGTTGGTCTGGAAATAGCTGCTTTAAGTCAATCGAGGTTTGACCTCAAACGTTAAAAAATGACGTGTGTGGCCGTCTCTAATCCAATATTTAATGGACCCTGCGGTTACCCACTACCATAACTATTGGAATTCCTTTCTCAGGTACCCAGAGAAGAACTTACTTCCATCAGTGTGGGCAGTCAGAAAGTGTCAGCAGCCCCCACAACACTGTCAACTCTCAATTTCTCTCAGATCATTATTAGTCTTCAACATCTTAGCCTTCTAATCTCCTCTTGTGTATCTCAATCAATATTCCCACTACACTGGCAGTTTCTTTCAGCTCTGAGTGACGATTTCGGCTCACAGAATAGTATCTCTGTTCTGACGAAATGATACTCCAAACTTCATTTGGAGCCTATATAATCTTCATCGTCCGTCAAATCGGTGAAGCTTTACTTCGGTCTTGCAAGTGTAGACTCAGCATGAGAGTGCTAAGGCGGAAATTTTGCTGCTGAACTCGATTTTGGTTCACAACTGTCTGTGAACTGTTCGATAAAACGGTAGAGTGAAGAGAAAAAAAATAGTGAAACGCCATTGTCTCTTTGTAATCTCTGCCTACGTGCGCACTGACTACAGTTCGGATGAAGGGAAAGGTGACTTCTACTGAAAACTATCTAGCCTTCTATTGCAAGACAAGCGTTCAGATGTGGCAGTTGTTGCGGGTAGGGTAGGCTAATTTAAGTTTAAAGGCACTTTGGGAATGCCAACCGAACGAACGGATTATGATGATCGAGCTCTACAGCTGTGCTCAAACAATCCCCTGATTCCGCTCAGCATGAGCTTTACACATAAAACGAGACATTATCCAACGTAGTGTTCACTGCTCTGCGATAGACACATTGACTATACTGTTATTGGTGAAGCCTGATGAAAGGTAGTCACTCCTTCTGGAACACATGTTTTGACTGTGATAAAGGTTTTGTTCGAACACACGTTTAACTGCACCTGATTGGACTTTGAAGCACTGGTAGCAAGACTATTCCGAGCACGGCTGAATGGTTAGGTAACTTCAGTTACATTAAAGGAAGAATTATCTTGTCATCCATCTTAAAGGATCCTGGTACCACCTCCTTTCCGTTGTGAAAATAACCTGGAAGACACTTGCTGATTGTCACAAAGTAGTAAGAAAGGATTGGTTGGTGTCACCAGCTTCTTCTGAAGTAGTGGGTGCACAACAAAACACTCCTACAGGCTCCTGATATGATGAATGGTGGAAGTAACTCAAATCTATACTGACAAAGAGTCTGTGCAATGACCATGAACAGTGTTGGGTAGGGGAGGATAAAGAGATGAGATATGCAGTGGTAGTAGTCAACAGTAGACAGTCATTTAAACTTGTCAAAGAAAATGGGGTGAGTATGGGAAAGAAGGATGGATCGAAGATTCACTTGGGGATGAATCATCTTGAATGATGAATGGAGCCTTCCGAGTAACAGTTTAGCTGATCTTTAGCTGCATAGTATCCGGTCGAATCTGTGGCTGAACACTAAGATGGGCGTCCAACTCTCTGAGGAAGTCGAGGAAGGGTGGCAAGGGCCTGGTGAGGTAGTGCTAGAAGTAGTTAAGGTCATTGGCTAAAGATTGTTCGCTAGACTTACTGAAGTGTTAAAAACAAAATCTAAATCAGACAACATATACACATTTTTCTACAGTAAGCAATAAGCCTAACCTATCGCGTGAGAGCTAGGGAAACTACTTGGCTGCTAAAACCTCGGTATGTGGAGCTGAAGTCGAACCCGTGACCCACTGGTTAGAGATCAAGTACCTAGGTTGGTGTGACATAGCTCCTCAACCAAAGTGTGAGGTAGCTAGCTTATGCGAAACAGTTATGATCCCTTTTAACGATTTCGATCCCCGATATTCCCAGTCCTCAAGAAGGAGGAGAAATCCTTTTGCGATAATTACAGGGGAATCAGTCTGAGAAGCATAGTGTCTAAGACTATGGTTCCTATGAATATCAGACGTCTAAGCGGAGCTCGAAGTCAGTAACCCCGACACAGCAGGTTGGTTAGAGACTCTGTCTTGTGTGTATCACCAATATTCGCCCTTCGTTAAGTTTCAGAACACAAGCGCACTTGCCGACGTACGACACCAGCCATATTTCGTAACCTGAAAGCAACATTCGACTCCCTTGATCGAGAACTCTTATGACGGTATCGCTTATTGAAATGGGTACCTAGTAAGTGCATCAGACTATTGAAGCCTCGGCACTTGAGCACTCATAGACATGTTGGAGCTTACGGCAAGAGTTCTGCACGTTGAATGGTATCTGTCAAGTATGTCTATTCTCTCTACGCTTTTTTATTTTATGATAGCCATGCTCATGGTGGTCTCCATCTCCCGACCTTCCCTGACCTTTTCACAGGGACTCAATAACAGACCTAGAGAAGTTACATTTTCAGTGAAGATATTGACGAAATATTGAGACTTCTGCACACACTGAACGACTAGTCGAAAATATTTGAGATGCGTTCCCAGCAGCTGTCCGAAGGCACATTGTTAGGAAATCCAGGAATAGTCTGCGTTGGTAACCCGCCTTACTGTTATGGGTGAAGCGGTTGCGCATGTTGACCACTTCATTTATTTGGGAAGTAGGATCGACCCTTTACCACTTTATTTGTAATTCCTGCGGGAGAGAGACTTTCAGATATGGTACGACATCGATCCTAGTTAAGAATGATTGAATCGTGACGTGATAATAGTCTTTGAAGACTTGGTTTGACCTGTATTGAGGAATTTGAGCTTCAGCATTGGCTGTGCAGACTCTCTGTCATCCGATAGTTAAGAAAACAGAATGTTTGCATGGGCATTTTAGATAGCATCGGTTTCAATCTTGTCTGATACTCGGCACTATACTTTTTCCAGATCAGTTATTGCCTATTGTAACGAATTATAAACAGCTTATTCATTTGGAGACAACTTCATTTAACTCCAATCCTCTTGTTTAGTATATTTTATACTTGTCTCAATTCTATGTTATTCTAGTTTCAAACTAAAACACCAGACATTGACGTTGTGGGATGTCTGTATTTTATGAAGTTGAAACAATGGTGTTACAATTGGTGTTCATGTGTATAAATTAAGTAACAATCATGTTGTTATGTCTTTTTGTATGATGAGTCTACTTTTTTTTTGTTACATATTAGCGTTAGTTAGCCTCGTGCATTCACACCTATTTTTGTTGACTCAATGTTTCGTTTTGAAAACTATTCTAAGTGTATAGTAGTCATCGTAATTCTTTAGCCTTTGATATTGCACTAACTTTTTACTTGCATCATATATGCTGTTTACAAGCACGATGTAATATATGGCTTTTATATGTTGTTTATAAAAGGTGTTAGTCATTTTGGTTAGCTACTTGAGGAAGTGTTTCGAGCATAAATAGGATTTCAAACAAGCTTTCACCGCAGATGTAGCCATAAGTTAGAGAATAGTTAAGAACTAACAGAGACTACACAGTTTTTTCACCCAATGCTTCACATGTCCACCCTCATACCGTCTTGATTGAAACCGCTTTGAAATCAGTCAATCAATATGAGACACATAAATTTTGGTTGAATATATAGTATTAGCATAGAAGAGAAAAAAATTTGTAAGCAGTTTCTCACTTACCGTCTGGTGATCTTCGCTTTCAATTCTAAATTAAATGAAACATTGTCATATTGATTATATCCATTTACCTTAACTTGTTTTTATTGTTTGCATGTAAATAACAATAATATCTCATCAAATAGTACAATTTATGATGAAAAGTAGGTGGTTATTCTGACAGCTTTCTTGAGCATCAGATAGTTTTGTGAGCAGTTCTAAGCTGAGATCAGACTGCTGACAACTCGCAGTTATAGCGTATCTTCTATCAGTTTAGGATTTGAACAACATCCTGTTATCATCCTACTAAGTATATTACAGGGTATTCACATCGACAATTACTTGTGGACACTGGAAACTGTCAATACAAAGGGGAACAGGCAAATCTACAGAATATTAGGACTTGATGCAATTATGTACCAGTTCGAATTTCCATACTACACATCAATAAATCAATGTGACACCAATAAATAGTAGAGTTATAGCTAAATAGATTAGCCTTGAACCCTTTTCTACCTATCTTTGTCTAAACAGTCAAGTAGCATTGTAGTACACGTTGCTGATAAGAATGGATATAGATAGTATATGTTGAGAGGGTGGCAGAAATCATAGGGAATTACCAGCAATGGATAAGGATTCCGCCAAGAGAAACGCAAGAGACAAGGCAGGCATATGAAGAGCACATCAAGAAAGAAGCAGAAGAGGAAATAAGGCATATTTTGCAAGGTGTACGCATTTAACGACTACTGTCTCACATGTTGACAATAAACATTCCTTCCTGCATACCTGTCTTTTGCTTCTTTCAGTATCAGCTTAACCCACATGCAATGGTTGTGGCTTATTGCCTAGTGCACATATCTGCACGTGGCTTATGAGTTATAACAACAAGAAAGATAAAAAAAACTGTAGAAAGAAAAAACAGAAGGAATATATAGAAGCAGGAATAATGCTATATTATAGCATAATTTTCAGGTTTTTTTTTTATAGCAATAAGATGTGGATAAACTTGTGGGAAGCTGGAGGAGTTAGTCATTTTATAAAGTGGTAGTGTCTAGATGAAAATCGCTTATGATGTTACTATCCCGTCTGAAAGGTGATTCTCCTTGTTTACTTCTAGTGATGATTCCTTCGAAAATAGGACGAAACAAGTGTTTAAATTGTAAAGCAAGTTCTTGTTAATAATACCATTCCAATTAAACTTTCATCGCTTTCAACTTTTTTTTTTTTAATATTTCAGAGTTCACAATTGTATTCATTTGATTCATCCAGTTCATTTATTGTTCCACAATTGAAATCTGAACCAATATGTGAAACAGATTCAATGTATGGTACAATGCATTCATTAGGCTTAGAATTGAGTCATGGTAATACAGGAAATACAATTTTGGAACCAGTTACACATTTTGATCCATTGATTGCATCTGTTGTTCAGACATCCCATCAACACTATCATCAACAACAACAACAGGAACGAAATCATCCTCATCACTATCATCATCATCATTTACAACAACAGCAACAACAACAATTGCATCAACAATCTCATCATCATCACCTACAACAACAGTATCCCTTATTTAATCATACTGGAATGACATCATCAAAAGCAGTGGATTCATCTACCCCGCCTATTGGATTAGATATAGACGATTTTCAATTCGATGACGTCCCAATGGAATAATGATGATGATGCTTATAAAGTCATGAACAGATTTACAGATTACAGACTTATTTTTTCCGACTGCACCATTGTGTGCATGCGGAATCCTTTTTGGTGAGAAAAAAAATTCATCTCATTGGTTAGTTATTTTTCACTGCTATTTTGTTGTTGCCGTTCTTTCGTTCCTCTTCTTCTTCTTCTTCTTCCTGTTTCTTGTCTACTTACTGTGCTATTTTTGTCCACTGCACTGCTTACTATCCTTACTTTCAATACAAGTCATCGTTATCTTTTTTCATGTGGGGATACCTACCTACACACATTGGACAGTATAAATCATATCTGGTTATCATTACCAGTAGTACTATTTCTTGTAGACACAAAATTTAGCGCCGCCATCTCATCCAAACAAAGGAAGAGATTTTCCTTGTTTATTATCTTAGAAACACAAAAATATGAAAGAATGACAATGGCATTTTTCTCTTCTCCTTGTTCTCGTTAACAGTTTACTTACAGAATAATCATTCTAGTCGTGAAATTTATTTTGAATCTGTGCCTTTTTACATTATATTGTTATCATTATTATTGTAATCATCACCGAGACGTCATTATTGTTGCTATGGCTGTTACCGTCATTATATTTTATCATGATAACTGAAGATTTATGCGGATTGTTCATTTTAGATTTCTTTTCCCTTCTTACCCTATCTCACTGCAGATTGCAAATAAGCAAAACTGCCAATGACAACAACAACCATTAAACTCAAAGACAGTCACATATATAGCGTCTTACTGTATTGAGATGTCTTGAAGCAACTTGTATTTGATAAAACGCTTTTCTCTTCTCTTTCATCCTTCTTCCATTTTGTTCTTTTCACATACATATCTACAAATTAAATACCTACCAATCTCTGTCTTTTGTTGTTGTCATCATTTCATTCATTCAAGATGTTCTCCATATTCAACATAAGTAATCATTTCTCACCTAGTGCATGTGTATTTGTTGGCATCTTATTCTCGCTGGATCAGTTTTAATCATCTTACTGGGGTGTAGTTGGTATAGTTTGTCTATTGCTGTACATCAATCACTTGTTTGTGAAATGGTCTGTTGGTAAGGTCAGAATAAATCCAAGTGTTCCCATGAAATGTGATTGTGTTTACACCTGCATAGTTAGTTGTTTCAATCTCGCTCCTTTATGATTGATTATCCTTGTCATCATCATCATCATGGATGGCTTTCTTCTTAGAGTTCTGTTTATCATAATTATGATTAATTTACTTTTTGCATTGCTACCTACTTTTTCTTTTTGGTTTGCTAGTCTTTCTTTCAACTTCCTAATCACTTCATTCTTTCCTTATCTGTCTTGAATTTTTATCATGATGTTATTAGGTACGGAAACTTAATGATGAGTTGATTGTTTTGTTGTTGTCTTTGCTTGATACTTTCTGTTAAGTTCTATGATAGCGGTTAAATATTAATCATTTGTTATCTATTATTTTTCATTTGACTATCTTTGCATATACACCTGGCATTATGTAATGTTCATATAAAGACGAAAACGAGAAATAGGAGGATTATAAAATTATTTTATCATTGCTATGTTTGTTCACTTTTCTAATTTACTCTCTTTATCTCTCTCTCCCTCGCTCTTTCTCTTTTCCCCTCTCCATACATTATATCCATTTGATAAACTGGTAGGCTTCTGGATTCCGGTTGACTGGAATTTTACTTATTTTGAATTGTGAAGAGCTTACAAGTACATTTTCGCGATCTTTATTATAAGTTGTGTTTCACTTTTCACTTCTTTGTAATCGCTATTTTTATCATTGTTGTTTTTCATCTTCTTCGAAAAGAGTCATTATGAATGAATATTGCGATTTCTTTGCATCGTTATTATTATTATTATTGTTACTTATTTATTTATGCATACATGTGTAGAGTTTTGATTATTTATCATTGATACCTTTGATTAACTGTTCAGCAAACAAACATACATAGACACTCTCTTTTCATCCTCATTCTTCATTTAGGCTATTCTTCGTTTTCTTTTTCGGCTATCTTTCTCAATGTTCTACAGATTATCCCTTGTTGGGTGAACAGAAGTTGTAATCTTCCAGTTGTTATCATCTTCCATTCCTTGCCCCAATATGATCACTCACACACTGAATCGAACGTAATACTGTAAAATACGCATAGTTAGTTAATGGATAATGTGGTATTTCTTTAGGCGTTAAACATTTCTGTTATCATTACAATTATTACTGTTATTTCTTTTACAAATGCGATTAATATCATCATTACATATGTGATTGTATCATAGTTCCCATCGTTTGTTTTTATGCATAAAGTGTTTATCTGTGCATGTCTACTCCCTCCTTTATCCTTTTAACAGGAGTGTACACACAAATAAAAATCCCAATCACCTTTATGTTTGCGTAATCCACAAAGCTTTTCTTATCTAGTTGATTTTCGTTTCTTTTTATGCGTTAGAGTCACTACTATGGTTGTTATTTACCAAGGTAACAATGAACAGTATCTTTTATTTTCACTTCTCCATTAATGTTTACACTATCACTACAGATTTGTATGTGTGCTTTCCTCCTCCAGCTTTTTGTTCTAGATTTTTTTTCGTTCGAAGTTGTTTTTTTTATATTCCTTATTTCGTTTGTTATTTTTCCTTTTTTTCTATTCGAAAAAAGAAAACAACTCACCAGCCATAAATAGAAGTGTGCTTTATTATTTCCGTTGGTGATCTGGGTCAATAATTCGAAAGTACTTTTACAATAGAGATGCTTGTGGTGTTTCTTTCTGACAGTCACACTTTAAGCAGTAAAACAGAGAAATCAGACGGCCTACTATGCACTTTGTTGTATTCTGGCGAGTGCTGACTTGATTTCCTTGTGTATGTTCTGTAATTTTCTGTTTATCATAGGGATAGGTTGTGACACGAGTTTGCTCATGTATGGCGATTATGTATTGCCACGACTTTGTTAGTATTGCGTCTAATTTCAGACGATTGGAACCGGTGTTGCTTCGAGTCTGCGAGATAAGTAACTTGCTGATGCATTTTTACTTGTGTGTGTGTGTGTGTATGTGTGTGTACATGAACTAGTTCAGCTGTCGATTCTGAATGTCGTCAATGAGGGAGATTCACTTTCCTATTAGATTTACTTAAATAGCATTCAGTGTTTAAATAGGTAGCGTTGACGCTTTGTTATATAATTGTTCATGCATATGTTCTAAATTTTCTTGTGTTAGTACTCTACATTGTCTTACATCCGTATAATGTATACTACTCATCTTGAGAAGTTTTGGCCTCTGGTTTATCCCAATCCAATATATACAATCCACTGAGCACGTTCTGACATTACAACCACCGCAGCAAATTTTATCTGTGGATTCAAGTTGCTTAAACTCTTCAGTAGTTTACCTTAAATAATTTATGCATAGCTGAAGAGCAAGTAGTGAAATACAAAGAATTTATGGTATCGTTATTGTTCTACCAAGTGTGTCGAATTTTCAGAGATTATTTCTTTGTTTATCTCAGCACGTATAATTTATGAGTGATCTAGTAATCTAGAAAAAAAACTCGGCCATTGCAATGCATTCATTAACACAAAATAGGGTGGGATAAAACCACTGTACTTAACTCCAATATAATTAGGTGGAGAAAGAGGTTGATTATTGAATCTTTGTTCTTCGAATCAACACCCAACACATGTGTTAGGAGTGACGCAACACCTATATAAGAGATTTGGAAAATTCCACTACCAATGAAAACAAAGAATATAGTATGACACGATTATAAACATGGTTGTTGAAAGTGGTGTGATTACATTGACATGATTATGAGCAATGATAATTTATGCTTGAAACGTCATCAAGTAAATAATACTGTATCACTATGTATTATATATCAAATAAACAAATCTAATGCGGATTTAGATTCTACCACAGTGGCCAAGTTTTACCCTTATGTTAATGAGACTGATGTAGAAGTTTTTGCTTCTCCTCTTGATTCCAAATATCGAAAAACGTTAGGATAGTTGGAAGTTGATACTGATTCAGATAAACCATCACAACATACAAATATATTTATTCGCATCTTTGAATAGAACACTGTACATATCACAAGCTGCTACCATAAAATCATATTTAATTGTTCCAGGAACTTGGTATTTCTTTCTACATAGAACTCTTCAACTAGATTTACCGATTCCATTTTACTCCGTTTATTTGATGTGTCTTACGGGATAACGTTTCAGACATCATTTTTTGTCCATATTCATATCAGATATTTCTTGAAAGTATCAAATGTTCATGTTTGCATCAGCTCACATTTTAATTCTTCCTGATGTTGTATAACTTCTTGACTGTTTTATGAATTCTTTCTTCAAGACGAAGTTTACTTACACGTCCTATCGCTCCTTTAACTGTTTGTTGGAATTGGTGCACTTTGACGTAGGTATTTATAAATGATTTGATTTTTATCTTCTCTCTGTAGACGTTATATGAGTTTGTTGATTAGTCTTGGAACAGGAAGATCGTCTGTTTATTAGATTTGTCATACAGTGAAACAGTATTGTTTATTGGATGGTTTTTCGCATATAATTTATTGTCCATATTCATATCAGGTTATCCAGCAAGTAATGCTGTTTCACTATGTGATTTATTTAATAAACAGACTAAAATGGAATCACAGTCTACTACAGTGCTTATGTTCAATTCTATGTGGATGTACCTATATCCGAGTATGATGATATTCTAAATGAGCTTAGGACTTACTAGTTCAAGCTGCAGAACGCCATCTACTAAACCATTGAACTGTTGTGGTTACATCTTGTTCAGTGAATTAGGTATTAACTCGTGAAATCCCCTTGTTTGGATCCTAACGACCTGTTAGTTAATTCCTGTATATGTATTGTTTCTGTATGAAGGCGTAGTTTTTATCTCTGGTTGCCTATTGGTGTGATTTCGACCACTTTAGCATCTTTTTGTAGTAACCTCTGAATTCCAGTCCTACTAATAACCCCTCTCTCTCTCTCTCAAGACAAAACAGGTCCTCTGAATATCCGTTTTATTCGCCACCAAATAACATTACGATTTAATCAAAAGGTTAATTCTGACTACCGTGCTACAACTTGATATGTCAAAGTAGGTTCATCAGCCTAATCTTAAAAAACTCAACGACAAAATGCATTCAAAGTATTCTAATAATGAAAAAAAGTCAGGAACACTTATCCATTTAGTTACTAAATGCATTTGAATTCATAAAATCTAATGACTTTTATTTCTCAGTATAATCACTTAATCGTTTCACTTTATAACTGTATAAAAAGCATGTACGTTTATGTTGTGTATATTTACAGATATAAATTTACTTGAAGAGTTTGAAAAATGAATGGAGAATCATGTGCTTATGAGAATCATTCACTAACTTACCCATTGATGTTATTGTCTCAGTGTTAAACTGATCTATACATAAACAATTTGCTTGAAGCAACCCATTTTACTATCTTTTTCCACAGCAAAAAGAATTCATTTCTTAATTTTATTTGGATTGCCATTAGCAGTAGTATTATAATGCTCTTTTTTTTTGTCAAACTCATTTGAAATAATCCATTGAGTTATTTTTAACAGTAAACGTTTTGGACTTATAGTATAATTAAATATATCACAATATCTCAGTAGGCATTTTACAACTATAAACTACTCGATGTTGTCTAGTGATACAGATGCAATAGTATAGAGCCTAGCGTTAGGATTGTTACACTTCACCAACAGAGAAAACTGAGAGAAGTAAAATAAAAAAGATCGGATAGACTGTTGAATGAAGAAAAACAGATAGTAACAACATAGGGAGTGTATGTACTGTGTTTCTGTAGTCGATTATAAGACTAGCCTCTCCAAATGTTGATTTTGGTAATTAAGAGGACTCAGTCGGGTACCCTAAACTTCCCTATGTAATTCAGGCTAACAGTCAGAGATTTTAGTGTCATGCCTTTTTGTAGCCGTTCTGAAGACGTACTAATGGAGTAGAACGTTTAATGTGAGCTTTCAGCTTGCTTAGGTATATGCAAAGCGGACTGCTATTCAGTATATCAATCAGTTGGATATCTCCCAACCACAACCATTAATATCAGTGATCGGTGAACATTTAACAGTCTTTTTATTATAAGTGCTAAAATTTTGTTATCGATCAAAACTTTATGGAGGATAAATTAAGCGGTCACCTGGTTTCGCTTTTTCACTCTTTCTTGTTGACACACTAGTTGTCGACATGGTTTAGTTCTAAAACATTATCTTACGCTGAAGTCGGATTAAGCTGGGGAAAGCTTAAAGGTGGTCAGACTAAAACATGACGTCTCTAAGTTTTATCTGAGCTATGAAGGGGATGTAGACTTTCGGTTTGGGTTCCACGTACCAATTGAAATCGATTGCTAGAGTCTGTATTTGGTGTAATCTATGATCGATATTAGTGGTGAAGGTGTATTATCTTCATCGACATTCAGAAATTCACCATTTTTAATCTTGATGCATTCTTAAGTGATATACTACTGTGTGGTGTGGCAGGTTGGACTGTTATGCAGTAATGCTATACCCTACGTTCATACTAGCTGATTTCTTTGAAAATAATTTAGTCATTTTGTAGTAAATTATTTAATCAGCTTGGAGTGAAAAGATTACAACTTTAATAAAAGTTGATCTATTTTCACAGAGTTCAAAGTTCTAGCTATTTTAAATTATTTATCGAGTTCTATTGAAATAGCGCAAATTGGTTAGACAATTTCAAGTCACGTTTCCGTATATTGACTATTTACTGCGTCATTTTGTTTCAGTTGCGAAAAAATATTCCTTTCACTGTGTATGTGTATCTGTATATTACATATCATGTGTGTGTGTTTGTATACACAAAGTAAACTGTTTTAATAACTCGTATTGATTTATTTGTGCATGATGTTTTACAAGTCAACCATATTCATGTTAGACTACTCAGAGAAAAGTGTGTAAACTCAAAAAGGGTGTAACTTGTCACTATTGGAAGTTCACTGGGCTGAAATCACTTCTAGTGTTTAAACATGACACTCTTTATATGATTAAAGTTTTGATTTCAGATTTACACATAATCTTATTTAATAGAATTTAGTTGAATATTGACAGAAGTGTGTATGGGTAGTTGACACTTCCTGAATCCCGACATCATTGAAGGCTACTACTTCTTAAAGTACATGAAAAAGAAAGTAAATTAGTTTGCGTGATCTTATCGATTAAGCAAATTGACGACTACCTCACCTCAGTCACAGTCTGTTTTGTAGGTTTGCGATCTAAGCTTAATTGTATTAGGTTCCACATTTACGAACGCATTACTGTTGTCCCTGAAAGTTCGTGGGGCAAAGAACGAGTGGATCATCTTTAGGGTTGAATTTTCTTAACATCTCTTCTCAATAAAGAGAAGGTAGCATCAACTTTGACCGTCGATTAGCTTCGTGAAGACGTTGCCAACCATCAAACCCTGTTTACCCATCAGTACACCTCCAGACCTCATTGTTATACATATGAGATAATAAATGGTACCCTTTCTGATTGCTGCTGCTGCTTTGATGGTCACAAGAATATGATTTTCTTTAGCCTGTAAACAGTTTCAGATGCGAAGGCTTCAGTACTACCTCTCATCTTTCGCTCCCAGACTACTGACTTGTTAAATCCAATCGCTTTACGTAGCAGCTATAAAACTTTCAGGTTACTTGATTTGCGAATATATCTGTAAGTGAATTTTGATGGCCTAACTTTGACATGAACAGATTTCCTACTGGTGATCGACCACCCAATTCCATAATTTGTTGTACATCTGATACCTAAGTGCTTATTACAATAGACTAAAAGAGTTTACTATTGGATTGTTGATAAATGATTTAGGTGACAGACTATTAAATGATTGAACCTCTTTCTGAACAATTTAGACATTTGGATCGAATGTTTCTGTGCGAATCGGTAGTGAACTGAATTTTGAATCGGTGAAGCATTCACTGCCTTTAGTTCGTGTGATTTGCATCCAGTTACTCATTTTAGTTAGCAGCGCATATTCCTAACGTTTCAGTTTCTTTTTCATTAACCCCCCCCCCCCCGATTCTAATCAATAGATAAATTGAAATCAGTCACCTACTTAGTAGGTTGTCAACATTTATACTTCCAGTTGATTAAAATGGTTTTGATTAAATTATTAATTCGAAAGTAACTGGATCTCAGAAGTATTATATGGATTAGTTGTAGAGATATTGACTGGAGCGTTGAGCAATCCAGTCAGGTTTGAAATGTTTACAAGAAAAAAATTTCCTATTAGTTGCGAACACTCGTTGCCGATTAGTTCTGAGAAGCATAAAACCTTGGTTCATAATTTCTTGCTGACTGACTCTAAACATTTCAGTGTGCCTCACTTATGTAAGTGTTTAACGAAAGCATACATAATCCCTGACACTCCACCTTACTTTCCTTGCGTTTGTATGGAGATCAGTTTCTGTTGATAAGGCTTAAGTCGTTAAGATTTTTTTAATGATGGCGTCTCTTTTCATTGTCCAGCATTTAGGGATCAGACAAGTGATAAACGACAACACAATAATGCCTTTTGACAAATATATTCCCTAAAAAGTACAATAAATTTTGTAAAATATCACAAACATAATCTTTTGAATGTTACGAGACGTACGATTAAACAACCCAGCTCAGAGAACACAATAAAACCAATACTACAACGCTTTTTATTCCTAACATATGGTAGGTGGACGGATGAATGAAAGTAGAACCTCGCACAGAAGTACATTCTTTCGAGTTGCTAAGCTTCATTGCAACATGCAAGAAAGACTTGGACAGGAAAGGTTATATTAAGGTAGAAAGAGTGTATGATTAGAGAGGAACAGAGTAAATAGATGAAGGTTAGGGAAAATAATCGAGACTTTTAAGATGACGAGTAGTGTATTCATCTGCGTTGTTGTGACGGGTTTTCAACTATATCACACATCGTTTTGTTTCATTCATTCTTAGCCTTCTTCCACCTCAATCCTACTTTGGCTGACATTGAACGTTGACGTAAACAGTGATTCAGCATGCTTAACACATGTCCAAGTCACATTAGTCGGGAAGATTCACAACTTTGTCGACAAAAGTGTCTTTCTTGCCTAAAACCCTACGCCTAAATTAAACATTCCTCATAGGTTGATTCTACCATGCGGTTAAGACAAATGCGGTCAAAGACTCGTAATCTCCTCATATCTTCTGCCGTATTTCACAGTCAAATGATAGAAAAGAGCGGCCTGGATTGCAGTATGCTTGTACTACAATCGGTAGTTAGATATATTGCCGGCCCCATTAGATGATGTAAACGTGGATACGACGAAAGTTCATTTTTTATCCAAGCTAAGATTTTCTCAGTAACCAGCCCACTTACTCTGATGCGACTTACCTAGTAGGTAAAATGTTCAACGCTTTCTACTCCCTATTCCTAAATTGAGAGTAGTTCTAGACCGGTTCAGAAGTGTCATCTTACAACTGACAGGTGCAAATTTCACGCCAAGGATACTGCAATTTCTGTTCGAGGCGTTCAGAAGACTCTTCATTTTGTTAGGGTCTTTGCGTAACAGGACACTGTCTGTGTACTCTAAATCATCTAGGTGTATTTTGTGAAAGTGAGTCAGGAGACGGAGGTACCTAGGGTTATGTCCGTTAGCGCATCTTTGTCAAATTTAAATGGTTTTGGTGACAACTACCGACCGTGGTGAACAACACTGTTTGTTGTTACTTCAGATGACAAATTTCTATATAGGTTTTCAAAACTGAGTTCGAATAGAAAGCCTTGATTAGCGTTACATATTTGTTGAGTACTATCTGGACAGTCATACACTATCACAAGACCTATCGATGGACAGAGTCTAATGTCTCCTTAAGGTCAAGAAATACAGCGAGTGTTTGACAACACTAGACATATCCGTGTTCAGAAATCTGCCGAAGGATACATATCTGATTGATACATCCTCTTCCAGGTTTGAAGTCTGTCTGACAGATGATGCAGTACTATATTGTAACAGCCAACTTGTAAACTTGATGGAGATACTTTGATGAGCACTCACCAAATGCGACCTGACAGCTGTGTCGACGACCAAATGCTGTGCAGAATCTAATCACGCAAGAGATCGTTTCTCATTTGAATGTCTTAGGGCTGGAGGCTCGGATTTCTCAAAGTTCCATCAGTATTCCTAATTTTAAAAAACTGATTTGTTGATATCTGTCAATAAGGATGATCGATTCCTTAGCTCAAAGCTTCCTACCATTATACTCTAAGCACCTAATCTATTTTGTTTGCTAGATACAGAACACAGAAAGATAGTAGTATTTATGAAATAGATATCAAATACTTTGCTTTCCATAATCAATGAATAAAAATCTGACTTTTACAATAATAGTTTGTTGACCACAGAGGAATTTCTCACATTTGTAAAATATGTTCTGGATTAATATCATTGCCGAGTGAGGGAGATGTTATTTTGATGATGTAACACTTTTCCAGATGTCTAGAAGATTCTGCATTCCACAGCAATGCAACCACCTTCACCTGATTATTGTTATTATCATTCGCTGAAATCCCTTAGTTCATTATACTTTTTTACTACTTAGCACAATTTTAAGACTTTTACTTCGGTACTCGATATTTCCTACTTATCAATAGTTCTGTGTAAACAAAGAATACTACACGATACACTTCAATAAGATGCACACAATAAAACAGAACGGTTAAATGTTCAATGGAGTACATGATGAAAATCATAGAAGATTGGAATACTGTTCAGAATTATTTTTTATTTTTGCAATGGATAGATTTGAAAGAAAAATAAGATGACTGGAATTCATTTTACTGTACAAATTCTGTTTTTCGTGCATAGTATCAATTTACCAAGGGAAAAAATTTGTACAAAACTAATGGATTGAATAATGAACTACTTTTTTCTTACGGATTCATTGTAACGCATAAAATCAAGGTAACACAGCATTCAAAATAGTTGTTAGAGCTTCATCAGAGACAGTTGGCGAGGTTCTTTAACGAAGGCATTATTAACAACATGATGATGGACTGCATCGGTGACATCATAACCATCTACGTTCCATACTCTACCATCTGCCATATGAAGGATATTATCAGTATAGACACTAACATTAATGTATATCATGCCAAATCAAAAAGTAAAAGTAATGTGATTAAAAGTTGTGTTAGACCGTAGATTGAAGTTGATGGTTCAAAATGAAACAACGAGACGTAATATCATGATTAAAATGAAGAGAAGGCGCAGATGCATGTATGTAGCTGCAACTGACTTTGAGTCATGTCACCGACACTTTAAAATCACTGATTTCAGATGTCATTCAGACCTCAAAGTAGAAGTTGATACTTTTGTAAACAACTCAAACTGAAGGCTAGCAACTTGATGAACTGATGTTGTATTTGCGCTTCCTTCCAATCTAACCCTACTTTATCTGATTTAGCATACCACAGTAGAGCGCCAAACATCCTGCCTTAAACTCTAGGCATAACCTTTGTATTCTTAGTACTGGTCCCACGACGTGCGGCTGATACTGAGAATACAATAATGATCAAGCGCTTGAAGTCACCTTAGTAAAACTGTTTATCTGCAAATATCCAAGTAAACGAAACACAGAAATCAATCGCATTTGATCGATCGAACAGAAAGAAGTATTTTATTTAACAAAAATTGATACTAACAAACATTTATCTCAGTAGCTACAAAAAGTGTGCGAAAATTGACTGTGATACAGCATGTCAAAGTATCGAGTGGTAATCATATTTTAAGTGAGATCAGTTCACTAAAATTGAAGGATTCACAAGTATGTTTTCTTCGGGATTCAGTATGACTACAGTGACGCTAGAAATGATCACGCTAATTCTGAAGGAGTAAGAGAAATTGTGTCTTAGACGAAAAATGTTTACTTATGGAGATAATGAAGAATATCTTCAAAATAATAAGCAGGCGTGTAGCAAAATCATTATCCCATTTCCTAGGTCAAATAATAAAAACGGCATATCCTTCTGTGTAAACTCATCCTAAACAACCACAGTATTTCAATAGATTCTGATGAGGATGAGTGTATCAGTTGGACAGGCGATTTAAGTTGTCATCAGTAGTTGTGAGAGGAGATCATATACACATCAAACTAGCAGTTGCGACTAAAAAGATAAGATGTATTATGAAATGCTTTGGACATGAACGGTGATTAATGGTTAACGTGCTGGCTGCAAAACCTGACTGTCTTGAGTCCGATTCTTGGTGGAGTCATCGGTACACACTAATGAGTCACGCGCTAGGATGAAGTAGCTATCCGCTTCTTTTAAGTTTTCAATGGTTATCCAACTGATTTCACTTCGTGATGAATATCATCTTGGAACGCGAAGTTGTCATCAGAGAGAACATATGTACAGAACTAACTTTATAGGATAGGTGATGTGTGTATGAAGTTCTTCGCTAAATACATGTAGCTATCATGACTTACTGATTAAAGTACAAAATCTTAAGCCATACAGACTGAAGCATTTGTTTATACTTATGAGTCAAGATAGATTCAATGACACTAGTCTTCCAAATGAACTTAAATACAAGCATACAGAAAAGAATAAAAATACTGCTTAGGATAGGGCTACTTAAAACTAATGCTAAGAGAAAAGCGTTGGAAGCTGAGAAGGCTTACTTTCAAGAAAATAATCACCATGCTTTCAAATCGGCCAGCAGTATGTGTAATACAGTTTATGCATTCACTGAAGTGTAAGAGAGTTTCAATGCGTATTTGGAAACACATCCTTTGATGAATCATTACTGTGACTGTCAGTCATCTTATTATGAAACAATTCATCCACGACAGGCAATCCACTATAAGACTTTCAACATTTTAGATTTTTTGCAACTTGAAGACAAGAATTACCCGAAAGGTAGTAGATAATAATGTAATTCTCACTACTGAAGTATGACTGAACAAAGTGCCCAAATATAGGTTACTAGCCTATTCAGTAAAACCTCCTGTCGGACTTTTAACGATCAACTTCAGTAATCACACTGTATCTGCAGTATTCCTTACGTAGACAATCTTACAAAGATACTCTCATTACTAGTGATCTTCTTCTTATGACATATTTTTATATTTAACATCTTATCAGAGGCAAATATGAATAAACATAAGGTACATTTTAGGTAGGGTTAACTTCAGAAGTCGCCTAAGCGACTTCTGAAGTACCCAATAACCTTTCTTCATTTGGTAAAGAACTGCCATATCCATTTCAATTGAAAAGGTAGTTCTTTTCATAGAATACAAAACCAAAACTGGTTATCTCAGTGGTTATCATACTGGGTTTTTGAGTCACTTGAAAAATGACAAATTTCTTCATAGTAAGACAAATAGTGATGCAAATGAACATTCTCTGGATATTTACGTACTAGACTCTAGGCCACACGTACCATTTTGAAGCTTATTAGATCCACCAGTTGTCCAAATGAAAGTAGGTTGGAATTTGCTTAAATCAGTCACTCTCTGCTGACCAGCCATATTGACTGTGCCTAAAAGTAGATGTTTGGTATGCCATCCTAGTGCATACGGAATGAAGACATTGTTTACTTGACTTGAACTGATCACACGAATACATCAAAGTAAAAAGGTCATCTCATGATTCCCATGCTCAAAACATTGTGAATTGGGACTAGTATTCAGTAAATTGCAGATGATGAGTCAGGGACTGTAAAATTGCATGATTTGTCCACACAGAAATGATGATACATATACATCAAGTAACTGACTATAATGTAGGAGTACTTCCAGTACATCACTTATCAGTATGATTCAAAATATTGATCACTTCGTGATACAATTAAATTAGTCTCTTGTTTATTTATTTCGGATTACAAAGTGATTGTGACATTTGTTTAATTCCAAACTTCTAATACAAGTTTGATAAATTAATTAAATTATCCAGATGAAAAAATAAACTTCAATGTCTTTGTAAACTATGGAATGTCTATATATTCACCAAAAACATTTATTACGTTAAATACTTACTCCAGTTTACTGTTTTTAATTTATCTGAGGTAAAATATTTTCTGATAATCCCTGATTAGTAATTATAATTGAGCTAAAGTAACACTTTATAGCTTGAGTGCTGGTTCACTGCACGCATATTTTTTGAGATGTCATATGGCTGTGCCTTGAATATATTCAACAATCATCTATCAGGTAGACAAAATCAATGTAAAATCCCGCATATAAATGCATCGGTTCAAGTAACCATACTTAGCAGTAACATAAAAAGAAGTGGGTAGGAAAGACTGATATCAAAGTAGACTAAGGTGCATAGGAGAAGAGTGAATTTAAAAATAAAGGTTAGTCAAAATACATAAACTTTAGAAGATATCAGAGAGTGAACACATTTGCTGCATTACACCCCCATCTCCAGCTATTTCATCGAGAGCTCCCAACCATTAATTCCCATTGTCTCGGTGACTCCAGTCAGGTAGTCTCCACCTCACTACATAGCCCATAGTGGTTGATCATTTCTGTGGAGCAGATGAACACACGCATGTTATGAGTAATAATGTCTAATAATGTGATAGGGACAAATTTCGTAGTATGCTTTCATATATCATTACGCGGGAGAAGATAATTTGCACCGTCATTATATAATTCTAAATCTCCCTCATCAAACTGTTATAAGCTAAATAGAAAACAGCTATTCATGCAATATATGTAACAGCGTTTTATATGTTGACAGATATACATGTTGAAGGGATTTAGATGGTTCACTTCAGACTGCACAAGATTTCAGTTTTGTAACTGTCTTCCTACTTTGACTGTTGCGTTCCAATATTTAACATCTAGCTTGTTATCACTTATCAGCACAAATGATACGCAAGTGTGAGAGAAACTATTATCCTATTGAAATAATATTCAATGTATCTGGATACCAATATATCGTTTAATAATAAGAATCATTTAGAAATTCCCGCTTCTTCCTGGTGAAAAATAAGAAATTTCAGTGACCACTTATAAGTTAAGTATAAATACTATTATCTCACAAATGAATCATAACAGTTTAAATAGAAATAAATAGATACTAACACCTGAATGCAACATAGATACAAAGGCATATATCTTTTCCCAAGAACTCCTTTCACGGTACAGACATCAAAGCAGACAAAATGCAACTGTTATATGTGTAGATATTTTGATAGTATACATGCTGATGGAAAAGAATGTACACTGGTAATTCAGTAAACAATGACCAATGTGATATTGAATCCCAAATTCTGACTAGGATATTAGACTCACCATTGTTTTGAATTTGAATCAAGATGAGGTGGTGAGCACTAAGTTCTTGCAGTAAAATCTAAATAACCCACATTACCACTCTTTTTGAACAAATAGCCATGATTTGAACTTCCGACTATCCAAAGAACATTATTTAAAAATGGATGACCACAAAGATTGATTGCAAGAAAAAATAATTATCATCTAAATACACCATCCATAGAAGTCTTATTTATTATTCTGGATTCAGAATAACTGTATAAATGCCATCTATTTAGTACATTCAAGTACTCATAAACTGAAGGTGTAAAGATTACTTAGGTGAACAATAAAACCTTACAGTATACAGGTGATAGTTGATCACTTCTCAATATTTTACTTTGGCAAACATTATGCAGTCTTTAACTGTGAACAGATAACGTTATCAAGTCCTCATCAGACCCATTGAAAGTGAATTAGATTACATTCTATTCAAATATTCAAATTGTTTAAGGAGACATGTTTTGATTTGGTGATGGCAATGAAGACCTATTTGTTATTCTACACGAATATGGGACATGGGATTAATAGGCAATAGTTCAAGTTACCACAACGCAACACCATATCAAGGTAGGTGGTACATGAATAAATGGTGAGAAAATAAGATATTGACAAAAAGTAGCAGTAAGATATGGAAAGAAAACAAGTAGGAGTAAGACGATGATCCAATTAGGTATGATGATTAGGATGAAACAACTTTATGTTGTCATACTCCAGCTAGCCAACAGTTCGATCTTACCCTGGGGTCTGCATCATCGCGTATCTATTTGCACGAAAACAATAACCGCTATGTTTCTTACCATTATCCAGTAGCTTTTTTGTAATTATAAGACCTTGTCATGACTGTAGCTCATGAGATAATAATTATCTACAAGCTGAATCACCACTTCAAGGCAGCAGTTATCTGTCGGACGATGATATGTGCATAGTGTTGGTCTATCTCAACGATTGTTAGCATCTTTCATGATGTTAGATAATTCATATATATACCATAGATGGCTTGATTACATTTAATAGGATGTTCAGCGTCCATATTTTTGTTGTTTTTTTTCCATACGTGTGAATAAGTAAGCCAGTGTTTTTTGAAAGAAAGACTGATTTTATTTCAGCTTTCATGATGGACTTACATCATCTAAAGATTAACTGAAAACGAGGGAACACTGTGCATTTATTATCATCTTATTTCGGGACATCTGAATAGTGAACACCCATCACTTACAATATATAACTGATGCATTGAAATGTTTCTTCATTTAGCTTGACTTTTATATCACAACCTATTGGTTGATGGACATCATTTAGTGTTCTCACCTTGAAAGCGTGTTATTAAACATTGTAGTGTTATTTACTATCCTAGGTTCCACACACAAACAGTGAGGCCAGTAAGTCGACTGTGTAATTTATAGTGTAATTACTCCAAGGTGAATATTTGTTTTTATACATATTCACATGAAATTCTTCAGATTTTGAAGCACATTTTGTCAGCGAATAACCATGAAGCTCCAAGCTACTTTTGTTTACTGACTTCATTTGTTCAGTTTATGTCTTGACTTTCAATCAAAATGCTAAATAAGTTTGTTCACTTGAAAAGTTTCATAATTTTATTCGCGATAAATTTGTTTATGTAATAATTATTGACTTATTTATAACATGCGTTTTATTCGACCTGAAAAGCAGGTGTAAACAGCATTTTTATTACGTTAACTAACATTTTTTGTAAATACCTTGTCTCTCTCCCGTTCTTACACTCTGCATGTGTATGCATGTTAATTACGCACTACTCCAGTTTTCAACGACAACTATTATTGTTGTTGTCTTGTTACATGTATCATCAAAAGTGGTTTCTTGTTAAACATTGTATTTCACCGCAGATCTCCAGTACAGAAAAACCCAAAAGAACACTATATAAGCGTAAAACCACAATAGTAATACAACAACAACAGTATCTGTGATACTAAATTATTTAATCATTAGACATGTGAGTCAATCTTATGAGAAGCGAATATGGTACAGCCATTTAGGTTTCAGACCTTGTCATAGGTGTACTCACCAATTATTCATCCTCTGCCAGGCTCTGAGACCGAGATATTTACCCTGGATTAACGCTAGTTGCATTTGTTGGCTTAAAAGCGACATTCGACTCTATCGATTAAGAGGTTTTATTTCAGTATCTCTGACTGAGGTGGATGCTAGGCAAATATAGTATACTTTCGAACACTCTCCAATGAAGCACCTGAATACAGATAGCGCGACTGGATTTTCCTAACCTAAACCATTTATTGCCCTAACTTGATGTTTAATTTTCTTACTTAGGGTCGACTGTGTTACTCAGCGCTTATCTCTGTTCTACCATATTACTATGAAACATGGCCAATAAAGATAGAGAATATGGGGTTTCAGGTGTTTGCTCATCATTGCCCTCATGGTATTGGTTGTTTGTCATTCTGGAACCACGTGAATAACGGAGAAACCAAGTGTACGGTTTTAGTTAGAAGCGGGAATTCAGTTGATGGGGTTGTAGAATTTCATCAACAGAAATGGCTAGAATGTATTATGCATGCTTAGTCACTGTCTAGGATATCGTGTAATGTTAGCTGAAGTAAGATTTGGTCAGAAAAAGGTTACAGACGGCCGGACTTAAGTATGTAATTAGTCCATGAAGTCTCTTATTGGAAGTCTGAAGTGTGTAGCGAAATCCAGACTCCAAGTTTTGACTGGGCATGAGAACCGAAATTCTTGTTTCTAGATTTTAAGTGGTATGGCTGGAAATCAGTCTCAGTAACGTAGATGGATCCACATATTACCTTCATCTCTATCATTAAGCCGAATTTCATCATTGTTTTATCGCTTGTTCTAACAACACAAATCTCTAACATTTGTCTAATTTATTCCGAATTTCTCAATCGTTCATCTAAGCGCCTTCTACCTCGATGTTTTGCTTATGCAAATGATGACGAGATGGATCGCTAAGCAGTAAAGCCAAGTTCCATGTCGATGCTGACCTACTGACTGGAAGGGTAAACGTGATGCATAGAATTAAGCCCATACTTGGAAATTGACAACAATAACAGGATTCTGTCCAGTGACCAATCACTTTTTCATTCACCCTAAGCCAATTAAGTAACATGTTCACTTTATAGGCTTACTGCAACTGAACCGATTATTATTCAGTAAAAATATTTTCACTCATTTAGACTGTCAAGATATATGAATTTCCAGCATTCATTAAAAAACGCAACGAATTATTCTGAAAATTAAAGATACCATAGAGATGCATGTAAATAAGGAGCAGCCGATAATAGTTTCCAAAGGAAACAGAAATAAAGGCTGGAAAAGATTTTTAAAGGTGCTTGTCTATTAAAATTAAGACAGTAGTTTTGAGCACTTAAGCTTCTTTCTTTACAATCCGTGTGTCCAATGTTTCTTCATGGTGTTATATGAGGTCGGAAGTGTGCAAGGCAAACTGTCTTACTTTTAGTCTGCTTATCTTCTTAATTTAGATTATCTAGAAAACTATGCCGCTGTTTAAAAGTGTCCTTGTTCATGAGAAATGTGTTTTAAAAAGATATCAGATAAAAGCGGAGACGGTTTATTCAACATTCGTGGACTGTTTTATACAAATGCATACATAGGAGATCCATATGATAAGAGTGCATTTAATCCAAGATTTAAAAAACATTAAATATCTTCTTTTGAGCTTATTGAAATCAGAGCTTTGTAGATTCATATAAACTGTCATTTTAACACAAAACTGATGTATGCTAGGTCATACGAATCTTTATATTTTCGCGCCCTTTCAGACAGGATCTGTGTTGAGTGACTGGTATACCGAACTCCTCAGGAGCAGGTAAACTGAAATACATACATTTAGATGACCATGTACGATAAGTTTTCTTTCATGTTATTGATAAATAAAGAGAAAAGACATGACACTACTCTAAAAGTTGTTGCAAAGAACTTTCTCCTCAGGAAGCTTAACATCTTTCTCATCAGGGTGTCATCAGTTAGATTACCTTTGAAATTAAGGTTCAAATGCAGCATGTTTTATTTAGGAAACTAATGTACTAGTGTTCTGCTTTGCTTATGTTTTCTGCTTATGCACCTCTGCCGCATATTTCTTCCAATTAATTCTGTTGGATCCTCCTGTATAAGACTTTGTACGTCTGGCCTACTTTCCATTGATATTTTTACTTTTCACAGGTCTCGTTGTGGCTAGCATAATGATCAACATGGATTGGCTATCACAGCTGTTGATTTTCTCTGGAACTTTACGGGTGAAGCAATTACGAGAAAGTGTTCTTACTCAATCCATCATAATATGAGATGACGGGTCTTACAGAACCAACTCAACTGTCTCAGTGTCATCCTGTGTAACCTGGTGAATCAACTAAGTTCGATCTTTTTCTGTCAGTCTGACCAGCACATCGTGTATTTTGCGCATATTATGCAACTTAATTTCGATGTTTGGTCACCAAATGATCAATATTTCTCATTTTCAACGTCATCTAAGAAGCCGTCCACAAAAAATTGTATCCCGACTACAAACAGCTAATAAAGAATGATAAGAATTAGTTAGTTCGCATCATAACCAGCTACAGGAATTTGAGATCAAAGCCTCAAACAGAGCTTCAGGGGATGTGATCTTGACCGGACACCTCCTTTAATTATATAGTGGTTGTTAAGATATTGATTTTAATGAGTAGCAGGATCGTTCGATATCTAGCCTACTGAGTCTGTTACCACTTATGTGTGAGTAGTAGACTAGGAACTAGCTTAACTGTTGCTAATTAGGAAGTTTGAGAAAGTCCCCATAGTTCTTCGGAGTTACCCGGTAATACACTCCCTCACCCTCATCATCATCATCATTGTCTGTAGCTGCGCATCGACAGTCTTTCAAATCACAACTTTCACTGGTTTTAGAAAAAATTACCCAGCCTCTAAATTAGAAAAATATCAAGTATGTCAAGTATATCATGAATTAGGAGAATAAGCTTAGTGTATCGTAGCCAACAATTTTGTTGAATTGATTTTTTTATCAAGTTGTGGTAAAGTTTTTCCTGCATATATTGACTAACTTTAACTTCTCTGGAAGAATGGACCTTTATCTTTGCAGTGTTATTAAAATATGACGAATATATAACATTAAGACACTGACCAATCCAAATGAAATCAGGTAAATACTGACCTCATGTCACTTGAGACTGCATTTACCAATTTAATTGTACTTGCAAAAGCAGGTAGATTGCGAGGACAAAGAGACCAGCAGCTAATCGTTTTCTTCAACATATTCCAAGAAACTGATGTCTTTATGAAACGGATTGCATCAACAGCTCAACTGCTCGTCATTTGTTCTACGTGGGACAAGACAATGATCTCAAAATCGTTGACAGATAGTTAAATTTAATCTTAAAATTTTGAAGACTGATGTTTGTATTTAATATGATAAAGAAATTAAAACCATAACTACTTTGATGCAAAACTTGGTGGTCTTATCTTCGTTTCGTCTCTTCTTTTCCCTTTTGCCGTAGAAATGTTTACGACTTGTTGACTTACATATGATTTCATCTTGTCGCTTTCTTATGCTGATGGACATCTCTGCGTTAACTTGCGGTTAGTTCCTGTATTCAAATCTTTTTCTACCAACTCTGACCTGAGTGACCGAGTGATACTGTAAGCTGTCATAAAACAGTAAATAAGCGTGTACTGCGCTGAGTCACAATTGGCAACTTATGTGACTGATTGTTACACTATTTCTAGAATTATCATCCTGATTGCTTCAATAGACGTTTTGACTCAAACATCTCACCGCCTACTCAAAGTAAGTTATGACTTCTGAACACAAGCTGTCAGTGATTTCAGCTACTACCAGCCTGATAGTTGATGTAAACTGATGTGTCTCCCGTAGAGCATTTTACATTAGAGTATATTACAATCGATTAAATGACTCTCGATGGTTTTTCCGAATTTCGAATGAAAAGCTGCTACTTGTGGGGTTAGCTAGTTTTAGTCGATGGTATTTTGTGTTGTTTGCGCCAGATCATGCAATGACAGAGGTAGGAAAATGTGGAAAATTGGGTTCTCTCTCACTGACTGAATGGTAAGGTGCTTGAATCGAAAACTAACAGTTCTCGCTTCATTCCCCATATAGTCATGCATTTAAGCTGATGAAGTGTCATACTAGGACGAAACAGCTGTCCAATGCTCTGTCTGTCTTCAGATGATATCACCCGGTGATAAATACTATCTTGTAGTCAATCAATCAACACAAACCACCAACTGAATTAATTAATTACTTCTTTGATATCAGTCCAATCATTCTTTAAATTGTACCAGTCAGATAATCCTATTCATGGTACAGTAGTTTATTGAGCGTAGTTATTCTAACTCATTCATCTTCCTGAGGTAAGTTTCCCTCGATTAGAAATATTTAGATTACTCTGATGTAGCTGAATTGGACAATATGAACTATGAATGGTAAACATCATGCTCGTCAGAAAATCTGTTGACCATAAACTTGATTTTTTATGAGTTTGTTGGTTTACCTAAATCATGATTATCACTAACAACAAAGAAAATCACTGTGGTAGTGACAGACTGATAACTGTTTCTTTTTGAGAACAGAAGGTCGTTTGCAGTTGTTTAACAGCTACCGCTTCAGTAAAACACAACAAATTAGAGTTTACTAGTTGGTCAGTTATTCTGAATGTTTCTGAATATCAGCTTCGCGTTAACTACCAGTCAGGTGATGAGTAGTTGCACTGTTGAAGATTTCTTCTCCTCTGAGTCAGCAGCTTCTCCGAAGATGCTCAGAAATATGGTCAAATACTCTTCCTTTTATTCCTCTAATGTACATGCTTTAGTAATCACATGTGAATTGGTATATATAATTGGAAGTAATATGAAGAAGGGGGACTTTTCAACCGTATATTATCTTGTTGAAGACTGTATTTAGTAAAGAGTATCTAAACTTAGAGCTGAGTAAGTTCTCTTTATTGCAGCGTTTATTCTGTAGTTAATATTCCCTGAGACTTAATCATCCTTAGTGTGGAGATTAGAAAAGATAAGTTTCTAAGTTTTATTCGCTGACTTCTTGTACCGATCGATGAATTTTGTGGATATCTCTCATCAAATAAGCACTACTATATATAGGTAGTTTTATTATCAGTTTGCGTAAATTTCTTCGTTCAATTCTTGTGAATTCACTCACTTAACATTACTGTTTTTTTCAAGCGGATAGTTTTCTATCAAACTGATTCAGTTCAGCAAACATTTTTTTATATTTTTATATTAAGATTGTTTTACGTTGTAAGCAGCATATGATAAACTTTGAAGTATAATATAACCGTACTATTTTATCGAAATTGATGTTCTTGTTCTATTCACGTTAAGCAGCTGGAAGTAGACTGTAGGAAGTTATGTTTAACATAAGTTTTCTTCTTGTAATCATTCGTTAGCTGGATTTATCTGAAATCTGGAATGGAACGATGCCGTTTTCACCCTGTATCGGAGACATAAATGTTACCAATGAGTTATTGGCATTCGAATAATCTAACCATGTCTTACTAATGAATGCCAACAAGTACAAAGTGTATGCCAAGAAGAACACCCTAATGGTTGCTTCTAAGAGTCCAAAAGCGTAACACAACGTCGGTTAATTTAGATTAGTCACCCCTTCGTAAACTGGTTCGACTGAACTCAATTTGATATGCAAGGCACTATGTTGGTTACTCCTCGGTAACAGGTTATTGAGACTGCAAATCAACCTTTTGATGAGAAAGACTTGATTCGCCTTTATGGAGTGTTCCGTAAAGTGCTTTAAAAGAGAAAAATCATCGAAACCACTAGTCCCTCTTATGAGTTTATATAGCGTAGTTAGAAGATAAAGTTTACCTGAACAAAGTGGTGTATTTGCGCATTACATTTCGATCTTGGCAAGAAAACAAAGATTAGGATCAACTATACCACTGTGCCTGTTTTTTCTCATCTTTCTTAATTTCACTTCACCGTTTTATTAATTGCTCTGTTTGCCCTCCCATCCTTCGGTTTAATATAAATTGATTTGACAGGTAAGTGTGTGGTCAGATTGTCCGAAATGTATTGCGCAAATACATAATATTGTTCAGATAAACTTCGTCTTCTAAGTACATTATAGAAAAATCTTTGTAAATTAAGAAGCATTAATGACTAATTTTGGAAGATTTTAATCCATTTGGTGAAAATTGTAATTCTTTCCATTTAGTCTAGAAGCTTAAACTATTTATTGCATAATAGTCTGAATAAGTGATAAGTGATTATCTTTGCACTACCAAATTTTTAATAATGCCATATACAGTTAGAACAATCGAATTGTTTGAACTGTGTTATGTATTTGCGCAACACATTTCCAACTATCTTATGACATATATGCTTAAAAGACAAAGTTTGTAGAGAATACGTATTTTCGGTAAATTCTCGTCATGCTTTACATTTACGTTTACAAATTATTCAGCATAGCCATTTGACATCAACATGGTTAAATTATTCGGGTATATGAATTAGAAGATACCAGTAAAAGTGATAATAACAAAACAAAATCTCGCAAAGTTTATATATATTCAGTAGTCAATTTTTGTTGGTGTGTGAGTGAGTTATGTATGTACAGGGATAAAGGAGAATACAATTATTGTCGCATAGCGATTAGATAATAAAATTTAGTTGGTTGTGGCTAGCAGAGTAAGGAATCCAGGACGCGTGTCGAACAATTCAATCCAATAAGACAACGGAGAATTACAAGTATATCAATAAATACTAACAACTACTACCCGTTGTACAAGAAATGGCCATCGTTCTTCCGTGGCACAATGGATAACGCTTTGGCTTTTGAAGCAGTGAGTACGAGGTTCGAGTCACTGGGGTGCGGGTACATTCAGCTGACGAGTCCCAAACAGGACGAAACGTGTGTCCTCGATTCCTTCCTCTGCTAGCCACAACCGACTAAATTATCATAATTGACATCCAGGCCATATCGAGGCATCCGCATAGGAGCCCATATGCTAATAGAGGTCGAAACATTCGATCAGATAAAATAATGGAGAATTGCAAGTATATCAATCAACGGTAATAGACAATAAAATGTTAAAATTCCTAATCAGTTATGAAACTAAGAGCGAAAACTAAAATGATAATATGAGTACATACAGAGATAACACATTTATGCGTGCGACCGGGAAGGAATTTATTATAACTGTATCTGGGTTGAAGTTGAAGACCGTGGGAGGGAAAGGGAACTAACAAACATCTGAATACATAAATTAGGTTTGAAAAATTTAATTGCCATGTCTTCTGCTGTGCTTAGCAATCGTAGGCTCACAACTCAGAGTATTGTGATGGGACCCTATAAATAGTAGTAAATACTGAGGTTTTACCAATCTTATGCTCAGTATCTACCAGATGGGCGAGTATTTAGCTTTTGATGGATTTCACTGTTCCTTTGCCTAATCACACTGGGAAGTGTTCAGTGAAGCGATGGTGGGTTTGCCGAGTCATACTACCTATGTAACTATCTCCATAGAAGCAGTTAAATTTACGTACTTATGTACTTGTCATAGGTATTTATATGACAATTCATAAAAACAAGGGGTTAAAAAATGAAAAGAGGTTAAGTAGGAGGGCTGAACTAAAGGCCAAATAACAATGAAAATCAATAGAGCGATGGACAGTTTTACAGAACTTTGAAATCTAATAAACTGCAGACGAACGTTTCTGATCTTATGCGTCTTACAAAGTCACATGCTGAAAATGGACAGGATAAGTTGCGCGAAATACTTTTATTTCAAGTAAATGTAACAAATGTTCTATAAGATTTATCTATGGTATGTTGTTTGGAATTCTTACAGTTTTGCAGTAATGTCATTCTTAAAACAAAAGCCAATGTCCGTTGGAAGTTAAGTCACTCACTGAAAAATAAAATTCCGGATGATTATAATAGTAATCTTTCGACAGTGACACTGTCCACATATCAGAAGAAAGCCTTATCCCTTGGGCTTAAATGTTGTATTCCTTGAAAGCAGTCATCAGATTTGGCTGTCCATGCACAGTCTGAAAATTTATATGACCAGTCGAAACTTCTTGTACCAACTTGAAGTAGTGATCAAGGCTAGCTGAAAGCCAAGATGGTGGATGTCACACGTCAGTTTTATGATAGTCTTCAGAACCAGAAAAGCATTCTAACTTTTCACATTTCACAGCTATAAAGGACCTATGAAACAATCCCGATATTATTATCCCCAGACCTGACAGAGAGTCGGGTGTCGTGATCATGCATAAAATTGAATATAAGTGTAAAATGCCATCTAGTCTTGAAGATGAAAATAAGTTTACTAAAGATTGCTCTTCAGAAGATGTACAATTGTTACAAGGGACAAAAAACAGCTAATCTAGTGAAAGTGGTCGGTATGAACTTTATTACTGGACAAAAATTTGAAATACTGAAACCAGCTGAATCGCGATTCCCACATGTTTACCGTTTGCCCAAAGAACACAAACCTAACAACCCGTTACGTCACACAATATCAAAGTTCAAATCACCGACTTACAAGCTTGACCAGTGACTAGTGAAATTGTTGGGGTCCCATTAAAAAGCATTTCTGTAAGTATTCCTTAAAAGATAAGTTTGAAGTAATCAAATGCCGTGATGTCAACATAAGAAGTAAATTTGTGTTCATTTGATGTCAGCTCATTATTCATCAATGTCCCTTTAGTCAAGACAAATGACATTCTATGTTTCTGTGCATAATTTTTCAACATTCATTTCTTCGAATCACTTAAAACAGCTATGACTATTATGTACAAGTAATATTAATTTACGTTCGACAGTGAAAATTTCTGCAGGTTGATGGTGTTGCTATACAAAGTCTTTTGGGCTGTCTCTTAGCTGACATATTTATATCATACATGCAAAGCTTAGCCGACGAATTAATTGGCTAACCCCATCTATATCGAAGATATGTCGACGATATCCTAATTATTTGTGACAACTCAAGTCAGTCCACTTCAATTCTAAACAGGCTGAATGAAGTGCAGAGCAGTATATCCTTGAAATTTGTAGAAAAGGACGATGACTGCTTGTTTTTCTTGGACATATTAATTAGTTGGGTGCAGGATGGATTCATAAAATGATCCATCCACAGAAAACCTACATGGACAGGGAAATTTTTGAATTGTCATAGCTTTTGTTTAGTTCAGTACAAGCGAGCGTAAGTTAGGTGAGTATTCAGCAGAGTTCAACAAATATGCACAGATGATAGTTTGGAAGACGAAAGAAGAACACTGACTGAAATACTATTGGAAAATAACTATTCAACAAACTTTATACGGCAACACAAAATAACCCGAGCGTCAAAACCAGCGCTCCACTTTGCCCTTACAAAGGTGACTTTCATAGTGGAATCCTTAAGCACAGACTTAACGCTGCTGTTAGATCGACTTACTGCGCAGCTGCGATGCGATCAATAAAAACCACCAGGCACGTATTCTCCCAAATACTTACAGCCTGTGAACGACAATGTCACATCCCATTGTATCTATCAATTCAAATGAATGTGGTGATACATACATAGGGAGGAGTCAAATGTGTGTGTAAGTAAGGGCCTCGGAGCATGTTCCAAAGTGGTTTTGAAGGCAAACTAAACCACCTGAACCCACAAAAGTTGATAGCAGACGTCCAAGTTTTTCGATCACGAAACATATTGTTGAGACAGGTCACAGGATTGATGTAGCTACTTCCTTAAGACCCATGTAAGAAACTTGTTTGGGTGGATCCTGAAATCCATTGAGGTCTTAGCTATTAGGAAGTTTAAACCACCTCTGTATGTTCGAAAACAATTTGTTATGACACTTAACCTCCCTTGGTGAATTCAACATTGAAATCAAGTTCGATGTACTATTATTTTCACTCTATTGATTTTCGTTGTTATTTGGTCTTTAATTCAGCCTTCCTACTTGACCTGTTTTCATTTTCTCACCCTTATCTTTATAAATTTTCACCTATGACAAGTATGTATGTGATCGGATAATTGGAAATGTGTTGCGCAAATACATAACACAGTTCAAACAATTTACGTCTTCTTATTGTTTTGTTGGTTTATAAAGTGAACTAACTGTTTTAAATAATTCCATAGGTTGAAATCAATTTATGAAAACTATATCTAAAGTAGTACCGGATGTATAATTTCTGATGTTGCTTGCAAAACATTAATCAACTCTCTATTCGTATTGCTTGTCAGTCTCAGACTATCAATTTTAGTTCCAGACGTGAACATGACCTATGCAAGTTTCATGATTCCTGTTTGATTGAAGACTTTGTATTCGAGAATATAATTAGTGTGATATACTTCAGTATATGTTCTTCGTCTTTTTCTTGTCCTTCCACAGCTTACTAATTTTTAGGAAAATTTATAGCATAACTTACTACATTAAGAAGCCGAGAGTTACTTGATTAACTCATCCTTTATTTTTTGTAAACTCCTGTATCTTACCTATTCTGCTCTACTGTATCCGTCTATCCTTTCCTGGGTTGTTGAGAAAAGACTATTATTATTATTTATATTGGTATTAGTATTAATGATATAAATCATAGTGGTGAGTACAAAACATACAATATTCAATCATCTCATGTAAACTAATGGCTTGGATATAAAATCAAACATAAACTTCTCACCGAATAATCAGAATATTTGGAAATTACTAGACTTAATTACTATGCAATTCTTTGAGATGCAAAAAGTACTCAACTTTCCTAAAAGAGTTATTTATTTCTAACTGAATAACTTTTCTGAAATTCTGTCGACACACAACCATTATTTAGCAGTACAGATGCTGAAAATCACCATGATAAGGTGTTGAACTATTTTCTCATTTAAAGAGACGACATCTCAATATATAGTTCCTTAGAAGATGAACTATGTCACCTATCTTCTCTCTAGTGTTAACCTTATGTGATCCACCATGTTTGCTACTCAACCTATCGAAACTAGAAACTATACGTCATCATGCATTCCACTTCTTCTTAAGTGGGTGGGCGCAATAGAGACAGAGAACTCTAGAACCCATTTCACTGCTTACTAACAATCCTTAGCAAAGTAAATCGGTAACCTTAAGGAAATTGTTTACTACTAGACGGACTCAGGACCATATCTCTCCCAACTGAAATAGAAGATATCAAGAGTGAGCCATTTAAAACACAACTCGACCTGGCTCCAAAAGGACTCAGTTTTAATACACCGATGGTAACTTATTTAATCCCAGTGGTGACTTAAGCGGTTTGAACGTCTAAGGAAGTGTGAACTTCTTAAGGGGTGTAAAAACAGTTGGTTGATGAGGGTTAACAAACTGCATGTCTGGAGCAGGCTACACTTCAGACTGATTGCTTAAAGCCATTCAGTGCAACTATTAGCAGTAGTGACTTGTACTGGGCTGTTTTCACCACCATGGTAAATATTAGAAAAAACTAGTGACAGATTCAATGAGAGAAAAACGTCCTACTAAAACTGAAATTCTAAGCTTATATACTCGGAGAAACAAAAATAATTATACTTAGTCAACACCATTCACCTTCATTATGTCATCACGGTCTCTGTAGCCTCAATACCAAGTAGCTATTCACTTTTGCAAGATCTAGTTACTCAAGAGATGGAGTTTGTTTAGTAAAGCCATGTAAACTTCTTGAACCAAGTTCACTGGTTTGGAAGGGTTAGGAGTATAGATAAGTGATAGCAGTTGGCAATTTCTTTGTCAATTTTTCAAGCCTGATCAGCATTTCCAATTAGTCACTCATTTTCGATAACTTTTCAAAACGATTACTATTTCGCTTAAAAATCCTATTGAATCCGAAACGATTCTAGAACTGTATTATACCCGTGGTTACTTTGATCATGCTCACATTATGATTTGTATTTCTTATATGCAATTACATGATTATTATGTAAATGGGAATTATCGTTAGTATGATCCATCACTAGTTGAGCGTAACCAGGTGGGAAAATGGACTTCTCAGTAAAACTGAAAATCAGCAGTTTTCGTTTCGAAATTTATGACATTATGACTTGGATCATCAGGTTAAAATAATACTATATCTGAAAGTGTTAGTACACTGACGATTCATATATTATCCACTAGGCTGCTGAATATCAGTAAATGACAACCGCTGCCAGTTGCACAAGAGGTGGCTCTAGTGACTCTCTGGCGGCTGAAGTGATGGTTATTGTATTCGAGACTCAGTGGAAAAACCACAACCCACACGAAAACAGGTGCATACAGCTGACAAGTTCTAAATGTGACGGAATGAGTATCCTGAATGCCGATAGTAGCCACCAACTAGCAAATTAAAGCTTATTGATCCTTAAGATAATATCAAGGCATCCGCACAGAAGCCTATATACCAGCAGAGATCGATAAATTCTGTCCAAGTGACATTTTTAAACAATGAACTAAATTTACACTGGAAGATTTCGAAGATCCAGGTTGATCTTCGGTTCCGGATCCTTTCAACTATGTAGGATATTTTCCCTAGTAGTGTGACCCACTACTGCCATGATTGAATCTAAATGGATGCAAATTGGTCATTGGATAATAACCGATGTGTATATCGAATACTATGTGCTGATCATTGTCTATGACAGATTCATACTTGTGTCACTCTACTCTGAGGAAACGTGAATTTATCCAGATTGTAAATATACCTCAATGATGACTGCCAACAAGCATGAAGCCTGAGTGATTTCGGGAACCCTATCGACTGAATCATAACAGCTAACAGTAATGATCTAAATACGTGAAAGCAAGATTACCTATTGTTTCTCTGCACAAATGGATGTTTTTTTTATTACTCTGTTAGCTTATGGAGTAGTTTTACTAAGTACATCCCTATGCAAATGAGGATTGCTTTTACTGTACCATATTTCATACGTGTTTTCTTTCAATCTATCCTTGGGCATATCACATAGCAACTTAATTGTGCATTTAACGTAATCCAGAATACGGATGAATCATGCAACCATCGCATAATAGAATTCTTTATTCGAATAATGGTAATCATGATATTGTAGGTATGTTTGTAGTCCGTTAGGGCAGGCAAAGTAAACCAGTCATTTCAAGTATTGAGTTAAGCATTCTGCTTTGTTATCCAGTCTCGTACGCAGATGACAAGACATCGGTGTAGTTATTTGCACTTATGTGTAAATTTTAGTTACAACACATAGATATGCAGAAAAGAAAACACCTCAACTATATAATGATAATATGTCCTAATCTGTCTTAAACATGCTTACGATTGCAGACGCCTTGTTTTTGGGCTGGAAAGTAGTCAGAACTTTCTTCGAAGAGCTGATGTGAAGGTTGAGTTGTCGTAAAAGCATTGATTCTTCTCATACCATTCGTTAGACTATTGCAGTCAGATGTATATATTACCATGATTTTGCTTCACGCTATTTGCAAGTTAAAACAATAAATATTTGCGATAAATACTATCAAAATTTGAATGTTATCTGAACCTCATTTTTAAGTTTAATAAAACATCAGTTTGAAAATGTTTGCAATATGAGAGGTCTATTTGATGGCTGTCTGTGGGATCTAGGACCCTTGTTCCTTTCTATTTAGGACTCGCCAGCTGGATATACCTGTACCCCAGTGGGTGATGTTGTGCCTATTGGGGCTCGAACCTAGTACCCATGCTTCAGATGGCAAAGCGTTATCCACTGGCCCAGTAGGGCACTAGGGACGCCAGTTGTGCAACGTGTTTCAGTTGTTTATTGATACTTGTAATTTCCTGTCGCTACACCGGGTAGAATTGCTCTACTTGTGTTGATAGATGAGTACTAGGTTCGAGTCCCGGCGGGAACAACACCCACTGGGGCGCAGGTAAGTCCAGATAGCGAGTCCAAACGAGGACAAAACGCAGGTCCCGGATTTCATTGCTAACCAACATAATGAATATCCAGGCCATATCGAGGCATCCGAGTAGGAACCCATCTGCTAAGAGGGGTCGAGTAATTCCACCCTGCATAGCAACGGTAAATCACAAGTAGGCACAAACACACACGATATAGATTTCGAACAAAAACCTTTGGTAGTATTTTAGAGAGCAAGAGCACTTTTTAAATTTAAATATAAGTACTTCAAGTAAACAATGAACGGAACGCTTTCTTAAATTTTCAACAGACATTTCTGACTCACTAGATAAGTAGGGAGTTCGCATTGTCGTTTATTTATGATTGTTATCCACCTTTCGATGTCTGAAATAGAAGTTCGACGACTAAAGCGTCACAGAAGATTTGTCACAAAGACTGGGAAACGACAACGAACGAACAGTTTTGAAATCCTGCAGTCGCTTATCTGTGAACTTACAATATTTCGTCATCTTGACCCAAAGCCCAGCTCGTAACTCACTAAATATTTACATGTTGGCGAACCTTGTTTGTGAGGGCTAGTGATACTACATAGCTGCTCAAGCCTCGATAGCTAAAAGAGGAGTTTAAATTCGTGACTCCCTGGTTGTAAGTTGAAGGTTTAGATAAATAAGTTACAACTTCATGTCTAGATGGTAATCACAATGATTAACATTTGGTTACTTAGCTTGCACAGTCTGTTCTTTTTCATATTTTATGATGAACTTTTAAGAATATCCAATGATACTTAACTCTTCTCTAAGCTTGTTCACCAGATGAAAATTTCCAGCTCTACAACTGAATTAAGAGACTAGTCCAGGATAACTAACAGAACAGATGCTTTTCTGGTTAAAGTTCTATCCAGTTCCAAGTTGTTTCTTCATTACACACAGATCTCAATCAGAGAAGCTTTGAAAACCTAGAAACACTGAAGAGCTGCCTCTTTTTCGTCCAGGACTCCTCGGCAGTCCACAACAACCATGGCATGAGCGAGTAGTTCCATGACGATCATAAAGAATCCGTTACTGTTCAGCCATTAGGTTGGAATAAAATAGTTCTCATTTTCTTAATTTTTTACTTCACGATATACCGCGATAATCATCTGTCGTCACCAGCTAGTATTTTTTCCACATATCTAACCTAAATGATCCTACAGGTTAAGAAGTCTCATAAGAATTCCGGCAGATCCATTGAGAAGGGAGTCGCTGATGAGTGCCAGACAGCTTTTGTTGTTGCAAACACTTCGTTTGATTTTAAGCATTACTAGTCCATTAAACAACCTAACTGGTTTCCTAGTGTTTTGAATGATAAGTCTCTCCTAAGTAAATAAAACCCATTACGCCTTTAACATACCCATCGCCGGACTTGCAAAGCAGCCATCTGATGACTGGATCACTGTGACCTAGCTAGAATGCAAGGCTGATTGGTCCAAGTGGTTTCTAACATCTTATGGCAATCACCAGTGTATACTTCTCAATGCTCTTTGTACAAGCCGTCTAACTAATTATTACTTAGCAATGGTGAATGCACACGAAAGAAACTGCATTTTCTCTTATTTCTGCTTCAAATCTATATGAAAAAAATTTGTACTAAACTAGTATCCTTTCTGAATGCTTAGTAGTAGATTTTGCTTATCTTTCTTAATCCTCTTCATTTATCGATCGTATTTCTTCGGTTAACTTTATTCTATCCATCTCATTAGCCTCTGTTACAAGTAGTTATAAACCAACTTCTATCTCGGTAGTTAGAGACTAGAAAAAAGTGTACTACATGTCCCATTTCCAGGTCATATAATGTCTAGCCAAGAAACTAAGGAGAAGTCTGAATTGGTTACTCTTTTCACTTGATTTCTGTAAGTATTTGATTCTTCCTCAAGGATGTATTGGATTTACTGTTATTCTTAAATTCTCGAGTACAATTTATGTTAGAGAACAGTGGCATTTATAGTTAGATGGCTTACACGAAACACAACTGTAGTAGCTTTAGGTATTCGTAAAGTATTACTGATGTATCAGTGTCATAAAGGAGTCAGTTTTCGTTGAATTCTGAAAGTCATCATTTAGAATAGTCTAATAAGTCAGCCAATATTATTTGGTGTTTCTGGAAAAAAAGTTTTAAGCGAAGATACAATAATTCAATCATGTGGCTTATTGCAAAATATCTAAATAATGACTGAATTTTGGTGGATTCTAGCTTAGGGCACCAAAAAGAGATCATGGGAGGCGAATTGAATCACTTCTTCGAGGTTTTGGGACTGGACACTAACTTACTTAGCATATACGGGTAAAACTTGGTGGCTGTGAGGACAAATACTCAATGATGACATTGCGTGGTGGTCGCGCTAAGTCGTGAACTGACAGAAGTTGGAAATATGGACCACTGGATTCCGACCCAGTGGTTCATTAATGATCAGCTGGCCACAGAACCTGAAGGTCACGAGTTCGACCCCTGGTGGGGTCTAGGGTGCGCACTACTGAAGAACCCTCAGTGCTCCCAGGCTTCTAATGTTCCTCCAGATGATGTCAGACCATGATGAAAATCAACTGGAAAAATATACGGGTGCATTCTCACTACATAACTATCCGTTAAATCTACTTTTGACCCAGTTATTCAGGAAACTGAATACAATCCAGCAAGTCGAAAAAATAATCATATTTCCCCTTAAAGAATGAAACAGCGACACCATTCTACCACGCCGGTTTCTCGTTAGCTGCCGATACCCCAATACATCTAAATATTCTACTACAAAACAGTCTGAATCTACACTTAAACGAATTTAGTCAACAAGAGTTGACAAGGTGTACTGATGAATACAAACATCCAGAAAAAGTTAGTATATAATGGATACCTTACACTCTTGAAAGGTATTCAATATATGGCGTAACTGGAAACTTTTCAGGTTCGCTGAAGCTGTAGCAATCAAACGACTGAAACCCGATTTATGGATTCAAAAAGATGTGATGGTCGATGTTCTTTGTGCTAGAAAACTGACGTTTTCCTCTTCATCTTAATTGATGAAATCATCTTCTGACTGAACCTTCCTCTGTTTGTACCAACTGAGTTCGACTAAATATATTCCTACACAGTTTGTCCGTCATGTATTACCATCTAACCTATCTGTTTATCTTATCATTTAATATTTTGTTCTGACTACCATAACACTTTGCTACTCTTAGTATTATTCTCCTTGAGCTGCCTGTTGAATCAGATATACTTCTGTGACTTCTTAGTATGTCATGTCAGCTTTATCCGAATTTTTGTATTCCTTTTCGAAAACCGCATTGTTATCTAATTTCATTTGACTATAACTTCAAACCCTTTTGTCATCTGACATTTAAATATCGTATTTTGTAAATAGACGATGAAAAATCGGTGAAACAGAGTATTAGCATGTTACTGTGCTCCAGTTCCTGTTCTTTCTCTTTCCAAGTAAAGTTATAAACCTTGTCAGTAGAGGGAGTTTTACTGTTATGTAACTGTACTCAGTAGCTCAAACTTCACTAGGATTGCCATCTTCACTTTAATATAACTTTGAGTAAGCCTCTTCAAGATTTATTTATCGCTTTAAATGTCGCTTATTTCCCGACCAGTGAGGAATGTTTACCGTGCATTTTTTCCAAGGATATGACAACTCATTATATGAACAACAGATTTAGTCTGATTTCGTTCTTCTTCAACTGACCCAGTTATTTCATCTAACCAGCGAAAGGGATTGAAAAGGAGGTTGTTAAATATTCACTGTTTACCACCACCAGTGTTTTCACGTACAAACTAAGAACACATAAGCATCTGGAAATTAAATACTTGCGCAAATATGCTGCGAAATTAGAAACATCTTACTACTTTCTACTTATTATACCCTTCCCATGGATTTCCTACCTTCATTGGTCTCGTCTTTACTGTCAGTATTAGAATGTGTGGTGACCTGAACAGATCCTATGTCGTTTTGTTTGTCTTCCATGATGTCTTTGAATACCGACGGCCTTAATCAATGCTGAACTGTCTTGATAATCGTCGAACCCTTACCTGACCAGCTGTGGTAATTAGGTTCATCATGTCTGTATCATTGAATGAAGACGATTGAAACATAAGCTGATTTGTTACAGTACTACTGATGTCTAATATTCTGCTTTCAATGCTCTACTCTGTCGTTCAACTTCATACTAGTAACAACAGATTAGCCAGTATACTCTAAGGTTGGCATGGAATGATTTCATGTATTCGCGTGTGCTGAGAACTATATATGAACTATCGTTTGAATGTTGATAGTCGGTCGGCGGGAACCCCTGAACCTAGATTTCATGTTTGCTGGATGGATTATTGTGAAGAATAAGAATCGGAGATTCAGATAACACAAAGTGTTTATTCACCTTTTGAGATAACAGAATTCATTGTTTGAGCTATTGACTGGATGTTGCCCCAGCAGCAGACATTTCACCAATTTGCAGTAAGTGCTGGTTAAGCTGGTGAAAGTGGACAGTTGTGGGAGGTGATTGGACACATGGAGTTGTAGACGGCTAGAGAATTGCATCACCACCTACAGACAATTGTGAAGCCTGAAGAATAAAGGAGAACTGTTGTGTCGCACCTGCCGGATTACGGGAGGACTGTAGTTGAAGAGTGGTATAACAAGCAGTTGGCACAGCTGTTTGATGTTCTGGATGAACATTGATGACAGTAACCACTCCACTGGGTCCTGGTGGTGCTGCCACTGGCATTGGTGATACGGTGACTATTCGTGGAGCTGACATGACAACCATTTGGTTCTGTGATTGGTGTTGTTGCAAGACTTGTTGTTGTTGTTGTGTGTGTCGAATTAACCTGATGGACTGTTGCAAAAGAAATGCATGCTGTTTTCGATGGAGTTCTTCAAATTTCGACTGCTCAACTTGTTGCTGTTGAAGTCCATATTTGTTGTATAATTTTTGAGTGTTAAGGCAGAAGTGGAACCACTGACCTGTTTTATCGACATACCTTTTGACTGTCTATTGTTATTTGATTATCTGATGGTTTCGACTTTGATTTTCTTCTCGCGTCAACTGAAATATCATTAGAGGTTTGAGAGACAGTGGCATACTTACACTGTCATCAGTAGATGTAACTCGATTTAAAACGATTTCATTGAGTAAATTTGCATCACTGAAACGGGCATCAGGAGGTGTAGCAGGTTCAACCTCCGTTTAAGAGTTTGCTTTCTTCCACACAAACTGATTGACACTGGTTGTGTAACACGATGTTTTGTAATGTCATGAAATACTACTTCAGAGTCGGGTAACTCAGCTAAATCCCCACGTACATAATCACGTATTTTCTCAGAGCCAAAAAGAAAGGCAGTTTGTCTTCAGCACGTGGAAGTTGTGTACAGCTTCCGCTGGTAGACGGCATAACAAAAGTGATTGTATCTGTCCCCTGTAAAGTTATGGGTTGCCTGCCCATGCAAAAAATCTTGTGTCCAACATATGCCTCATAAGTAGATTTACCATTGAATGCAACAATTTTAGGTGTGTACTTCTTCATTTTTTTGAGCATAATAGCTATGCCGACTTTCTCCTGTTTACGTGTTAGTCTACCTGTTCGTGGAGTTGGTGTTGTCGAGAAATTAGTGAATCCGATGCCATAATCCAACATTTTGTAGTCATCATAGCAACTGACATCCGTTGGAACCAAACCAGCCATTGATAAACATGTCCAGAAGTAGTCTCTACCATCAGCATAATGATGTCCCACATATACTGAAGTCAAAGTCGGACTTTTCCCTACTATCACAATATCCAGTCCTTCTTTTAAATGATCAGGAAGTATTTTGTTTCTTAATTCCTCTTGAGAGTGCCGAATGAAATGTTTAATATGTTTTACCGACTGTGAAATTGTTATCTCATGATCTGATGAAAAGTGTGTATTGCCGTTACTCATTTCCCCAGGTGACATTAATATCTCACCTCGTTCATCACTTGTTATTGAGACAATTGCAGTATCATTCTGAACTGTTGACTTATCCATACCAATGACTTCTTTTTTGACCGTTAATCCGATATCGAAATTGTCTGATTTTTTCTGCCTGTAGGTTGTGTGTGCTGTTCATTCCACTCCATGACTGTAAATTAATGAGGATTTTTTCAAATCAGCGTTAAAATATCGCTTGACTTCTGTGAGATATGATAATTCACTCACTTTTGAACTGTCATCACATCACGTCACACGATGTGAGATTTGTATTTCATTGACTGTTCATGACTGGACTCACGTTGTTGTTCAAAAGAATTCAGCTCACTTGACGTAGTAATCATTTTTCCTAGTGAACTAAACTAGTGTGGAGGAAAGTGAATTATGTATGTGTATTCTGAATTTTCAAATGTGAATGGTTTACTTGTGCTCCCAATTCTCATGAATCTACTTTAACGAGCTTAGTGGGACTGAGTGAGTGTAATTCACTCAAGCGAATTGTTTGAGTGATTCAAGTTATTGTGATTTGATTGTTTGCTTGGTCGTTACACCGGAAACTTGTATTTGTGATGAGGATAAAATTGACTGAATCCGTCGACACAGTGTGTGGATGTGGATGAAAGAATTAGGGATTGTGAGTGATATTTGGAGCTCATGGTGTGGGTGTTCAGAGGGATTCATTCTGCGAGTTATCTTATGAAGCTCTTGTGGACTGATGACAGTATCTAGGATAGCATTGTAAGGCTTGGTAACTGATGCCTATTTCAGAGAACGACATACTCAGTAGAGAATTGTGAATTCTCTGTAACGGCAGTGTTCGGCTTCAATTCAAAAAATAAGGTTTCAAATAGGATGCCACGATCCATAGACGGCCGAAACCTTAGCCATAAAAAAAGTATTAGACCAAAACAATATGCTCAATAGAAATTTCGCACCCATTCACTGTTCCATAACTTTGCAATATCTCTAGTATTGTTTAGCTAGTTGGAGAGTTTTGATTTTTCTGTTACCATAATCGTTGAATACCGTTAGTTCTATTGTCGGTGAGTAAACTTGTTTGTTTTATTCTTATTTTTTTTAATATAATTAACTTGCTCTACCACTACTGTTTCTTCATTTAATTTCATTTTACCCCACATCTGATTTTCGATGGTCTTATAACATGTTTCATCAATTAGGATTTTACTTAATCTCTCTTGTAAAGTGTAGTGTAGGATTTGGGCACTGTTATAGTGTGTAATTTAATATTACGTTAGTATATTTGATACAACAGATAGAGGTGTAGTATTATTTACCGCATAACATTTTGAGTATATTTATTGCTAATGATCACATCCAGATAATGACACTGCTTATCTTTGGCTTTTACAGTTCTACTGCTTTTCATTCCTCGACTTCATTTGTAGTGGGATTCTGCATACATTTGGAATCAATATAGAAGCACTCCCATCACACCTGTTAAGCGTCGTATCGATGAACAAGGAATCAGTGGTCAACGTATCCCTTCACCTGACTAAACGTGTTTTTATTTACCAGTCCATTGTGTGGTTGCGTCTTATCAAATGCATGGCCATGGCTGACTCCTCCTCTTGATTACTCATCTTTGCGTGGATTCTACAAGTAGTTCATTTCATGTATATAAATTGTCTACCAATTTGTTAACATTCCGTGTATATGTTTCTAGGTATCAGAAATCAATACTCCAAGGTTGATGAGCATTATGAGACCTGAAGAAATAAATTGCTTGCTTAATACTGTCAAGCGAATTTTTTGGGACAAAGAAATTCCGTTGTGAAGAAAACTAAATTCAATCATACTTTGAAAGCTGAATTAAATACTGGATTTTATTTCAGTAGTACACCTACAATACAGTAACACCACATTGACGATACGAATTTGACAGAAGCATAAAAAGTAAACGAGTAATTGTTGACTGCAGCACTGAATGACATAGATTAGAATCTTAGGGAAGATACCAGTTCCTTCGACGTTATAGATACGCCACGCTGACCGGTGTCATCAATCATCAAACCGCGGTGCAGGCCTTCCCACTGACTGCCCCCAACCAACTAATACCTATCAATCTTCTTTTCGTTCAAGACTTGCTTTGATAATGGTTTCCTGGCGCTCTTCTGAAATACGAGATCAGCTGATTCGAATGTAAAGACAAAACATTGTCGATGGCCTTGAAAATAATGCTTCCTACGTTTTGAAAGTAAGGATATATGGGCTATTCAAATTCAGTCGAGTCATTCTTATATGGTTTTGTAGATTAGTATTGCGGAGGAGTCTAGCTACCTAGTGATTTCTGGTTTATAATGATTTCCCGAATGATGAAAACTGTTGCGAAGTCAGTAAATTTCCGATCAAATAGTTGTGATGTAGCTAGAGTTACACCATATTTTGCTGCTTTCAAGTCCCACTGATACTGACAGTTAGTTTAGTTTTTAACCTACAAGTATCTAATAATTGACTTAGTAAATTCAAATGAAATGAAACATTGGTATGCATTACATTTTAGAAATAAAAAATTAACATAAAGATAAGATGGGACAGTATATCGTGTTTTTGTTTCGTATTTGTACTGGTCATTTTAGATATTTCTAAAAAAGTTACAATTGATGAGATTACCGAATTTATTTAATCTCTATACACATGTATTCTGCTTTCCGTTGGTAAAAGAATTCTTGATTATATTTAACTGAAATAGATATTCCTTTGCTGTTCATTTTTCAATGGATATTTACTTAGTGTTCAATATTATTATTACTGACATTTCGACTTGATCTATTTGAATTTAGGTGTGATTTGAGAATTATTATTATTATTCCAAACTGAAGCATTTTGAAAGTCAGAGCCTTGGATATCTCTGGAGATTGAATTCACAGTTGCCTCCTGAATTCTACGACTAACCATTATCAGATAAGAGTAATATATGACCGCAGGCAGTGTCGAGGCATCCGTTCAGGGGGCCAGTGTGTCAACAGATATTGATGAGCACACTCCTGGAAGTTATTTGAAAAAAAGTTTGACAAAATTTGATAGTAAACGAACGATGATATTTAGTGAGAATTCTCATCAGAGAATGGCTATAGACAGGTTAGGCTTTTAGGAATAAATCCCTGTATGTATCTCATGTGTGCATCTCGTGATAACAAGACGCAAACTGACAGTTTGTCAACGCTTAACTACTAGACTAACAGTACTGTTGAGGATTCCCACACCAGGACGAAACAGCTGTCCATTGTTTCCACGTTTTCAATGGTTCCTAAAATGATGTCACTCCGGGATGAGTGCTACCTCATAACAGTATATGTTATTGACAACAGTGTCACTCATTTGAGTGATTTACCGATGAATTCATTTATGAATATTCTTGAAAGATAAAACACTTTGATTGATTCATTTGACTTAACTGTATCTCATACAACATTTATTAATAAGTTTGACTTGAATTCTGTTTTGCACTGTCATCATGATTACTTTTCCTTTATCACTGTTCCAGGGAGATTACATTATTGGTTATCCCATTTGAAATACCATAAGGGTAACAGATAAATTTAATGACCAACCAATTTCAAATTTCTATCTTCTCTCTTGCACATAACAATGATTGATTTATCTGTGTTTCATTCGGAAGGGCTTTCGACACATGTCAGTCATTCTTTTTGCTTTCTCGGTCAGCTTCGTGTCAGTTTTGTGATTTTTCAAGGGGATATTTGTGCTTCTTGTAGACATGATGCATCTTTTTCCTCATACTTGTGAGAAATAAGCGTATTTTTACTAAATGTGAAGTCTGAAATTCATGCTTATTTCTGGGTAATGAGCCGTTTCATATGACTGTTGTATTGTTACTCCAGTTTCAAACTTAGATGTTGTTTTTTAAAAAAATTTCAGGTTGATTATTACAGTCGAATTTGTTCGATTAAATAGCCTAAAAACAAACCTCAATACCTTAAATACTGCCTGCTAACCGGCGGCTGCAGTGTATAACAGTTGGATGAAGCCCAAAGTAGCAAATATCTCACTGTATGCTAACAGAATAAAGATAGTAAATAATATGGGATACGTGGTATATTTTTTTTACAGCTGCATGCATCATTCTTGCTCCTACATTACTATTCCCAGACCAAGCAATAATAACCCCGTGGCACCCATGACCATAGACATCAGCCGGGTATTTGGTTGTGTAATATCCACTAGTCGTTATATTAGCTGAGTTCAAATAGCTGACGCCCCTGTAATCCGCTTGGATACATTAGATAGTTACGAAACGTAGGGGAACCCATGTACCTAAGATTAACGATATAATTTCTTCATCTGCGGTTGTGTATATGGCCAAAAAAGGGAATCGAGAGGCGTGAGCCTGCCAATTCGTTAGTAACATGGCTAGGGATTCATTTTCGTAGCTTCAAATATACAGGGCATAAATCTGGGTTTCAATTCCATTATGACTGTGTAGATTTCGTTTTGAGTGAAGTAAACACTATGCAATACTATAAATACAGTTTAGAATTCAAGAAAGGTCATCCTTTTCCTGAAGGTTGATCACTGAAGGAGAAGAAAACATGTGTTTTCTTTAGGAATATTGCGCTGACGAAGAAGGCGTCAAGGATGGATTTGAAGATGCTTCAATTAGCAGTGATGTGCATAACCTAAGAAACCTCACTAGATCGGGTAAGTTATAAATAATTAGCTTGTGTGTCATAGGATTACCATTGAATGTGGATGCTTTCTCAAAGTCAAGAGAATATGGGAAGTTACTGAAATGCCGTAAACTGTATTTGTTTTACCATAAACTAAATAGGTTGGTGGTACCAACGATACGGAGAGGTGGTTGGTTTAGGTTCCACTTACAATACGAACAATGGAAGGTAAATACATTTTGTATCTGCTATTGTATATTCTAAAGCTACTCGATTTTTTAGTTGGTTGTGCCAGATAATTTCGGTCACAGAAAACTTGTTTTGTTGACATAGACAAGACAGGAAAGGACGAAAGATGTAATGAAACTCCTAATGCAGCTCAGCAGAACAGTGCAAGACACCTCCATTGCAGAAAAATATATTGTGAACTGCGTCAATTTTGAAATATAAGTAGTGCATCTGACACATGGAGATGTTAAGATTGTATTGTATGGTTCCGTATTATCAGTACATTCAGCAGGAAGGTGAGATACAGTCTTGTAACAGAATATGAAATCTTAGACTCAAATCCGTATTGTAAAAAGTTATATGAATCAAACTATAAAGACAGGTAGGGTTTTGTAATAATCCTTCATATCCAAACAATATTAACACATAATAACTGAGTTTCTTGCAAGGTATCTTTACCTAAAAATGAATTTGGAAATAAACGTTAGTAATTAAAACTTGTCACAAATGTATGATTATTCTACCTTTTATTCAAAAATGAAGACAGCCAAAGGGCTCCGCTTACTTTCATTGCAAGTTTGGCCCATGGAGCTAAAGGAGGCTAGAAATTGTTCTACTGCATATTGGCCTACACTCGTGTTGGGAAAAAAAAATCAAAGTTTACGATCATAACAATAACAAAAGCCAGTTTAAATAATGTAAAGAACCATACATTCATTGTATAAAGCAGGAACACAAACTATCAAGTAAATAATGAGAAAACAACTGCTCAACTTATTAGCATATATGTTGACTCTTTTATACATATAACTGTCAGCATTTCATCTAATAAGATTTCTGAAGGTGACACATAAAAAGTAACACTAGCCAATAGGAATAGGACAGCACTGAAAAGCGTCAAAATGAACAAAAATCCGTAATAATTGCAATACACATGTATGTAATATTTTAACAGGAAACTTCATCAATTGAGTAAGTAATTAAAGTAAATTAGCTAGTGAAGATGACTATATTTGAAAACAGGTGAAAGCAACTTAAACACAATAAAATGCATTGGTTTTACTTGCTTTTAGTTTGTGTCATTTACTTTAAAACCACTCTTTTAATCGACATGTAACACCCCCTCTGTATGCGAAGAAGTTGGTCTTTTGATAACAAATGTTTTGTCTTTATCAACAATATAATCGAATTTCGCTGAATTTTCATTCGAGACTAATTGATATGATGTTATCTAACCCTAACCGCTCTCTTAATTCTGTTGTTCCTTTTGCAGTTCGGTAAACTGAAGCAGGAATAGCTCACTGGTAAGGTCTCTAAGTGGTTGATGCAAGTTTTAATATCCAAGATGACATCAATTTACATAAAGCTGCAGATATACCTGGCTGACGGGTGTCAATAAACACCAAAACTAGGTACAAGGTTTCTTGGTGACTGACTTCTAACACCTAACAGCAGAACATTGTCTGTCTTGAGTAAGTAATAACTGAATTTAAGAGAACTGATATTATACCAATGAATCCCCGATATTCGTAGTCATCTTGACTATATATATTAGAGTGAGGAATAATCTACAGGGAAGGGAATTCTTCTTTCCACTTGTATAAAACAAGCGAACAGAGGTGACCAAATCCATTGCTGTTTAGAATTCATAAATTATTAGGTTTTTAGAAAATTTCTTTAGAAACTTCCTTGACAGCTTACCTGAAAATATGAATACTCTGGATTAGAAATGCAATCCAAGTTTCCAAACTGTTGTAAATATACTCAGTCAAGTAATACTCATTGACTGGTAGAGGTGTTTGTGTTAGGACGGTTGTCATTCAAGTAGGTAGATAATAAACAGACTAAAATACATAGGGTTAACAAGATTCCAGTGAGTGGGTGTGAATAAAGTGCTTTCACGCTACACTTATGAATGACCAGTTAGTCAACAGAAAAGCCCTACAACTTTGTGTAATGTATAACAAATTCTACGCGATACTCCGCATTAATACAATAGTTTCGGCCTAATGCAAGTCATCCATTCCGAGTGAACCGTTTTTATATACCTTATGTCTTCAGACTTTGTGGTGACTGCAGATGGTGTGATATATTATTATATCGGTGCATCCAGTTGTCAACCTGATCTGATTAATTGGTCAGAATTCGTTACCAGCGTCGAACAACTACTTTCCAAATACAATAATTAGTAATTTCCACTTGATCACTAGTCAAGTTTCACCTGAACGGGGGTTTCTCTGCCGATCGTTAGATTTTTTATCTAACTCCAGTTTAGTTACACCACTGGTGTAGTGGCTGTTTCCGATCAGAATGGATATGTGTAGTATGTGTTGAGAGGGGCAGCAGAAATCATAGACAATTATCAGCAATGGGTAAAGATTCTGCCCAGAGAAACACAAAGGAGAATGTGCGTGTATTAAGAGCAAATCAAGATAGAAGCAGAAGAGGAAGTGAAGCACATCGCAGTGTCTTAAGCACAAGCCTACAGCGATCCATACTCTGTCGCCACTGTTCATGTTCTGGTGTTAATAACTCCACCCACTTCTCTCAAAAAATCAACAACTTGGATTATCCGCCGCAGACGTGTGGTAATAATAAATAGAAATCTAATTTTCTGACTTCCGATCTCGACAATCTGATTCGCCTGTGATTTCAAATGCATGCCCCCAACTGTGAGGACTGTTAGCGCACACTGTCTTTTGTTCTGAGTTTCTTATCTATAAGTGAAACTGCCGCCTCATACCTATTAGACACACCATCCCCCGATCATTTATTCGCATTCTAGCATACACAGTACCTCTATCTATGGCTCGTACAACATCTAGTCTAGTCGGAAAGACAGAACTCACATTATATAGTTCAAAACGTTTTTTTTTTCACCTCTCCGGACAGTTTCTTCGCCATTGTCCCAGTTTTTCGCATGCAAAACATTTATTCTGTCTATTGGTATTCATTCGAAATGCAGATACATCATCCTGAAGGTTTTCAACTCGTTTCCTCTGGTGACTCCACAGCAGTTACCGCTATGCCCATTAGCTTTCTGATCACCTCGGCCAGTTCACTATTATCTATGGGTTGGGCTGCGTTCACTAGTAGTAGCTGCTAGGCGATGGTATTTTGGACACTTTCGGTGAACTTTGAAGCCAGCAACTGTGCCTGGGAGTCCTCATCCAAAGTAGGAAGTGTTCGTCGAAGTAGTTTTGTCAACTTGACAGCCAATACCAGCCGGTCTTCGTCTATTCCAAGTTTTATGCTCTGGAACTGGTGCATCGCCAGCTTCATGTCCATTTGGCTGCCAAACTCCGCCCCTCAGGTGTTCAACTATCCTCTCCTAAGTCTCCTTTCCATCTACACGTTCCACGCCGTCATTTGCCACCCTCGCTCGACCCCTCAAAAACGTGTCGGGCATCACGACCTTTGCTGCTGGATCCCGGACACCCATCAGCTTCGTGACCGACTCGATGTCCCTGAGGAAGATCTTGATGCCTCCACCCTCGGACACTGCAGGTCACAGAATCTCCATCACGTCCAGAAGCAGCGACACCAATTGTAGAAACGAGAAAACTGAGACGCAGGAAGAATTGTTTATTTTTGACATCTTGTACAGTAACGATCAAATATCGTACACCTTCCACTGAGACAGTCATTCGGATATGCTGCTTCATTTCCTATTCTGCTCCTATCTTGATTTGCTCTGAATACACGCACATTCTCCTTTGTGTTTCTCTGGGCAGAATCTTTACCCATTGCTGATAACTGTCTATGATTTCTGCTGCCCCTCTCAACACATACTACATATATCCATTCTCACTGATGAGAATTCTCATCAGCAACGCCCACAAAACTGGGATCGCCACAACTTGCGCAAAGCATCCTTAGAAGATATAGGAGACCAACTACCTGCAGCATTCAATACCAGGTCATCTACTTCACAGTTTTACAGCAAAAGCTGGCATGTAGATGATTTTTGCTCGGAGTTACAATTATTTCACACGAGTATTACTTACTAATAATCTGCTTCATTCAAACAACACTCCTAGTACTTAGAAAATCAACTGAGTATTGATTCATTTTCTCCAGTCTTCGTCCTTTTGACTGCTTTCATATGTATTTTATTGTGTATCAACTAATAAGAGCACTGATATTTTCTTTAACGTCTTTTTTCCTCATTTATGAGTGAGTTGATCAGGAATCAGGTTGGCATCATCAGTCACCATTGCGAAGTTGAGTTCAGGTTACAACGATATATATATATATATATATATATATATATATATATATATATATATTCTGTTTTCGTTAAATGGACACCTGTTAAGTGGTTGAGGTAGAAAAAGTTAGTTTTGCCAGTCTGCTCCCAAAATATATTGGTACGGTTTACCATGGATGCAGTCATCTGTTCATAGTTCCTTGTCATGAAAACCCATTCATTGTCTTCCTATGATAAGGTTGTTTTTTATGTAGGCGACAGGATGAAAGCAAATCTTGTTCAATTGTTACCGGATTAGTGAACACTGAGAGTTAGCTTGGGAGAAGAGAATAAAGTCCACTTCTGACTAGTGATGTTAATCAGATTCAGAATCCAGAAGAAAAAAGTGACATACATATCTAATATGTTCACCAGAAACCATGAAAACACATTTCCTTACGTTGTCCAGCTTCTTTCTGGATCATACTTTAAGTTAAACCTCACGAAATGGTCACGTAAGAAAAGCATCGGCTGAGATCTTTGCATCCAGGCTGTATCTCAGTCCCTATATAAATCATGAAACAACACGCATTATTTATTACCACCCATGTTGGGTAAGTTTTTCTTTGAAATAAACAAATGAACTGTATCGGTCTACCTGATTAGTCCAGTTCATCGTAGAATATACAATAAATTTCTGCGGAAGTATAAAGTGAGCTGAATGGTTTTAAATGAAATCTCTACTTATGCATCGTTTTAGTTTGCAATTCTACTTTGTAGATATGCTAGGCAAAGAGACACATGACTCTTCTGACGAAATCTACCGCTCGTTTAATGCATTTTAGCTGTTCTTAATGTGATGTTAACTCATGATATTAACTGTTGTCAAGGCTTTTGTAAGTTTAATAAATGCTTAGGTGATTATAAGCTACCGAAATATAAACATATCGGAACACAAGAGTCATATGGTATCACATATGTCTGTTTAAATGAGCCGAAGATGTTTTTTCTCTTTCTGAATACATATAGATATCCACATGTTCAAATATTTATCTTCTAGGGTCTTCTAAATGTCTATAGTTATTCTGGAGGGCCATCTTTTTGTTTACCCTGTAAAATGAACAGAAGATTTATGCTCCACTTTGGCGCACAAGTATTTTGTTTCATGTCACAAAGGTTACTTTTTGTGATCCAGAAAGTTAAGCCAATCTTTTATTCAACATTATAAAAAGGTAAGTGCACTTTACATGTGACAGTCGCCTGCTTTGGAGTGAAATTTTTGAGAGGAAAGTAATCAGTTGCAGTTAGTGTATAGTGAAAAAAGTGTGATCAGCTTGAGGAATGGTGATAGGATTCCGATTATTATGACTTTATTTTGAAGGGATTAGATAAATTCTGATTAACTATATAATATTTACTCCGTATCGAGATGCTTGAACCACTTCAACTCTCTGGTCTGAACAAATTAGAGTATATCACCGATGATGCTGCTTTCCAGAAAGTGAAGTAGGCTTTCCACTGCTTAGATAGCCTCAACTTAACTAGCGGACAACGTTGAGTGATCAGTATGGTCAATCAGTAGCTCATATAATCTATTTCTCATTGCTTTTACAATGCCATTCTCGGTATTGGCCAGATCGCAACTTGTTGTGTAAACGTTCTGGCTTTCAAACGTTACAAAGCCAAAATCTCACTTATGGGTTATGCCTAGTTGTATTACTGGGACCATGAACTAAGCATCTTGCGAGGAAACGATTTGGTCCCGACTTCCATTTATTTCTGAAGCAGTAAACAAACTCAGACTTAAACAATGGAAGTGATAGTTATCAATCAAGCCCAATGTTTCTTCATTTTACTTGGCGCTTGCTCAAAATCTTCAATATGACAGTTAATATCAATTATCTAAAGGCTAGTTACTAAAAGCAGAGTCGATTTCGGAGATACCAATAGCTGAGTTTTCTTTCAGCTTCAAACAATACCATAAAAAATTAACATATAATGACTTCATAACTCGAATCTTCAAGTATCAATCCAACTCATATAAGTCTTGGCTATGGCATACTTTGATCAAAGTGGGGCTTAGAAACTTAACTTGAGTAAAATACACTCACCCGTTTTACAAGGAAAGGTTAATAGTTTTAGTTACCTGGATCTATGAATTGCCAATATTGTTTTTTGTCTCAATTCAGATGAGGAAAAAAGAAGTGGTGAAATAATAGGAATAACAACAATTCATCCTATACTTTCAGTGGTAGTTGTCAGGTTGATCTTGATATATGCTATAAATACTTATTGGTGTTCAATGTAAAGGGAAACTCTCAATGCCAGGAAGACATTTACTCCTGTTCAAAGTTTGAAACGAATCATTTCAAACCATTTATGCTATTATCGCCCTGCTGGTAAGAGTTATCAAGGATAAAAATTTACATAAGTATTAAAGTATGCAGAAGACTAGGGAATCGGGTTTTATAGAAGTTATCCAATTCAGTGTAGATATTATTTCAATAATGTCATTCTTTGTAGCTGTTGACTCGTAACGTTTTACATTTCCTTCAATGATATTCGGCATTTACAGGATTTAAAGCGGTCACAAACCTTTCTGTTTGTACATCACCAGATTATGGTGCAAAGTTTCTAAATGAAATTTCCTTGTTGGACGATTTATTTGATGTTATCTCTCTACAGTGAACTTTTGAGTTTCGGTCATATATCATGCAAGTATGTGGGACTAGTTAGTGGTTGAGATCTACATTCGATAAAATCGTGTTCACATCGGTTAAGCTATAAAGTAAACAACAGTAATGAGGAAAGTTATAAGACAAGAACAATCGAGTGTTAATTGTTTAGGGCAAATAAATGTCATCTAGGTATACGTTCATAAGAGCGTATTATATGCAGCAAGTCTCAAACGTTACTCGTAAGTGTCAAATATATATATATATATATATATATATATATATATATATATATATATATGAATAAACATTTACTTTCATTTTGCCTGAGAGAAAACAACTACAGAAGAAGTGAAGTTAGAATAATTATTGATTCATATTTGGACTCAACTGTTAAATGTACAATGTATAATTTAAACAAACGATAAACCGTTGGTGTTTATCATCAGTTGACGTATAATATGCCATTCTTATAACTCTGTTTCACTCTACTGAAATTCAAATTTAGAGAAAATGATGACATGGCATAGTATTCATAAGGTGGGTTTCAACAACTGGAAGAAATTCTGTCATAGCTTTTAACATCTAGTAAAATCTGTATATACTGGTCGTTTCAGCGTGTATGTCACATCAGTTTTTGTTCAGAATTTTGATTTTACTTTGATCATGAGAACGAACTTAAACATTTGACACCAGTAAGAATAAATAAACGTTTAAAATTAATACAATTTTTAGATCCAGTATTTTCTGAATAAACAATATTCTCTGAAAAGAAGCATTAACTTTAGGAAAAAACTTCACAACAGCTTACTTCTTGACAACGATAACTTTAAAAACCTCTGAACCTGTGGAATAAGTTTTTCTTGATAAGTAGAGGATAAGATACAACATATTGCTAAATAAAACTCAAACGATTGGGTCATTTCATCGGTGCTCAGTTGTGATGGAGAAGATAATATTATCGGATGTTAGTAAGGAGATGTGAATCACTGAATTCTGATCCATTAGCTCAGTGGTAACGTGATCGGCACGGGACCTGTGGATCCTAGATTCGACCCCTGGCGGGTGAGATCGTGGGTATGCACTGAGTAGGAGTCCCACACTAGGATGAAACAACTGTCTAGTGTTCCTGTGCTTTCAGTGGTTCTTCAACTGGTATCAGCCTGTGATGAATACCGCCTTGATATATATTATAAGTTAGTATTCCATAATTTTGATTGACTTGTCCTAATAACCATAATTTGATTGCAAAGTAAATTGTATGAACTACGATCAAGATCTGACCCAACAGTATCGCAGATATTGGGAGCCGACTAAAAGTTAACATTATATATAGGCTATATACGTGTCAGCCACAGTGTGTTTGAGACATAAAAATTTCGTAGTTTAGCACGGAAGTGTGGTTCAAGACATAAAGGGTGCAGAAGGAAACAACAAATCGCAAGTAACTGTTTGTTCCACTCTTACTCTTTACAGTGACACCAATCAGCAAACAGAAGAAGCTACACTAAGAAATAAACATTTTCAGAAAGTCAACTTCAAAGATAAAAATGATGGGAAGAAGTCAATGAAGGTTTCTGACAATGGATTTTCTCAAAGATTTACGAATAAAGATTGCCAAATTTGATCATAAAACATGCAGCCCATTCCTAGTAAAGGAAACTTAACAGAAATTAGTGGATTACTATCGGTGCAAACTGAAGAACAGTGATATACTTCTCTGCAAGAAAGGTGTGAGTAAGCAGTGAAGTTGTGCTCCACATTTGTAATCAAAGTTTTCAAGTGTACTTGCTTGATTCTTTAGGGTATCGGCTAAAAGTTCATACAAGACTTTGAAGCCAAACCGCGACCTAGTCCAGAGTGTCGAAGTGTTCACCTGAGCAGGATAAATAATTCACAGTAGAGACTGCGCTGCAATATGAAGTCTAAGGTATTAGTGATATCAATAATAACACTAAATGACTAATTTTACTGTATCCTGAAGAACGTATTATCAGTAGATTTGTTTCTGCTTCCTCTCCAAAGGTCAATTTACGCTTTTTCAAGACCCTGGTGATCGTTACTGACCGAAGTCGGTATGTAAAGTTTGAAAGGTGACGACTAAGCTAACTGACACAGTATATTGTCTACCGACATGCGCACAAAATTCCATCACATAAGACGTCAGTCGTGGCCTGAATAGTTAATAACAAAGACTCCAACATCAGGGATGAGTGGTGCAGGTTCTAATCACCGAGAAGAAACCAGTCCCCTCATAGTTGGAGATACGTCTTCCTGATGAATGCTAACAAACAAGAAACCTAGTAACATAACTTTCTGCTGATTAACTAGGAACATCTGAGATATACGTATCTAGTTCTGAGATACAAAGGATACTTACAACCTCTTCATAAGTGAGAAATTAGTGGAGGGAACTGCGGTAGTATCATCAGTAGGCAGTGACGTTTCACGTTGCAATAATCCTTATAAATACTTCATACCATTTTAGAAGGAAAATTCTTTACAGTTATAATTCAGTGATAAGAATGAATCATTTTTAGTGCTGAAGTATTTAGTAACACTGTTAGCTAGTCATTTTTGGGTCAATAAAAGAGTTTATGCAAAGTGGAAAACACAGTTTTGTATTAAGTACCAAGTTTAAGTAGACTTATGATAGGTTACTGATCTTGGCTTATCGAACAACTTCTGAAAACTCTTCAGTAGGTGTGTTATCCTTGAAGCTGAGGAAGTGGCGATACTTCTATTCTTCTATAGGTGAATGGATCAGTTTCTGTCCAAAATCTCATTCATGGTCTTGACGATAGTTTCAGCTATTTTCACATAGCCCTAAACTTTTTTGTTTGTCAATGAAATTATCTGTAAACTGTTAATAAAGTTGCATTTCAGGCACTTTAGTGATACTAGTTATAACACTGTCTGTTCTTTCTTCATTTCCAACAGCCAAAGAAATGACTGACAAGATAACTTTGAGCCATAAGAGGAATCCTTTGGAAAAGAATTTATTCTGAAATACAAGTCTTGAATTTCACTACTAGACACCAGCAAACAAATTCTAGGTAAACATGGTTTGGTGTTCATCATTAGTGAGTTGTGCTCCATCGACTGGTTGGTGTATGCCCAACATTCATTAAATTGCAGTCATCGAAACTAAAGTCGTCGGAATCATAAGACAATCTGATTGTATCTAAGTGAATTTGAGAATAATCCTCCCCTTAGTAATTGCCAATCAAAAGCGTAAATTGTTGAACTTGTCAGCGTAAAAAATGACAATAATATTATCAGAAGGTAGTAAACTTTTTTATCTCTAGAGGTGTGTCTGTTTGCAAGTATCTGTATGTGTGTGTGTATGGGCTAATCATGCAAAGAAAGACGTTGGCTCACAAATTTTAAAAAGTTATATTAGAGGTAATAATTTTAGGCGTTTTCAAAATACAATACATCAAAGCAGCTTTTTCAAGTGAATGAAATATTCTTCTACCTTTCATAATTACGGGTCAATTAAGTCGTTTAACAAAGCATCAAAATTACTGTTCTATCTAATATAAAGAAGTTTAGTTCTGTATTATAGATAACCATAACGTTTAATCTATGTGCATTTAACATGACAGTTTTATAGTGTCTAGGCTGGTTCATCTTCGGTATGGATTCATGAAGTCACTTATCTCAATACACTGGGTATCATCTATTACATATGGTGAGGTAGCAGCTACTTATAAGAACGTAAATAAGTAATATACATTTATGATGTCGAAAAGGATGGAGATCAACTAGTGAGGAATAATATAAAATGAACACACAATATTGGACGAAATGTAAATGCAGGAAAAATACGAAATGAGATGCAGAACAAGCGATTGTCTGCAGTTCGAAACCAAATTTTAAGGTTGGTCATTTTAACCATTTACAGTTGTAATTTCTCAATAATCAATTACAGCTGCTCTGTTGGACATGTCTTCATTGGTGCCGCTGTTTACCATACTAATGAAGATGCCTTGGATGGATTTTGAAGGGTTTGTAGAGTTGGTGAGTATCGAGAAGCTAATGGTGTTTCGGACCCTCCTGTGGTGTCAGGTGAGTGCTGTTTATGATGCAGCGTGATGAAGGGTGTCAAAGGAAGCAACGCATGGGAAGTTCTATAAGCTAGGCTTGTGGTACAGTTTGATAGCCAAGTGGATGGGATGCAGGCTATGCAGTAGTTTAGAATTTCCAGGTTGGGTACAACTGAAGATCCTTCAGTGCTGGCAATGAAACTGACTAGTCTTTTCTGCTGCCCAATACCTAACACAGATGAGGAGTTAGCAGCACCAGCGTTAGCAACTTAGTTTACGAACAGTATCTAAGTTTCCACTGCTTAACAGCTGAAGCTTGTGGACGCAGACTAGACACTGAATATCGGAGAGCTAGCAGACGAATCCCAACAGCTACTGAGCGCAATAACAGTTACTGTAGAGGTGCAGGAGATGATATTTTTGACTCATTTTACTTCTCCTCACTTACCAGAAAAAGTAGAACGAGCGGTTTAGATGTCAAGTGATATTTTAATTGAAGAATTCGTTAGCCAGTACAGTTCAGCTTCCAGAGATGAAGTTGGACGGAAAATATAGGTTTTGTAACCACTTTAGAGAGCTAAAACGAACTAACTATTTGAAATCAAGTCCAATGCCAACTGTGGTCACGACAATAAACTACTCACAGAGGGTTACCCTGCTCACCATATTCGCTTTACAAGCGGACTCCTGGTCATTACTGATAAAAAGTGATGGAGAGAAAATAGCTTTCATTGTGGCACAGAAACACCACCTCGGACAACGGCTTCACATCGAGATGGACTCCAAGTCTCCATAATGGTTTCAGACAACATGAGATCCCATCGGAAATTAACACGATGAACTTTACACCTACAGGTGTATAATTATATGGCCAATCGAATTCCAATGGAGAGTGTATTGGTGAATAAGTTGTTGAGGCTGAAAGAAACAACTCGACTACCGGAGTTTTATATTGTGTTGCAACAAAACTGGATGTGTTGTTGTTACGCAACATTTAATCAGCCTTACTAAATTTGATGTGCCTTAGTAATCATTTAATCAGTAACTTAACTAACTTTTAAGTGGGGACAACTAAACACAAATCAGAAAACTGAGTTATTTAGGAATATACGGGAAAGAGCAATATACTTAAACAGAATAACAGTGAAGGTGATTTTTAGGGAAAAGGTTTATTAAACTTATCTGACTAATATGGCTGTTGGGCTAGGGACTCTGAAGATGTGTGTTAATCAACACAAAGGGGGCGCAAAATGACGTCGAAACCTGCTTGCATGCGTACTCGTTGAAACAAAACTTAAAACACCTTAAGCATCCGGAAGCGAGCTAGAAATTCATTTAGTAAGTATTTAGTAAACTAGGTTTAGTCTATTTGTTTTGACCTTAGTTGTATTTTGATGTCAGGAAGGTACACTACAGGGTTAACATTATGGCGGAAAACCCAATTAGAATGATTGACAAGAGGGACTGATGAAGAAAGCTTAGGAAATGAGGGGCTGAAAACACTTCTCACACAAAAAGATTGGGTTAGGAGTGAATTCATATGGTGATCTGACTTGACGCGAAGACGACGGAAGCCATCTAGCTATAGTTGTGAAATGCTTACAACAGAAGTTAATCCGTGACTGCTGCTTGCTCATACAGAATATATGAAAACAATAAACCTCTTACTATAAAATGCATATTGGCCAAAAATGAGACACGATGTGAATAATTAGGCACTCACTTACCTCGAATGCCATTTGATAAATAGTAGTCAGTGGGTATAGTAATTATTGCAGTCAATTATTGTCACTGCAGTCAGGTATCAGTTGACGTAATACCATCATTATTTCAGACATTCAGTGTCAACCAGTACTTAGTAGTGATGACAGAGCATAAAACACCTTGGCTGGATGCGATTCCAGACCAATGTACAAGGACAGTAACCGATACTGTTATGCGACAGATTTGTGAAAAGTATGGCGTATGGAAGATGATGTTCATGAGTCAGAGTTCATGGTTTGAGAGTAAGGGGTTCACATTTTACTCCTAGCAGCTGGATATAAAGAGAATAAGCACAACTTCTTACCATCCACAAACTGCTGGGTTGATGGGTTGATAATTGCACCTTGAGAGAATGGCTGGCCGTGAAAATAGGCAACTAGGTTTCAAAGCCGCCATTGAACTTATTAGCACATTAGGTATTCATACAGGGAAAAGTGAAGAAACTTTCGTTTCAGCTTATTTGTGATATGAGACCTAGAATCCCAGTACAGGATAGGACCTTGTCATAACCAACACTATAGGACCCTGCGAGATGGCGAAAAATGCGACGACGATATCAGAAAGAAACAAAACGCAGATTCAGTGAAATTCAAAAGGAAACAAAGGACAAAATGGAAACCATGTGAGGTAGGAAATTACATGAGGTGGAGAGTAAAACAATATACCACAGGTGGTAGACCATCATCACGAAAACTGCTCCTAAAATTGAAAAACCTTATACAGTCACGAAGAGACGTCACCCAGTTCTATTGGATCAGAAGAAACCGTAAACAACAACTTGCCAACTTCAGTCAGCTTCAGAAGTGAACACCGATGTTAAATGAGGTGGAGTAGGAAAATATACAGAAAATGACACAAAATCAGGGGAAATTCATGAGCGATAAATACTCATACACAAATAAGTCACTGTAATCTATCGTTAGGTTTTCACTTATCACAGTCTCTAGAGTATTCGTGAAACGTTTGCCAACCGAAAACCCAGATCAGAGATATTTCAGTCTAAAAATTCACATGCTGACCTACGAATATTTATTACAGTGTTTATTTTATGTGGGTCATTTCTCACTAGTTAACAGTAATCGATAGATATGTAGGTGATTCTGCAGGAGTGTTTTGCATGCAACAAATTCTTTTTCTACACACCAAACTCTTAGCAGTATGGAATAGCTTTAAACTGACCCATTTTGATACGCCTTAGTAACGTGGTTCTGTGGTCTCACATAGGACATAGAATTTAGTCTTCGGATGTCAGAGTAAGAAAATTGCGACTCAGTTTTGAAGTCAATTAAGGTGGATGTAAGTATATATAGCTATTGGTAATGTTGAATGGCGTTGATCTGTGTTATGAAGGGGAAGAGGTTGTAAAGTGTAAACCATAGAATGCTGGCTTGTTTGCCACCAGACATAAATTCCCTAACTTCAGTCTCACAAGCAGACAGTCGCAAATTTCAGAATCATAATTGATCACTCTAGTGTTCATAACCGGGTGTGACCTACAAAGACAAAGCATTGCAACTATAAGGAAAGATAAACTATGAAGACATTCTTTCAAGTCATGAACTGCATATTTTTTTAATGGACAAGATCCAAAGTCAAATTTAAGAATATTTTGTCATTCAGAGTTCAACCTAAACTGCAGCTCTTAAACACAACAGCTTCATCAAATCAATGTTCCAGTGGTCTTTTTTAAATGTCTCTAATTCAGGACAGATAGACGGGATGTAAATCAATAGGGTTGCATCGTTCATATGTCCATGCTGTTTAAGTCTTTCACCCAGTGAACAAATATTTATTTTATTTTTATCTAACTGGAGAAAAAGTATATATTTACAGAGAATGAAATTACAGAAATATGTGTTATGATAGTGGAAGCAGAAAACAAAAATGGATAGATTAGAATAATAGTTTTCATAAGATAGCGTGGGCAGCTGAGGAGCCTTAGTCAACTGGAAAGCACTGATTTGAAGTAATTCTGTTACCCGCAAACTTCTCTGTTGATTTACGATGCAGCGACTTACTTACAGATGGGTTCCCTGTCACATCATCCCAGTAGGGCGTGAAGACAGATACTCCAAAATGACATTCGATGAAGGTTGGCCTAAATAAAGTATTTATAGAAGTGGGATATCATAGACCGTCGTATTCCATCTCACTGGTTAAACACTAACTTGCTTGACGAAAGACCTTGAAGGGTTTACGCTTAATCTCTTAGGAGGCCATCCATCAGCACTGCTGAGTAGCTGCAAGTTGGCATTCAGTCATTCAGTCGTTCCGGGTTTTTTATCAGTTCCCTAGCTGTAGACAATGCATGATGGAAACTGCTTTTAAATCAGTCGATTCCCTCCAGACTTCACGAATAATAACAAAACTGTTCAGCTATCTTTCATAATGTAAGATTAACAAAAATATTAGATAAATCCTATGATCTGCACTTATATATGTAGATAGCAATCATGTCATACTGAACACTAATACCTGGAAGATTCAATAACTGGTTGATTCCAGTGTACATGTGGACTAGAAAATGTATTACAGTAATGTCTACCGTTTTGGGCACAGTTTATTGCATGATTTTGGATGAATGACATGAATAAGTATAAAGAGTATATTTTACAGTAGTAGAAAAGTCATGTATCTCAAAATAGTAATAATAAGACTAATTGTTCGGCAATCCAGATAGACAAAATCAGTGTAGAACCTCTCATACAAATGAATTGGTCCAAGTTATCACATTCCACATTAGCATAAAAAGATCAAGTAGATAGGAAAAACTGATATCAAAGTAAACAAAGGTGTATAGGAGGAGAAATTTCAAAATTAAGGTCAGTCAAAACATTCAAGCTTTAGAAGACATCAAGGAGTGAATACATCTGCGCCATTGTGACTGATTTTCAGCCCTTTGATCAAGAGTCCTCAGCCACTGATTGCTATCGTCTCAAGCACGTCAGCCAAGTGGTCATCACTTCCCTATACGATTCAAACCAACAGTCAGGAACTTTATTCACTGCTGCTACATCTTGGTCTGGCCCCGCTGAAGCTTATTCCAACTTAACTCGAATTTCTCTAGCATGGCACTTTGAGGTGGACCGTGTCTCGACGTGCACAGCACAAACCAAATCCACTTCATTAAATGAAGGTTCATAACCTCAAGACTTCATGTATTTACTGAAGGATATTAGGCCAGGTGAGCTCATCAGCACTTACTTCATTTAGTCATCTAGTGAATAATATAGCATTACGGAGGGTTATGTCAGATGAGTAGTTCAATATCTTTGGTTAAAAAGTTTCAAATATGACAAAATTCCAAATCTAATGAATAAAATGTCTATTACTTCTATCGGTTTATCAAATATTGGTAAAAAGTGTAAGCTTGTGCGGTATGATTACCAAAACACTGATGATTACCAGTGTAACTGAAAGACTTATGAGCCACTTCAATGATCTTCAAAGCAGTAATATAGGCGCATCTTTAAGTAATATAAAACGAATTTTTCATAGCCTTTGATGATATATTTAGATGATTGCTAGATTTAAAAGTAGCGTTGATAATATATTCCCGTAGCCTTTGAAAATGTACAGAAAGATATGGAGGAAATAAAATAAGGTTAGACGTTTTATATTCATGCAATACAACACTGTCATAAAACAGAATGAGATCCGAGAGGAAGTCTTAAAAACTAACCACATTTGGTGGACGTACAAGGGGATCACTTCCTGCTCGTTTGCCAAATCAGTACTATTATTATTATTAGTCCCTTGGGTTCCTAGTGGAACATAGGGCTTCAGTAGCACGTCTCCATTTCATCCTGTTCTCTGAGATGTTTTGAACCTGGTCCCACAACAGCACACAACCTCTCATTTCTTCCTCGCATGACCTCCTCCATGTCACCCTTAGACGTCCAACTCGTCGCTTCCCATGGGGATTCCACTCGAGGGCCTGACGCGTGATGTCCTCAGTCGGCCTTCTCAGTGCATGGCCAATCCATCTCCACCTCCTCCTGCATATTTGTTGAGCGATAGGTTCTTAATTGGTTCGTTCCCAGAGTTCCTTGTTGCTTATTCTTTCTGGCCATCTGATCTTCATTAGCGAGCGTAAGCAGTTGTTGATGAATGTCTGTAGTTTATTGGAAATCCCTTTCGTGATGCACCAAGTCTCTGAACCATACAGAAGCACTGACCTGACTGAGGTTGGTGTTGAAAATCCGGATTTTGTTCCACATGCTGAGTGCAGAAGATCTCCACACTGGTTTCAGGCTAATGAACGCCTGTCTTGCTTTTCCGATTCTGACTTTGACATCCTCGTCTGTGCCTGTGCCGCCTGTAGTTGAAACAGTGCTTCCTAGATAAGTGAAGAAGGTTACTTCCTTTAAGTTTCTCCCGTTGACGGTGATTGGAGTTTGTTGTTGGTGGTGGTAGTGCGGTAACTTCATCACCTCTGTCTTCTCTATATTCACTTGAAGTCCCGTCTTCTCTGCCCCGCCTCTTCTATCAACTTGTTAGTTTTTGCCTGTAGATCTTCAAGTTTATGTGACATCAGGCACAAGTCATCCAAGTCTTCTAGGTTCTTTTCCGCCGTCCAGCGTATACCCCTCTTCTTGCTGCCTACTGTTTGCTGCATGATCCAGTCCAGTCGACCACAATCAGCAATATCATGGGGGATAGTAGGCAACCTTGTTTCACTCCTGCCTGTCTTCACTTCAAAGGCATCAATGAGCTTCCCATTGTGAATTACTTGGCTGGAATGTGGCATCTTCATATAGTTGTTGAATGAGGCTGATAAAGGTTTGCGGTACTCCGTAGTATTGAAGCAGTTTCCAAATTACTTCTCAGTCGACGCTATCAAAGGCCTTCTCGAAGTCGATGAAGTTGAGGTAGAGAGCTGATTGCCATTCTATGCTCTGCTCTATGATGATGCGAAGGGTTGCAATTTGGTCTGCACATGATTTATACTTCCTGAAGCCTACCTGTTCCGGTCATAGTTTTGAATCCAGTGCATCTTTAAGCCTCTCCAGGATGATGCGGCCTAATATTTTACTTGCTCTGGGTGGACAGGAAAGTGATTCCGCGCCAGTTCTTGCAAACACTGAGGTCTCCCTTCTTCGGCAGTTTGACAAGGTAACCCTTCTTCCAATCAATGGTCAGGTACCTTCTCTTCCTTCCACACCTTCTGCAATAGTGGTGTGAGCATGTCCGCTGTTGTCTCTGCATCTGTTCTCAGTGCTTCTGGCGGTATCCCATCTGGTTCTGCTGCTTTCCCGCATTTCAGTAGCTTTATGGCGTCCAGGACTTCCATTTTCGTTGGGGGATTTATGTTCACTTGTAATTCAGTAGCTGCAGGTGGTATTTCTGGACGAAGTTCAGGTGGTGGTCGATTCAACAGCCTCTTGAAGTGGTCGGCCCATTGTTTCCTTTGTTTCCCTTCTTTCGTAATTAAATTTCCTTCTTCATCTTTTATTGGTTTCATCTGTGTTGATCTCTTCCCTGATAGCAACCTGGTTATTTGATACAATGTTGTCAGGTCTCTCTGTCTCTCCTACCTGCAGCCTGTTCTGCTTCACTTGCCAGTGTTTCGTAGAAGTGTCTTTTGTCTCTGCGTGCACTCTTCTTCACTTCTTTGTCCAGTGTTTTATACATTGTGCTCAGTTCCTCTTGTCGTTGAGCATAATTGCACTGGTTTATCTTCTGCTTCACCATCCTCCTCTCCTCTATCAGCTTCCAGGTATCCGTCGAGATCCATTCCTTGTCTTCCACCTTCTTCCTTCCTAATACTGTTGTGCAGGTTTCTTTCCACATAGCTTTCAAAGACTTCCAGTGTTCTTCCACACAGGTTTCTTCAGGGATGTTGCTCGATATCTCCCATTTTGTCTTGATGGCTGCCGTGAAGATCTCCTTTGTAGTTTCATCCTTCAGTTTCCGAGGTCTATCACCAGCATCATTGAAGGCTTTTAACTTAACTTGTAAGGTTCCTTGCACTAGATAGTGGTCTGAACCTACATCTGCTCCTCTTCTTGACCTTGTGTTCAGTAGACTGCGTCTCCATTTTCTTGAGATTGAGATAAAGTCGATTTGATTTTTAGTGTGTCCTGGTGTCTGGTGAAATCCATGTCGCTTTGTGGATATCCTTGTGCCTGAACACACTGCCTCACCTCCAATCACCAAATCGTTGAATGCATAGAATTCTGCAAACAATTCTCCATTCTCCTTCATCACCTCACCGAGTGCTTCTCGACCCATGGTTAGTTCTCTTCCCTTGTTGTCCCCTCCCAGTTTGGCATTCATGTCACCCCACCCATTCAAATTTTGATATCGCCAACTGACGTCTTGTCCAGTGTTGATTGAAGTTGTCTATAGAATTCCTCCTCCCTCCCTTGATCTGCATTATTTGTGGGTGCATAGCATTGTATGATTGTGACCTTCCTTCATTTTCAGTTGAATCTTGATGCCATGATCCTGGAGGAGATTGGTTCCCACTGCATGAGAGCCTTCGATGCTCTTGAGGACATCATGATAGCCACTCCATAACTCAGTGTGCTCGTGGTTGTCGTCTGAGTGACCGGAGTAGATTACTGATTCTCCAGTTGACAGTTTAGAGAGTCTACTCCCATTCCATCTGCTTTCGCAAATCCCAAGCACTTCGATGTGATACCTTCTCATCTCGTTTGCAATCTGGGCTGCCTTACTGGGTTCAAACATCGTACGGACATTCCATGTCGTTATGTTTACTTTCGCTTTCATCGAGGGAGAGAAGACACATCGGCCTGGTCAATTGGCTTCCCGAAGGCTTTCACCAACTGGCGTCATTTCGCCTCTCCGATTCCAGCGGGGAATAAGTTTGTTTTCATTTTTTATATTTTGTTTGTGCTTTGAAGTTTCTTTAGCGGTTAGATTTGTTTTACGGGGTAGGGTTGCTAGCCCTATGCCCAACCTTCCCTCTTTACTCGGGCTTAGGACCGGCTAGTAACTAGTGAATTAGTTAACCAGGCGAGGTTTACCAAATCAGTACTAAGCACATAATATTATAGGAAGGATCCAGCAGATGTTCTATATAGCTGAAACACGCTACTACCGTTTCCAAAAGAAGAAAATAGAACTATCTAGATCACAGCTGTAAGTCGTCAAGTTACCTTGATATGACAGTAGATGACAAACTGTACCTGAAACAATATGCCGTAGAATATGAAGTTTTCGTTTTTAATGCATTCGGTGGAAAAACTACAATGGAATTAAAATCCATGACTGCTTCAGGTTGGTATTCAACATGGACTGACAACAATTTTAAAATCACTGAAAAGCTGGGAGCTCTGGACATCTGCTTCGTCCTAGTATGATACTCCGTTGCAGTACCCAAACATGACTGCACCCGTCAGGGGTCGAACCCAGGACCACTGGATCTGTAACCAACACGTTGCCATGGAGAAACTGGACCAGAATCCAGTGATCCATACTTTTTCTCCTTCTGTCGGTTTGGAACGTGCAAAGAATCCTTCAGAAGCTGAACAGCAACCCCTGAGGTATTTAACTGTTAGAGTGAAGTAACCACACATTTCACTGATTAACATGATTATCTATCAAACGTGTTGCAGTTATTGATTGATTGCGTTGATTACTTCACTTACTTCGAAAGTCATGCCAGTCTTGGTGGGGTATTGCCTCACGAAATCTCTGCACGAATACAAAAGGCCTTCACCAACTTATTTCAACTATAGGACCACCATAATATCCTGTTGAAAGCCATGGGTCCCACTGAATTTTGCTCTTTTCTACTGTATGGTTGTAAAATGTGTCTATGAAAGATGGTGACATGAGAAGACTTCAAATTTTCAGCAACCTCTGCCTTCATAGAATGCCAGTATCATGGTACGAGCATATCAGTAATGTATAAGAAGTAGAGTGTTACGCAGAAGGAAAAGGAAATTGATAAAGTTGTTGATCTTCATCGACTGAGGTGGTTGGAACATGTGTTACGCAAACCTAATCACCGTCTATCGCGTCTGGCAATGTTGGTTAAGGCGGGTTAATGCTAGTAAGATTTAAGAGGCAGTCAAACTAAAATATGGCCAAAGTCTACGAGTTTTCCCAGTGTTGACGTGAACTGCCTACAGAAAAGTAAATTTCCCTGTTAGGGTCTTCATGACAAAAAAGGTAGTTGAAGGCTCCAGGTGTTCAGGTTCGGAGTTGGTCTTTGTGGTACAGATTTATTTCCCCACCACATCTTCATCCTAATCGCTATACCTTATTTTATTGTTGGTTCATCCCCTATTCTACTCTCTGTATTACTTTCTGCTACTTTCGGTCGCTTTTTTCCCAATTTATTCGTTGTTCATTTTGTAGTTTCGCATCTTCACGTGGTAATGAAAGATGTTGCACTGAGACTGTTATGTTGCAATAATCGGCCCCATATTGATATTTACTAGCTAGCTAATGACCAACTGACCGGCAGTGAATAGTTAGGGTACACTGAGTGATATAAGTGAAATATTAGTCAACAAATGTTTACCTTGAGGTTTACAGGGATTTTATTATTAAGGTAGTATTCGTCGCAGACTAACATCAGCCATTAGGTCGGAGTTCAGTGGTTCACAGTTCCCCACTTCTGTCATTTCGCGATATAGCGTGACTAGCCACCAAGGTTTTCATTTGGTATCAGTTTCACTTCAGGCTAGTTGACCCTAGAGGTGATAGCTTCTGTGACCCAGTGGATGTATGGTTAACGCGTTCACCATGAAATGTGAAGATCATGAGTTCCATCCCTAATGGGCTCGTAGGTGTGGACTGTTGCGGAGCCCCGAATTAGAAGAATAAATAAATAACGTATATTTATTTTCTGATCATATTCGGCGTATCGCCTGTTGGTATTCCTGTCTCCACTAAGTTGAAGATCCCAGGTAGGCGGGAAGTATTCATGGAACATTTGAGTTTATTCCTACATCCTTTTGTTTATTTACCCATTGATTCACCAGACTAATACTTTTGCAAAGATTAAATCTACACCACGAAACATCCGTACAATGGTTTGTATTTGTAATATCTCAATTTATTCTGTCGGTTTAATTATTTGCATTTTTATCAGTTCATTTCCCGACACACATTTGACTAAACTAGACCTTATACTCTACTGATGCGGACTAAAGCATTGGAAAATGCGGGACGCAAATGTTGATAAATTCACTGTAATTCCTATTCTCAGCGATTTGATAGACAGTATACCAACTAGCTTTTCATTATTCTTAGCTTCGTTTAGCTTTTCTGAAACATTACCAAAAGTTCTCCGTTTGTAAAACAAACTGCATGTTCTTTATCCTTTTTATGCTAGAATATTCAAAGCTGATACCCTGATAGACAAACAGAACACTAACTACCAACACTTGACGTTCATGATACGTGTAAGCTTTATCTATTGCAATGCATTCTACCAGCTTCCTTTAATCTGACTTAATGAAGTACGAGTTACCCAACTCGGAGTTTTAATTTGCTTGAAGATTTGAGTGGATCTGTCGAATATGTCACATTCCCACTGATTGTTTATCTATTTCCTTCAACTTTCACTTTTGTCAGTTTCGGTGTCTATGCCTTACAGTCTAGCTACATAGATATGATGAGGAATTCGTGTATAAAAGGCAGTCCTATATGTCATTTCACTGCTACAGATGATGCAGCATTTGCAGTTCTTCTGTGTCAATGTAATGCGCATTTAATTCTAATATTATTCACGATACTGAAAGTTTGTGAACAATTACTTAAGTTGCTGTATTAAGATCCAAGATACGGTCGTCAGTTTGTCGACGGAATAGATGTTTTGTAATTCCAACTGAAATTATTCAGTTTGAAATTTCTTCATGTAGCCTCCTTCACAGTTATATTTGGTTTCATCTTTCCACAAAAGGCCTTTCATTAGTGAAGAATATACATAGATTTTACTGAATATAGATCTGTCAGAACGAATAAAAATGCAGCCTAGTATTTATTAGTAGAAATGTATTGACTGCCTCCTGACTTCATTATTACCTTCGACTGACTATTAGTTGTTTCAAGGTTAGATTAAAACCATTTTATTTTGACATTAGATATAGAATTGTATTTGTGTAAGTCATAGCGAGTGTGAAATCAAATAATTCCAACGTTTCGCACAGAAGTCTGGTCCGAGCTTCTTCAGGGAAATAATCAAAACTAAAATATTAAGGATGTTTAAATGTTTATTTTTACTTGTGTAATCCCAGCGTAGTATATTAGAACAAATAACAAAATAAACAAATATTTTGCCTACTATTCTGTTTACTAACTCGGTGCCCAAGTTTTTTTAAACCATCCAGTCCATTGTTGGTCAGGATACCTTCAGATATATAAATGAATCCAAAAATCGCGTATGTAATCTCCTTGTCTAATCCTCTTCGTATAGTCACTGTCTTTCTAAATTATGATAACTGATCATTCTGTGTGAAATTGTATGTCTGTATGTATGTATGTATGTATATATGTACTCCAAATCATATTCGACTTGATTGTAAATATTAGACTAAATACCATAAGATCAAATCTTGATCATAGTTTATATATTTCACTTTGGTTGCATGTTTTTATAAAAACGACTGTCAAGTTTCAATAAAATCCTTGTTCTGTTGTTTGACTATCATTAGAGAACATACATGTGATCAGCTTGACCACTGCATTTTATCCAGTTAAAACCCATCAATAATAGTGAACCAAGAGTCTCAATGTCGTAAGTCAGTTATGCAGTTTGGTCACATAGCGTAGTAAATAGTCAGCTAGCTGTCAAAATAGTAATATCCTCTCACAAATACAGTTTATGCATACAATAGAACCAGCAGCAGCTTGATATACGCTAAGAATAAGAATGAATTTATACGGCGTATGGTGAGACATCTTTGGTAAAAAAGATAGGAACAGAGGATCAGTCAGCGAACGTTCTGGACACAGAATTAGGATGAATTAGGAAAAGCCAAAGGAGAATCCAGCTGAAAGCCGACCAAGAATAATATCTGCAAAAGAGACAGTTATACTGGTGGTAGTACCAGTAGAACCTATATTTGTAATTTTCGGATACAAACCGTTGTTAGCCGTCTCTTAAAACCAGGTATTAAGTCGATGAGACATCATGACATGTATTACAATCAGAACAGAATTTACGACTTGATAAAGCTGCATCAGCGGATTGTCTTTACATGTGCTACCTCATTGTTTAATTACTCCGTGATATGCAAGCGTATATTTAGTGCCTGCCATAGTTAGTCCAATAAATATGTGGATTTCAAACAATTTCGGCTGATCTACAAATGCGTTTAGAAAGGAAAAACTAATTCATAAATAATGGAGAAATTTAGAAATATACCATTTCTTTCGAGGTAAGTATGGTAGAACAGCTTTTGACTTCATTTTTAGCGCCTGATTTCAAAACCTTTTCAGGAAATCATAAATCAGGGAACCTAATAAAAAAGTGGTTTTAATCGCAGAACAAAAGTCTTCGACTTTTCAAGACCTTAGTCTCCTGTTACGAGGAAAATACAAAACTATGCAAGTTATTCCCTGTAATTCCTCTTGTTCAATGCATCCACACAGGAACCCCTATGCAAATAGAGAGCGATCGGTCCTGTCCAACCAACCATGGGAAACTCCAAGCAACGATATAAAAACTATACCAGCTGTACAAGGACTGGCTAACGTGACTCGGTGGTCTAGTGAATAAAGGTCTGGCGTTTAAAGCGATTGGTCTATTGTTCCATCTAGTCTTAGTGGAACCAACATCACTCACTAGTCAGTAAGTACATCCAGCTGACATGTCTCAAGTAGGACAAAACGCGCGTCCTCGATCCCACTGCCAGCCACTACACATCATTACTGTGCTGTCTAGGATAACGACTGTCAGGTAATTAGAGTTGCAACGGGAACAAACACTTTTGGTTTTTGTGTTAACGATGACTTCTAATGGTACCCATAAAAATGATATTGATAATGTAATAGTCGGTATTTAAAACAACTAAGTAATCTTGAGAGAACTGCAAAAATAGCCACCCAAAAAAGACCTCAAAATCGTCTTACAAATCATTTTGACGTCTGTTTTTTTCAAACAAAAAATTAGGTCTGACATATTATGTGATTCATTTTACATTCATATGACCACGACCACATGTTTCTGTCTTTTGCCACAGAAAATATACTCATGTACATAATCCGGTTACATGATTCGACCTATTGAACCATATACCACGCACACTGAATTTTGAATACTGCATTTCTAAACATGTATTTGGCCAGATTAATCATCTTTAATCAGAATGGGTAGTACACAAGGACGCAAACTAACGACGTCATTGTCTCATACTAGCTTTCATTACATTTACCGTGACAATGATGAAACCAGACAGACAGAAAAATTTTCGTAGAACTTGGCAGAGAAACGTAACAGTTTAGGTTGCGACACTTCATTGCAGCCGGCAGAAAAGAAATTGGGTGATAGAATAATAGGTTAATATATATGGAATGAGAAGTAGTAAATAACCATCAAAAATCCTCAGCATTGTCTAGACGATCAATTTCCTTATTTTTATAACTTTCTCCGTCTCCCTCTCTAAAGTAGCAGTTTTATGTCTGCCTGGTGCATATATTCCAACTTGTATTTAAGCGTTAATGCTCAGACAGACAGTGTTCTTCACTTTTAACATGGTCTCAGAAGACATCTTTAGAAAAAGAATGCTTGTTTCTTGATTATTGGCAGATTGTGTGCAGTGACAGGATGTAGTCGCTACTCAGTGAATTCAGTAGATTTATTTCCAGTATAAATTTGATTCATAATACTTTCATGGTTTCATATTTTACACAGTTTATAAGTTCAACAACTGATTTTGAGTAATCATGTTGATTGAATATGACAGTCATGAGAAATATCTGAAATTTTGTACACTATGAGAAAAACACCTACTCCCAATGTTAATTGGTTATTTTTATAAAACAAGTGGTGATGGTTTCCACAAAGAAATTTGCAATAGACCTTTCCTGTTAAAACACAAAGAAAACAAGAATAAAAGTAAGGATCGAATGAGATGGATCAATTTTAACTGCTGTAATGCATGTTTAAGCGTGTTCTGGAAAGTGAGGAAATGAAAATTGTGCAGTCCTTCAGTGCTGAAATTACTCATCACAGCCGGTGGTGAATACAAATCTGACACTCAGAAATCATTGCAATTAATAAACAATCAGTTGAGCTCGGATTTATTGCATTTCTTTCAAACGATTAAAACCGAGTTTTTCTACTCAAGTGAAAAAGGGGTGAACCATTCCGTACCATGGCTACGCTTTGATAACCATGATGACTGAGTACATAATATCATCCCTTCATTCCATGTTTTCTTTTCGTTCCAGTTGAAACTTCTGAACTTGGTTGGTGGGACCAACATTAATCACTAAGAGGCATTTGTTTTCGTTCAATGAGTCCTAAGTGGAACAAAACATGAATCTTATATTACACTGCTATTTATCAGTCATGACCCCACCGTCTAGTTTCTTTTCACCTTATTTTCTTAACAAGTATAAATCCGCCAACCCCTTCTCTATATTTTTTTCATGTCTGAATCTTCATCTCCACCACCATATTTCGTCTGAATTGTTTTTTATGTATTGGCTTATGGACTCATACGAAACTGATGTGCTGGTAAAGTGAATTGTGCCAAGTTATCCCCCAATTTCGGCTACCTACAAACGCATTGAAGGCAAGAAAACAATACAGAGAACTAATAAGTTTTTTACCTTCTGTAAAGTTCAACATCGATAAATTAGTCATACGCGATATTTGCATCAATGATAAAATACTCTTCAACCGGACCATTAAAAGACTAAAATATTGTACTAAGGACAAAATTTGAATAATCTGAATTCAAGTTATTGGTATTCCTAGAACCAGAAATAACACAAATGAGTAGTAAAGCTTTCTGGGGAATAGTCACATTTTTCAGCGTAAAGACAACCTTATTATCAGCTATTGTAAGCATGATTTCTCATTTCCATTAGTTTCACTTACGCAACATCAGTTTTAGTACCTGTTCACGCCCATAATTTTATATCAAACCAATACTTGAATGTCTGCTGTTCCATACATTTTAGTGTTACCTTATTTTTACATTGTAATAGGCTGGTGAGAAATCTCAAACGAAAATGGGAACAATGTACGTCAGCTGTACATAGAGTCAGTTTCATAGACGAAGTTGAAGCATTATTCACCTAAGTTATTCATGTAAGAGAAAGAAAATCAACAGCTCCATTCTAGAGCACATTGTTGTCTCTTGACATGTGATCCCTCTCAGTAATTCCTTCAGAATGATTTACCAAGTCCCTTTCTACAACTTCAAACCTCATCTGTATGTTCAAGAGCATTACCTATACCCATTAGCTTCATCATGGATAGAGAAGCGATTCTCCTCTTTTCGAATGTTTCTTACTTTTTTGTCGGTGTTTTCCAGTTTACATTTTTTGATTTTCGTCTCCTCAGTTTTTGAAAAGCAAGAAAAATATTGTTGGACGAATCGAATTCTTTTCGTGTACTCTAAGTCATCCACATATACACTACATATAAAGTTGTGTACAATAAGCTATCAGTGTCCAACATAACTCATTTGATGCATTTCAGCAGTAAACAATATTAAATACATCCTTCAAACTTAAACACCAATATATATATATGCCTGATGGATATATTACAACTTGAATTTCAGTGTTAATGCTCAGACAGACAGTGTTCTTCACTTTTAACATGGTCTCAGAAGACATCTTTAGAAAAAGAATGCTTGTTTCTTGATTATTGGCAGATTGTGTGCAGTGACAGGATGTAGTCGCTACGTTGTAATATATATATATATATATATATATATATATATATATATATATATATATATATATATATATATATATACCCATAATGACTTGAAGGGAGAACAAGTATATTTCAGCAGAGCCTCCTTTCTCTGTGATTTCATTTTCAAAGCTATACAATCCCAAATTTATACATTTTTCTAGTGTAAGGATATGATAGTTGAAAACGGTTTGTCAAGCATGGCAACACAAATAGTATCAGTAAATGACCTTACATTAAAATAATTTAAAGAAAACAACCAAAAAATTGATGAGCAGTGAATAATAATCAAAATAAGTTTGAACAAGAAGTTTTGAGACTGAATTGTGTTCAGACAGAACATAGCAACAAGAATGAATGACAAATTACTTAAGAAGTGAATAGTATCGAAACAGAAAGATGAAAAGAAAAAAGTCGGGAGAAGAAGAGACTGAAAATTGAAACCATGAAAGGAGGAGGGGTTGAACAATCTTCTTTTATGTACACAATTCGGGCTTCTCCATTTGGATATCAAGAGCTTCGGCGATGCAGAAAATAAAAAGACATACAGCCTTTGGGAGGTTTCTTTTCACTTTACAGGTGACTTAAAACGAGGAGGTTTTTGAGACAATGATTTGTGTTCACGATGTGTTCAATTATAGCATTCCTTATCGCTCCACTGTTACCTCTTTGTAACCATATAGGATAGGGCTCTTGAAACCTTTTAGATAACAGTCGCATCGAATGACCAATATATACCTGGCTCCACAAGAGCAGATGAATTCATATATGCACATAGTGGTCAGATGCGAAAGTTTCTACTTTCAGTTGTTAGAAATTGTTAGGCAACAAGAGAATACTAGTTTCAGCGTTGATGCAAAGAATGTTCTCCTTAGAGCGTCTGATATCCTCCATCTTAGAGTGCCAGCAGCAGAATCATTTTTGAAGTTGAGATTCATATAGAGTATCTTTTTTGGCACGGTGGTGAGATTCTCTTTACGAGGTTTAGGTTTGATGTATTTGTCAGTGAAGCCTGATAGGAATCCTTTTTAATCAGGATGTTCTTTAGAACAGAAACTTTCTCTTCTAACACATCGGGACCGCAGATTCTTCTAATGCGAATGGCAAGAGATATGATTAGATTTCGCTTACGACTCATAGGGACCTAGCCATTAAAGTTCGTCAGTTGACCATTCCATATTGGTTTTCTATGAATTACCCACTTAAAGTTCCATCAGCTGTTCTTATCAGCCCTACATCAAGAAAGTAAATTTTCGATCAATTTCCGACCTCAAGGATGAATCTAACTGATGCGTGGCAGTTATTGAACATTTATAGAACATGATTCAAATCATATTGATGATCATAGATGACAAAAGTATCGTCTATTTACCTTTTGTACAGTTAAATATCTCCAAGCGTTGATTTCAAGGGTTCGTTCTCCAAACTGGCCATAAAGCGGTCTGGTAGTGGTGGACCTAGTGAGGATCCCATGGCGATTCTATCTTCCTGTCGGTAAATCACGTCGTTAAATGTGAGCTGAACGTTGAATATGCATCTAAGTAACAGTTCCTTAAGGCGGGGGGTATCGCAATATATATATATATATATATATATATATATATATATATATATATATATATATATATATATATATATATATGGGAACAGATGAATGATAAAGTTCACGATCTAAACAATTAATACAGGAAAGAAGCCACAACAGGTCAAACTTTAAAATCGACCAGTAAACACGAAGCGAAATACAACCTGACAGTAGTACAGGAATGTGATTATAGCTCAGGGTGGTAGGAATTTATATGGAAAGGGAAGAACAACAATGATGGTGTGCAGAATATATGAATTAATGGTAGAGGAATGGAAAAGGATATGCTTACAAAGATGATTAAGGTATAATGGATTAAAGTAGATCAAAAATGATAGGAATATAAATAATGTTTGAGAATAATATGTAAGAAAATAAGATGAAAGAATAAAGTAATAATTGCACCTGTAAGAAAAGAATAACTCACTAAGGAAAGCAGGGTGAACCACAAACTCCTTTTGTATACATAAGTCTGCTTACAGTCGACAGACTGCTACTGCTTCTGCATAATATAGCAATGTATTTCTTTGTCGATTGATCACCTTCCTCAGTTTTTTGCAATTTTACTTCAACTGATTCATCTCAACGCTCATTACGTAACGCTCCTATTCGGTTTGAACTCAATGCTCAGTGAAGACACAAGCCTTACAGAACACACAAAAAGTAAATGTTCAAGTCTGATGGAACTTATCGACCCCTGTATGACAACATACTTCCAGTTCAACGGCAAGATATACAAACAGATGAAAGGAACTCCAACGGGATCACCGATATCCGGACTAATTGCAGAAGCAGTGATGCAAAGACTGGAAGCCATCATCCTACCTGTGATCAAACCAAAATTCTGGATTCGCTATGTGGACGACACTATTGTCATCATTAAAAAAGATGACATAGAAAGCACCCACTGTTTGATCAACAATGTTTTCAGTGACATCAAATTCACAATGAAGAAAGAGTCAAACAACTAACTACCATTCTTGGATGTTCTGGTCAATAGAACAAATACGGAGAAGCTGGAAACCCAAGTGTACAGGAAGCCAACTCACGCTGACCAAGTCATCCACTACAGTAGCAACCATCCAACAACCCACAAGATCAGTTGCGTGCAGACTCCATTCAGAAGAGTGAGAACATACTGCAGTACAACAACTTCACGGAGAAAGGAAGAAAATTAATTGGTGTCCATCCTAAAGAAGAACGGTTACCCATGAAACCTCATCAGAAGATGCCTATCCCATACATCATCAACTACAAAGTCATCGACACAAACCAATAAACGCATTATCCTACCATGCATAAAGAATATATCAGAAATCACGACTAGATTACTGAGACCACTTGGAATTGGTGTGGCTCATAAACCAACAAATTCCCTGCAAACGCTATTATCCAGACCAAAGGATGCAACAAGCAAAGAAGACAAACCGAATATCATTTACAAAATCAACTGCAATAACTGTAGTCAACACTACATTGAACAAAGCGGTCGTCCTCTTCGCCTTCATCTACATGAACAACTGGCTAATAAACGTAGCACATGACATTTCATCACTCATTTCAATGCATGTGGATAATTATGGACATGAATTCAATTTGGACAATGTAGAAATTTTGGACAGAAGAAACACAAAGAATGTCAGAGAATTCCTAGAAGCTTGACATTCAGGTCAATCAGCAATCAACAGATGTATAGACATAGATCCAATCTATCAACCAATAAGAAAGATGATCAACGACAGAAAGGTCAGAGGTGAAGCAGAGGGACAGCCAACAGGAAAATGTATACAGTCAGTGACACAACAATCAAAAGAAACAACCATAGACCGCTTCGTCAAGGCAACCTACTAAACCACTCACCGAGAGACATTGACAGCTCACTTCATACTGAAGTTAGTGCTGATGGTGTCGTCTAGAAGGACGATGAAAGCTTCACGATTAAACAAACCAGCTCAGAGAACACAATACAACCGATATTACAACTCCCCGCTGACAGATTACAGACCAAGTTATGCAATAATTTTTATATACAAATTGCAAACATCTAGTAAGTTTCAGTTATTTTGGTAAAACATTAATTCTGCTGTTTTTAAAAGTGAGATGATTGAACAGAGGGGTATTCTTCATTTCAGGATGGCTTAATTAATCGATTATTTTAGCACATTCATACAGTTTCCTGTATATATTAAGTATCTCGACTGCCAGTAGCTTATCTTCTAATTTCCTTATAAACATACTCCTTTCACTCTATAGAACAATCACTTTAATATTTGAATGGGAAAATGCTGTTGGAATTCAGAAGGAAACCATTCCATGTATTCTTTTCGTAAATAGGTCTTTAAAGTGTACAGTCTGTTCTAACTTTAGTGTTAGTATTCTCAAAAGCTGAATCCACCATCATTATTATATTCCATTATGAAATCGATGCTATTGTTTACACTACTGAAGCATTTTGGCAAATAAGACGTGATTTCATTTGTCGTATACAACGAATGTATCATCTATATATCTGGAATATCATCTCGTTTCATCGGCTTTATCTTTCACTTTTGTTAGTTTAAAATGTGTGGTAAATGTTTTTGTCAATAAGGAATCCAATGGGTTGTTCATAGCTACCTCACCTATATAAATCAGGCTATGCACCAGAATGTTTCAACGACTTTCGGATGAATATTTCTAGATATAGCTCTGCTGTTTATGGACAAGGTTCAGTTTCTCATTTTCGTTTGCTCAGTACAGGGGATTAATGTGAATTTATCTTTTCTGTCTCTATGAGGAGAATAAGCTGATTACGTTTATTTCGACATTGTGTAATACTAATCCCTTACTGTCGTACTTTCACTAGGAATGACAGTATATTCTATATGTTAATCCTCGAGTGCTATCCTTCAGTGTAAGATTTCAAAAGACGTTTTCGTAGTAGTGTCCATTTGTGTGGATGTTTAGTTTAATTCCGAATTTGGTATGATTGTAAGCCCATAGCACGTAGAACAGCTGACACATGTGTTACACAAGGCGAGTTAGTGTCTTATTCAATTCACAGTATTGTTTAGAATAAGCTTATGTCAATTGGAAGTTAGAAGTAGCTCTATGAAGACATTTCGAAGACACATGAGGATGTTGAAATGCTGATCTACGTACTCAAAGGAAAATATAAACTGTCTGAAAACTAATGACTTGGTATGATATAGATTGCAGCAGAGCTGGTGTATTCAGTCCTTGCCACGAGTATTCTCGATATCTTAGCAAAATTTATTGATTAGTTCCCTCTATGTTTACACTTTTCTCCATTTCCGTTTCCCTCACTCTACAGCTATAAACGCAGTATGCCCATAGTGACATTCAGAAAATGAGAATCTCAAAGGATGTAAATATTCCCAAAGTTTTATAAGAATCTACCTTTAAATACAATGTTTCATGTTAATAAACACTGGTCGGTTGTATGGATTTGAAGAGTAACGATTACCTGTATATTTCACTAATCTTGGTGTTGAAATTATTCAAGATGAAAACTAAAAATAAAAGATGAATGATAAGGAATTCGATTTATACAATATGTGTAAAAGTTAAAGTCACTACTCGCCCGAAGTATTGGACTTTTTGACCAATGGACTTTGGTCAGTCCAGAGCACTGAGAACTAGGCAGTTACATCTGTCACTTATGAATAACCAATTCATGCCCATCATCCACTTCAAAAGGGAGTTAGTCGTGACTTGAATAGTTCAGCAACAACGACTCTGACTTCAGCAAGGAGTGACTAGTGATTGAAAAACCGATGAGCAACAGTCTCCTCAGGGATGAATGTGTGTCTTACTAATAAGTACCAAAAAACCTAAGAATTTAAGTCTAAAGTTTCCTGCCGGCTGACTGCTGACATCCAAGACCAAAGGGTAATTCCTATCTTAGTTGATAGGGATGGGAAAACCAGAGAATGTGTTTGAGATGCTTACCCCCGCCCCCCCCCCTCCCCACATATACACACACACGCACACAGACATACAGGCCAGTGAGTATCCTTAATTTGATTGTCATAGCTTCTGAGGTTTGAAGAAGTTGAATCCTTAACTTTCTATCACGATTTGCAAGACAATATTTTTAATTTATGAATTCTCTTAATCCGTTAGTCTTTTTATCCCTTAACTACTCAATATCCTTTAAAGTTAACTATTACACGATTTTAAGCTTCCTAATTCAACTGAAAGGTTCCTCATCCACTGGTCTAAAATGTAGAAAATTCAAGTCAATGAACTTTTGTACTGGATTTCACATTGTTCTACGTTTACCTGTTTATCATTCAGTTTCGTTATTTTTCGTTTCGAGTAGACCGAATAGTTTAAGTACTTGTTATTTGTACACATAGTTAGGGAGGTGGAGGTACATAAGACAGTAAAAAGTTATAATACTTTTTAATTGTGTTAAACATTCAAAGAAAAGTTCCCTAAACAAAATATTTCTAATCAATCTTTGAATAATTTAACACTTTGGTTAAAATACTCAAATAAACCATAAGTGAATGAAAACTGTCTCATCAAAATGCCTTACTTAACAATGAATACAAAAAGGCCCAGGAAGAAGGTGACTTAGTCACACAAAATATGACATATATGATATAAAAGGTGTCAAATGATACATTAATAGTGCTATTTGCAAGGAAACATCTTAACTGTTTGCTTGGTAACTGTTTATTGTTGAAGTAAGTTAAGGTTTATTCTTATTGGTTAATTCATTTTTGATTGGCTGTGAATTAACATTTCAATGTCCTAGTACACATAATCCATTAGTAAATTACCTTTCTTGAGTACATAACAATAAACTACTACTGGTAATAGAAAAAGAAAATCACACATATTTAGCAATAATCGAAGACTAAAATTTGCCATATGAAAAAATTGTTTTCATAAGCTGAACACGGAGGAAACATGATGTACTTGGGTGAATTCGATAGACATCCTTAAAATCATTATTTGGGTCGGTTGAGTGGTTGAAATCGATTAAATGCTCAAGGATAGAACTTCTGATGCATTTCCTTTCATCCTTATAAAATCAGGCTGAATACGTTATCGTACACGTGTTGACAACAATCTCTGACTACGGTCGAGTCAGAAATTGTTTTTATGTTCCTATGTTCCACTAGGAACCCAAGGGAAAAAAATAATCATAATTTACAATGACCCAAATGATAAATCTCTCTTTACAGTATTCTTCCCATATCATGTTACATATAAGCTTTATTGCTAGAGATGAGAGTTACTGCGTTCCAGGCTTTAAATAAGCCACTGTGTATGTGTAGGCCCACTGTATTCCACTGCTATGTTACTGTTGATGAGAGTCATAGAACCTGATATACTGAATAAAAGGAGTTGACCATATTTTTCTGATCTTCTGTATGTGATGGAAACACGAAAAATAAATATTTATGAAACAACTGCAAAACATGAATGAAAGAAATACACAGGTAAAATTTTATTATCCAAACTACCTGTCGGGCACCGGTTTAAATTCGGCAAAAACCTAGGTACTACTTAAACTTCAGTCATCAGTCACGTTTACACAAATATCGGTCTGCCAATTAAAGTCTCCTGGAATAACTGAGTAGACTCGGAAGTCAATAAGAAAACTGAAGTACAAGAGAATGCAGTAGCCTGAATAAACTGACCGACTGTTGAATCACAACTGATTCAATGTGGTCTGGAAATTTCTTGTATGTCTTGTTTAATACAGCATTCATCTGTTTGTTTGTGTGAGGAAAATCTGTTGTTTTATTATGGTAACCATCTTGTTACCATTATTACTATTGTTATTATGATGTCATTTTTACTATTCCCTATACCCACTGTTAAAATTCTAGGATCTTCCATCTAATTGTTTATAAATTAACAAACTTTACCACCTTTATTCACAGTCCTTAAATTCGTTAACTGAGTTTTCCTGCTGTATCTTTATTTTCCAAAGTACATAGTTACTTTGTTTTAACTTTCTCGTTTTATCCCATGCTTATTCTGCACTTATTACAGACATTTTGCAGTTGAAGAGAAGTTACAAAATAAATATGACCTCAATTTGTTTTGGAGATCTTATTATGCTCACATAGATGAAAATAACCAATCTACCGCAGTCCTGTTGTAGTCCTGACAGTGAGAAGACTGCAGTCAATCAAAATTCAACCACTCGATGAGACCTACAAAGTAAGTCAAGCAGAAAAATTAAAATGGTTGATCGAGACAAAAAACTCAACTATTCATAACACAGATAACCAATATTTGAATAGTACATTAGAAACAATCACTACTTCCAACCATCAAGTTTCATTGATGATATTGGCTAGAAGGTCACTGATAGCTTTGTCTCAAGGAATATTAGCTTGGCGAACAGTTCTATGAAATACAGAACTAAGTTTATTCTCCACCATTTGAATCTCTATCTGTATACACAGACTCAATTTCCCTTATGTCAGTAAATAAAGTGAGTGTAGTATAAGGAAAATCATCCTACTCCAAGATATTATCTCATCTGTAAAAGGAATAAAACAAGGTCCTTTCGGAATTCGGTTTGATTGTAATTATTCGATTGTAGATATGGCGTAGACTGTAATGATTTGTGACTATTCAGATAGGAGCTTAACATAGTAATGAATTAGGGAATCGCTTTGAAAGTCAAAATCACTTCTGAATCACTATTACTATTGCGTGATGAATGAGGATGTAATGGATGGATGGAGAATAAACCCAGTGTTCAACCGACTGGGTTTCAACTTCCCTTAATTCGCCGAAGGCTTTACCCAGCCGTCATTACTTCTGAAGGTTGAGTGCAGTTCATTGAAAATACCTGCATGCGTCATAATATTCTTGTTGACTATTCCTAATCATGCTACTACTGTCGATACTACAATTCTACTGGTTACTTTTCTATATGCTATCAGGCCTATTATGCTCTACGACAATGCTACTGTAAGTATAGATATTTGATACTGTTCCAAACAGACAGAATTGTCTGGGATTACTTTAAAGGTATGAATTACAATCGCAATTCTTTTTGCTCGCTGCAAAATGCTTGATCACTAAGTCTAGTTAGTACTAAGTGCAGAAACTAGTTCATCTTTCTATTATGAAACAGTATACAAATAACAATGAAAGCTTAAAAGCAACTTTAAATACTCTTCAAAAACTTCTATGTGGAATTCAAAGTTATTTTGTACAAATTATACAGACTGCATGGATTCTGTCTGAGCTTTCTTCACATACTCCATGATCTCATCTTCTCTTATGATGTTCTTTTCATACCGTTTAATCTTAACCAGTGTCAAACAGCAAAATGATTATTGTATACTTTACCCAAATGTTAGAAGCATCACTATTGCTGCTGCAATTGTCAGTGAAACCACCGATATCTGAACTATTTACAGATACTGCAAGACATCAAGGTAAGTACAGAATTTGGATCTCGTGACAGAATGTAATTCAATACTAGACTAGCCATTAGTGCTCATAATCATCTCAAAATGGTATGACCGAAATCAATGCCAATTATACTGCAAAAGTTGAATCAGGTACTGAATTTTATTTCAGTAGTATACACACAAAACAACTAAGCTACATAGATAATGAGGATTTCACAAAATCCTAAAAAGCAAACGAGTTTTTATTGAACAATTATCATCCTACATAAAATGCTGATAATTACACAGCATTTCGATATATGCTAGAAGTGAAACGTCATTCTCAGGAAATTATTTCCATCGTTAGTTTACACTCGTTTATCGTCATATTCATCTTTGTGATTTCCATAGTAAAATAAAATTAGCATATAAATGACCATTTAATGTAGCTCAATGATTCAGTACAAGTGTACGTATTAAGCAATGAGTTACAACGTGGAAATTATGATCCTGTTTATTGGACTACGTAGAAACAGGTTCACTGAGACTGGAATTTAGTCAAGTGTCTAGTCCAGAGAGTTACAGGATCGAAATGCCATCAGCAACTTTGTGCGAATTCTTGCAGTAGACAATGAATCACACCTACTGTGGGAGGGCCTATGATACCACCTGGCTACCCAAACCTCTATAAGCGGAGCGGTGTTCGAACGCGTGACCTATTAACTGCAAGTCAACTGACTAAACCGAAGGGCTACAGCCTTCATAACGTATCGGTGCTGACGATTTTGACTAGATTTTGGCGTGGGATGAAAATAAATAACAGTTAACTCTATTTATCATTTAAAAGACTCGAACGATACTGATTGGTTTAATATGAGACCGTATCTAGAGATGGTATTTGTATTTTGCTGGTTGTTTTCACTAAAACAACCTCGAATTTAAGCAACAAACGACTAAATTTAAATCTGAACTTGTATTCGTTACTCAAAGAGTACCACTATATGAGTAGCATAAACAAGTGTACAACTCCCAAGATGCATGATAAGCAGTATTCAAAATCACTATACAGTTGAGCTTTCATTAATCTATGGTCACTTATAGACTCTTAATTACTGTTAGCTTACTTAAAAATCTCTTCAGTATGCCATTGTGGTTAAAACCGCAAGACATTTTTGACTTGAAGCAAAAGCAAGCTTTTTATTAGGCATTTTGAGATACTTGAGTTCTCTGTCAGTCATTATGTAGACCACTTTTCTCAAGAATCAAGACACACTGCAACTCTGAAAAACTGGAGAAAGTGTTCATAGCTAATGGTGATCGCTTTAAATTTATCAAAAAATATGTATCGATAATGCATAAGACTGTTCAATCATAATCGTAAATCAATAAGTGCGTTACTTTATACTACATCAAGAATGTCTCAGCGACTGTTAACCAACAACTTCGAACGTAAGAGATTGGAGTGACTCACAAGCCAACGGAATCATTACGGAGCATGTTTTGCAAGCCAGGGGATTTATTGCCAAAGAAAGACAAATAAAAGCTACAAAATTAACTGTGAAGATTGTTGACAGCACTACGTTGACCAATCTTTCCATATGATTACAGCTCAAATGTAAACTAATCAATGGTCTTAAGTGTGATCACGGGAAGCGGTTGGTGGCTAAAGTAATGCAGAAGGCAATGGTCCTACATAAATACTTGGTAGTTGTTTAAGTACATTAAACAGACTGACATGAAAAATGAGATGATCGAGAAGAACGGGTCTCTGATAACTTCTAGTGGCAGGTGGGAGGAACATGGGGTCGGAAACTTAAAAGAATGCTTTGAATGGTCAAAGCCACAATTCACTTGTTCAAAATCCAGGTCGAACTGAATGGGATGTAGATTTCAGTTCTCCGAATCCCATCAGAGATGAAAACTCTTTTTCAAACTTTAAAACAGACAGAAACGTATGACAACATTAACTACTGCTATTAGGTTTTAAGAAAATTACTAAGTAGAATAAGGTGGGTGCTAACAAGTATTTAGGAATAAGAGACATTCCTGCTGGACAAGTGTGGATCTCAGACTATCCCAGTTTAAAAAAAGACAAGAAAAAATTCGTCGGGCAACTACAAGAAAAATCAGTTTGATTAACATCACTTTGGAGATCCTAAGGTCCATACCAATTCGACTCCTCACTGTGGCTTGAGTTTAACAAACTCGAGGAAACCAGACAGGCTTCAGATATGGAAGAGAGTGAAGCGATTAGATTTTGACTAGTTTCGGTATATAGGAATGTCTACCGGAACTCGATACTTTTCATAATTCCTGATCGAAAGGCGGCATTTAACTCTATCGACCGGGAAGTGTTGTGCCAATGTCTGACGAAAAGAATTAGCGAGCAAGCATATTATGTTAATGAGGGCTCTCTCCTTGAAGTTACCTAGCTACGTTATGCTTTGTGAAGAGTTGTCGTAATGCCAACCAGTGGGGTCCAAGAAGAATGTTTACAATCACCATTCTTACCTAAATTTGTTACGGATGTTTAGTCCGTTAGCGCAACTATCGGTTCTAATGGATCCGCGAAGGGAGAGAATACGTTCAATTCATGTATACAATAGGTCCAGTTCCCGTTGCTAGTAATTCGATTAACAACGACAAGTGTTGAAAAGATATAAACACGAATGTGGCGAACGATATAATTCAAGCGTACCTTGATTAGCAAACCGAAAACGAAAAGAAGCACGAAGTATACAAGGCTTGAAGAAAGTATGTGCAAAGTCCTCAGGAATTCTTGATGCAGGCAAACATCTCAAAAATGTAATGTCTAAACACTGAACGATTTGTTTGAGAGAACAAATTGAGGGTACTACAGATTCACCAACAGATATAACCCTATTTACTCCAAAGCTTCGAGAGATTGGTATGCTCCCCGAGGTCTTATGAATGACTTAGGGTAAGTTATGCGAAGACGCTGACAAGTATAGAGATAAAATCTGAGTATTTTTGGGATAACTTTCGCGTCTGTTCAGTGAGGAACGATATATCATGACTGGCTTCCCATGACCTTTAATTTAAGAAAAGTATTTGAAGTAGTGGAATGCAATGACCACTTCACTCGGTAAGTCACATTAGCCCTACCGAGCTGGTTTCCTGATGAAATCTCAACTTGGAGACGAAAGTCCCGTCTGAAATTTTCAGACTTATGACATCTCCAATTTGGAGGGTGATTTGCTCCTGACGTTGTCGTTCCAGATAACATCATCATCTCAAAATCTAGAAAAAAGTAAGGTATTTAAATTTCTCTACAAGTGACTAAGAAACTTGTCCTATTGAAAACACATTCCAGTTCACTTCTCTCTGAGTTTTCCACCGGTGATGTCGTCTGAAAAAACGACAAGAGCTTCACGGTTAACTCATCCAACAGAGGGAACGCACTGCTAGCAAACCCTTCAAATACTCCATAAACGTACAAAATATTAACAAGAAGTAGAAAACCACAGCATGAGAATCGAACTGTTTTACTTGTTAAATCTTTCGATCACTTCAATAAATGTGTTATCGAAAATAATTGAGAGATGAAACAGAAGAGGCGGAAAAAAACGAAGGTGCAAATCACGAGCAAACCATGCAAAGAAATGAATGACATATTTTATACGTTTCTTTTTTCCATCAAATTACAATTCATTCAAACCACTGAATGATAGAACGTTTATGATCTCACCAAATGTAATAAATCAGCACAAAAAGAAACATGAATGTAGCGTAAATTAAAACAAGAAAAGTGTATACAATATTTTAAGAAATCTTTATTTAATCATTGTTAAAGATCTAACTTAATGGATGATGGTGTATGTTTTACGTCCCTGTGTGGTTACACTTACGAAATCCCAACATAATTGGCTGCTTAGATATGTCTATCTACTTATTTTTGTATTTGTGTGGATTCGATTCGATAAATAAGTTATCGTTCATTTATTAAGCATTTCCCGTCCCGTTTATTCTTCACAGTCTGATACGAAGTCTTCTTTGTATGTGTTATCTTGGTCTTCTACCTCTTTTTCATCATGATTTTTCCTGTCATCTGTATCTTTAGTGACGTGAGTACATTCCTTCAGTTTCACTTCACTAACATCTTGTTTATTTAAATTAGAAATATAAGAAGGTGACTTTCGTGGAGAAACAGTAGCTACTCCAGGCAAACACAAAAGTTCTGAGGTTATAGTATTAATGTTATTAGCATTAGTATTCGTAGTACTAGTAGTAGCACTAGATACATGCGTTATATCTGTTATACTACTTACAGAAGTAGTCTGTTCGCTGTAATACGAAGGTGAGAAGAATTCGGCTTCAGATGCAAATTTTACTCGGTTTTGATGCGTAATACACTTTTGTTCATCATCAACATCAGCAACCTTGTTATCGTCAATTTCGTGTTCAGTTTTCAATCGATTTTTCAATGTTTCAATATCTTTTCCCTGAAAATTACCATATATTTCATCATACTGAGTTAGGGATGAATTTATTTCGTTAACAGGATAACTGTTGGCGATGGTGGTTGTACAACCAGTGGTGTTAGAAACTGAGCTACTTAATGTGGCATGTTGATCATTCAAAGTATCTTCTTGATCGTTTAGATTTCCACTGGTATTCTTCTCTGTCGAATATTTTTTGTACTGGTTCTCAGCAAGTTTGTTGCTACTTACACGTTAACAGTGTAAATGAAAAAAATTGTAGAGAAAAACATTAGAGAGAGATTTAAATAGAAAATAGGCTAATGCATATAACTCATATTAATTATTCAGGCACATTTGTCTAATGGCATTTGGACACGGAGTTCGGTCACATAGACGGTTAAGATCTTTGTGTATAACTTTTAAGGCACCTTGATTACTAATGAATTCCTTGTGACAATCAACATTAAATTACCCTTGAAATCGGCATCTATTAATCGATGTTTGACGATTACGACTTAACTCTTAGTAACTATTATTCATTGTATATATGTTAAATAACTGTGATTATTTATTACTGTTCAGACAGATATTTGATTCATATACGAATCAATGAATAATGTGCAATGAAGTCATAAATAGAGTTAGCCTGCGTAAGGGTTTTTTCATTGGTTATTCCTGTCCTATGCTATCATGAGTAACTGTAATCCTATTGGTTACCCTACAAGTGCTAATGACTCTATGCTACTGTGAATAAGTTACTACATATTAAGGCATTTATTATTGAAAACATTTGTTTGCCGATACAAATTTAAAACAAGCAACAAGTGTGAAAAAAGCAGGATTTAATGAATTCATAAATTTTAGCGGTACTCGTCAGCTGGATACTCTACATACTTCACTACATATACCGTTAAGCAATGGTAAAGAGCATACATACATACATATACAACGTAGACTGAGACAAATTTAGGTGTAACAACGTAGAAGTGAATAGTTTTTATAGGTCAAATGGATATTCAAGATTGTTGACATAGGGATCGATTGAGCGTCGATCATGCTCAATCGATTCAGTTCTCATCCCTATGTCAACAATCTTGAATATCCATTTGACCTGTAAAAACTATTCACTTCTATGTTACACCTAAATCTGTCTCAGTCTACGTTGTGTATGTATGTATGCTCTTTTCCATTGCTTAACGGTATATATAATCAAGTATGTAGAGTATCCAGCTAACGAGTACTACTGAAATTTATGAATTCATTAAATCCTGCTTTTTTCATACTTCTTGCATTTATTATTGCCTGGTTCAACCGTTTATCAACTCCTAGGTGACATTTTTGCGACTGTTTCAAATATACGTGTTGAAATTAAAATTATTGTCCTTCCTGTACAATTCTGTATTACTAATTAGAGGATATTAGTTCATTATTCAATAAGTTTAAAATCTAACAAAACGCTGCTTTCTGGAGCTTAGCTTATTAAACGTAGATAAATTAATGAGAGCAATTAGGCCTGAAAGATATATTGCGTTCATTTAAATTGGTAAATTTTATTGATCAATGAAATCACTAGTCAACACAACACTTACGAAGACACAGTCAACCTCCGTACTCAGTTTGCAGATAAATGCAAACACTATATAGAAAGACAGACAAATTAAACGTATAACTTTACTCACAAGTGAATCGGTTCAAGTTGCCACACAACACAGTAGCATACAAAGAACACGTTGATAGAAGAAGACTGATTGTAGTGGGCGTTGCTGATAACAACGGATATAAGTAGTATATATCGAGAGGGTGGCAGTAATCGTAGGAAATTACTGGCAATGGGTAAGGCTTCTGCCAAGAGCAACGCAAGGGACAACACAAGCGTATTACAGGGGATGCTGCTGTTAAGAGTGTATGAAGAGCCGGTCAAGAGCAAATCAAGACAGGAACGGAGGGGAAACGAAGACATTTGCAAATGGCTGCGTTAGTTCAAGGAGTACCATATGTAACCACTACCATTCTAATTATTCCTAACGAATGATCTTACGTCGAGTTGTCTTTTGTTACTTCGTGATTATAAAGTTGACAAAGAGGTATGGGAGAAGAGGGATATCAACAAGGAAGATAAGTCAAAACATTCAAGTTTAAATAGACGTCAAAGAGTGAATACATCCACGCCAATGGAACGAATTCCCAACCGTATCACCAAGACTCCTCAACCACTGATTCCTTTCATCTCATCGACCTCAGACAGACAGTCTACATCTCCCCACACAACTCAGACAAACAGTAACAGACTTCATCGACTGGTGCCGGATCTTGATCTGACAACCCTGAGCCCTCTTCCAATTTTATCCCATTTCGCCTTGCATTGCACGTCGAGGAAGGCAATGGTTTGGCATGCACAAAACATGTCCTACCCATCTCAGTCGATGAAGATTCACAACGTGACTAGACGACTTGCCTGTCGTCCCCAGTACAGTACTCTTCGTCTGATCTCAACATTGCTCTCACGATGACTCCGCCAACTGAGAGCAGTGCTACGAAGACAAGTGTGATCAAAACCCCGTAACACATTCATGTCTTCTACTTTTAACGTCAATGGCTCACAACCATATAACAGAACAGAATGGATTACAGCTCAGTATATTCGTCCTTTGATATGTAGTTGGTTATTCCACAGGCGCGACAGATGATGCGAGATTGTAAGTGCCAGACGTGCCTTCTGTATCCAAGTTGAGATTTCGTCAGCAATCAGCTCACTCGAGATGATGGCACTCCCAAGTAGGTCTTCTGACAATGCATTTGCGGAAGCCAACGGAGACGGGAGACAAATTGACGGAAATTTATTCGTTTGGCTGAATGGAGTCTTACAAATCCACTTCTCAGGGGACTGTAGAGTATCAACAGAGTACTAGCATGTCACCTGTTTAAACTGGACTATCCGATCAAAGCAAAAACAGCTGAAAAACCAAACGATGTTACTGAGTCTTAGTGGGAACAACATCGCTCGCTGGCAAGCAGGTACATCCAGCTGACGAGTCCCGAATAAGACGAAACGCACATCCTGGATTCCACTACGAGCCACCATCCATCAATAGTATGCGAATGTTACTCAGGTATATGTGAAGTTGCAGATGGTGACTTTTGTTTCCTAGAGGAGAAGGTAGTCAGCCTCCCAACTATCTAGTTGCTATGTTCTGCCTTTCGGTTATCTTTTAGTTGTTCTTTTCTTATGTTTTACTACGTGAAATACAAATAAATTAAGGAGAGATTAGCCGAGATTCTTCTTCTTCCATCTGTTTCCGATGATACTAACATTTTTCCTCACCTCCTGTCTCCAAGTATTCTTAAATTCTCTTAGCAAAATTCACGAAAATAATCTAATATAAAGTTAAACGAGAGAAGTAGCAGCAAATCAATCATATGTCAGTGGCTTTTAAGGACTGAATTGAGTAGCTTTCATGTTTAGGTCACTCATCTTTAAATTATAATGATCCAATGAACGATACATCTTGCTTACAAATAAGTTATACAACTCAGTAGAGTATCCTATCGTTAAAATAATCCAAGTAAATTAACAATAATAATTTTGATACAATTTGGAATTCTCAACATGTAATATTGCAACAAAAAGATATACTCCTTTACAACATTTCGAACAGTATTAATAATAAGTTTCAATTTATGTAAATAATATTTGTAACGAGGAGAATTGTACACTAGTGGTTAAAATATTGGAAAGACAGACTATTTATTGTTATAAAGTTGCTAAGTTAGTTCTGTTCCAACACTTTTTTCCTCACATAAGTTGCGCGCTAGGTATCGCACAGTTGAATTCTTATATTTAGCCGTGCGAGCGTACAGTTCTATTTAATTTCTTCTTGCTCTCCCTGAGGAGATACAAGGATAGAGGTAAGAATAAAGTCGGCACTCAGCATCTGAAAAAATGACTGTAGCTAGTTCCCTGCTGAAATTGAAATGTCTATCAGCTACAGTGTTCATCAGTTGCGTCAAAAGCATAGCACTTACCCTAATGAAAACTTTCAGTGCCCTACACAAAATAACTTAGCCTTTTTTGGTGGATCGAAAAAGAATAACGGGGAACAATAAAAAACAATAGGTAAAATTCAAGAATCAATAGATTATAAAAGCAGAGGTTGAATTATACCAGAGAGTTTCAGCTTCTTTATGTAGTACGTTAGAAAAAAGATTTTCTTCGAAGCAAACAATACATGAGATGACCAATAAAGATCACAGGAAAAACTCATTCCAAGATATGTAACACTCAATTTGCTACCTACAGCAATACCATCAGTACTACAGTAGTCATGACACCAAAGCAACTCACACAAGTTTTCTTTACGCTTGAGGCTAGAATTAACAGTCTGATACTTATTTATTATTATTATTTATTTGTCCCTTGGGTTCCTAATGGAACATAGGGCTTCAGCAGCGCGTCTACAATGCGCTCTGTTGGCTGAAATCTTTTGAACCTGGTTCCACGACAGCCCACAAGCTCTCATTCCCCCCTCGCACGATCTCCTCTGTGTCACCCTCGGCACCAACGCCCAACTCAACGTTTCCCATCGGGGTTCCACTCGAGGGCCTGATGCGTGATATCCTCAGTCGGCCTTCTCAGTGAATCCCCAATCCAATCCATCTCCACTTCTTTCCAGTGCATATTTGTTCAATGATAGGTGCTTGGTTGGTTCGTTTCCAGGCCACAGTTCCTTGTTGCTTATTCTCAATATTCTGGCCATCTGATCTTCAGTAAAAAGCTAGCGTAGGCAGTTGTTGATGAATGTCTGTAGTTTATTGGAAATCCCTTTCGTAACGCGCCAAGTCTCTCAACCATACAGAAGCACTGATTTGACGTTGGTGTTGGTGTTGAAAATCCGAATCTTGTTCCACATGCTGAGTGCAGAAGATCTCCACACTGATTTCAAATTTGTGAAAGCCTGTCTTGCTTTTCCGATCCTGGCTGACTTTGACATCCTCGTCTGTGCCTGTGCCGCCAGTGTTGTTGTTGTTGTTGTTATTGGTTGGGTATCTTCATCACCTCTGTCTTCTCTACACTCACTTCACTTGAAGTCCCGTCTTCGCTGCCCTGCCTCTTCTGCCAACTTGTTAGTTTTCACCTGTAGATCTTCAAGTTTGTGTGACATCAGACACAAGTCATCGTTGGCGAAATCCAGATCTTCTAGGTTCTTTTCCACAGTCCAGCCGGCGTATCCTCCTCTTCTCGCTGCACACTGTTTGCTGCATGATCCAGTCCAGTCGACCACAATCAGCAATATCATGGGGGATAGTAGGCAACCTTGTTTCACTCCTTCCTGTCTCCACTTCATTTCAAAAGCATCACTGAACTTCCCATTGTGAATTACTTGTTTGGCGTGTGGCATCTTCATGTAGTTGTTGAATGAGGCTGATAAAGGTTTGTGGTATTCCATAGTATTGAAGCAGTTTCCAAAAAACCTCTCGGTCGACGCTGCCAAAGGCCTTCTCAAAGTCGATAAAGTTGAGGTAGAGAGTTGACTGACATTTAGAAGGGTTTAACTTCAGACCGTTTAAAAAAGGCCACTGGCCAAATAAGATAAAAAACCATTCAGTGAAGAGCAACTTAACAGAGAGATAATTGGCAGCCAAACGACCAGGTCATCAGCATACTTAGTAAAATTAGCTTTAGCTGAATAAGGTAAATCATGCAAAAAAAAGTGAAAACAGAAACGGAGAAAATACTGCTTTTTGAGGCACACCGACTTCAGTAAGTAATGAAGTGGAGATATATCCTTTATAAACATTATACTGTTTCAATTTACTTAGTTGTGGTTAGCAGTGGAATTCAGGAAGCGCATTTCGTCCTACTCGCGACTAGTCGTATATACCTGCACCCCAGTGAGGGATGTCGTTCCCAATGAGACTAGAACCTTGTACCCACCGCTTCAAACGTCAGGGCGATATCCACTACGTCACTCAGTCAGGATAGCCACTACGTCAACGAAAGGACTTAATTACTTTTTGTTAGTGGACAGTAGTTTTCAGTATTCAGTAATTTTTCTTATCCGAATGAAACTGACTCCGGTTACGACTCATTCTGGAAGCCACAAATAGTCTGCTACAATACTGAATGATCAGAATATAAATCCATCTAGTTATTCAGTTGTAGGTTAAGTAAGAATCAACTGATTTCAACGCGGTATGGACTGCAGAATGATACCAACTGGAGAACAACCGAAAATCCGAGAGTACTTAACGGTTGTTTATCCAAGTTTCAGACCTTTTAGTAGTGCTCACCTGTGACCATATGACAAACGGAACCATAATTTCTTCAGGTCACACGATGAGCACAACACACTTCAATCACCTGGTAAGAATCCAATGGTGCACATTCTTCAAATTATGTCTACTTTTGACAGTGCGATCATCATCTGATGTTATCAGTGGACCACTTGGTTGAGCTAATAAAACACACCTAACTGGTAATCCTAAAGTAGCATATTCAAGATTGTGTGACATATGATCACGCTTTCTCCCATTCTGAATACTGTTACAAGGATGGGTAACAGCATTTCAAGAAAGATAATGATTTCGAGCACTTTTTTAAATAGATCGATATGGATTTGTACATAACTTAAATTCAAGGCGCTCAATATTTAAATGGGAAAAATGTCTGCAAAGATAACAAGAATAACACTTTATAGTGACTGATCGAAATTCAGGTGTTGAAGTTTAATGCAGTTGAAAATCGTGATTGAGAAGAGTTTTATAAAATTATTATCATTTCAATTCAACAACAAAGTTTAGGAGATTGATTTCCCCTGATAACAAGAAATTATATCTTCTTTATTTTGGGTGGGAGATATGCTACCACTGCTTCATTGACTGACTTAGTGCAGATAAACCTTTGTTTTGCACAGTTATGCATCTGATTAACAAAAAATAATGCATGATACAGGCCATTAAAGCTAATCTGAAGTTATGGTCGGGCTTACATATTATAACAAACAAATCAAGCAACATTGGCAGGAATCTACATCCACGGAGGTTAAGCATAACAAGAGGGTTGAGTTAAGAACGGCAAGGTCAAAAATGTTCTATAGCATGAAACACCATACTAGAATAATAATCATCATCAAGATAAACATACGACCAGGCATTACTACGTAACGATCCAAGTTACTATACCTCATATTAACATATCAACTAACAAGGAAATAAAATAGAAGATGAAGAAGGAAAGATAAATCGATGAAAGGAATTAGAAGTAGAAAGTAGTGAAAGAGAGGAAGGAGGAATGAGAAAATGATGAGATTAAGTATAGCGGTTACGATGAGGATAATGTGTGTATACATCCGTGCCATTACCACCCACCCTCAACCATATCATCTAGTCTCCAACAACGGGTTTCTCTTGTCCCAACGACTCCAACCGGCTAGCCTGGATCATTCCATATAGCTAATACAAGCAGTTAAAAACTTCATGCATTGATGTCATGTTTTAGTCTGGTCGCCTCGAGCCTTTTTCCAGCCTGAGCTTACTTGGGCCAACATTGTGTGATGAGGCAATCTGTGACTAGGGATACGTGACACGTATCCCAACCATCTCAGTCGATACAGGTTCACAACCACATCAACTTACTTACCTCTTCTCCCTAAAACTCTACACCTGACTTCTGCGTAACTCACGTGGTGACACCACGGAATGTGGCCTATACTACTAAGGCAACGGTGGTAAAACACCTGAAGCCTTCTCATGTCTGCTAGCTTTAACGGCCATGTTTCACAGCCATAGAGTGGAACAGAGCAAACTGTAGAACAGTACACTCGACCCTTAATAGACAATCGAATATCACGGCGGCCCCACAGGTGGCGTAACTTGGCAAAAGCCAGTCAAGCCTTTTGTATCCGTAGAAATTTCGTCGGCCATTGAGGCACCAGGGCTGATCCAACTTTTGAGGTAAGTGAAGTGTTCAACTCACTCAACTACTTCACTCTCTATTTTTAGACTGACCCCCATTGAAGACTAGTTCTAAAGCAACAACTTGCGTTCGGGGTGGCAAGAAACGCACCCCAAACATTCTTAAGTTGCCAATCAAAGTGTTCAGAAGACACTGTATATTATCAGCATCCTCACCTAACAGAAATAAGTTATCTGGGTATTCTAGGTCTACCGAAAATTCCCCTATGATTGGGTTAATCCCTGTGTAGCGTATTTCCGAACGGTAACTAGCATCTTCAATGACGTTACCTTCCACCCGACCTTAAGATGCTTTGAAAAAAGTCAATCCAAAAAAGATCAACATTCGCTTTTGACCTGGAAAGTCTCAACTACTAGTGATATATGCTTTGAATTATGCATCAAACTACATCAAATCAGTTATTTTTAAAATAGTCAAATGTAGCTAAGCTCAAGTAAACATCTCGGGTAATCTAACATTGTGTTTCCATCTTGGTAAGACCCGTCAACATTATTCCAATTTCTTTGTTCAGTGCTTTTAGAAGTAATAACCTTTCATAGTATTGTCATCTGCATGGTGTCAATCGATTCTTCAGTTTAAATATATTAAAAATTTTACCATTTTTCTTTTAACAAAATGTCCAAGCGACTACACTATCTGAGTAGAGTTGAATAAATTTTCCTAGAGGACCAGAGCTTGAAAAAGGTCTTAATTGCATATTCGATGGCCGAAAAATAAGTCTAAAGATCAATATATTTATGCAGGTAGATTGATTGGTCACTGAAGAGCAACTAATTTCATTTTGTCTAGTCCTGAATTCAGACAGAATTCAATCTAACACTTTGTTTCGCAATGTGGTCACTTATCTAGGAGGCTGACTATGGCGGAGCACTTCTCATGAATATTAGATGGTTGGAGGCAATCGTCAAGAAGCCTTTGACCCAGGTTTTCTGATTCCTGCCAATCATCAGTAAGGTGTATCTGCAACCCTTAGAGAACTGATGCCTCCTATGAGATTTGAACCTGTAATCCAGTCTTACATGAGGTTAACCATGGTTCATACAGTTCAGTGGTAACGTCGCTGACTACAGCACTGGGTGACTTGTGTTCGAATCTCACAGGCGACTTCAGTCCTTTCAAGGTTTCAGATAAGCCTTGCTGGTAAGTGACAACAAGCATGAAAGATAGGTAGACCAAGGCTTCTTGCAACTCGCCTCCAACCAACTAATATTTATGTAGACATTAGTTGTTTAGTTATAACATCCATTTAAGGTTGAAGCTTCGAACAATTCATGCACAAACAAGACGATTGGGCACAGAGAGCATCAACTTATATAAACTAGATTACCAATGAAGATTTACTTAAAATGAGCAAAATAATTTACCTAGATTTAGTTTAGTCTGTGCTAAGATGCTAGCTGTAAATATTTCAACTAGTTGAAACCTGTCTAACAGTTCTTGTTAAAACAGGAAGAATCTCAACATATAGGATTGTTACAAGATGACCTATCTAACGAGGATTTCATTCATTCACAGTCCACATAATAAATGATGCCTAACGTGTTTATCAGTAAATTAAGAATAATTTTCGCAGATTAGTTATAAACAGCTGGGAAAAAACAGACTACTAATACTACTACTACTAACATTATGTATTTTAGTGATAGGATGACATGCTGTCTGGTATACTAGCATACGTGTAGGCACACATATGACCTTGTCTCAGATTAAACAAAGAAGCCACACTTCGATAATGAACACTGTTTTGTTAAAAACAAACTTCACATAATCCTAGACAAAAATATGCGGATAAGCATGTCAAACTCACATCTAAAAAACTACGTCTTTACTAGTTTCGTTTCGACATTTTTCTTTTGACAGAGTCATATCCATTTGCCAATTGTGCCAAGTGTATGCTGATTCCTCCACCAAATAAATACCTCCTTTTGCCAACCATGATCGTAATGGCTTTATAAAAAAAATTTAGTTCACCAACCCGGCACACAATTGTGTCCTGGGATATCAAGGACATTCAATATGTCGGAGCATATGATACTAACTAGAACGCAAGTTGAGCGCATAGGCCAATGAGGCACAGTCGTAAAAACCTTCAATAATCATTTAATGGGTCACAGGTTTGAACTCGATCCCCTTACTTTGGTCTCTTCGACCAAGTAGTAGTAGTATTACAATCCCATATAAATAGGGCGCAAACATATAATCTACTCTATAAGCCTGCGTGAGATTAACAAGATGCATTACTTGATTCAGTTTTCATATGCTACCACTATTAGAACAAAACGGGAGAATTTATTGCTATTAACGTATCATTACTATTGAAGGAGGAGTAGTAATAAATCACTCCTGACGAGGTCGTTGATGACGAAATCTCAACTTGGATACAGAAGGCACGTCTGGCACTTACAATCTCGAGTCATCTGTGGCGCCGGTGGAATAACCAACTACATATCAAAGGACGAATATACTGAGCTGTAATCCGTTCTGTCCTGTTATATGGTTGTGAGCCATTGACGTTAAAAGTAGAAGACATGAATGTGTTACGGGGTTTTGATCACACTTGTCTTCGTAGCACTGCTCTCAGTTGGCGGAGTCATCGTGAGAGCAATGTTGAGATCAGACGAAGAGTACTGTACTGGGGACGACAGGCAAGTCGTCTAGTCACGTTGTGAATCTTCATCGACTGAGATGGGTAGGACATGTTTTGTGCATGCCAAACCATTGCCTTCCTCAACATGCAATGCAAGGCGAAATGGGATAAAATTGGAAGAGGGCTCAGGGTTGTCAGATCAAGATCCGGCACCAGTCGATGAAGTCTGTTACTGTTTGTCTGAGTTGTGTGGGAGATGTAGACTGTCTGTCTGGGGTCGATGAGATGAAAGGAATCAGTGGTTGAGGAGTCTTGGTGATACGTTTGGGAATTCGTTCCATTGGCGTGGATGTATTCACTCTTCGACGTCTATTTAAACTTGAATGTTTTGACTTATCTTCCTTGTTGATATCCCTCTTCTCCCATACCTCTTTGTCAACTTTATAATCATGGAGAAACAGAAGACAACTCGACGTAAGATCATTCGTTAGGAATAATTGGAATGGTAGTGGTTACATATGGTACTCCTTGAACTAACGCAGCCATTTGCAAATGTCTTCGTTTCCCCTCCGTTCCTGTCTTAACAGCAGCATCCTCTGTAATACGCTTGTGTTGTCCCTTGCGTTGCTCTTGGCAGAAGCCTTACCCATCGCCAGTAATTTCCTATGATTACTGCCACCCTCTCGATATATACTACTCATATCCGTTGTTATCAGCAACGCCCACTACAATCAGTCTTCTTCTATCAACGTGTTCTTTGTATGCTACTGTGTTGTGTGGCAACTTGAACCGATTCACTTGTATGTGAAGTTATACGTCATTTCAGTCATTCAGTAATGCATAAATAACAAACGAAGTATTGTATTAGGATGATTATAACCGATCAGCTAATGCTGCTTCAATAGAAATTAACAAACTGTTCATTTGTATCTTAAACTGTTCTGAGGTATTTGTCTAGAACTGTCTACGAAAGATGAAATGCATTGTTATCAAGTAATTTATGTAAATAACTGTCTACTACAACCTAGGTTTGATCGACAATGTAACTCACCAGAAGCGTGTACTGAAGTTCAAAGGATATGTGTATCTGCGATAAAGTCTAACAGCCTAGCCTTAAATCTAGACAGCTTTTATGAATGTCAAGTTTGATCAATATAAAACCTAATGTTAGTGCTTAACGGTAAAAATCTCCATTTTTGACATTAGAAGATGAAAGCGAAAGAAATGATAAGAAAATGAATGTGAGATAAGAAATGAAATGAAGAATACTGCTAGAGATATACACTCTTTCCTACTATTTATCTCATCGATTGTGATATATGCAAAATGAAAACAGAGACAAATATCTATCGCGTCAATATTTCTGAAAAATCTGAAAGAAATCTAATCAATGGAAAAAAATTAATAAGAATAAGGATAAAGCTCTTTCTTATACATTAAGATGGAAACGATGAGGGTAATTTACAATTAATTTCAGAAACGTGTTTGAAAGACTATGGCCAAAAGACCATCATTTGGAAATCACACACTCACACACAAACAAACAAACAAATAAACGTTTGCACATGCATACTTGTCAAGGGAGATATTATGTTATACTGAGTGATAATTGGAGGTGAGATGAGAATTTGGACTACAACCGGATTCGAACTAGCGACCACTGGGTTTCAGACTCGATACACTACCAACTGAGCAACGAAGTGATTGAAGTGAAAAAAAATCTTCTCAGCAGTCGGGTCTCATTGCTTATTCGGTGGAGCACCGAGTCGGAAGCCCAGTAGTGGCTGTTTCTAATTCTGTCCCGGTCTAAATTTCCGTTTCACCTTCAATCATCACCCAGTATCAATACACGTCTGCCAAACCATGGCTTTCTCAGATAGTCAAACTGATATTATACTGAGTGATAAGTGGATGAAATGAAATTATCGTAATAATAATATGTGCCATAATAGTGAAACCCTAGACAATATGAATATAGATGTGAAGAAACCAAAAGATAAATGCATTTTGAGAGAGAGGTGGTGAAAAGTCACTAATTTCCAGAGCAATAAGAAATTGGTAACTGTATCCTTTTGAACACGCAGTTCAGATTGAACTCATTGGATAGTGACGGTTTTAGCAATTGGAAGTCGTCACGAGGTCTTTTGTGCGTTAATTGTTATGTAGGATTTCATCGCATCTACATGATGCCCCGTATCACATAAGTGATGAGCTACTGCAACACTGAATGGAGACGGACCTCTGGGATGTAGACTCTTTGTTATGTTCTTAGCAATCCTGACAAACAACCGCTTCTCCATTTTCCTGCGTACTTACTAACAAATGTACTAGTAAACTGATATACACATTCGGAATTAAAAGAGTTGGGACACTGTCTGATTTGGATTGTGTTGTTTAGGAATGTTTAACACAGTGAAAGATGTCTCGCAGCCGGATAGGTCTAGCAGAGAGCACTTTTAATCCATCTGCTGATTCTCGTTGTAATATCATCTTCTTTGAACCCCAAAGTAATAAACACTGGTTTCTTCTCAGCAGTGCTACATCCCACTCTCTTCTGCTTGCCTTTACTGTATTTCTGTGCGAGCTTTATAGAATAACCATTGTTTTATAGACATTGTTAGATTATTTGAAATTCTTGTTGAACTTTTTCTTGCGAGCATAATCTCTCTACTCTCTGCTGTAAAATCCTCACTAAACCTCTGTTGTAGCTATTCATCAACTATGAAACTAGTGAATAAGTGGAAGCACTGGATACTTGTTTCATCCTAGTATAGAACTCCTCAGCAGCGCATATCCATAACCACATCAGGGATCGTGTCGAGAACAGATCCCACGGCATGCACGCTGCTATTCAGCCGGTGGGTTTGAATCCGGTGGTCCGCATCTTCCAGCTTCACATAGCTCTCATACTGATATCAGTTCAGGATAAATATTACCCTTAAATCAATCGATTCCCACAAACCAACAATTGAACTGAGTCCAAATGTTAATCATTCGCTTTTTCTGCATTTTACTTTTATACATGAAGTGAATAACAGAGTTAAGAAGAATGAGTTGAACATTACATTTGCAGAATAAGATTATATCATTTCATCAGACGCAGGAAACCTGAATAATTAGATGGATAAGAAGTCATTGTAAAGTTTTAAGCATCCTTTACACAAAGGATCTTAAAATCTCAGTTCGTGTTTCGGTCATGACAGAAAAACACTGGAATTTCATAATATGAAAGAAAAATAAAACAATAAAGTCTTTCCAAACCACAGACATTTTTTAGATAGAGAATGGAATGTTTTCGGGTGAGTAAACTACGGTTAGAAATAGGTAAATAAATTAACACAATTTTGTACAAGCTTAAATTCTCAAGGTTTTTCTTCTTAAGGTTACAAGTGAAGGAATTTTACTTCCGAGGAAAACTGCAAGTAGAACTTAAGTGAATAATACCTACTTAATAATTGGGTGTTTGCGAAATATCTGCAAAAATACTGCAAAGCTAAGTGGAAGGGGAAAGAATGTATCATGAAAACATAGTCAATGTTTCTTCTGTTGTGGATTAGAGATAATGAAGTTGTGGAGCGAATTGACAGGCGGATTAGTAGTAAACTCACCAACCAGGAACTGTCAAGTTAAGACACTTCTCTTATTGTATCAAACAGTATGCCCAGTCAAAAATTTTAAATTAGACATATTTCTAATGCTCATTAACTCTAGCTCCATCAGAAAATCTGAATGTACACGTCAAAGTAGGCATGCATAAGGAACTGAGAAGCGACTGTCCATCAGGATTTTTGAACACATGCTTCAGAATATGCGTCTTAGGTTTGTCGTAGTTCAGTAGTGAAAAAGATAACCACATAGTCAAAAAAGAGCAAAACGTTGACCCAAAGGAAGCCTCCACTATACCTCGCTTCACATACATGCTAATAAACTTACCCAAAAAAGAACTCAAGATTTTCAAAAGCCTTGATTAATAAATAATTGTTTCAAATTTGTTGGCAATTAAACCACACTCTTGTTTGCCTTTCCTATCTAAACAAGTAACAAAGTGCTTACAAGGTGGGTCATGCAAACACTGTCGACGTGTTCTACAACACCTCACCTTTTCTTTAAAAAATGAAATGGAGAAAAACCGGATAGAATTTCGAATGAACATGCCTCTAATCACAAAACAAATTAGACAAGAGGGATGTGAACGAAGAGTAGGTGAGCGAATAAATAGATAGTAGTTAGAATGTTTAGTAACGGCGGTAAGTGTCTCCATCTGCTGGTTTCCGGCATCTTATGGATCTAGACCAAATCGTTTAGACATTTGTGAGTTGGTTACAGGTGATCGGCAGGAAGCCCTGCCTAGCTTGTTGTTAATCGACAGCAAAGAGTATCCCCAACCTTAAATTAATTGATGTCCCCTCTTAGATTCAAACGCGCATCACCCATTGTGTCAGTCAAGGATGTTACCATTGAGGTATCCGAGCAGCAAATGACTTCCTGTAAGACTGGATTAGGTGCATCGACTTTAGACATTCAAATATTGTTCAGATAAAATGAAAGGACTGAATTATGTCTTAATTTGACTACTACCGGTCTTTTTCCTAATACAGCCATCACCTTCATAATTGTCATACTCTGGATCGGGAAACAGTGTGGTGCGAAATGGAGAAGTGAATATTACTGTAATTAACCTAACCATTGTAAGATAATCATTTGCCTTCAACTGGTCAACAATCACTAATATCCATGGAATAATTCCGTATTTTATTCAATTGCTAGTTTGATCTCAGTCTTAAGAATGACTTCTCTTCACATGTTACGTAATCTGTGAGCTACTACTAGTTGTTACCTTTCTTACATTACTTACTCTTCAATAGATTTGTTGAATCTTCTATTTCCTAAAGCATAAGTTAGCAATGATTCCGATGTATAACTAATGATCTTTGTCGCCTTCTCAAAACTTTAGTTTCTCTAATTTTACATGATGAGCTCTCATTCACTAGTTTCTAGTTCTAAAGTAATCGATTATGTAATCTTTTTAATAACAGCCAGAGTAATTTTAGATGAAATGTAGCTGATAGATATTTTCGAAACAAACTGATGTCATTCTGCGAATCCAGTCCTTCTTACCTTCTAAACTTCACTTCCAGTCTTATTTAAATTCTTATCATACCGACACACATAAATTATGTCAAACTTTTTTCAACTAAATAGCTTTTATGAAAATTGATTGATTTCAAGATAGTTTCTATCCTACACTAACAGCATGCAGAGGGGGACCGATGATACCCAGAAAAGACAAGACAATAGACTAGCCTTACTTTTGACATTGCCCAATAATGCATACTCTGTTGTTGATAAAGGCGAAACACTCCCCTTTAAACTTACAAACTTACTTTACGTATAATTTCAAACTCATATGACCATAAATTTAGGCATAGATAGAATTCACTGGGAACGATATATCCCTTCAAAACTGAGGTTAACCAACCTGCATCTATGTTCATCATTTGTCATGTGTTTTATACAAAAAGTAGTACAAATAACCCAAATTCAATTAGGCAGTAGCCTGTTTTAGTCTAACTATCCAAACATTTGAAAATAACGGTGATAAAAAACAAGAATCCTAAATGGTAATTAGAATAAACATGAAAAGTAGAAAGCAATAAGTTATTGTGATACTTGTAATTTCCCGTTGATATACAGGGCCGAATCGCTCGACCTCTGTTGACACATGGGTTCCTATGCAGATGTTTCGATTCTGCTGTTTACTTACGACGTTATATTGATCTCAGTGGCTAGCAGAGGAATCCAGTACGCACGTTTCGTCGTCTTTGGGACTCGTCAGCTGGATGTACCTGTACCCCAGTGAGTGAGGTTGTCCCCGCTGAGGCCCGGACCCAGTACTCTTCGCTTCAAACCCACGTCCCGGATTCCTCTGTTAATCACCAGTGTAACATCATAAAAAGTAATAAGTTTAAAATTGTGTTGAAAGAGGACAGTCGGTCGAAACATGAGGAGAAGAGGACTAGTATTTAGTTTACAGAAAGCCTATTGAAGGCAGGTTGCCAGTTTAGTCAACCTTAATGACCACAGCCTCAGTGATTTAGAAGGCGTATACGCACAGTATAAATGATTATGTTATAGGAACATGGTATATGATAGTAAAAGATAAGTTGGAATTCGCATAATGGCCTGTGTCTACTTAAATTTTTTTTAAATATGACTTGGTCTCATTCAGTGATGAAGAAGACGGCAAGTGTTCTCGATCGCAGAGACTAACCTTATAATGAAACGTATGCTGCAACCTTGAACTTTATTATCGACCTCACTTCTTAATTTATTGTTTCACTTGATAATTATTCACCATTCGTTTGACAATCGCATCCACCTTATCGTTACATTCAAGTCATTGATTTTGTCTAAGATTTGTGATTATTAATCTTGTGTTTCCTTGACCCACTACCTTATTGTTAACCCTGGATTTCAAATATTCACTCATTTTTACATATTCAAAGTATGTTATGCCATTATTACCACTAACACGCCATTTTAATTGTAGCCTGTTTGCAGCTGAAGAAAGGCAGTGAGACAAAATGGGCTCATTTTATTCTGAAATGTCTTTGTTCTTGCATTGTTCAAATTTGTCAAGGGAACCAAGTGAATGACATTAAATTATTCAGCCAACCATTTGATACTCACAATAACTTTCCTAATATATTTTCAGAAATCTTGGTTTTCATTCGAATAAACAACTTAATTCAACAGTTCTAGGACATGATAAAGAGAATATTTTGAAAGAAAAAATCTTGAAGACTTTCGACCAGTTTTGATGATTTCCCAAAATGAAACAAAAAAAAAGTAACTCATTGACCATGAATCTGTTTATCAAAGCAAGCGATTGATTGGATCGATATCGAACCTACCACATTTAGGGATCAGTTTAACTCAGCAGAGCTCCATGCAAGAGAGAAGGAATAAATCATTACGCAATAATAAAATGTAATACGATATTAATTACTGAATCAAAAGATGAAGTATATTAGTAAACAGATAATGTGAGTGGTCTCCCACTCTACTACTTATATTTGTACAGTAGTATGTTTCGTTAATGGATGAAACTTTTGTGTCTGAGATAGTACTTTTTGATTTTGGGTGGGAGATTTTCAATGGACATCCTGTATGAACTACAGCTGAGCAGTTGAGAAACTGTTTGACTGTAAGAAGTATCAAGGTGAATGGTGCAATCTGAATATAGTTTGCAAACTGATCACACGTGTTTTAAGTTTTATTCAACCTTTAGTACTTTCCTATCTGAAGTACTTTTATTAAATGAATCAACCTTAGGAAAAAAATCCACTTAGTAGATCACAGATCAGCTGCATTCACTAAAATGATAGAAATATTGGAAGATTTCGTTTACAAAATCAGAAACGTGTACTATCAGAAAACAATATCATCAAAAACAAATTGCCTCTGTTCAGTCCTCATTAGATAGAGGAAGAACAACAGCTTTATTTGAATGTGTGAAAGGAAAGACTTGTTTGAAATTTCTATAGTCTTCATTAACTTTTAAAATTAGATCGTGAGCTATTAAATTGTACTTAAAGCTTAATTACTGGCCCAATTAATGGATACGAAGCATCAAATTGATAAGGTTCTACAATGATTTATTAGATTCATACGCTCTTAACAAGAGTAGTGATAAACATCAAAACTATACAACTAAATATCTACTGAAAATCCTAATTTTTCGATCCTTTTTTTGTTTTGACACAACTTTAACTCAAGTACAATTGTATTGACATATTCTCCTAGTCAGGATTAATTATCATGCTGTTGTAAAGCATGTCAACTTGAAACGGTACATCTTAGTGTTAGCTTCTATATGAGCAAATCTGACTGTTATAAATAGGAAAACAATTCATTTCAGTACAGTAGTTGAATTGTAATATTCCCATTGTGAGACCTGACGAGAAAGAACTCGATTCCTGATTGGGCGGTATTATGGTCATTATTATTATTACTATTATTATTATTAGCAGTATTATTATTGTTATTATTATTATCGTTATTATTATTAGGACACAAATAAGGTACAGCCAAGACACCAAGAAACGCACCACATAAAATAATATAACACTGTTTGGAAGACACAAAACGATGGGAGGTGGATAAGTAAGAAAGTAAAACAAAATAAGAATAGCATGATTGGAAAGGCAGTTCAGTAAGATACACTCAAAACAAAGCATTCATTAATTTTTAGCAACAGAAGATGGAAGGAAGCTACAGCATGATCACCTTTGAAAACGTCTTTAGACACTGAGTTGTGTGATCTCTCGGACCCCACCCAAGGAGTCGTAATGCACCGAAAGATGCTAATCCGATACAACTATCCCTCATCCCACGGACCCACCCCTTCGCTTCTTCAAACCAGTCCCAGGGTTATCAAACAGTGAACGGTATGGAAGCCGTTGGGACGACATGCGTAGCATACGTCCAAGCCACCGAACCCGATGTTTCCAGATGACTTTATTTATTGAATGACGATCTCTATCATGCCCAAACACACGCTGTTGTTCCTCACAATCACTTACACGGTGCTGCTAAGGAATACAAGCGATGCTACGAAGACAACGATGATCGAACACACAGGGTCATCGCACATGCTCATCTCGGAAAGACCAGGTTTCACAGGCCTAGAGAGGGTCTGCTCGCACCAAACCGTTGTAAACCTGACCTTTTACGGTCAGATTAATGTTGTAACGGCGCCAAGATTGATCTAGATTGGCGTGTGCCACTCAGACTTTTGATATGCAGCTGGAAATTTCATCACTCATATCTCCCATCAGCACTCACAAAACTACCCAGATACACGGACACTTAGACTACTTCCAAAGGCTCACCACCAGATACAGGCTCCTGCCAATCTTGCAAGAGTACTTTGCACTTCCATGGTGCAAAGCACATACCATACTTACGGACATTAATCGTCAACTGGTGTATAAGTTTTCGCACAGTAAAACCATCTCTTCTTCATATTCATGGTCGAATAGCTGTTCTCTGGGTAGATCCACACCATCATGACGCACTTTCTTCAGAGCTGTCTCAAGAATGTCATCGACGGCAGAGTTGAAGATGAATGGGGAAATTGGGAAACCCTGCCTAACCCCACTGCTGGTTTCGGACAATGAAGACATGTGGTTGTATGCCTTAACTCTACCTAGAACGTTATTATATAGGGATTTCAAGATTATAAGAAATTTATCAGGCACACCCCTCTCCAACAGACAGTTCCAGAGTACAGCTCTGTCCAACGAATCGAAGTGAGCCCTAATGTCAAGAAATACAATGATTGTTGGACTCTAACACGTCTGGCAATGTTCAAACATCTGGTCGAGGGTAAACACATGATTAGTGAATCCACAGCCTGAACGAAACCCAACCTGCTCCTCGCGAATCATTTTCTCACGCGTTTCGCAAAGCCTGCAAAGTATGATAGCAGTCAATATTTTCGACGTTACTGGTAACAGACTAGTACCCCGATGATTATCACATACATTACGTAGACCCTTTTTAAAAATGGACACAACAATGGCTTCATTTCAGTGTGATGGAAAACCCTCAGTCTGCCATAACTTCTCAAACAATCTAGTCAGTTCCCTAAGTAGAGTCGTTCCTCTATCCCTAAACAGAACCGAGGGTAAGTTGTTTGGACCAGGTGCCTTGTAGCGTTTGAGGACTTAAAGTTCCTTATATGCCCCCGCTTCATTAGTTGGGTCAGTGTAGTACGATACACTGAAACTGAGTGCTCGAGCCGTAGATCGGCTAAACTTATTTTCGAAGTGCTCCGCACAGCGCTCTCTGAGTCTTTGAAAATTTAGTATAATTGCTTGCATCATACCATCCTTAATTAGACAGAATTGATCGGTCTCTATTAGTATATGGGCTCCTGTGCGGATGCCTCGATATTGCCTGTGTTTTAATTATATATAGTAATGATGGATAGCGGCTGGCAGTGGAATCCAGGATGCGCATTTCTTCCCATATGAGACTCATCAGACGAATATACCTGCCTCCCAGTGAGTGATGTCATTCCCACCGGGATTCTGACTCGGGAGCGATAGCTTCAAACGCCATAGCGTTATCCACTACACCACCTAGCCACGATAGCCACTTTTTGTGTATGCCAATAGAGACTGATCAATTCGGTCCAATCAACGATGGTATATATAATACAAGCAGTTGTAGTAAAATTATACCCGTCGTACTAAGAGTGGCTCGGTGGTGTAGTGGATTACGCTCTAGCGTTTGAAGCGATCGCTCCCGAGGCCGATTCCCGGTGGGAACAACACTCACTGGTAGGCAGGTACATTCAGCTGAGGAGTCCCAAATAGGAAGAATTACGCAACCCGGATTCCACTGTTAGTCTCTGGGGATTTTTTTCATCGGTGTACCACCTACCTCACAGACCGCCTCACTGACACCTGGCTTCTTGCTGCCAGTGGCTCGGATGACTGTAACAGCTTCTGACTATTGCCAGATCCAGCTGCTGCTTCCACCTCACTCGTATGTTCTGACCAACAAGGTCCTCAGTCCTTGCGTAAGGGTTGTACAATCTTTCGCGCAAGAGACTTACGCGAACCATTCTATTCGATATCCACCGGAATGCTCCAACGGTCGTTAAGAAGTTACAGGGAGCTCACAGAGACCCATTGTTTACTAGCGAGAAGTCCTTGCTAGCCACGAGAGGCTTTACTTATCATTTTTATGGCGTTTCGTAAGTGCAACCAATGATCGTCTACACTTTACGGAAGATTGGTAGCTAACCTTCAATCTAGCTCGGATTGGTATATAGCTGCAATGTTAGGTGCAACCAATTTGCTTGCATCAACCTGTTTAAGACGACGATTTTAATGATCACCAAGAAGCAAGACGAGTTTAGCATACATTAAAGCATGATCAGAGTCCAGGGAAGTACTCTATATGGAGCGAAAGTCTTGTATGCACCCACGCCATCGGTAGCTGGTTTCAATATGATCTGTTCGAGTCCAGACTTGAGTGACAGAGGGAAGATGCCAAGTAGTTCAGAGGCGATGTGTGTGCTGGAAGTTGGTGCTAGCTAGAAATAGGTTATGATCTGCACAAAGCTGCACCAAACTATCCTCACTATCAGGTCTGCAGCCAATTAGTCCCTATTGGCCACCTAAACAACTCTCATCTGAGCCTAGACGCCTGACCTGTTCATTCAAGTCCCCAGCTAGCACTACGATATCTGCCGAATGCACTTGATTGAGAAGGTCACTCAGCTAATAGTGGAATTAATCTTTGGTTGCATTTGGGCTGCAATCCGTTGGAGCGTAAGCAGATGACGAAAAGGTACCGTTACTTTTATCCGTTACTTCTTACTCCAGACGAACCTTCTAGCCTAACAGCACACAGAGGACTAATGACGGGAATCGGTCGAGTAGTGCAGCTTCGGCTTGAGCACTTAGTGCGACAGCAACACCAATGAGGCCGGATTTCAGTGCCACGGGGTCCCCGGATAAACCCACATGAAACAAACTTTTCGAGGTGACAGATGGGGATTTCATTCGAAGCACTTCACTAGGATCTCATGTGAGGGTCTCTGAGATGCAGCATACATCAATAGCTAGGCTTTCTACAGTAGTAGCCAAGCATGCCTCTTGTCCGGTCTACATCAACGTGTGAACTTTAAAGGTGGCGAGCATAAACGGTACGTATGGTTTAGGGATAACTGCATCAGATGTCGAACTGGAGGACAACTTTATAGGAGTAACTATTCAGCAACTCACAACGGTGGGAACAGACCAGAAGTCTAAATAATAGAGAGGGTTTGAGTGAAGTGAAGATAAAGACAAAAGTGAAAGGGTAGCAATAAAAAATGTTATTCATATGTAAAGGCAATAAAAACAATATAATCGCAGAAGGCTTGCATATTTCCCAATCGGTTGTTCTAGAGATTGATGGAGTGGATGTTTGTGGAGCTGTGGCTCGTTGGTCTAGGTGCTTCACCTTCAACCCACGGGTTACAGGTTCAAACTCATTCTACCCACTGAGGTGTAGACAGTCAAGTAGTATCATTAGCTTTTTGGTTTTGTTTTCGCTAAGCTGGATGATATGATCATGAAGCTTCTATTGTCATTCTAGACAAGGTTACCAATACAAACCTCAGAATGAAGTAGGATTTTCTCCAAAGGTGGATTAGTAACTTGCCCTGATGATATTAAATGGGATTGATTGTCTTTGATAGAATAGTGTGATTTTCTCCATATGTATTTCGATTGGTTATCCTGTAGACGTGAACTCTGACCTTCTTGTTATTTTTTATGCCTTTTGTTGGTTGATAAGTTGTATCAATGTCAATATGTCTGTTGATAGCTAACCGAGCTGAATCCCAAGTTTGGCAGTGATCAACAGACATATTGACATTGACCCAACCTGTCAACAAATAAAAAACACATGAACCAAGAAAGTCAAAGTTAACATCTACAGAACAACCAATCGAATTACGTATGATGACAATGACACGTAATCAGTGGTTTGAAATTGATGGTAATATGGCTCAAAATTTATCACACTGAAACGGATGTCGACACTTTTTGTCATCTTCGAAAATCTGAACATCTCTATTAATGTCATGTCATGTCATTTCTTCGTTTCTTTACTTCCTCTTTGTTTGTTACAATGAAGCGAAGCCTAAAAACCCCAACCTCTGGAAGTTTGAAGGTTTAAGCCAGAATTTGATATTTGCCTTGATATGAAAACCAATGTCTTAATTTAAGCATCTCAATTAAAATTTAAATATAGGAAAAACAAAGAATACAATGAATTTTAAAAACTATACCAAGAAATGTGATTGGTTCAAATAGTATCAACACAAATAGAATAACCAATGCTTGATCAAGAAAACCATCCTCACCTTGATGAAATAGATTGTCTCTTAGTAAGTTGTGCGGCAGCATCTTGTATTACCTGATTAGAACTCTTATCCATATGCAAAATATCACTTAAATTTCGACTTATTTCTCGATGTGAATCGGTATCGTGAAAAATCTCTTGATATTGTGCAACGTGTTTTAATGGAGAACTGCTCTGATTGGGTTTAATACTTATTGAGGTTGTTGTACGATGATATGCTGGTTGCTGACCTTCTTTAGATGGTACAGGTGGCGGTAGTGTAGATTTCGACACTGGTTTAATATCTAGTGTGGTTGTATAACTAATAACTGGTTTCTCTTGTTCTTGAGTTCTCCCACTGTCAATACCACAAGTGTCATTACTGTAACTCTGAGAGTAAGGTGGTATTCTTGGTGAGTTTGCATTCAAAACATGGTTCATATCGGTATTAAATTTAGTAGCATCTTCAGCGGTAATATTTAATTGCGATCTAATATGTTGGATTCCTCTTCGTATCTGTTCCTTGATAAGAATGAAATTTAAAAAATCACAAAAAATACCACATTAAGAATGAAGAGTAATGTATAGGTACTAGCAGCGGAATCAACAACCCATATTTCGTTCAACTAGAAACTCAACAGATATGTGCACCTGATTTCCAACGGCATTGTATCCCTTGGGACTCAGACCTAGTACCCTTCAGTTCAAATTCCAAGGAATTAACCACTAAGCCACGAGGTTACAATTTCTACTCCTTATGAAAAAGATATACGTTACAGAATAGCTTGTAGTTCTTCCTTGTTGATTTCTGATTAAGAAGTAAAATTATTTCATAAATGATAATGTTAGTTCATTTGTAAGCATAAGTCATTGTTATTTAAAAATCCGGTGACAATCAGAATGTATAAGGCTGGTGTGAATTTAAACAGAAGAACGTGTATAGATGGACAGTGAACTTTCAACTCTTGGACAGAAGTATGTCAACTCATGCTTCGGCAGTTCTCAACAGTACACAAATTTTCTAGGAATCAAGAGATATTAAAGTAAATAGGAAGATGAATTTAGTTGAATTATTATTACTATTATCATTATTTTTCCTTTGGGTTCCTAGTGGAACATAGGGCTTCAGTAGCACGCCTCCATTGCACTGTTCTCTGCACTTCCTTGAACCTCACTCCACGACTGCCCACAAGATTTCATTTCTTCCTTACATGATCTTCTCCATGTCACCCTCGCCTCAGACGCCTAACTCGTCGTTTCCCCTTTGGATTTCACTCGACAGCCTGGCCTGACGCGTGATGTCCCCAATCGGCCTTCTCAGTGTATGCCCAATCCATCTCCACTTTCTCCTGCATATTTGTTGGGTGATAATGTAGTTTAATACGATGTTTATATGTACATGTTGTTTGAGGGCATATAATATCGACTGTCTAATAATGCTGAATCCGAAGGAATGAGATTTGGATTGGGCATACAATCATTGAAAGTTAAGTACATGAACCAATAAACCACAAAAAAAAACTGTTGACGAATAAATGAATAGTAAGAAGTTAATATTTCCTAGTCAATCAGCCAGAATCAACATACAACCTGTCATTCCTGAGTGACATCCCAATTTACTGAGAGGACTATATGTGTATAATAATGATCGGTGTTTCGTCGTCATTTATGGTTACCAACAGTATGTCCTATTGTATGCACAACCTAAGCCAGTTGGTCGTTTACACCTTTGTAAACGATTCAAACTAGTATATACTGAATTTAAAATAAACCAAGAAAAATAGTAACAAGACTAGTATGAATGTACTTCGTGGATTCTCCTCAGCTGCTGCACAGCCTATAGAAAAAAATGATTACGATACAGAAACAAGGTACGCAACGTACCTTCGTAAATTGACACTATAGTCTACCGATTGTGTAGCATATGGATAGTATTCACGAAATACGTACACTCTAGTTCTGTTACTATTGTTATTCAATTTCGTGAAAGGAGAGAATTGTATGAAATAATGAATTCACAGATTTATATCACTTTATGTTCACTTGTTCTGCTCTGAGTAACACTAATCGTCTGGGTAAATAGTGGCTCAACATGTATAACTTGAGTCTCCGAAAAATCCATGCTCAACTTCAATGCTGTTGATTTGATAATTGTATTACACACGAGAATGCCTACAAAACTATGTTCAACTAAATCCACTGAAGGTCATCACATAGTTTCTAAGGCTCTTATAGCCACAAGGCAGAACAGAATTCTACACCACAAATTTTCCCTTAGGCTGATCAGCAACATAGATAGCCTAGGCCGACGAATACCGAATCAGCCTTTTTTGTCTGTACCAAAACTTCATCATCAATCACGCTGTCAGACAAGAACAAAATAAATAGAAGTATTGAACGGATTCAGCCAACGGCCTTCTTATCATTAATCCAAGCCTCCGTCTGAACAGGTCTTAGACCATCATCAGGTTTCAAAATTATACGCAAATAACAGTTTCCGTATGCTGGGTTTAAGCAGGTAAAGCTTTATATGTAATTCACCAAATCGATTGATCCTAGTACTATTGAATAGCAGTTGCCTCTCTTATGCGCACAGATTTGCATTAAGCCCTTCAATAGATGTTGCTTTTGGAAAATTTAGAAGAAAAGAAGTGTTCTAGTGGTTAGTTACTTTATAGATATTTCAGATCTCAACATTGTGTACCGATTCAGCCTCCTACATTGCAAAGGAATATTTGAGGTTACTTAGTCCCCTGATAAATGGCTTTTACTGTGATATATACATATATATTCTCCAATATTCCACAAAACCAAGTGGCTGCATAAGAAAAGAATAATTTCAGGTTAAACTATTCGTTTACAAAACCTGGATTTCTCAGTTATTTTAGTCTTCATCATTTTTTTCTGCAACCAATGAAGTACCTTATCGCCAGCTATTTATGTATTTCTCTTATCCCGCCTATTTAAATCCTTTTTGTCGTTTTATGACTAGCTGGGTAACCGAATATACTCAATTCATCTCATTCTGAGAAACTCACTGTGCTGTGATTACTGAAATTCATGAAAGTTTACTAAGTGTACGAAACTACAGACACTAATTAATCAGCCATATGAATCACTGTTTAATTAAGTCTGGATATCAGTGTGAGTGGTTTCTGATTTCTAATTTTATTCAGTAGTTAGTTTCACCAGTCAAATATGCAGCTTTTATTTCTTAGAGAATGTAATGAAGAAGAAGAATAAGGCGTGTGTCAACAAATTCGAACACAGTTTTAACTATCAGCATGACGATGTAAGCGTAGCTATAACGGCCACCTTAGCAACTAATGAGACAGCCAATTACATACCTTTATTTTACGACAAAGCACTTTTCCAGGCGAAACACTGAAGCCTGATGGGTGTATTCAGCAATTGCTAGGATGGCCTTTAAAGTGTCAGATGTAAAGAAATGGATTAATTAAATCTGCAGTTACCAAACCCTATCGATACTGGTTGTTAAGTTGGCTTGTAACCATACTTGGAACTCACACTGCTACATTAGTGTAGGTAAACATTAACTACGAACGCTTTCAAAGACCGCACTAGCAACAGCTGAAACAGCCAATCAGCTTTAAATATTTCGGCTTTGAAGGTAGTTACTGTCAAAATGAAGAAACATGATTGGCTATGTCAGCAGTTACTAGGGTGTCCTTTATAAAGTCATTCTTGATTACATCTCAAGTACACTACATAAAACAAAAAATTGAGCCATAGGTGTTAGTAGTTCGGTTTCAACTTACGGCTTCATACATTCGCCAACCAATGAGCTACAGAAATCATGTGAGGACGAGTGATAATATTGTGAGAACGGATCTAAGATTTGCTCAAATTTCTTATTCACAAATTACACTTAGCCATGATAAAATTGAGAAACTTTACCTTTATCATAATTCATGTAGATAATCTTCATCATATTCAGTTAAGGCGAGTGGTTCGTCACTTTACTTGGATGGAGGCAACTGGCAGGAAGCCCTGGACCTAGGTTTCGCGCTTCTTGGCACTCGTCAGCAAGGCGTACCTGCAACCTCGACGGAACTGATGTCGTGCCTGGGGTTCGAACCCATGTCACCCAATATTGTAGTCAGCGAATTAACCACTGAGCTGTTCGGGCAGCGACTGACCTCCTGTAGGACTGGCTCACATGTATTGATTAGTCACAGGAGTGTAACCGATTTCATATTGTCTAGTGCTGAGTGCTGACCGAATCTTATCGATCATATTTGCAGTGTGGCAACCAAGCCAAGGAGCTCAGCATCGCGGTGCACATTAGTAGGTAGGATTCGGTCTGCACTCAGCACTAGACAATATGAAATCGGTTACACTCCCGTGACTAATCAATACATGTGAGCCAGTCCTACAGGAGGTCAGTCGCTGCCCGAACAGCTCAGTGGTTAATTCGCTGACTACAATATTGGGTGACGTGGGTTCGAACCTCAGGCATGACATCAGTCCCGTCGAGGTTGCAGGTACGCCTTGCTGACGAGTGCCAAAAAGCGCGAAACCTAGGTCCAGGGAGTCCTGCCGATCGCCTCCAACCAACTGACATATACTAATGTGTACCGCGATGGTGAGCTTCCCAGCTTGGTTGCCACATTGCAAATATGATCGATAAGATTTGGTCTGCACTCAGAACTAGACAACATGAAATTGGTTGTACTCCCGTGACCAATCAATACGTGGTTCTTCAGTTTTTGCTACCTCTTCTCTTATCTTCTGTATTTCCATCCTATGTTTCCCATTTCCTGCTTCAGAACGTCTAAACATTGGTGAATAACTCCACTCAGTTTTCTCAAGGACATCATGCAGCATGCGGTAGCGAACACGATAATACTGTGTGATTTAAAATTGTGTTCTCAAACGTTTCTAGAAACAGATGTTTTGTTTTTGATTATTCAGACAAACTGAGATAAATATGATACGGATGGAACAAGTGCCTGATTAACAACAGTCTATCTAGCTGTTTAGTTCCATGTGTTGAGTCCTGCTCGAAGTCTATCGATCAAGTTTGCAGTTTGGCTACTGAGTTTAGTCATATGACACCTCAGCAGATTTTGTTGTTGGATGTTAGGTATCCGTAGATGAAGAATCTTGGATTTAGATTTTATACTCATTGCACCTATTCAAACAAGACGTATTTTCCCATGTTAGATTTGTTTGCTTGATATTTAGCGCACAGTAATTAAGTAAATAGTACTATATCACTGGGCACTATATATCAAATAAACAAATCTACTATAGAATTACATCCTACAACAGTGCCCAAGTTGTACACTTATGCTGATTCGAAGTTTTGCCCGTCAGGGCCAAAATTAAAGGTTTTACCATTAAAAAGGGGGAAAGTATAACTAAATACAGTGAAACGGAAGCAGTACAATATTCTGAATTCCCTCCAAAACTGGCAGATTAATAAGAGAATAACTGAATGGTGTTCAGCAACTAAAAATAATTCAGTGTACAATAATGAATGATCCACTTTTTTTATTCTAATTTACATCAATCCGAATGAAAAATGAGTACTCCGTTGGTTACGAAAACCAGATTTTAATAGAAAAAAAAACTACTTATATGGTATTTTGGAAGGATCAGTGACTTTCAGATTTGATGAAGAAAAACTGTCTTTACATTCAGTGTTTGTAAACTACTTAGTCTATGGTTATAATAACACTATTGAAATTCGACTGTGGTTCACTTTAGAAACCAAAATATTCCAGTGACAATATGCTACATGCAACGAGAACGAGATAACATTATACTGATATACAGAAAATCCAATTTGAAGGTTGGTAGGGATTAATTCGTTGATTTCAAGTTGATAATCATCACAGACTGGTACCAATTGGAGAGCCACTGAAGACTTGGTAGCAGTGGATAGCTGTTTCGTTCGTGTATTTGACTCCTCAGAAGTGCGTACCCACGACCCTACCCACCAGGGATCGAACCTACGACCTTCAGGTTTCATGGTGAGCACATTAACATTAAATCACTTCTGTCAGTTGGCGATATGGAGTGTGGGAAGATAATCAGACGAGAAAAGAAAGCAAGAGAAACAGTATCACAGGATATACTCAAAAAGATATTATTTTTTACTACTTCTTAGAAGCGTAGGACACAAGAATCCTATAGACTAACTATAACTGGTTCTGAAGCACATGCAGTGTTTTCTTAAGTCTTTAATCCCACAGTTGCCTGACCACTTAAGCCCTATTCCGGAAATTACAATGATCCCTAAAAAAAAGTAGCCCGAGAACATTATACTTCATCCAGAGCCAAAAAAACAGTGGACGGCATATGAACAAAACTTTTTGGTCCCAAGAGTTGATCAAATCGTTTTGTACACAGATAACATCAATCCTATGAAAATCACGAGGACAAATCCGCTGACTATCCACAACTCGGAAAGGCTAGGTTAAGCAAGTGTACAGCAGCACTTCATACACCGAAGTTATGTACGGCTGACTTTTCACATTGACATAAATTGATGTATTCCGACACCGCTTCTACTCCTCCAACTATTACCACCTATAAGATTACGTTTCGTTGCTCAAATATTTGAAGTTAATTTACGTCGTGTCAAAAATAGGTTACTATCGAAACACACATAAAAACAATTTTTTGGTTTGTCCAATTTAAATGACAAAATCATAAGGTGAAATTTGAACTTCGTATCCATTTGCTGGCGATTTTTTGTATAGAAATAACATCTATTGAGTGGGTTCCGATCCTTCCTGCTTCCACTCGTTTGGTGTCATTCGAGTTTATAACCAAGACATTCAAGCTCTATGATAGCAAGGCAACCGCTGAAACAGTGAGCTCAAGTCCTAAGAATAACAACTCTCTGCTGTAAGTAGCAGGTTATAATTCGTTAAATAAACCAAGTGAAGACGAAAAGAAAGGTGTATTATTAACACTAGAAGGCAGTATCTTGAAATAGTTGATAGATATTAATTGGATCATGGAAGCTATTACAAATCTATTCATTTGATCTATGGTTAAATGATAACTTCAGGTCTTTAGCATTCTTAGGTTGGCTGTGGTACAGACTAGGAGTGCTCGCTAACTAAAGCAGTTCTGCAATAAACCCCCGTTGCTTACATCACTTATCTTGAGACTATATCAGCCCCGCTCTTTCAGTCAACCTCTTGAATTTGTAGTTGGTTCAAAAATGCTGAAAAAAAAATTATTATCCCTTTCGATCAAAGTATTTTGCTTATTTGATCTGTGTGTGTGTGTGTTCCACTTGTAGGAAAATACTAACAGATAAATGAGAAGGAATGAAAGGAAATTAAATGATAACAAAGGAAATGAATCAATATTATTCTTATCAGTTCTGATTTATAATTTAACTTTATTGATCGCATAGCGAGACAAATGAAGTCCATTAAAAAGAAATTACTGAGTTCAGATTCAATCTGAAGACCTTAATTTTAACTGTACACGTATCTGAAGGGTGAGTCAATATGCTCTCCGATAGTAGTACGTTAACAATTCCTTCTTTGTGTAAACAACCTTCATAGATTTATACAGTAAAATACTTGATTCCAGTAGATAAGAATAGTATTCATTAGTAGGATAAATTTGTTGATGGGATGGTTATATTCTTTCCATAGAAAGTGGACAAATATTATGCATTATGTTGTATGTATCATTTAAATAAGCTGTTTTATTAAATTTCCCTTGTTGATTATGGCGCTTATTCATAAATGTTACTTTGTCAGTACACTGATTGATGATCAGAAAAGATGTAAAGTACAAAAATGCTTTGAAGTATATTTGGTGATTTTATCACTGTAAAGCAATTTGATGCATGCGAATCCAATTCACCTATTGTACTTTGATAGGTTTATATTCAGTTGTGATCAAATAGGTTTTATAATAATCTTACAAAATTCTTATTCACTCAATGGCAGTTTTCTTTTTAAAACATGATTTCAAGTTATCCTACAGACATTCTAGTTGAGATTCTTTATGAGTTAGGTACGCAGAATTCAATAAATATTCGTTAACTGACCTTTCATGGTTGATTTGACAAATCATATTTTCAACAAATTGGCTGAAGGTATTCTGTAGGAAACCCAGTTTCACCCAGGTTTCAAGCTTACTGGTATCTTTGAAAGAACTCATGACTTCACCGAGACGTGGACCCGATTCACACTATATCCCTTTTAACTCAGTGGTAGCATCAATGACTACATCAATGGTCGAATTAGTTTTAGATCTCTTAGGCAGAACAAATTATCTGAAGATTGCAAACATGTCACAAACCATCAAACTCAAGTCAAATTGAACTTCCTAATAATTGCCTGGTGTCAAATAACATCCACCAAAGAGTATGGCAATGGTCAGTCTCCAAACCTAATGACCATATTTCAAACTCCGTCAACAGAATATTGTCATCATTTAGAACTAGGTAACATGCTATTATTTACTTTCTAGGAAAGAGTTAATTCATGATTTTTTCCGTCAAATAATTCGAAATAAAATTTAATCATTAGAAAATATTATTAACGAATGATACTTTCTCCAGTCCAGTAGGCCTATAAATATGCTCATAATAATACTTCATAGCTTCTTATTACGCCTTTTACTAAACCAATGAAGAGTTGAACATAGATACTACAAGCGAATCCACATCTAATTTGTTAAAACAAAAATATGTGATATATATATATATATATATATATATATATATATATATATATATCAGTAACCTTTTTCTTATACAGAAAACAAACTCACTTTGTTCCGTTGTATTATATGCTCCACAGCATATTTAAGATTGCAGCATCAAAATGCATACTTAGGTCTTCTCCAGTGTTTAAAGCACACTAATTATTACTAAGAAGTATGGCTCTGATTCATATGAACATATTTGCATAAGTGCTGTAGTACTAACCATCACTTCCTAATGATGAATGGTTAAAGATTTCCTGAAGAGAGTGATGAGTACTTTTATTAACCTTTATCTATTTGTGCTCCATCGTCTCATATTCTTTTGTCTACCTTAGTCTCATAATTTTTATGTCCAGTTCTTCATTGTATGCCACAGTGAATCGTGACAACTTGAACTGAGGTATTTCTGTCCCGGGTCGAATGTTGATATCCCTATTCTGTCTTCAACAAACCGTTGCAGTTGATCATAGGATAATTCACTCAGAAAGTATGTGAGGTTTTTTTGATTGAAAGCTGGTATTCATCCAGGCCTGATATCAGTTGTAAAAGCACTGAAAACCTGAGAGCACTGCACAACTGTTTCGTCCTACTACATGACTCCTCAGCAGTGCTCACGAACGACCCTACCAGGGACTAAACCCAAGACCTTCAGCTTCCGCTGCGAGCACGCTTCCATTGAGATACGAGTAGGAATTTAGGGGCGACATTTCTCTACTTCCATCAATTCGCGATATATTGCGATCTTTACCCGTTAAGTAACTATTCGGACGTCCGACTTGGTTTACCTTACCGATTGCAACTTCTCATTAGAACTTCCGGATATTCATCTCGAAGCATGTCACTAATCAGCACCGGAAAATAATTCAGTTTGAAAGTTTGTGGAGCTCGATGTTAATGTACTGGTTGGAAAACCTGAAGATTCTGGGTTCAATCCCTGACGGGGCCATAGGTGAGCACTGCTGAGAAGTTCCGTACTACAACGAAGTAGCTATCCAATGCTCCTAAGTTTTTCAGTGGTTACCCAATGGATGCCAGTTCATGATGAAAACCACCTTGACCGCTGAATATTCTAGAAATGAATTCTCAGCCATTTTCCTTATTGTCATAGTCTAGTTAAAAGGAAGTTGGAAACATCTTCAAAACAACCGTTACTGCTTTAGGTTTCACGCCAATCTACTGACCATTTAAGTTCGATGAATAATTTTACAGACCCTTTCCTATCTCTCTAATAAAGCATTTTTCTCCAAGTGATTTCTAATAACCAATCTTGATATCTTTTACCCTCTCCTATCTTGAAAACTACTACTGTCTGTCTCATTTTTATACATCTCTAGCTTATATTTCACCTCAATATTTCCCGATTTTATGCTTTTGACAATTACAATGAAATGAATCAGTGCACTTCTGTGTAAACCTGTATGAACCCAGACCAAGTATGATGCTCGTTTTGTCCTACTTTAGACTCGCTTGCTGAATATGCCTGCACTCCAGTGAGTGAGGTTCTTCCCACTGAACCTAGTTCCTATCGCTTCAAACGCCAGAGCGTTATCCACTAGGCCACTGGAATACCAACTAAGGTGACCTAAACATGTAATACGTATTCCAAGCTACTACAAACTAAGTCGATACGCAACGTTACTCAAATTATGATTGCATTGGAAGAAAGCTAAGGATGGTCGGACCACATAGCTTTTAATGATAGAAAGTAAAGTTTCGTTTTTGTTCTAGTCTAGCAGTTTAAATGGAAACTCATAAACACTTCTCACGCGTCCACGTTCTACAGTTCTTTTTTTCATTTCATTTATACGAGCTTCACAATATTATACGAGAAGGAAAAAAATTGTCTAAGGATAGCATTCATATTTATCATCACGCTACTTGTTTTATCACTGAGACACCTTCATATTCACCATCATATGCCAGATGTATAACAGAAGAACGCACTGTAGTATTACATGATTACTGTATGTGAATGATATGGAGAAGCTGAAGTTGACTGATCACCACCACCTTTGAAACATCACGTGACTGTTCCGTCTGAATTAACTGGGACACTTTAATGATAATTTTTACCTGATTAACCGCCAACTACATGTAATTGACAAGTTTAGGTGGAAAGAAAAGTGAATTGAGGAAGGACTTTCAAAACAGTTAAGTAAAATTATAGTTTCGGCCTATGTAGTCAATCTATATGAATGGGAGTTACAGTTTGTCATTTGTTTATTTGATCCATCATATGAAGTGTTATTACAAGTTGATTGCAATCTTCTACCCTTACTTTAGGTGATAAAAGGGATATTATTCCATATCTGTTTATTATTATTCTTTTATTCTTCATCTATTTCTCTGTCTTTAGTAATAATATTGTCTACGTTGATTTATTTTGTCTGATCTATTAACAAATAAACATACTAACTTATTTAATCCTCCTTTGATGACACTAGCGATTGATAGCAAAACATTCTGTTGTCTTACAGAACTTTAGAATAAAGAATGACAAATGAGAATTTGAGAGTTTTATAGGTGATTTGCCACAACTGGAATGGAAGCTTACTGTGGAAAGGTTCTACATGAATCGATATTCTTCCTTTTCTATTGATACTTTTAATTTCCCGTTGTATTAAACTGGACCGGACTAATAATCAGTTTGTGAAAGTACATGAGTTTCGTGACACATCACCCCAATACAAAAAAAGAGTTTCGTTTTGATATTATTTACTTGGGGTTGATTGATAGTAGAATCCAGGATGAGCATATCCTTGTGTTTCAGACTTGATGTTTCAGTGAGTGATCATGTCTTCACTGAGACTCAATATATCGTTTTCTAGGAGGTTCATATACTAACCAGTTTTGATCAGATCAATTCAAATAAATAAACAACGGGACGGAACCTCGACCACTCTCGGTTTAAAGATAAAATATGAAGCTATGAAGTGCGTTGAGACTTCACATACTCGGCAAGTTGTATTCGACTGAACGGGATGGTTTCTGATGAGATTTCGACTTGTATAAAGAACGCCTGTTTGACATTTGTCAACTTGCATCATCTCTTGCACCGACTGGCGAAATATCCGACTAGCTACTACAGGACGAGCATACTGAGCTGAAGTCTGTTCTGTTCCCCTATATGGAACATGACCGTTAAAATTAGAAGATATAAAGCGACCGCAGGTTTTGACCTCAGGTATCTTCGTAACGTTGCTTAAGAATGGTGGAGTCATCATGTCAGTAATGTTTAGGTTAGGCCCAGGGTACTAAACAAGGAAACCAAGTGAGTCGATGGGGTTGTAAACTTTTACCAAGGGAGTTGGCTCGAATATATTTTGCACATGCCGGGCACCGCCTACCTCAGCATGCAAAGCTAGGAGAATATGGATTAGGTCGAAAGAAGGTTCAAGGCGATCAGACCAAAACGGCCAGTAATCGACGAACTCTCTGACTATTGATCAGAGCCGTATAGGGAGATGTAGACCACACGGTTAGGGTCCCTGAGATGATAGGAATCGGTGATTGAGGACTCTTAGAGATATGGCTAAAAACTGGTCATGATGATGCAGACGTATTCACCATCTGATGTCTTCTAAAACTTGAATATTTTTACTAACCTTCATGCTCGAGATTCTATGTCGATTTTGTCTATCTGCCTGAAAAAAGACAATAAATAATGACTGAAACCTATTGCGAAAGACGAAACTGTCATAACTCTAACTCATTAGATACTATCCTAACACTGAAAGCGATGGGTACTAGGTTTAAGTTTTAGCAAGAACACAATCATTCAACAGGATAAAAAGGCATCCAGTTGATGAGTCGCATATAGGATGAAACACCTCTTCTAGATTCCAATGTCAGTCAGTATCAAGCAAATAAAATATTTTTCATCTCCTTATTCTAATACTAAGACTACCTTCGTTAATAGTCAGATTACAAGTGATTGGAATTCTCATAATAAGTAGAAAACATCAAATAATACTTACAGTTGACAATCCATATTCATTTAAAGTTGCATGTTCTAACAGTATGGTGTTAACATTTCTAAAATAAAAACAATTACAGACTGTTGTATTTCTTAAAGTGTAACCACCTACTTATCAGTAAGAACACCACGTGTTAAAACATCCTCTGTAACAGATGAAATAAACTTCAAGTAGTTCACCTCTTTTTTTCTGTGTAGAACAAAAAAGAAATAAACCAAAACGGATCATTATTATTGAAGCTAAACGTTGGGTAATACCAAATATAAGAAATGAACTTTAGTTGAGAAAGTCTATTGCTTAATAATTTTATGACAATAATTTTATATAGTTTAGTTCATCCTAAAACAATTACATTGTTTGATCACTAGAAACCAGCCAATGTCATATTATCTATGTCCTGATCAAATTCTGCTATTTGAATTTTCACTATGATCAGCAGGCTAAGAAGCCCACAGTCATGTTGCATTTTGGTTACTTTTAAGATGGTTGGAGACGGTTTACTTGCTTGAGCTTGTTAGAACTCATCAGTAAGATAAACTCGCAATGACTACGTCTTCAAATTTCACTATTAAATAAAACGGCACTATCATAAGTATTTCAAGCGGAAGATTGATGTATCTTCTGATATGAGAAGTTTTTTTTCGGTTTGATATACAGGAGTATGATTTGGAATTGTCTGTCGAAATAGGCAGTCCTTGAGAAATGTTTTAAAGTCAAGAAAGCTCTATGTAACCATACTTCAGGTAGAGTGACAACATATAATCAGCCTTCTCCATTGCTCCAAAACAACAATAAATTTATTTAACGTTGCTAGATTCCGGTGTTTTTCTTTAATTTTGCTATGACTAATGGCTCTGAGGAGAACTTTACTGGTCGTAAAAATCTCTTACCTGCAGTGAGGATATCCGACATTGAGTATACAGCCCATAATGTTTTATGCTGCATAATGTATGACACACTCACATAGCCACACATTATTAAAAGACTGAATTTCTTTCATAAGATCAGCGAGAGCCTATGCTTGTACACACCTTTAGTGGTAAAGTGTCAGGAAATGTCAAATGATTGTATCTGTAAAGTCTTAGGAATGATGAGAGGCAAATTCACATGCCGAAATAGGTTAACTTTTTGATACTCTTCATCAAGGTGTATCTAGAAACTCGAATAAAATGATATCCCCCCAGATATTCGAATTTACTCCACCCAATGCTACAGGTGAAGACATTAGCTATGAGCCATTAGGTTGGTGATTGACCTCGTGTATGAATGCGTTACATATCTTCGTTGATCACAGGATGAAATTTTAAAACAGGATTACTACCCAGCTTTTTGTCTTGATATAACCATAACACGTCTTGTTGTATAACAGTGAGTCCTTTGGGATCATTTGAAGCATTTATAAAACTGATTATCGTATAGACAGTGGGTTGTATCCTAACAGAAATTGACATATTTCCCTTAGTTTAAATAAACGCTGTATGAACCATAGAATTCTCTTACTTTTTCCTTTTGAGTTGCATGCAATATGACTACTTAAATTTATTATCACGTAGGTGTTTTCTTATCCCGGAAATATATAAGCTAACAGGGAAATAGTCTGATTCCACCTGTCACGATATAATTATGCTCCTAGACAGAATATTCTACCATAAGTAGCAGTGAGGATTAATTCGCCTGTGAAAAACAAAAACCTAAGCTTTCCACTTTTCACCAGCCTGACTTTGATTGATTTTTTTTCTTTGTCTATTCTTATAGTACACACCTAGTTTTATGACAACTGTAAAAGAGATAGCACTGTTTTTGGAAATATGCACTGCATATTGGACAACTGATACAAATTTCGTACAAAACATTATATTACTTATAGTAGACAAAAATGGAAATGAAATTTATCAGTATGATTTTGAATGACTACTTAGTAGGACAGCACTTAATCATCAAGATGATATGAAATATTATTTCCCAGACCCTTCGAAAAAAACGAGAGGTCCGTGAAATCTTTCAGAGCAAATCAACACACTTCGAATTCTTGCGAAAAACTAAATGATCATACATACAAATATCAGATTAGTTAATAAGACAAAACCAACAGAGAATGCCTTTCATAAAAGCTTAGAAACAACGGAGACCATATATGACGTATACCGCAGTATTTTGATTTGTAATTCATCGGGTAATGAACCTTGTGCTATCTTACAACCTTTTTAGGTAGGGTAGGGTAACATTACAGTCATCTAAATAGCGATGTGGCCAATCCTACTGGCTGGTACATTTTCAATTATGACAAATAATAATAATACTGATGAATCATTTGAACTCCATAACGTGCCTCTGTATAGTAGAAAATAATATCAATGAAATAATACTATGGAATTAAACATCCAAATATACCTTCATACAGATGGATAATGTGTAGTGTTAGAGGATAATGAGTGAAGCTTATCAGGAAGTCACAGCCGCAGTAGGATTTAAACCAACGGTCACATGTTTCTAACTCTGCGTAAAACTACGTCGAGGTGATTGACCTTTTAGCCTATTGATAACTGACATTTTTGAGCATAATTCGTTAGTTCACTCTGATTGGCTGCTTTTTGTGGTTGCTGTTATTTTATTGGATGGAATAAAAACTTGGCACTCAGCCATGTTGAATTTGTTACTTTGATTGATGGAATGTGACAGTATTATTAGACAAAGATGAACTTATCATGGGACTAGCGATTTGTTTGCTTTGTTTCTGAGATGACCAAAGATTAACAATTTTTAGAATTCTCACAACTTAAAGCAACAACTGCTCTCTCTCTCTCTCTCCCTCTATTATTTTACCATTTTCTTTGAAGGGAAGCTAGATAAGCTAGATAGCATTACAGATACACTCTACACAGCTAAAACATCATGAAACAACAATACAAACTGGGTAATGTTGGATCAATATTTAACTTTGACTTTAGATGACAGGGACTGAAATCTCTAAGTAGTAATCAGTATCTCTGAGGTTGCAGATAAGCCTTACTAACGGACAATAATAACCACGAAACCTGGTTTCAATGCTTTGCTTTCATCAGATGGTTGTCATCAACCATCTAGCACTAAACACAATGCACTTCGATGACATCCAGTCATTTATTATAGTGGTAAAATTTGTAAACGTGGTCAGTATATTACAGTAGGAGGTATAAGATAGTTCAGATAAAGTTTAAAAAAGTAATAACTCACAAATTTTCGACAGATATTTCTCGCTCTATGGGTTTATTTATCATTTGTAAACTCATATTATCTTTGACTATCTTCTTTTCAGTAATCAGTCTTTCAAAATCCTCTTCATCATGACTGTTCGATAAGACAACCTGGAAGAAAAAAAAGAGAAAAATCAACTAAATAAAACACTGTACAGTTTGATGGATAACCAAATTATCTATAGTAGTCTATGTTGGTTCGAATTCCTCAGAAAGAATTACAGTAGGCTGCCTCAGTATAAACACAATCATGGCTATAGTAAGTCAGCAACCATTTTCCTTAGAAACATTCAACACTGAAATAATACAAAAGGAGAAGACAGATCTTCAGACAGCTTATTTTAGCACATGCTTCAGCGGGTTAGAACACAAGCGTATAAATACATAACTGCTCATCATTTCCAAGAAAAAAAAATATTCAACTATGTAAAGCAGCGTCAACTAATCCAAAAATGCGACTGAGAAATATGGGAATAACGATAGACTTTGTGATGTTGCAAGGGAAGTGAGAAAAACACTATTCAAATTGCATAAATAATGAAATTCTTTTAAGATTGAATTCTAAGGCACTTAAGCATGTGACTGAATGAATTTATTTAAAATATATTAATAAACTCGTCCTAATACATTAATTGTGTATGGTAGTGACTACAAGAGTTCAGGTCTCTTTAGCACGTTGATGAACTGCACAAAGATAAGCAAAAATGAAAGTTAACGAAGTGATGAACTCAGTAGCCTATTTGTTAATCCAGTATTTCAATATCTTCTACCTCACAGACTGACGTAAGATATGGAGAAACTTAAAAAAGTAGAGAATACTTGATACGTACTCTTCACTCTATTATGTAACATCAAAATCACATGAAACTGAAGCGTTTCTTGATCAGTAGTGAGGACAAATGATCACTGATGACACTACATGACGATTGTTTTATTACAAACTGACATAAGCCACTAAATTCAATACTTCATTTAGTTTTTCTTTAGCTAGTGAACATCCAAGAGAAGTCACAATACAAAATGATCTATGAATTTTGGTTAGTACTTAGGATAAGGCAATAGGAAATTAGTTAATTTCTACTGATGAATCACTGTATTTTGACTCTATTTCCGAAACAATTAATGTATGTCAACACAAGAATGTATATGGCTGTTAACTCAGCTTGCTACTTACACATTTCTTATGTCAATAAATTTCTCAATCAAATAGTACTGTCAAATTCATCAATTATGCTAGTCGCTTTAATAATGCATTAGTCTCATCAGTTAGTTATTGGTGATCTGATAAAATATGGTATCATTACGGTCAATGTTCTAGGAATCACCAACTGAATAAAACACAAGGTGAGGTATTAGCAAATTTTTTTAATTAGCAGTCTCTTTAACCTACCTCAGTACAGTAGAAGACGAATAACTTTGAAGGCCACCCTAGTAAATAAGCAAATAACCTAATTAGATTTTTAAATTTTGGCTAGAAAGATGCCTTTTTGATGAAATAAAGAGACTTAATTGTCTAATTCAGTAGTTGTTAGGATGGCCTTTAGAATCACTTTAGAAGACAACGACTGACTGATAACTGTTCTTCTATAGCTGCGGTCTGACTCGTGTTTATTTACAACTGAGTTACAGTTCCACAACACCATGATTCATAGAAATAAAATAACTGATTTCATACATAGATAGTAGAATAATGTATAATAACTGACTCCCACTAAACATAAAGTTATTTTGAAACCATGAGTTGTTTGAAAATGATTGAGATTTCGATTGGAAGCTCTTCAATTGAGTCATAATACAAATGCTATTAGATATTTCCTAGATGAAATTTTCTTGAAAAAAAATAATACTGTCAAAAGTGTTTATCTGAAATTCTCATTTCGTTTTCTCGGTCGCTTATAAAATAGTCAAAATTAATCTGCAATGTATGTAGACAGAAAATGTCAAATCTTAATAAAGAATTCGACAACATGGTGAAGTTACTGAGTCGACTGAAGATGTAAGTAAATAAATAAGGATAGTGAACTCATGAATATGCTCGAACTGTACGCGAACAAATATTGGCCTCCTAATATAAAAGTTAAACTTGAGTACTATGGTAGAATGTAGTTCCAGTTGAGTTGGTACATATAGTAAGTCAAATGAACTGGATCGACTGCACGTTCCCCCTATCATCACCAGTACTTTATACTTTAGTGAGTCAAAAGTATTGTCCACTAAAATCACGCTGATTATACACCGGTACTGACCACCAATTGAATCTCAGGAACTTCTACTTCGAAGACCAAACAATTAAAAGCCTTATTTATATTTTTCCTACTTTCTGTTGTACAGATAATTAGATCTTAAAATTTCTTACTGCTGATTGACCGAAACGTTTTCACAATGTTTTGGTGCATACATGGAGGTCTTGATAAAAGATAACGTCTTTTTGTATTTGAAATAACCGATAGTATGTCTTAATGGAAAGGAAAAACACTTACCAGAAAGCAATTACATCCACTTAACATATAGATAATGGAATAACTTAAGTGATAATCAGTACCAGGTAAGATCAAGAAACACAAACCACCTTCCTTAGACAAACCTAAACATCATGCGTGTAATATTCTTGAGTGGTAAGTTGTCCTCAGAATGTCACCTAGTAAATAACACTTCAGCACAGTTTGCAACAACAGATAAACAAACGTAATATGTTCAGTTTGGGGTTTGTGAGGATTTGTTTATTGATTTCAAGTTGATATTCATCATGGACTGGCATCAGTTAGAGAAACACTGAAAACCTGAGGGCACTTGACAGCTGTTTCGTCCTAGTATAGGACTCGTCAGCAGTGTGTACTGATGAACCCACCCACCAGGGATAGAACCCAGGATCTTCAGGTCCCATAGTAGAACGAAACAGATGTTAAGTGCTCACAGGTTTCTAATGGTTCTCCAAGTGATGTTAGTCCATTATCAATATCAACCTGAAATCGACAAATAAATCCCTATAAACCTCCAAATTGAATTAAAGTCTAGTAATCATGAGTGACTTGTTTCGAGATGAGATTTGCCAAAGTTCTAGTGAGAATTCTTGATCGATGAGGCCAACCAAGTCGGATGTTAGGATAGTTACTCAGCAATGGCACTGGATGTAGGTCACTGTATGTCATGAACCGACAGAAGTAGGGAATGTAGACCACTGGATTCAAACGAGTGGCTCAACGGAAACGTTCAGGCCGCGGAATTTGAAGGCCAGATGTTCGACTCCTGGTGGGAAGGGTCATGGGTGTGCATCCATGAAGAGTTCTACACTAGAACGAATAGGCTTTCAGCACTCTCAGGTTTTCAGTGGTTCTCCAACTGATGTCAGTCCACGATGAATATCAACCTTGAATGTAATATGCAATTACCTTTTATCAGAATCCTTAAATTCTACTACAATAGTAATATTTACTTTAGCATATTAGGCTATAACTCTTTATAAACTTAGTACAGCAGTAGGGATCATCACTCTATTTAGTGTACGTTAGTTTGATCACACCTTTAACTCCTTAGCAAACTTCGGTTAGCAGTGTTATACGAAGTGATTAACAATTGACTTTCTAGCAAAGTGAGCATAAAGTACGTATACACATAAGTATTACCTCTGGTTTATGAACTGAATTGTTACTGGGTAAAGTGCTTAACCATTGGTTAACTTTTCCAAAATTATGTGATCCATCAGATATTGGAAGCTTTTGTGAGTATGTCAAGGAAATACGCTTCTGAGGAGCCAATAGCATACTAGACAAAATATTAGACTGTTTTGTAGAGTAAGTGGATAAACGTTTTTCCGAATGTGAGTAAATAACATGATCGTGATTTGTATTGGGATCTTTTGGTATGGCTTTTTCTTTTATACCTAAATCTGAATTTAACCAACAAAAAAAAAAAGAATGATTGATATGCAAGATAAATGAAGCTTTACTTTGCATACAATCGAATATTTAACCTAGAGTATGCATTAGTACCACTTAATAATATCAAACGTCTTAAAATCAATCAACCCAGATGAAAGTCCAGTTTGCAATATTACTGAATACTAATAAATAGGATCAACCAACCTAACAAAAGGTGAACTCCATTGACCAGTAAACTTCTAGATAGATTGAAGAATGCACAAGAAAATTCTCAGGAGGAATAGAATGTGTTCATTGCTTTCAGATAGACAGATAAAATCAATCTAGACTCAACAAAATCAGTTGATTCAAGTTACCACACACCATAATATTCAAAGAACAGGTGGATAGAAAAAGACTGGTATCGAAGTAGACAAAAGTGTATGGCAGGAGAAACAATTTGGGAATGAAGGTTAGTGAAAGTGTTTAAGCTTTAGGAGATGTCAGAGTGAATATGTCTGCGCCATTCAGTCATGTAACCCACAGACCCCAACCACTGATTCCTATCACTTCGGCGACCCATGTTAGGCAGTCTACACCTCCACATACGGCTTATATCAACAGTCAGAGAATTCGTGGAACGGTGCCACATTTTCGTCTGGTTATCCAGAACCTTCTTTCGATGCAGTCGGTATATCCATGTGTCCCGATCACCACGGTCAGTAAATGTTCACAACCTCCTCAACTGACTTGTCTATCTTGCCTAGTACCCTGCACTTAACCTCGACATTTTTCACATGCTGATTCCATTATACGTGACCAATGCTGTGAAGACAACTACGGTCAAACACCTGTAATCCTATCTTCTTCTTTCAGTGGTCATGTTTCACAGCCGTATAATAAGACAGGGAAGACTGCAGCGCAGTATACTCGTCCTTCACTAGGAAGCTGCATATCTCGCTCTTAAGGTTATTTTAAATAAGATGACCAACATATCATAAAACTGACAACCACAACTCAAATTGCACATCCTTCTGATAAAGTCTACTGGAAAATTACTAGATAATTTTTTTTCAAGCTATGTTTACAACTAATAACGTTCAAATGATAGATTTCAAACTCCACTCTTTAAATGTAAGAAAAACAAAAAGGCGATTACAGCAAAGATAATTCATTTCCAAGACTGTACATTAATTAATAGATAACTTTGAGAGATAAAACTTCGCAGAGGGCTTTATGATCAAAGTCAATAGAACAATAGACAAATTTCGCAAAATAGTGTGTGAGTATTAAGTGATGCGGGTAAACTTGTGGAGTTTCTCTCGAAACGTCGTTCAGGATCCTCCCTGAGATGACAGGAATCAGTGGTTGAGGACTCTTTGTGATAGAGATAAAAATCAGTCAGTATATTCACTTTTAGACATCTTGAATATTTGTATTAACTTTCACCTTCAAATTGTCTACTCTCTCTACTACATACCTTCCTCTACTTTGACATCAGTCATTCCCATCCACCTGTTCTTGGTATGCTAATCAAAAGTGTGGCAACTTCAACCGATGCATTTATGTGTGGGGTTCTACTTTGATTTTTCTGTCTGTCATTCTTCTATTGACTTTGACTATAAATTTCCTCGAAACTTCCTATTTTCTAATCATTTATCAATGATTATGAAGCTTTGTAAATGAGACTTTCAAAATATTTGGCCCAACTACCTTTTTTCCCTACATTTGTAGTATAACTTAGTACTCAAATGGCATCCTTTGAAGGTAACTGACGAGAAATTGATAAAATAAAACGATACTTGAAGCAGTGCAGGATATTACACAGTAGGCTATCATCTCAACTTGTCACACGCTGCAATAGTACAGAAACAGGTAAACAGAAAGAGAATGACACTAAACTGTCTTTGAAAATTCCATCAGAATATAGAGAATACATACAGGAAAGCCAATAGAATGTTCACAATCTCGACGATAATAATGACCGAATATATCGGCACTCCCGTAATTGTTTTCAGGCCATATCAGTCTAAGTATTCAGCCATTGACTCATTATCTCGATATCCCAAGTCAGGCAGCCTACACTTTTATACACAGGTTGGATCAAAAGCTAAAACCTGTATCCGTCGGCAACAACTCCTAGTCAGGCCAATCTTGGCTCCTATCTAACATAATCCTAATTACGCTACCATCGTACATTAGGATACACCTTGGCTGAGCATGTGTAACACACGTCCAAATCATCTACTTCCAATCTAAAGCACTGCTCGCTTAGTGGTTCGATCAAGCACAAGTAATGCTACGAAAACACTGATAGTCAAACATCTGTGACTCATTCAAATGTTACACCTCCAAAGGCTACATCTTACAGCCATGCTATAGAAAAACTTCCCTACTTCCTCATAAACTGAAATGATCAGCGACCAGAACTGTCTGAAAGGTTAAACGTTTTGTGTAGCGACCGAAAAAAAATGCAATTTTTTATGCATTTGAATCTGTTTGTGTGATATGGTATATCTTTTGTCATCCTAAAATAACATTATATTCCATTTATTTTCCCTTACCAGATACAAAATAACATTAATTATCGTGTGAAACATCAAAATCCTTTTTTAAAAAAGAAAATTGAAACAGTGGACTGATTACCTGAATTCGTTGGCCGTCGACTGATAGATTTTTTTGACCGTATTACTGGTTTAACATCTAAAATCACCTTGGAATCAGGTTGACAAATACGAACAACTCTTTTTGGAGGATTGTAACATCTTAAGCCGATTAGTTTTGATGAAGCATTAGATTTAATTGTTCTTGGAGAGAATAGTTTAGGATTAGTGAATTTATTATGATGAATATCCATCACATCTTTACTGAACGACTGACGTCGATGTACAGTCTGTAGACATGAAATACAAATAATTAACGTAGAATATATATATATAGTCTTCTTCGATTTACTAAGGTCAGTGCAAACAAAAGCATGAAACAAGAATTCTCTATTTACAAAGAATCTGTGGTTAACACTGGAATTCTCTGGTGACATAATTTCACCCACTCTATTACAACACTAGCTTTTCCTCCAGTTTTTAGTTTCACGCTAAACGTTATACAGAGTTCTACTCATTGCATTTTATTGCACTTTACCTTTTGATTATTGCTGACTTATCTGATTCCATATTTACTCAATCTCTCCATTTAATTCCCTTTATATTCGCTCCACTACTCTTCTCTCGTTTCTACGTAAACTTCCAGTAAGATGATTATTTATGACGTCATAATGTGATATTTTAATTTACATTTTTTAACTCCCTCACTTCTCAGTACAATCCTTATATTTTGCCTTATTCAGTGACTGAGTTCCTTCTTGTAGGCTAGAAAATTTCAGATTTCTGTTGCTCCAGATGGTTGTTTTAATCACTATAAGTTGCATACAGCAGAAGAAAACCGACAAAACAATGAAATGAATTCATATTTTTTCAGCAAATGTTGGTAATCTCACTGAGAATTCCGGAGCTGTGGCTCAGTGGTTTAGGGAGATGACTATCAACTGGTGTGTCACGGGTTCGAACCTCACTCCACCTACCGACATTTGGGCATCCAGGTAGTATCAATAGCCTTTACACAGCAGGTGTGACTCATTGCCTGCCGCACGGTTGTACACAAGATGACTGAGAGCGCTCCAATCCCTTCCGATTGTCATGTTTCATAAAAACCTATGCTTATAATAAATTACAATCTTAACAATAATCAAAAATTTGATCACAAAGGTTACTAACCCTTAAAGCTGCCTCCTGTTATAAGTGTAAAGTTTCACTGAACTGGTTTTAAAGTATGTAGAAAACGTCACATCAAAACTACAGTAATTTGTAAAATGATGTTGCAAGTTTTCCAGTTTCTGTACGAACAGAGCTTAAAGTTATTTCAATCATAGAACAAAAATATTCCGGATTATGTCAAGACAGCAGACCAAATATTTCATGACAAATGAAAAAAGGGGTTTTTCTTGGATTTTATTGCTTCATAGAGCAATACATTTGTATAGACAAAAACCAAGTATCAACAGGTTTGCATTCACTTGTTTTTAATCTAACTTCTGGATTTGATTAAGAGCTATCAGCACACAGAACTCTATATCTCAACAAGTGGTTACAGCCTTCACTATATTCGTATTTAAGAGACAAATTCTCATCTTCAAGAATTATGCCACACGTTTGACGATGTGTTTACCATCTTATGCATAGGTTCTCTAAACACTACATGTGAGTCTTTGTGATGCAAATCTACTGTAAATTTTAGAGGGTAATCGTCGTCTGACTCCTTGAGTAACAAGCTTATTTGATGGAAAATGAATTCAAAAGTTAAGAGCTTCTGATTCTTCAGACATATCGTAGACAAAGAGGTGGTTTCGCATCATGATGTCAAAATATTGTTTCAAGTGTTAATATCTACTCCTTTTCTTTTCCGAATATAAGAGTAAACAAGAGATAATAACACTATTGTTTAAAAGCCAGGAACAACCACAATCGAGAAGTTTTCCATTCCGACCCAAATGACAAACGTTTAAAAGGATTCATGTCCGCAGAATCAAAACGTATAAAATTCAGGATAAATATTTTTATATAGTTAAGATAGATTTTTTATAAGACTCGTTGTTATTCTGCTTTCAAACAGAATAAATAAATCCTAGGTGCCTGTTTCCGCCCTTCATAGGCACATATAAAGTTTTACCTCCGTTGGTAGAAAAACCTGCTTGCCATCATAGTTGGCAGCTTGAGATCCTCCAAACTAATTTTATGTGCATACTGAAGTACCAAAGACTTTTCATAGTGCACACAACAATTTCGTAGCTAACAGGAGCCAATTTTTGAGAAATAGGAGAGTAAAAACAAAAATCAGAGGGTTTCATGTGTGAATTACGAATTTGACTAACTTTATTGCTGAAACAATCCCCCTCTAGCTTGCGGAGACTGGCGGGTCCACGATCGGAGCAAGTGTGCTTCCCGAACGCATTTTCACCACCAGCACTTTGCAAATGGTGCTCGTTGTATGTAAATGGCTCTGTATACTTCGCACAATCGTCAAGCAAAAACTTTCGGACAATCTCATCAACCTCAGGATCATCTGAAAATGTATTTATCTAATTTTACGTTGAAATACTGTAAGACCTTACAACATTCTGGCTGCAGAAACCATTTGTTTCCGGTCTACCAGAAAGTGGTTGTCTACAAATTCTTCGAGAAGACTTCCGATAGCCCCTAGCTATGAAAGCAACTTAAAGTTTGCTTTAATTACAGAAACTTACTGGTAGGGTTATTAATAAATGAGTATGGTGTCGAATTGTCAATAGACGCTGAAAAAGACTATGAAAAAATTACTGGTTTACCTTTTGCAGACTGAATGCTTTTATAATGGGCATTTAGATGTTGTTTGATTAATATTTGGGAAGAAACTTTACACTTCCGTGGAAAAATTGCTAAAATACCCAAATAATGTATATTTCAAGAAATGCAAATTACCACTATGACTTTCCAAGATATCAAAGTTACTCTGAGAAGCAACTGTCATTACCTTACAGACACCATTTACTAAATGTTAGATGTTGCGCGCACATACGGCTCACCACAGCATCTACAGACGCCTAAAATGAGTACTTTAAACAAACAACCCCTCCATATATCTGTTAAACTTGTGATTCCGAGACCTCACAAATTTTAAGATCTGAGAATTGTTGTAGAATGAATCTGCGGGTTACAACGCGTGCTCTGTAATTCAATAAACTTGAGCGCCACCTTGTAAAGTACGTCATCTATGGTGTAGATAGTGATAAAATTTTCAACAGCTTCATCCAGGATGTTTGACGTTGACTTAAAAGGTTAGGAATCACCCGCAACGCATTTAATAGATGTTCTGTTGTTCGGTTTGAGTACTAAGTTACATCCACGTGACACCATTTCTGTACGTGGAATGTCACTGGTGGTCTTTGTAGTGCGGCTCTGTTTATAGGTCCTGATGGTGATTAATCCTTGCACTTTTTTAAGAACTGGTGGAGAGATCCCGTGGTTTGATAATGATAATGATGATATTTATTCCTAAATATACAGGCACACACCATTTTTACAGGTATGAACAAGTTTTTATATCAGTTACGTGTGTCTTCATGGAAGGTAACCTGAATCCCTGCCCATTGTCAGTAGAAGACATAATTGCCGCATGTTTATATGATGGAACATCCCAGCAGAATTATTATCCAGAAATTTACAAGTTGGACGAGAGGAACTACTGTCTTCCCATTGGCAAAAACCAGGTTTGTATCTCCACACTACATGTATTACCTGGAGAAAAATGAAGCTTGAAGCTAATACTTCCACTGTGACAGTCTGTACAAGTGGAAGATGAGTAAGTTGAGCGTTGCGTTCAAATGTAACAGCTGTCCATATGAGTGATGCCTTTTGGAGGTACAATAACACTTTTATTTCCCGATATCATTGACAATTCATGTACTATCTGCTGACATTGCACTCTGTCGCCGTGTTTCTTTCGATTAGAATATCGGCACATAGGGCAACTGTTACCTCTCTTACCAGGTTTCAATCAAGTACCGTTTCTTAGCTCTTGCACACTTCGTCTTGAGGTTTTTACAGTTGAACTCCAATGTTTGGTGGGTAGGCGTAAAGTGCATACACCGTCTGTAGCAGCTAACGCCCTCTGACCGGTGCCAAAAAAGTTTGCGGTGCATTGGTGGCTGGGGCTCTCTGGAAGCAAGAATTCGATATTCCATATGGCTCGATGAAAAATAAAGTAGATGAAGAGCTCAAGCACTTGAGCTGCTCCGCATCTTTCGGCTAAAGCTTCGGGTAAAATCGACTAGGGAATGGTTTTTAACTCCGGTTACGCTACAATGAATAGTTTTTCTGGAAGAAACCGCATTCAGCGTAATGCGCTATCGTTACGCATGTTCATGCGTAAAAACCGTGATGAATTTGCAAGAAGTTATGTAAAATAACAGACAAGGATACAGACGCCCATTACGAACAGCATCTCTTGACTATAGATTTGATTCTATGTCTGTCGGGCTCTGAGGAGTCGTAGAAGCTGCTCACAGCTCCTGCACACGTGAACGAATGACAGACACAATGGTGGAGATAAAGTAAAATGAGCTGCGGAGGTTGCTCGATACATCAAGACCTTCTACACGACTGACGGCGGTGACCAAGTAACAATTACACACTCCACTGACTGACTGTTACTAAACCGTTATGACTGGAAGGTGAACAGCCTGACCACTTACCTCTTGATGGGGATCAGCAGGACATGGATGAGGTGGGACAAAACGCCTCAATATTAGGTTAAGACCATTTGAGGTGAAAACCACATAAAGGTACCTTCATAGATCATTGTATTTGCCGACATAGGGTGGTGAATTATCTGTGACAAATAGCCAAAACTCACTTGAAGACAGGAGACCACTCTGTATATTGTCAGTGTGCAGGTGGCAGTCAGCTAAAAGGAGACATGAAGTGGCAATCAATCATGCATCAAAGACTACTCAGTAAAATAACCTCAAGAAATTTTGAGCTTTCAGTGGCTCCCCACCAGATTGCTGAAATAACAAGTTTTATATTTCTTAAATTATTCCAGACATTTTATTTTAGTGTCAAAGGTGTGAACCTCATTGCTCCGCGCCTTTTGCCCAGATATTGTATGGCCCTTCATATAACTTCTAAGCGTCTGAATAATAAGTTTTCAAATGACTGAGCAAACACAAAAGATATGTCAATATCGGGTACATAATCTGCCATAGTGCGATCGAGTGCCTCTATTCTTGGCCGGATTAATTTGATGTGCGCTCACCGGCCCAGAGAAAACCGCCATTTTGCACCTCCTCTGTCCCTTCATAGTCTGTAGTCCAGCTGTTAATAGCCAAATAAGTTACAACCACTTCCTTAGAATAATTCCTAACCGTAGATTAACAAATACATTGATATCCTGAGTGTTTTAGTTATCTGTCGCGTCCTCTTACCAGTCTTTTTTATTGTATATATGTATATAGGTAAGGTGGTATTAAGTTTGGTGATGATGCATATCAGTTTATGCAGTGCTGGCCACACGTTAGGTAATACGACATCACTTACCTCGTACACACCCAAGTATTTGAAAGATGAGTGGTATAGAGCGCTTTCTTTCAGGGGAGGCTGTTCTCTGAGCTAGGGTTTCAGCAAGCAAACTTATTATTGTCATGCGAAACATTGTCATCGGTGCATCAGATTCATAAGGAAATATCTGATAACTAAAATCTCAGCTAATAGACCAACAAACCTTGAGAACTCACACCCTGGGAAAAATGAATAAATGTTCTATTCTCAGGTTGTGAATTTAACATGAGATAATGGTAGATAAATCCAAAAGATTTGAGCACCATTGAATGGTACAGAGGGGAGGAGACTAAACTGTCATGATATCAAGTGTCTGAAAACCATGAAAACAGCGGGAAAGTGCCGCATTAAGATATACAGATATTGTTTTGACTCCAGGTCATTCCTTATCACAAGTCTTCACATTAGTGCGGCATCAAACCCGCGCAGCGCTCAGTGTTTGCGTTATGAGTAGTCGACATGATTGACTGGTTTGCAAAATCCAATGTTCCGTCGGATAAACGTTCTATTTCAACAGTAATTCTTGTGTTCATGGCTTTACTGACCACAAACAACTTACTTCAGTGATTGCAGGAATAAGTTAGCATCCATATAATCATTTAATCTAGGCAAATGTCTTAGTTCAAGCATTTCTCACCCTTGTGCGCCTAATCGTTTATCCAGATTTCCACTACAATTATGACCGTCCAGAAATATGAGACCAGTTACTGTGACTGAGGTTACGTATGTGGTGACATTGAGGGTGTTAGTAAGCGGGTGAGTTGATTGTGGGCCCGTTCAAAACATCAAACATGAGAGGCAAGGCATCCGAAGGATTTACTTTAACAATTTATAATATCACGTATGAAGTAGTATTTTCAGTAATCTAATATTTTTGGGCCAAAATTATGTTCAAGTTTGCGCTGAAAAGAGAATGGAAAGTAAGGCATGTGTAGAAACGAGACTAAGCTATCTAGCTCAGGGAACGTAGCACCATCAGAATCCACCTTTTCCATCCTATCAACAAGTTGGTGTCACATGACCTTCCGGGTAAAAACCCGCGCTGACGGTCAGTCGGGATCCAATTGTTATGTAAATATCCATAAAATGAACCATCCACCGCTTTTTGAATAGCCTTTCCAACCAGAGGGATTAAGAAACTCTATCTCTGGTTGTGGACAAGTAATTCGTTACCACCTTTGTTTTCAAGGATGATGGCCACTCGTTTTCAGCCAGTGGGTACTCCACCCTCCAGAAACGAATGTCTGACGAGATTTGCTAGTCGGATAGTTATAACGGTGTGTGAGTACCGCCAGTCCCAGAGGATTTATCGGAATCTAAGTTCCTTGAGATACCCCTGGTTTTGCCAAGCTCAAATTCTATAAAACTTAACTACCATGCTTTGTGAATGACTACCCGGTTTGGAGTTGTCCCTCCCTCTTGGGGGCAATCGTTTTGATATTCTTGCTCCGGCAAGTTAGCTACCCCGCACTTGGCATGACGAATAGCCGGACTACTAGGGTCTTGTATGTCAATTTGAACGTTACTCTTCTTTATCAGAGTGGACAATAGCCGGGAGCTACCCCCAACTTTTCTACCCTGATTTGCCTAGTATTTTATTCAGTCACTTTCGACTTTTGCTACGGACCTGTTACAGATGTGCTCGTAAATTTTCGAGCCACTCATGACATTGGAAACTTTACAGGGTTTCCAAGTTGATGCGTTATACCGGGCAACCTTACGAGTGCTGAATTTAAACCAAAAAAGGAGATCTTTTCACCCTTTTGTGGAATTAAAGAAGTGCTCTTACTTGTCATGTGAATTGTTATGCCCATCGATGGCACTCATCTGGTGTCCATATCAAATGTGTTATTGAGATTTAGGGGAGTAGAGCCGTCCAATTCTTGCTTGACTTTATCATAGTCATATCCGTAATCCCTGACGAGTGGTTGACTGGGCGTAGAGATGACCTATGTACAGAAAAATTGAAGCATACCAACGCATGATCACCCCGTTCAAGAGAGCCGTGGACTATTAGGCTGGATACAGGAATGAAGTGGGTAGTAAGAACTTAGTCTGGTCGGGATACTCCACCGTCTGACCTCGAGTGAGTAGACTGGCAGACGTTTTCATCCAAGTAGTTTTCTAGCATTAGTTCTAGAAATTTCTTAGTTAGGTCGGATGGACCCGTGTCGGTAAACAGATGAAGTTGAAGCCACCCATGTAAGGACCCAAAGAAGGTTCAGATCTACAGCTCTTCTGACGGACTGAATCACGTTCTCACCAAGCGTTGCAGAGGCTTCTAGAGGGAGTACAAGGCACCAGTCAAGCGGAGGCCTCCGTCACACTTCGGGGAGAAATCCTCATGCGCTTTCAGTTAAGGGCATGTGCGAAGCCCAACATCGCCTCCAGATTTCTCCGATACATCTTAGCGGCGTAAACTGAGCTTTTTTGGGAACACTTCACCATTCTTTATCTCACCCGTGAACCATGCTTCACAGATAACCAAAGGTCTAGGACGATCCCCTTCAACTAATGACTTCGTCTCATGTACCTTGAATCGTGAACCTCGCACAATTCTACGGATACAGCGAATGACAGTGCAGAAACCCAGAACCCCAGAAGATGATTGGGTCAGGGTGGTTGTATGGTCAGCCTTTAAAGGTCTGGCTTCATCCGGTTGTCTACCAGTGAAACAGCATATATAAGATTGGAACAGTGCTTGGTCCTGCTCGCCTGAAAAGCAGCATGGGATTCTTGGCTCTGAAACTTAGCACAAACGATTCTTATTCATCTCCGAACCATTCGATTGACTGACGTGAATTGAAGGAAGGCAAACATCTGAGTCTACCCCCAGTCTGCTTGGTTCCCGGCTTTACGCTCACAGCTTCAGTGTCCCTAGGCGAGGCATCCCATTTGCTGTACCATTACTCCAGAAATGTTGTGACAGTACCCAGGGGGTCAAGAGTGATTTGAGGCAGCCCTGGAGTATGATCTTCCACAGGTGAGACAGAGAATTTTCCCGCCCTCACATCAATCGATGGGTTATGCGCTATTTATCTCCACTGAGTACTGTCATGAATCGGGTCAACAGTCTCAGCGCCCAGACATTCTGAAATCCCCTTTATGACGGCTGAACGGCAAATGTCACTCGAGCGGATTTTCCTGCTGCTACGGATTAGTTCCCTTGCAGAATATTGTCGACTAGGTCTGATCCTAATGTCTGACAGTTTCTGATCAGCAAACCAGTGACCTCACAGGATGTTCTCAGTTTGCCCAGTGTTATCCAGCGGAAACTAGAATATCTTAGACGACTTTGGGGAAAGGGCTAAACGTCTTGGAGTTGGACTGCCAGGCTAGGTTCCTGACAGCTTACACACAACAACTTATTAAACGAAGTCACACTTTTCACGGTCAGCCAATAAGTAAGAGCCAGTTTCCCTGACTTCGGGGGTAGACGATCAAGGGTTAAGGTTGTTTTTTGCCTCTTTGGATGTTGTCTCCGCCGTGGATGCGGACTTGATTCTTTGTTTCACTTCTGGGAGAGGACTTGCGAGATCTGGGCTGATAATTTCGTTAGTCACTTTTGAAATGATCGGGGGTGGTAACAAACTGACGAAGGGGGGTCTGTCGATACCTTAGGGGTACTTATAGTGAGACCATTATTTTCCAACTGAGTAGCAAGTATATATGTTATACTTGGAATGGGTTTCACGTTGGTTTGGGCAAAAGGCGTGCTACTCTGCCAAAGTTACCACGGCCTCCAACGCAGCGCTATTTAATGTTTAAACCTTCTCTCTCTGGCTGCCTCCCAGCACTTCTTAATTCCGTGAAGACACTTGTTATAATAATAATAATAATAATAATATATTTCATGCAACAAAGGTTACATGAATACAAACCAGTTTACAGGTTTGATCACTTTGGTAATGAGAGATGACTATTATGTACAATGTTATGCTATACATTAGATGCTGTGATTTATGGCATATAGGAGGCATGTTGAAGCAGGCTCAGTTCGAATTTGAAGATTATCCGGTCGTCGTTTGAATCATCCAATATTCTTGACGGTGTCTTGAAGTTGTCACATCAGAAACATGGCGACTGTCATGTATATAGCCCCAGCAGCACAACTTGAAGCATCACTGAGAATAAAAGGATTCGAACATCTTAGTACGTCATGATTTAAAATCATATGCCAGTTATCACAAGAACGCACTTCGCGGAAATTCGGCGTCAGTAGCCATCAGGCAAATTTATGGACAATGCGATCGCAGACGTTTCCACCAAATTTTCAGCACTTTCATACCGCCTCACCGGCAGTTTGGGTTCATTGCTTCCCCCCTCTCTGTAGAGGGACAATTTTCACACAGAACTCATCCACAGACGCTCGGCCAATTTTGTTACGTGACCTAAGCCCAAAACATATGAAGAACGACTAGTTGTGCTAGACCTGTACCCCTTGGAATATAGAAAGACAAGAGGAGATTTGACAATGACCCACAGCATTCTGAGCGCCCTCGGACACTTTCCGTCACTCACTGAATCTTAGCCGTCACACCAAACGTAGAGTACACATGCAGACACAAAGTCTGAAACATAACAGGTTAGATATCAGGCACAACTATTACTTGGGAGTTGTGAAATCCTGGAGTTCCCTTCCTGCAGGCAAGATCCAGGCCACTTCGTCCGGACCCTTTGAACGCCGACTACACGCGTATTTGATACATGGCTGGGATCCTCCCAGAGCTGATTGGATTTTCACATTTTAACCGCTGCTTCTTCTGCACTTTACCTGCACACCGGTTAACAACCACAAGAAGTAACGATCCATAGATTCTAGATCCGGAAGCCAGTTGTGATCAGATCAATTAGTAATCGATTGTCTCCACCTTTTCAGGTTTTCGGGACCACGAAGACAATTGCAACCGTTCCAAGCCCATAGACTATTCCACTAAGACGGGCGCAGAACCCAGTGAGCTATCGTTCACTAATTCTGCTGCACGAAGTTGGAAAATGGAAGCGAAAGCAGTGGCATGCATTACCAACAGGGGGTATTCTTCGACTCTCCTGTTGGAAGTTTCAAGAAGGGTAGACAGTCACACAGAGACCCACGGTCTACTCACATGTAGCTGGAATACGAACTAAGCCGAAGAAATTAACTGCTATCACACCATTCCAACGACGTTACCTCTACACCCGTTTTCTCTCCACTGTAATCATTTAGGCCCTTTTCCTCTATCCCACTTGATGTGAATTAGCCTCACCTACCTAAGTTCTCCATATCTTTGCACCCCTCTCGCCCTACCTAAGTGCAAGTAGATAACTCCATCATTTTGCCTTTTGTTTTGTTTAATTCGCACTCATTTATCCTCCTAGGGTACTTCTTCACCATCCTTAACTCCCTCTAACGACCACTTTGAACAGCTACCTGGCAACTCGACATCTGAAGAACGTAACCGCACCACACCCCAAGGCAACTAACCAACTCTCAACCTCCTGTTCTGTGTAGCAGTGCTATAGCAGACGAGTGGCTGGATCTACTACACCGGATTCCTCTTGTGACCTAGGACAGTCCTGCAAGACTAAGAAGCGAGCATGAAGAAAGCAACTGATTCCCACAACCTCGTTAAAAGGATATTGAATATCGCAGTAGAAAAAGACCTGGGTTTAACGGTGACGGAGAGACTGGACGCCAGTTCCATTTACCCAGGTGATGTCTCAAAAGCAGATGGGGTACTACACTTTGTGCGTGGACAGCTGGGTACCCTCACCCCAGAACTCTTCCTGAAGCTCTACAAGACTTACCTACGGCCTCACTTAGATGTCCATAATGTCTTCGCTCCACCACAGCTGAAAAGAGGCGCGAGCCTACTGGAGAAAATCCAGGGGCGGGCCACGAAAGGGGTTGTTGGAATGCAACGAAAACCCTATGAGGATAGACCGAAAGACCTAGGCCTATACTCTCTAAGCTATCAAAGGATACGTGGTGACCTTATAATGACTTACAAAATAATGAGTGACCCAAGTTACCCAAACAGAGGAGTCCTACCGAGCGGCCACTACGGAGATCCTCGAGGAAACCCCGGAAGAATAGCCCACCAAAGGTCGAAAACGCACGTGTGTTTACAATTCTTCTCTCCCCGAGTCTGCGGATAATGGAACGCACTACCAGCAGAGGTGGTCTCCGCCCCAACTGTTGGAGGCTTCAAGAAGAGGCTAGGCAGTAATGCAGAAACTCACGGTCTACCCACACATAGCTGGAACAGGAAGTGATGTCAAGCCACCCCAACCAGTTATCTTTCCACTGTAACCATTTGAGCCATTTTTACCCCTTCCACTTGCCATAAGTTAGCCTCACTTGCCTAGGTTCTTCATACCTTTCAACCCCGACCCACCTCGCTCAGGTGTAAGAAGATTACTCCATTAGTTCACTTTTCCCCTCTTCTTTTATTCACATAAACATTTTCTAGGTTTCCTCTTTACTTTCCCAAAACCCCTCTAGCGACCAGTCCGAACAACTGTCTGGCAACTCGACATCTAAAGAAGCCAACTGCACCACAGTCCAAGGCAAACAATCCGGCACTTAACTTCCTGTTGTGAGATTTGTCCTGGGGCGAACTTGACGGACGCAAAGACCAATCACTAATTATCCGGGCTTGTTATGCACCCACGAATACGAGACCAAGGAAGAACACAATAACGTAGTTGGATGGAATGGTATATTTGGGTGGTTGTACCAAGATACCGATGCGTTCCAAACAACTGGCTAGAGAGTCAAGTACGAGCAGTTCAACGTAACACGACAGCGTGCCAAATGGCGAGGATGCTTGACCGTGGGCCTACAGCTTAGCGAGTCCAGTTAAACTACTGAGGTCAGCATCAATATCGAATCTCGTCAAACCCTAGGCTATTGATTTTGGGGAAGTGTGTGACGCTACAGATCACTCCTTCTCCCCGGGTTCATGATGACCCTAAGACGATACCAGCCGGAAGTAAAAGCCCAGCGGTTTCTTCATTGGCAAAGCATTTCCGATGGGCTCACTGCGTGAAGTGACCCCTGTCTGAACTTATTCTAGGGCGTCGTGGTAAGTGAAAGATGAAATACAATAAATCGAACTGTACATCGGTCGCTGTCCTCAGTTTCCCTTGACGTTCCGTCCAGTGCTCGTTGCACCTGGAATATAAATACAAGTCTTTAATACCGTGAAAACGCTTCGTAAGAATGGGAATAATGTATATATAAATATATCGAAACAAAGTTTACGCTTTTTAAAAAAAAGTGTTTCATTACGTGGTAGTGGTAAAAAAATTGACATAAAAAGAGATGAAACTTATGAGGAGTTTCGCCTTGCCGGTAAATAAGAAGAATAGTGCCTCGGAAAAAATATTTTGAAGAGAAAAAACGTGGTTGGTACATCTTATTTCACACCACTAAGTTGAATACGACTTCAAATATTCCGGAAACCTGACAGTTCCACCTGATCCTGTTTTCTGTTGCGCCGATGGTTGTCGTAACTGTGCGTTACCAGGCACATCGTCACGGATTTCGATAACTGAGCTATCCACCGGTGTTGTTTTGGCGTTGGGCCTTCGGTAGTCACCAACCGGACGCCAATCGTTGCTATCCTTTTTGGGAACCATGTGCAATGGTGATGCCCAGAGACCGTTTGACAGTTTGATTATGTCCAGTTTGAGCACGTGGTCGAATTCACTCTTCACCGTTTTGAGCTTACCGGGGGCTAGACGGCACGCTTTGGATGCCACACATGGACCTGTAGTTGTGACGTGATGCATAACATTGCTGGCTATGCACGGAGGAGTATTCTTTGGTTGTTGCAACTCTGGATATTTCTCCAGCAGTGCCAGGTAAGACGCGTCGCCTGATTGTTTGGCTAAACTCGGACCTACACAGGTGGTGCCACCAATAGATAACTTTGTGTCGTTATCTATCAGTCGTCGACAGCGAGCATCTACGAGTAAATAGTAATGGTTTAGCAAGTCTATGCCAATGATGGGCATAGAGACGTCAGCCAGGAGGAAAATCCAGTGAATAGGTTTACGTTAACCTAAGTTGGGATAAGCATACTGACTCCCGAATGTCGCGATTGCCTTGCCGTTGGCTGCCTGGAGATTAGAGGATGGGCCAAGATGAAGCTCCTTCGTCGGTGCGGAAAAAAACTAACTCCTGCACCGGTGTCGACGAGGTAGCGAAGTCTCGTTATTATGTAAGTGACGTAGAGCAAACGGCTGTCTCCGCCGGCTACGGTTGCCGTGAACACGTGCCGGCGTGACCGTTTCTCAAGTTTGTGTCCTTGTTAAAACTGCATGGTTTCCGACATTTTCTGGCTTCGTCTCCGCAAGCATTATGAAACCAGCATCATCCAGGAATTCAAACCCTGTTAGGTTTATTTTTGGAGCAACCGCGCGAGTTGCTGTGATGCGCTAGGATGCGCTTCATTGAAGTGTTACGTGAACTAAGACTTCGAGTTCGTAGCAACTGTTTAACAGAGTTGCACAGCTTTGTCACCTCTGAATCCTGGCCCTCTGGTTTGTCGCAAACAGAATATGCGTTGGAGGCGGATCTGCTAGAAATCTCCAGTATTTTATCTGCCGAGGCTGCCAGGTAATCGAGTGGGACTGACTGCAGTGTCACCAACACGGTTTGCACCGGTTGTGGTAGTTTCGAAAGAAATAGTTCTCGGAAAAGGCCATCGTCGAATGCTCGTGCACCCATAACTTCTCGTGTGCGTGTTAGGACTTTAGTAGCTGAGTGGCTGCCTAGCTCGATGTTACAAAGCAGTTCCTCTAGGCGCTGACGATCTGTGAGATCGCTTTCCTTCAAGAGTGCTGCCTTGGAAGTGCATAAGGATCACTTACTTCAGGTTTGAACATGTGTGCCGTAACATGTCTATTTAATTCCCGCGGTGGTGAACGTATGATGGCAAGAAATCAAGAATGAGGATCTGCTACTCCCTGTTCTCGAAAATCGGCCTCGGCATACAGAAACCATGTTTCTGCATTGTCTGTCCAATATGGCACGAGTTGGGTCGTGTTCGTAGTCGGCTTAATATGAATAAGCTTAGGAGTGTGGTCGGACATGAGAAAGTGTAGTAAATGAATATATGAATATTATCGAAATGAAAACAATATACAAATGTAAAATGGAACACGTCCACCAATTCAAAACTTGTTAGTGATCGGGACATGTGATCACATCGGGCTTACCAATTCAGGAATTGTCCTGGTGCGAACTTGTCAGACACGAAGACCAATCACTAATTATTTGGACTTGTTATATACCCACTAATACGGGACCAAGGAAGAACACAATAACGTAGTCAGATGGAATAGTATATTTGGGTGGCTGTACCAAGATGCCGATGTGCATTGGATATTGGTCATTGGAACCCTGTCCCGGCTAATTTGATACTCGTGTTATAATTTGGAGGTCACATGTGCATCCCGAACGATATTTTTCTGCCTTGTGATTTAGTTGAGTGGAATAAGATAAAATGTGCCCTATTGAGCGTCATTCAGAATAGAAGAAGTCTTGTCGAAACGTTTCAAATATTAAATGAAGTCGAGGGCTCACTTCACAGCCCTCTGAAGCAAGTAGGGCATCTTAAAGCCTGGTCAGCTAATAGCACATATGTTGGTTTGGGGAATTTCATCGAACTTTGTATGAACCCAGAGGAAAGGGCGTATTTTGAATCGTATATTATGCCTTTCATAATAAATTCTGTCGTGATTATTGAGAACCTTGTGCGTGAGCATAGACCGTCATATTGCCTTCAAAACCAAAGTAAAAATGTATCAGTCCAACCTATGTTCAATTTTAGAATGTTCCAGGTCAATACGCTATGATATTTCTACATCAATCGTAGCTAGTTCGTTTCTTTGTCTATTACCTATCCATCCACAGTTCGGTCAGTGGATGGGTGATATTAATTTTACGGTTATTTATGTAAATATCGTAATCGGGTATGCTTATGTTTTGTATAATTTTTGCGCCAGATCCATGCAGACAGACAAATTGCGATGTGTAATCTCTTATTTTGATCATTGCCGAACTTCTAAACTGTCGCCATCAGAGGGACTGATTATATCACGTCGAGTTTGGTCATGCTTAGGTTTGCCGGAAAGTATTCCGAAGAGCATTGTAACAGACGATATTTTGCTGTCGCTTAGTGAGGCCCTTCCAAACGCCTTATCTTGTGCCCGCCTCCCTTATTTGTTGATTGACAACACAAGTGGTAGTGATCAACTTGCTCGGGACGCAGGCCTTCCAATGGTAAGTCTGCCCACTTGTCTCTTCTGCTTAATTTCCTAGACTTAGCTACCTATTCGCTTTTCTAATATAGGTGTTGGTCGTTGAATAATGCCAAGTAAAATTTTTACTTAATCTATATTCATTGTTGTTTTGTAGTTATCTATTCCTACTGCGCATCTTTTGGCTGTTGATAAGCTTTCCCCTGGAAAGCGAAATATTTTATTGGTGAATTTATTGTTAAATAGCCATCAAACGTATCTCATGTTCACCTCTACGCTTTATTTGTAAATTCGCACGAAAAATCTTGACAGAGGAAGTTATCTAAGTAACTAAACAGACCAGCAAACTTTGAAACGTTCCACACTTATATTTTGGCAAGCCTGTGAACATTGTTTCTAGAAGTAGTATTCATCATGGACTAACACCAGTTAGGGAATCATTGAGAACCTGGGAGCACTAGACATCTGTTTCGTCCTGGTATGGGACTCCTCAGCAGTGCGCACCCGCGACGCGGCTTGAGATCGAACTCAGGACCTTCAGGTTTCACGGCGAACGCGTTAACCACTCAGCCACTGGGTCAATTTTCAGCAGTTCACAATTCTTAACTTCTGTCCCATACTAGGACAAAACAGCTATCCAGTGCTTCCAGATTTTCAATGGTTCCCCAACTGATGTTAATCCATGATGAATACTTCTAAATTAAAAATCCCTATTCATCTCATAAATAAAATATTGTTTTTGTTTGGGGAGCAATTAGTGTGTGATTTTGTTGTGGTTTGTATCCTCTAAAGTCGACTAAATCGAAAATTTTCACCAGACAAGGTTTCCAGAACAAGTTAAGTCATTTCGTTTGGTGGCTTCTTATTAGCTTTAAGGAACATAAAATAAAAAAAGTAAGTGGAATGGGAATGCATTTGTTATTGACCAGACTAACCACAAAAGATTGGTATTTCTTTGCACACAAATTGAGTACAGACATCAACACTGGGTTGTGTTGGGTAAGGTTGTTTAGTTGCTAGAGATAACTCAAATTTCAGTAAAATTTGCACTGGAATGATATCAACAGTACTAGTAATAACAAATCTATCACATAAAAGCATATAGACTCGGGGCTGATAAATATGAATTTGTGTCCATTATATATATATCATTGCGCCTATCTGCGATCAGTGGGGTGAGAACCGGTAGCTAGGTTATGAAGAACAGTTGTTCTTTCAAATATTTCTTGTTTGAAATATTTAGCGGGCATTCATGTATTGGCGTTCACGTCATTCGATCTACTCCTATCTTGCTACCGTTTAGCTATATTGAGTTTCATCACAAGTTGAATTAAAATAGTTGCACATATGACAGACCGGTTAAATATAATCTTGTCGACTTTTCACCCTTCAAAACTAGCGTTTGGGTTCCGTTTTAGTCTGTTCATTAGAAATGTCACCCAGTGAAACAGTGTCATTTACTGGATAACGTTTCGAATAATTTATTGTTCATATTCGTATCATTCACCTGATATGGATATGGACAATAAATTATACCCGGAGCAATTAACCCGATAGATTTTGCTGCAGTCGTTTACAATTTCTTGCATGTGTTGCATTTCCTTATGATACATTTCATTTACTTCTAAATACCACTATATAATTAAGGATCGATAACTAATTTTTTTGAAATGCTGTCTAACGGTTACTCACCATCTAGTATCTGTTGGCAAAATTAAGATTTTTCCATAGAAGCAAAGTTTTTAAGGCAAGTGTTTATAATTGGAGCTGAGCCTGTAGATCCAAGACGTCCATCTTGGAAAATTGAAGGACCAGTGGTTTCAAACTGATGATCTACATATGTCCATGGAGTTAATAAGAAGAGATTCACTTACGAACCTGTTCTCGTCAGTGGCTAACATGGAAATGAAACCATTAGAGTTTCATTAATTAGAATAAAATTGTGGCTGCATTCCTCGTAAACAAAGTTTATATACTATCTCAAAATCACTTGAATACTAGTTCATCACTGACGATGTTTAAAATAATATTCATACTGTAAGAACTGTGGGAAAAGCATTCAAGGTTATTTCAAGCCTACCTAAATTTTAAATGAGTTCTGATCAAAATAATCAACTCCTGTATTATACCGCACATATAAAATTGTTATACTTCATGGTGTCTTGCGTACATTCGAGCCGTTGGATACAGTTACATGTTAGAATCATTTTCTACAAACACGAAATCAGAAACGTTGACTGATATCTTGGAAACTCTAATTAAGGGTATCAAGATTTACAGTCATCTTTTTCTGAGGGTTGCAGGCTAAAAATAGGTTAGTTTGGGATCTCCATATAAAAAAGTATATGGCAACTTTAAAATTGGAAAGACAACCTTGCATACAGTAATTTTTCAACCTGACTTCACGAAATAGAGCTTATTTGTACTGTATTGTTACCTGAAGGTTCTTCTTCACTCCTTCGATATAGTCTTGTGAACCGCATAATGTTTTAACTTTTGCTGACTGTGAAACTACAATCAGTAGGGAGTGTGGTACAATTCTCTTTTAATTCCTACATAAAAAAACGTTAAAAGATATGAAGTGATCTTCTTTGTTTAGGTCCTTATTTAACTCCACATTCTAATCACTAAGATCACATGTACTACTGCATATTTTGCATCCTTACAGTGTTATATCTTGTATGGTGTCCCTGATTTGCCAAGTTTCTATATTTTCAGTGAAACAATGCTTCCCGATTTTCGATCTCAAGCTGTTTTTGTGAACTGTAGGTTCATTTTATGGGTTCGCGCGTAGGAGGAGAATTCATGGGTTGTGGTATTTCTCAAACTGAATCACTATTCTCACGATATCCAGATTTAATTTCCATTATTCCCCTGTGTCAACACTTGAATGATGGAGAATCTATTTGGATAGATCATCTTCGTGGACCTTTCTTTCCAGAAGCGCTTGGAGATTCTATAAAGACCGATCGCATATCTCAGGAAGGTGTTAAATGGAGTCGTCTCATCTTGTTAAATAGTAATCAATACCCTGCCTGGCTGTCTGAAATCCAGTACTTTAAACAATGCCTTGTTAGTGATATAACCCTTGTCTCTGCTGGTCTTTTTCCAGGTGAATTGGAGTATTGTGATGAAGTAAGTTTACTGAATCTTATCCAATCAAGATTGTATTGAAATTATCGAGTGTTGTATATCTATTTATATAACAATACTTTGAATAATGATGACTAGCTTTAAATTTTAATGTCAAGCCTTGAAGCTAGTTTTTTTGACGAGCTCATTTCAACCGCCGGCCGGTCATTTCAGTCATGCACCCATTAGCTTAGTAAAAATGTGTTGATTGTGTACTTCTTTGTGGAATGTAAAGGGGTCTTATATTAGCGTTGTGCAGCCAATATGGAATGGTAGAGCCAAAATGATAAGTTCATTAACGTTTTTTGCTGTTGTGTTGTGAAATTACGCTAATTCGATCAGTTATAAGTTATGGTTTTTCTCTTATCATTCAACAAATATGAGGTGATCTAGATATTATCGAGCTCTTTCAAAGTGAGTGGGTAGTATAAAGTAGTATAGTGGAAGAAAATGTACCGTACTTGAAGTTCACTGCTCACAGTTTTATCTTAGACTTTCTTCCTTAACTAACCACTTACACCATCTAAAATACTATGGTACATTCGATTATGTTTTTGTACAAAGTCGAGACTAATCGAAAGATTATAAAATGTTCATATATATATATATATATATATATATATATATATATATATATATATATATATATATATATATATATATATATATGGCTTTTTCGGTCGACAGATATTTCCTTAGTGTTGTGCTTTGATATTTGTCTACTCGAACTGCACTTAGTGGGCACTCAGTTGCTGGAGGTCCAATTATATGAGAAGACTGATTTGAGACTGGCAAGATCAATCATAGACATTATCTTAATGCGAATATATGTACTATGTTAGGCATCTAAGAGTGAAATTTCACTGTTGAGTGCTACAAAATGTGCCAGCACTAGGTTATTTCCATTGGAAAACAAGCTACAGTATGAGTGTAAGATGAAAAGGCTGAAATAAGTTGGCCGTAAAATCTCTGAATCCTACCTTGTTATGTCACTAACATTTGTGGCTTCTTAGCATCAAAAACTTTTTTTCGGCTGTGCAACCGCTCCTATGCGTGTTTCAAGGCATCATTCTTCACATTCCCTAGCTCCTCTACAGCCCTCCCAGTTCCCCTTGTTATCGTCTCTTTTAATACTGACCATACCATTACTCCAACATGTGACGCGTTGACAAACGGTTATCATGATAACCTACTTAATAGTACCATTAGTTTTCTGAAAACGCAATCTATCAACTTCCAAACTTTTTGTGAGACTGATTGGGAGCCATCATATTTTATTAATTTATTTTTTATCTGTCCTTTAGGTTCCTAGTAGAACATAGGGCTTCAGTAGCACGTCACCATTTCACTCTCTTTTCTGCAGTCTTTTCAACCTGGCTCCACGACTGCCCAGAAGCTTTCATTTCTTCCTCACACCGTCTCCCCCCTCCACCCTTTGACGCCCAACTTATCGTTTCCCCTTTGGGTTCCACTCGACGTCCTGGCCTGGCGCTTGATTTCCCTGAATGATCGTCTCAGTGTATGCCCAATCCATCTCCACTTTCTTCTGTATGTTTGTTGGGCGATAGGTTCTTGATTGGTTCGTTGCCAGCCACAGTTCCTTGTTGCTTATTATTATTCTGGCCGTCTGATCTTCAGTATCGAAAGTAGGCAACCGTTTATGTATAGTGTCTGCAGTTTGTTGAAGATACTTTTCGTAGCGCGCCAAGTCTCAACCACCACGTGGAAGCTCTGACTTGATTGAGTTAGTGTTGAAAATCCGGATCTTGTCCACGCTTCGTACTGAGTACAGTAGATCTCCACGCTGATTCCAGGTTAATGAAGGCCTGTCTTGCTTTTCCCATCCTGGCTTCGACATCCTCATCTGTGCCGCCTGTGGTTGAAACGATGCTGCTTAGGTAGGTGGAAGAGACTACTTCCTTTAGGTTTCTCCCTTTCATGATGATTGATGCTTGTTGTTATTGTTAGATGGGTATCTTCATCACCTCTGTCTTCTCTACATTCCCTTAAAGTCCAGTCTTCGCTGCCTCTTCTGTCAACTGGTTGGTTTTCGCCTGTGGATCTTTGAGCTTGTGCGATATTAGACATAAATCATCATTGGTGAAATCCAAATCTTCTAGGATCTTTTCATCGGTCCAGCCATAGTATACCCCTCTTCTCACTCATCACAGTCTGTTACGTGATCCAGCCATCATATGATTCCACTTGAATATGGTTGGTGATAAGAGTTTTTTTGTATTTTTCAGATTTCTTCACTTTGTATTTCTGAAAGGTAACATATCCATAGAAGCTTATCTTAAAGTATGTTTTTGATGCCGTGAATAAATATTATTGGTATTATTAGAATGAATAATTATTCGTTTAATCATCATGAAGACTAACCTAGGGCTAAGTCATCTATATGATTTATTTATTTATAGATTATTCGTCCTGGCCTATTCACTTCATCATGGTGGGACTATCTTCTTGGTTCGAAATCAAGTAATGCCTGTTATGTTTATTTTATTCTCCACTTGTTGTTTATATTTAACACAAACTAACCCTTGAAAAAGTTATATACTATTTTGAAGACCTTAAGCATATCGTTTTGAATTTTTAAGAATAAGCATAAATCCTAAATTTAATGTCTTCATATTGTACTTGATTTGGTAGAGGTGATTTGTAATCTCGTTTATGTAGGTACGTTCATATCTAGTGGAAAGTAAATTGTTTCAAGATATGGTTGATCCTTCATAGAGTACATATACTGCTCATTTTTTGTCATCTATCTATGGATATAAGGAATAGAACATTTTAGTAGAAATGCCAGCCAAAAATAATTTCAGTAACTTTACCTTTCAAACTGTTGATTTCATCTAAGCATTAGTGATAATACACAATTCTTAAGATTATGATAGATAGGGCAAAAGTTGAAGCCGTGTACTTTTATTTCTATGAGTTGTGTTCCAGTAGACAAAATCTATCAGTTGCATAAGAAATAACCACTGAATTATGGTCAGTTTGATTCTAGTCAGAGCTTAACAATTAATACGTTGAGTTTTGCCAGTTAGTATAAATGGCAGAATATCAATTAATTGAATTTCCAGAAATTGCGAATATTTGTAGCTCAGGGTATAGACGTTCAGGGTGAGTTGTTCTTTGAGCTAGAGTTTTAGTTGGCAAACGTTCCAATATCATACTAGACATCACTATCAGTGCATCAAAGTTTCACAAAGAAACGTCTGCCAACTATAATTCTAGCTCAGAGAACAACTCACTATGAAAATTGAATTTCACCCACTCCTGGTTTTCGTGCAACTTAATCCCACTTCAGTAAACACTGCACGTTGAGAAGGACTGTAAACTGGTATATGTAACACATCTTAACCAGATCAGTTGATGAAGGTTCATAAAACCGACTAATATCGCTTAGCGTACTGTACACTTTGTGATTCCACCACACCCGAGCAATGCTGCGGTGTCTATGGTAAAAACTTGTAACTTCTTGATGTCGTTGACTTTTGGTAACCGCGTTTCACATCTGTACAATATAACCGTAAAATTGATGCACAATACGTAATGATTAGCATTACATGCATGATTGGTCCTTCATTCACAATTAGACACTGATACAAAACCTTCCGACCCAATAAGTGATTCTCTTGTGCTTATTACTGGATGACTCCTCTTTTTTCTTACAAACGAGAACGACAGGTGATTCAAAGCAGTTTGACGGAACTACTTCTGATTCCTATAGATTAGTTAGTACGTGAAATATCGTAATTTTTAAAGTGTTTACTGGTCTACAGAAAGTGATAGGTGAGTGCTCACCAGTTTTACCGGTTATTTGACTTATCTTAAATGGTTGGAGTATGGAAATCATCTTTATGCTCACAGAAAAATCACTCTATCCATCGATTTCGTATTCCATGATCTTTCATTTCACTGCATCTTGCTTTTCATGCAACAAATAGCCTCATTTGCATATACTCCATTTTCTGGACAATCTACAACTCAAAATTGTTTATTTATTTAATTCGATTACCTCTTGTATTTTTTTCCCTCTTTGTTTGTTTGTAATCACAATGTTCTAATTGAAGATTATTGTTAGATCATAAGTCGATTTCATTCATTGCAGCTAATAAAAAGAAAGTAGGAATTGTTGAACACTTACATTGGCACCCATTCTCGTATACCTTACATCAGTACTGGTACTATTGAATGATCTGTTAAGAAGCATTTCTCTACTCTTTTTCATGAAAAACATTTAGTGAAAGGTAGTGAAGAGTGTGAATTTCTCAGGGGTTTGTAAAATAGCGTAAAATATTATTTTAAGAATTGATTGATGTTTATTTCCAAACTCAGGAAAACTATTCACTAGATAAGTGTATTGGTTCAAAGGTCGGTAGCCGAGATCCCATTGGATGTAATCCTATCGTAACCTGATTTTTTCAGTCCCAGTCATCAAACCATTGTGTAAATAAGGTATGTTAAGTTTTATATCATGAAATAACGATTTATATAGTCTTTTTTGGCTTACATTATTATTCTAGCCTCCAGAATTCCTTCACAGTATACAAAAAATAGATCAATTTCATCCAGCAGTAATCTTTCAGTATTTCTTACTGACAGTACAATGAAATGTGTACAAACTAAAATGGCTAGTGATATAATCCACTTTGCTGACAAGCTTATACTAGCCATAATGTATAACAGTGAAAATAAAATAACTAGGATAAAAGGTAATAAATCATCATACTGTAGAAGTGAAACAATCCACCAGAAATCCCAAATTCATGCAGACAAGTCAATCCAGCATACTTTGAATGTGGTAAAACCATTGAATATAACTGAATTGGATGAAAGACGGTGCAAAAATGTTGTTGAGTCTAATCCACCCCAATATAATCCTAGGTAGGTTGATCTTGTTGTTTCGTTAAGATGGGCTTCTTTTCTAAGAGAAACGTTTAAAATGTTTGTATTTTGATATGTAGCGCAAAGTAAAGAACTCAGTGAACAAGTTTAGTTTCAGCTAGAATTACGTTTAAATATAGTTAGTATGTACATTTAATGACCAAGAATGCCAGCATGGTTTATACTTCTTTGTAAGCAGTGGTTAAGGAAATGATACACGATTGGCAGTTACATCAGAAGCAATAAAGTATTTGAAAGTATGTATGATTGACTGCTTTGAAATAACCATTCGTTAAAATCAGGGGATGAAAAATATTTATCAGTGATTAAGGGAATAACATTTACTTTGGTGTGTTTTCTTTATTCTGAGTGCAAGGATTAGATAATAAGATAATAGTAAAACTCCTATATTCAGAATAAGAATAGAAAGTGTTTGGTGCTGTTTATGTGAAGCTGTGGCTTATTAATCTATCCACTCGACTTCCAACCGAAGGGTCACGGGTTCGAGCCCAGCTCAAATTACCGAGATTTAACCAGTTAGGTGCTATCATTATCCCTCATGCAACATATCTTGACTGATTGCCTACTACATGAACGCACACCTAGTTGCTGAGTGGATATCAGTTTCGATTCGACGTTCTCTAAACCTTTTTATCTCATTGTAAGTATTTTATCATCAGGCTTAGCCAAATCATCAGCGTGACTTTCATAAATAAGTGAGGCGTGTTTACACGTCACATGAGTGTTTAAGTAGCCTTTTTTGCTAGCCTTAGATTTTATCCAGTTGTGAGTAGACAGGATTAGAAATATGGTTCACTGGCTTAAGAATTCAACTTCTACGCATCATTTCTCGGGTTCGAACCTTGTTTCACATATTATCATGATCCCTTACGTAATAAGTATGATTCAAAGTCTGTTATAATAATATGCACCAGGTTGAGTTACATCTAATCACTTTGCAAAATAGATAAAAAGAGATTTTTGTCGCATACTTGACCTCTTTAACCTTAGATTAAATTGACACAAGAAGAATTTCTATTATAATGATACTATGCTTTTCGTTTTACAGCCACCGTGGATGATTAATCATTTACCAGACAATTTTCCACTTATTAAATGGATAATTGTTTTCTGAAATAGACTGTTGATTGAGCTTATGTCGAAATGCTTATTGTCAGCTGTTTCATCTGAAGTCACGACTTCTACATTCTCCCATTCATGCATCGTATCATCTTGCTTTTAGTTGAGGTTAGTAATTTCTTCGGATAGTCTGAAGCTTGAACTGGTCAAAATAGTATTGTGAACAATTTTACCAAAATAAACTTCCATATGAGTTGAGATGTCTGTCAACTGCTTTATTATATTCTAGAGAATTACATAAAAAGTATATCAGAGGAAGTGTATCATATTAGGTAAAGTTATATCAGCTTTCTTTCGTTATCGTTTTATAACAGGCTTTGTGTTTGCTGTTGTGCTGTTTGTTAGAGCAGTTGCTTACTTTTCAAAGAAATGTCAGCCACAAATGTACTTTAGAAACAAAGTTTACCTTATGATATACCGGTAGAAGACCTGTGACCTAACTGCCAACTACTATCTTGAAAAGCTTATCGGGTTTGCATATCTCACTGACTCCACGATTAAACAGATTGTTCTTAGAGGTCCTAACATGTTGGGAAGGTTTTTTGTGTAGTGTTAAGACTTAAAGCGTTTACCGTCGTATTGTAAATAGTTTGTGCGGCGATTCAAGGAATAAGTCGTGGAACAACTAGTTGTATGGGGTGGGACAGAGCGAATGATTAGGACTCCATGTTGATGGTGCTTTTCCTATCAGAAGGAGGGTTTAATAAATGTTGGCTGTAAATGTAGTGTACTTCATTCTGTCATGTTTCCCCGGTTTCAGTGGTATGGGTTTTCTTCAATCCGTATTTAAAAAAATTAATTGTGAATCGAAACTACACAACAGACCGTATGTAACCTTCCTCAAACAGATGTCGCTTGGGCTCTGGGGTTACACAAAACTAATCCACTTTCTCTTTCACATACCCCGGTAAGACATCAATTTTCATGGTGTGGGCATATACGAGTTATCAATCACCTACACGCTTTCAACGGCATATGAAACTATTTTACTTACAATTCAACTAAGATATACTAGATTATTTGACACTTTACTCATAAGATTTATTTAGTTCTTAGTGTTCTTTTAATTAGTATTTGGTGATGTAGTTCACTTTAACCGAGGACTCACATTGAGATTCATGAGCTAAGTCCTAAATGCCTTGCATTTTCTGATAGTTGATGACGCACAAGCTGGCTACCGAAATTGGATTCGGCCGAGTAGGTGACTCTCTTTATTCAGTTGAGTCGGATGAGCTGTATCGGTGCTGTTGCTCTATTTTCACTTGTATTCCCACCCCCTAATCTCGTTGTTATCCGTTTTATTTTCGTTTCTTTATGTCTATCAACTAGCCTTTCTGTAAAATAGGTTTTTGAGACAGTAGAGAGCATTTATGTAACTTATGAGATGTAGGCAAACGCAATGTATAAAAATTAAAACAATTCTTGTGGTGTGGAACTGATTTCCAACATTGGTTGTCAGAGGAAAATTTAACCTCTTCCCCTATGAACTTTACATTTTTATACAAGTAATTCATGTAAGCGAATACTTTTAGTTTTTTGCAATCTACATAAGAATTACCAATCAACTGTGAAACATTTTGGGGAAAGGGTCATGAAATCAACCTATAGATATCCCGATTTTCTAACATATAATGCTTAAATATGGCTGTTTGTGACAGGATTACCTCTCTCTTTTTTGCACACAGTGGTTACATAACGAAAATTATATATTGATGTACGTTTACACAACGTTTCAAAAATGAATTGCTGTAAAGGATTTCCTTCGCTTAGACACCAGGATGTTTCATTTAATTTGTTGTTAATACTTCAACTACTGATAAGTAGTTAGTTATGTATCTTATAATTTCTTGAATAGCATTAGGGATACCTTCACAACATGGCAGTTTCGTAAAACTACTGTTTATGCAATTTATAGACTAAGGGTAGACTATCAGATGAGGTTGTGAACCGTCATAGACGGAGGTGAATTGGAAATGTCTTACTCCTATCTAACTGCCCACCACTTACATGAAGTAGCTGTATTGTCTGTAGCAGAACAAGCTTTTGAGAGTTAAAGGGGATCAAGCTAAGATGTGGCTCTGATTCTGTAGGTCTTTGACGCTTGGTTTGAGTAAAAGTAATAAGTAAATCGACTCAATTCTATACACTGTATACTAAGTACTGTACTAAGACATCCCACACTTGGTGTGTGTGTTTAGGGGGGTGGGGGGGGTGGCATATGATACTAAAACGTTTCTCAGGCTAAGGCAAGTGTGTTGGGGTCTAAACTTAGACCAATGCACCACACTTGACAAAAAGGTATATTCGGATTGGCAAAAAATGTTTTCGTATGCTCTGAACTGAAGGTTCATTCAAAGAAAAACATTAAGTATTGACATCATAAAGTCGTACCTCAATTTTGTTGCATGCGTATATGACTTTCGGCGTAGAAAATTTGACCCACAGCTACTATGTTACACTGAATAAGACTATGAACCAACTTTTCAAATTGGAATAGTTGCAGTTGTCTTGATCTAGTGATTCATTGATGCATACTTAAGTATTTAATTGTTGAGGCTTTCTTTGACTCCTCATAAAATTCCATCCCAAACAACCACAGAATACAGTTTATACTTATCTATTTCTTGAAATGAATTGAGTTTAGTTCAATATTTCATGTAGATAATACCTTACTCCATAAAAAGTTTTAAACTGTCGATATTACCATTTTCCCCCTTTTATCTTTTATAGGAGCTTTGAAATCAATGGTTCAAATCATTCTACATTCATTAAACATAGAGAATTTGAAAAACCAGATGTGTACTGTTACGCTGATGATTTAGTCGAAGAATCTGTCAAGTGTGTGAGTTATTCATTAACAACTAGTCGGTATATATATGCACGAACTGTCACCATTGACTGACTGATATATCCGTTTATTCCTGATTGCTTAGTACTGATCGAAATCTATCGATGAAGTTCTACCGTTTGGCCACTAAGCGAATTGATATGACACTGCAGTGCCCTGTACTCTGGCGTTGGAAGTCAGTCGCCAGAACACTCTTAACCTTAGGCTCCTTGCTTTTTGTTACTCACCAGCAGAGCATATCTCCAACCATAAAGAAACTGATGTTCCCTTATTGATGGTTCGAACATACGTCATTCGATGCTGAATTTGGAGACTTGACCACTAAGCTACTCGAGCCTGAATAGCTTAATAGTACACCAGTTTCCTCATGGTTGTAGATACGGCTTATCGATGAGTGCCAATAAGCATATAAATAGGTATTATATTTTGCCATAGCCATGTTCAATTTGAGTGGAGATACACCATTTCAGTTCATTCCTCCATTGCCTTGCTCTAGCTTTCTAATGGTCGGTGTTGGGATCAGAATAAAATGCTCAGGGTTCGGTTTTTGAGTTCGAGTGGTTCACTACTGAGTCTTATCGTCCATCGGAAGTCATATTTCCAAGATACTTTGAACAGTAGTCGAGATATTTGTATGACAGATATATGATGATGTCATATTCATCTATAGGGTTTACTTGTTTTGTAGCTTTAGTTAACTAGTTTGTGCTCTCAACTCTAAACCATACTCAACAGCCTTAGTTTGAGTACTATCAATTTATGCCTGCGCATTAAGCATAGCATTTTACGTCATATCTAAACCTGTATAAAATTATCGAGTTTTCTTTATTGTCATTTCACGTTTGAGCTCAACCAGATGGTAAACTTAAGTGTTATCTAATCGTATAGCTCAAAAGAGTTTTGTTGTTGTTGTCTGTATGCCAGTTAAATTATCAGTACTTAGGAAACTGTATGTTCATAGAATAATTTTCTTCCTATACGTTATTTATTCTTAGTTGGTTTGGCTTTTTCTTTCAACAGGCTCAAAATTTGTCAATTCTACATACTCATCACTTGCACACATACGCTGATAAATTAGTTTCTAATGTATTTAAAGATATAAGTAAGCTAATGAAGTGGTCAAATCAATTATCAAAACAATTACTTACTGAGGCTAAGTATTCAAAAATTGAGGATAAAAACAATACTAAAAATAATCATGACTGTAGTTATGTGCATTCAATGGATTCAATAACGGATACTGTGAATACTGAATACAATAAAACAAACACTGACACTGATAAAAAGGAAGATTACTCACAATATCAAATACATCAGCAGAATATTGGATCCTGTAGTCAGTCTACTCATTCGATGAAAAAATGTTTCAAAATAAAGAATTCTTCACCGATGGAGGTAATGTATATTGGGGGTTACACTTTTTGTTCAGTTTTCGGTCATTGATAGCTTGATGATTGTTTGTAGAAACCTTTTGCATGTGAACTACTCAATTGATTTGTCAATTTTATACATTTCTACATGAATTGTTTATAGTTAGGAATGATACATATGGGCAGATAATCTTTGGTCAGCATTCAAGATTGTAAGAGATTGCCACTTGTGGCATAATGTAGTGAAAGTAATCGACAAGGTATATCTGTGTATTTGAGGAAGCTCATATCCTCTCGAAGACTCGAACCTGCTTCATTCAGTACTAAAGTTAGTTGGCTTGGAAAACCATATTTCACTACACCAAACATCTTTTTCTGTCAGCTTTAATTGTATTTGGTATGTCGAGAATTTATAATACAGTAGACTGAACAGTCAGTAATGCTAAAAATTTTATTCTTATCATATGGACTTTTATTCTATGAAATAAACTAATCAGCCATTCTGATAAAGTCCATCAATGGCGTAAATGTATAATTAGCGTAATTGCGCCTAGAAGTGGAACTTGGTTTTTGTATTTCACCGTATTTACAAGTCAGCTAAATGTATGTACATGGATCCTATTGACTATCGGCTTTTTTATGAGGATCCAGCACCCATCATTTCAAATGTCACAGCAGTTATACTACTGAGTTAATGACTCACAAAAGTCATCCATTGTGTATTCGGTATTTTGTGTTATTTGTGTGCACGTGTAATTTCCTGTTGGTTATTTTACTAAACTCTAGTCATTAGTCTTAATCGTACAATATGTCCCCTTGATCATTTTCATCAAGTCAAGAAGAACCAAATTTTGTAGAATAAAATAATTCCACTCTATTTTAAGGTTTATTTTAGCTACTTATAAGCAAAAATGTACATAAAATTAATGAAATCAGGATACACTTCTTTGTTGCATTGAAATCAATACAAAGGTTGATGAAGTTTGACTAAATAAATTGGAGATGATTTCAAGTTGGTATTAATAATAGATTGACATCAGTTGGAGAACTGTTAAAAATCTGGAAGTACGAGACAGCTGTTTCTTCCTGATATAGGACTCCTCAGCTGTGCGCACCTATAACTCCACCGGGGAAACGAATTCTACCATAAACTTTACGAATGATGTGAGAAAAATTGTCTATTAATAAGTCATTGGGAAGAAGATTCAAGGAATTTTAGTTACTGGCTTTCATTTTGAATTCATAACAATGTAGGGAACAGCTGATTTATATTACATAAGCATGTACATAGGATATGTTAAGACATGGAAATTGAAAGGTTATGTAATTAGGTCAAAATACTGTTATCGGGGTAGGGTCACATTAAATACAGATTCTCTTTGGTATACATAGATCAAGTAAACAATTGCATGATTCGAGTCGATTTTATGAAATAAAGTAAATTTGGATCCCAAAGTGGTTCCATGGGACATTTTGGAAAAGCTCACAGTACTCGTCCATAGGCGAAAAAACTAGAGGTAATTTCATCGATCCTATTTTAGATACTGTTGCAGAAATTACAGTGTGAAGAAAAGATCCTACTCATAATGTTAGCTTATAGAGCCAAGAAGGGGTCGAAAGTTGGATTGTTTTCATTCTTTCAGATTTTTAGAGGTGATTGATCTATCCACCTTATGTCCCCGATCTATTAGGTTCCCAGTGTTTGAACTAGAGAAAAGTTGATCTCCTTTAAGTCATAGCGTTTTCGGAGTATATTGAGAAAAGCAGCTAGAATTCTATCTTTCTATCCAATGTATTCGATTTGACCCGTACATTTGAATTTGTAGATACACTTAGAAACTACTTCAGTTAAGTGTTGATCCACTCTTTATTAAGAAACGACACGTATAGTGCAGTACAGAAAAATGAGTTTGACAGCTAGACAAGTTCCAGGAAGAGGAAGTCTTAACCTCTTCGTTCAAATATGCCATCTACCTTGAGGGTTAACTAAATAAAGGTGGACTTTTTCTTGACCCTCGTAACTTTATTTTTGTTCGCCGTATTTACTTATTGACTACTTCCTTGGATAACCATTTTCAGATCGATGCACTTCAAGGAGAGTTAACTTATCATACTGTTTATCATCAGAGCAAAGTTTTCTCACTCTATGAAACGGTAACCTATGCTTTTGCAATGTCTGAACCGAAACTGAAATCCACTCAGCAACCTTGTGCACATAAGTTCAGTAGACAAGGAGCCAGACCTATTGTATGAGGGCTAATGATAATATTTAGTTGTCCGAACTGTGGTTATTGGGACGGTGTTCGAACCGTAACTCACTGGTTCCAATATATGCCTCTCTTGATTGCTCATTCATCTTTCTTACCGATGGAGAAATCCAGACTTACTAGATGATGAGTTTCGCTGTAAACCACTTGCTAACAATTTTTCAATCTTATTCCTAATTATTTATATATAAACTTTTTTTCTGGATCGTTTGTAACGTTGGTAACAAAATTCGTCCCGTTTGTGTTTAGTCAAACTTCACTAAGCTTAATGTTCACTTCTAGTCAATAAAAATGGATGTTCTGATTTCTCTGTACCTTTTGGACAGTTGAAGAAAAGCCTCTAAATCGAGTGAACTCATTTTATTCCACTAAACTTGGTTCTTTGACAAAAATGATTATTCTCTATTAAATTCAAATTTTCATTTGTTTCCAATTTACTTGGTGTAAGTATATTTGAATGCAGTTGTGTCCGGCATGACAAAAGCATAATGAAAAAAGACTTTTTAACTTACAGAAGGTTTCATGGTAGGCAGACGGTCATTTTATGTTTTGTGTAGATGTTATATTCATGTATTGTAGTAACAGTTTCAATTTGTACATAATATGCTCAATTCAGTACTCATTAACCTATATTGCATTCAGCATCGATGAATATCCGCTTGCATATACTCAACTATCGTGTTCTAATACACGTTTACAAAATAGGATCTTTAAAATTAGGAGACATGAAAAAGCTACAGGCATAAAGCTAATAATGATGTTTACCGGCTCCTTGATATATGCCTGTTTTCCCTGGTTTGAGTTGTACCACCATCCAGGTTTTCTATCAAAGGTAATCATCATCAACTTGTACAATGATCAGATTCCCTAGTCGAAAAGAGTGTTGTCAATAAACAATGTTAAAACTAAACATGATCGAAGTTTTAAGAATACTTAGTTACTACAATATTTCAAAGCGTACTGTTGATTTAAGTAGAAATTACTGAGTAAAATCATATTGTAGTCAAAATTAGTAAGTAGTATGTTGTTTTACTTGAAGCAAATACTGAAATCCAAGTTATACTTGTGGTGATGATCTCACTTTTCTCTACCTTCTTCCCTATCTTGCTATTTGTTATAAAGTAAACCATAAATAAACCGAGTCGTGTTAATATCCAAGTGTCAAACTCTCGAGAACACCAGATAATTACAACTTCTTTTGAATCCATTTTAGATTATCAAACAACCATATACAATTATGCAATCAGTAAAGGATAAAACGGAGTCATATGATGATGACAAGTTTCTTGTTACAAGTTCTACTACATGTAATGATCAATTATTAACAATTAACGTTGACCATAAAAAATTTGTATCTAGACAACACGATTCTACCATATATAGATTACCGCATATTTTTGTCTCGAAAAAGTTATCTGAATTTGTCAATAGTTTAGTTGTTCGGTGTATCACTTTATCAATTGGAGAAATTTATGTTCAGAGAATGTCGTCTTATTTGAATCATGTAGGTTTGTTTGGCTAGCTTTTTGCCTATTTTTTAGCATTATCTAATATTCATAATAAGTATTCTAAACTGTGTTATAATTCATTATCTTTAGCATTCAACCCCCACCTAATTAGTTCGAACCCCCCCTGTCACACCTACTGAGTTTTGAGCAGTGATATAGGATAATTAAATGTCATCCAATCGATGTGACATATAACGTAGTTTTCTATGAGCATACATTTGGTGGTTGATGAATTGTTGCATTCATTTCAGTCTTTCCTAGTTGATTGTGTTAATTGAACTAACAGTAAACTGAAGTAACCGAGTAGATTGTTATCATATTGACAGTCTTATCAATATGCTCATCTAAATGATGATAGCCCATAAGCGAGTGACCTTAAAGGCCACCGAAATCATCGATCAGGTTCTTGTATTTCTGCTGAAAGGGCAGATTCTCGTAAAATAGAGAAATATGACTGGTTATTTTGGCTGTTGCTAAGGTGGCCTTTAGAGTCATTTCTCTAAGGACTTCAGGGAATAAAATATCAATAAGATAGACTATTTGTCTAATTTGATGAAATAAACGTTTTTTATTTATATAGAGTGTTATGTACAGAAGTTATTTGCTGCAAAATACAACTTATTGCTAAGTTGAAGGGAATGTCTTCTGAAACTGTTCTCCAAACTATATGCAACATATTGAACAACAAACAGCATAAGCCTAAATTTTAAAATCTTAAGACACAGATTTGTGACATGTTTCCGAAATACCTAAACAAGATGCTTATATGGTTGTTTTATTTCTCTGTCACCTAGCCAATATGCTATTTAGGTATTGTAGGGGCGTTTAATAGAAAGCTGGTTGTACAGTTTCGATTTTAGACATCAAAGTAAGGAAATGATTGAGACACACATATTCCCTAAATCATAAAATCCATTGACAGTGTTTGAATCAATGATAACTGATTTGTTTTATAAACGTAAAAGGGATTTAGTGAATATCTGCTACCTGTTTTTACAGTTAAAAGTAAATAACAAGAATAACAGTCGTAAAGAATCCAGACCTAATTTCTTGGTTTCCTGGTTTGACAAATGCTTGGTTAATCAGTACAGTTATGGTCACTCAAGTTTGTTTAGATTGTTGTATTGACATCTTGTCTTTCATAACTTCACAGAATATCAACTTGCATTTCTAGTATTGATATTTTGCGACCTAAACAACTTAGTGGTGGCGTCTGTGATTGAGGTACTAAACTGCTTGGGTTAGAATCTCTAAAGTCATTACTTCCTCCAAGTATCTAGAAGCAGTTTGCTGGTGACTGCCAACAATCAAGTTTAAAAAACATGCAACTTAGCCCGGCACACGTTTATGCACTAGACTATAAGCCGTACTTATTGTGTGGGTACTTAAGGTACCACCCGATTACCACTCCAAAGTGGAGTTTCAACCCAGGACCGAGTGCCTTAAACTCAAGTATTGAAGCTATTACACTATATTATTCCTTTATTATACAATATTCCGCTCAGTGAAGCGAATTTTCATTGTTACTGATCGATCTCATTCATTTCCCTACTGCAATCTATGAAATACACTTATTGTTTGAGGATTCATACTGAACCAGTAGCCGGTATACTTAATTTAGCAACTGGGTAGACCGATACTCAAATACTTAGACAACTGTAGCAGAATTCCCACAAATAGAAATTAATAACCTACATAAAATCTGAAGAAAAGTTCTTGTTCATCTGTTTGTTTGTTACTTATTTATTTCACTGTTACAGTGTTCAATGAATTCAAATAGCGATGATGATAACCATAAAAACAACAATGACCCTGAAACAGCTGTTTCAAATCAATATAATTCTTCAAACATACGACCTCCAGGTCTAATACTCGATGCTGGAGTAGAAAAATACCCATCCAATTATTATTCAGACCCACAAATGAAAATTTTAATTCAATGGATATCTGCTGCACTAATTTACAATTCACCTTGTTCCAAGATCAATTTTTTAATGAATAAAATGAATTCCACATTTGATAAGAATGCTGATAAAGATACAAGTCGTGAATATTTGACCAATAAATTAAAAGAACTCAAAGATCAAATTTCAGTGGAACACTCATGTTCACCATTGATTTGTTGTACAAATGGTGATGAAAAATTGAAAGGGGTAAATTATTGAGATATATATATATATATATATATATATATATATATATATATATATATATGCTACTCGATCGTATCTTGTCCATCGTTTAATATCCCTAGATATTAGTACATTTTGCGGTTCATGATGGTGTTATGATATCTTTCGTTGTTCCCTGATGGTGTATTTTACCTTGGACATTTGTTTATCTTGAGTCGTTACCTTATTGTGAGAACATATACGCGTCCTTTATATTTTCTCTTGGTTTACTTTGGAGACAGAGTCGGTGTTTTGACTGTTGATGCACTCTCTGTAAGATGTTCTGATAGCCATGAACCCACAGATACCCCATGATTCGAGGTTTTTAATTTTTGAGTCACTATTGTTTATCAATACAGAACTGTATTTCAGACAAATCCTATGTTTTGGATTTTGCGCATGACTCGAGTGTTCGGTTTATTGTTGAGAAATCATTTGTTCGCTTTGATTCCATATATATACATATATATGGTTAGACGTAGAATCTTAGTTGGTTGGAGACAATTGACAGGGACCCCTAGACCTAGGTTTCGTGCTTGCTGACACTTATTAGTAAGGCGTATCTGCAACCTCAACGGAACTGATGTCCTGCCTGAGATTCGAACCTGTATCAGCCAGTGTTGTAGTCGGCGATTGCTTCCAACCAACTAACATCTACTAATGCAAACCGCGATGCTGAGCCTCGTAGCTTGGTGGCCATATTACAAATATGATCGAAAGGATTCGGTCTGCACTTAGGACTTCACAACATGAAAATTGTTGCTCTCCCGTGTCCAATCAATGTGCATATAGCATCATCATACTTCTTTCTGCTCACTAAGCTGCCTCCCTGTGTAGAATTTTGAATCTTTCTGGAGATCCGTGAAAATTTATTAGTGTTCGTTTTGTAGTAACTGTTGTGGAAGATGTATGAGTGACTTCCAACTTACCAGTATAGTAGTGTAGTCTGTGTCTTCACTAAGGGATAAGAAATGTAAGCTAAGTTTATCCCAACAACTTAGTAAAGCTTCACCTACTACACATGCACATACCCTTTTTATGAAATTTACTGATACTACACTATTACCGAAACCTTAGTGGTTAGATTGAATGTTGAGCATATGAATAATTGGTTAAAAGTAGTTTGCTTTTTTTATCTAATCCAATGAGTTCCGCATCTCCATTATATGAAATTTATCTCACAGCTTTTGACAATTTTTATTACCTCATTCGGAAAATTTTTTATGCAATTCACCTAATTCGAAGCATAAAATCAGACTTTTCACTTTAATTGTCTAATAAGACAAATATCGCAGAACTACTAAATTCGATAGATAGTGAAGATGATTACAGTTGAGTTCACTGGTTGATGGATAGTAATCAGTTTATCAGCGTGTTGAACTATCCTATAAAGAGATGCTTCTTTTCTTCACTTCATCGTACTACCAAACTCATTTATATCCTATTTATGAACATTTTCCAATTACTTCCTTTTCTCATTCACTGATTATTGAACTGTATGACTTACTTTCTTGGAATATTCTTTTTTTTGCTAAGTCTCATCTTCGTAAATCCCTTCTGTAATGAATCAATAGCCTACATACCTTTAGCTTCCAGTTATTAAGTCATAAGTTCGAACACACTTTGACTTGTTCTCTCTGAAATCCCTTAATGATACCTTTATACCCTAACACATGACCTCCAGATTGTAAGCAGTTTCTTAGTTCACATTCAGTATGTATGCAACAGAATATATATAAGTTGAGTTTAACTAATTATTGTTTTCTTCTAATCTTTTATTTCCACTACAGCTTCAAACGGTTGTCTCTTTAGTCTATGAAGCTTCGTGGAACGCTAAAGATTTATTCTATGCTATGTTGGACTATTGTCATTATAGATCTCAGTATTTGGCACATACTACTACTTGTAGTACTACTGGCACAACACTTTCATCTCAGTCCATGACAGTTTCAGAAGAAAAATCAAAATCCTTGTTATCCTTGTTTGATTATCTAATTTTTCGACTGCGAAAAAATCATTCAATCCTTGAATAAGTATAGTTTAGCATATCCTCTGTACAGAATTGTTGAACACGTGTAATATTGATCATCCATAACTTCTCGTTTTTTTTCTATATCTTTTGTTATATTTCATACATATACTGATCCTCGGCTTTTCATTATCTCATTTTTGAGTCTCAATGTGAAACATTGTTTTCATCAATATACATTTTTTTTCAAAACATTTTTGTGAATATACCCTTATAGATCTCCAAAAATCGTGCGAATGTTCTTGTACATTTCAATCTCTTAAAAAAGATATTAAAAACTGTTTTTACTAAAGAAATGTGATAAAGTCCCCAAATGTGTTTTTCTTCATTTACCTTAATGGAGTTTCCTGCTCATGATGTTAAGATACCTTTCTTCTCTAGTGATATGAAAGTGTTATATTTATCTTCCTTCTTTTGTCGTATATTGTATCAGTTAGTTTATATATGTGTAGGTTACGCGGTCATATCTAAACTCGGTCGTTAGCTTAGTAGGATTATCATCCTGGATGACATTTTGAATGCAAATCTCGTACATATTCTTCAAGTTTATTATATCTTGAATACTACTTACACCATTGTAGTCGAATTCATGAGATATTTCTTGTCTTGTTTAACCCCTATTATTCCAATGCAGCTAAAGAATGCCTGGAAGACCATCTTCGTTAAATGCTACAATCAGCTATACTTTTGGTATGCATTTGATTTTGTTGCTTCGTTCTCCAGTTTCTATTATATCCATTGAAGCCTTTTTCAGCCCTAGTAGTGCCTTCTGGTTTGATATATACTAATCACATTGGTCGTTATCTTGCCTGAGTGATAGACTTCGTAAATTCCTTCCATTTTGATAGCATTAATACCGAAAGCATGTCATACCACTAGTAAAAAAATCCCAAATAGTAGTTTCAGAGGTGAATTCTCATCACTGGTTGCATCAAGCACAATGCTAGTAGGATATTTTCCTAGTGATTTCTCAGTTTTCTTATCAAAAGGAGCGTTTAAACGTCTTAGGTCTGATCTTGAGAATTAAAATTATTATTATCGAGCCCTGGTGTCAGTAGTAAGTTTTTATTTAAAATTTTATACGGTATCTAGTATGAATCCTTTGGGTTCTATGATCACTCACTCAAGTCAAACTACTCACTTGGCATCAGTGGACAGTTACTTTATCCTGTTTATATTGAAGATGTCTAGAGGATCCGGTTGGATTCCTTATAAGAATGTATGGTCAGCACCAAGTGTGTGAGCATTAAACATTTTTCTCCATCGTATCTATTTTCGTAGTCATTTTTGTACTGTTTAACTCAATGATTCACCTAGGACCAGGTGACTGTGGTACATCCGGTTGACGAGTCCCAAATAGTGTGAAACGTATGTCCTGGGTTCCACTGCCAGCCACTAACCATTATTATCATCACACTGAAGTCACTTGGACTATCAAGGCAGCTGCGCATGATCCCATATCTCAATAGTGACTGATCGGTTCGGTCAAGTTAACAGCGAGAAATCGCCATCTGTAACATATAAGCCTAGCTTGACTATGTTATTTTCGTTGGTGCCTATAAGGAGAGTATATCGGAAAGTCATTTGGAAGTAGTATTTCTGCTTATTTAGGTTTAGTCTAGCTTTCTTATACAGAAACTAAGTCTGGGAAGTTCAATATATATTCTCGCAGCCTATTTTGTTACAACTGATATCCATTCTAACTGAGGAAGAAGTTATAACAAAAGTCGGATTCATTCGTAATCATAAATCTAAAGGCATTTTTCATCCATGGTGAAACATTCTCCTTTAACCAGTGTTGGATTTTGGATGTAATTGTTCTTAAAGATAGGTAGAAGATGGTTTACTTCAGCTTTTCTGTTTCGTAGTAGCTTTGGTGTAACGTTTGTATTCAGCTTATTTACTATAGTTTCATTTTGCTTTTGGTGCTGTTGATCCTTACTGTTTATTTTGCTGTATGTGTCTCCAGTTTCATAAGAAGGAAATTTATTTGTTTGATCCCTCCCGTAGGTGTGTACATTCATAGTGTCAACAGGCGGTGTCCCATCAGACACTTATGCAGTTTAAGCCTTCTGTAGGATATTCTGCCGACAACATGCAAAAGATTGGTACATGTGAGAAATATTTCTGAAGACTTGGTTTCAAGAGGCAAACAGCTTTTTGGAAAATGTAGTCTGCTCAGTGAACACGTCATTCGTAATTAGTTCGATACTGCAGTCTCTCCTTATTGGTATTCAAAGCCAATTGATTAAAGTTTGCTATTGTCGAGGGATAAAGTAATTTTTTACAGCCGTCCACTTAAAACTACTTCAGATAGTCATATTTTCCCGGTTTTTTTCTATGTATAATGTGAGAGCGACACATTCGCTCTACGAAAACCCTAAATATTAATATTTGGTAGACGTTTTACGCATTTATGTAGAGCAGATTGTGCATTATGGTAATTTGACTATGAGCAATAAGATGATTAATTGTGCTGTCAGTCTTCACTGAAAATAAAGCCCTATTGTTGGTAAGGAAGAACTGTTTTGTGTTCATCATCTAACATTATCCTACTTAGCATTTAATATAGTGTACACAGCTTCAAAGTACTAATGATCAGAAGGTAAACGGGGTTTGAAAGTAGTTGATAATGCTCACCTTTCTGTGTTTCTTCGTATTTGGTAGCAGTAATTGGTGTGTAATGAAATACAACATATCGTTCTCTAATATAAAAAATAATTTATCAATAACCCATAAAGACACAGTCTTCTAGTTGATAGGTAGTGAAGTGGTTGGATGCTTTGAGCATTTCACCTACTTAAAAAGTCGTACCAGACCTGGTGCGTCAGTAACCGACGAAATCTCCACACTAATAATGAAGGCATATTTGGTATTTGTCAACCTACGGCATTTATGGCGCCATCATGATATCCGATCGACTGTTAAGGGCCGGCTGTACTACGCTGCAGTTCGTTCTGTTCTATTATACAGCTGTGAAACATGGCCATTATGGGCATAGCACAGGCCACATGTTGTGATGCAAACACAACAGTAAACTGGAAGTCTAAAGTAGAGTCTTAAACAAAAGAGGTAACTTCGTTAATGAAGCTGCGAATGTTCATCGACTGAGATAACTGAGTCATGTGTTACCCATGCCTAGTCAACGTCTGCCTCGTCAGAATGATGACTGAATTAATTTGAGGCCAGAAGGAGGTTAGAGGCGTTCAGACTAAAACATGGCATTATTACAATAAGTCTTCCACTGTTGATCTCAGCCGAGTGCAGAAATGTAGACTCTCGAGTTGGGGTCCATTTGGCAACTGAAGTCGATGGTTGCGAACTGCAGGTGATACTTTTCAGTGATGCAGATGCATCCACACATTAGATTAATTGACGTATCGAACTTCATTCTCCTTCCACTCTTTCGTATTCTCTTCCTATGACTTCCTAATGCTTTGGTTACTTTTCTCCTTACTTCCCCATCTTTCATATTGGCGCCTTCAACCTTAATGCGCCGATATGAAGTGTATCAACTTGGAGTGTTACTCAGGTGACACTGACTGATATTTTTGGTCGAAACAGCATGAAATAATATTATTGATGGATCGTGGCTAGCAGCGGAATCCAGGATGCGTACTTCGTCCTATTTGGGACTCACCAGCCGGGTGTACCTGCTTCCCAGTAAGTGATGTTGCTTCCACCGGGATTTGGACTCGGGAGCGATCGCTTCAGATGCTATGGCGTTATCCACTACACCACCGAGCCATGATAGCCACTTCTTGACGAGTCGAGTCCCAAATAGGACGAAATGCGTATCCTGGATTCCACTGCTAGCCACAATCCATCAGTAATATAATTAGAACACAGGCAATATCGAGGCATTCGCACAGGAGCTCATATGCCAATAGAGACCGATTAATTCGGTCCAATCAACGACGGTATGATATAAAAACGATTATACAAAAGCATGAAATAAGTTCAGTATTGTCAAAACTAGGTTCTCAATACAGTTTAAGCAAATATTTAAGAAATATCTACTGATTTCAACATGTCAGACTGGGAATATTATACGAGAATGCAAATCTTAATGGACAAGAGAATCACAAAGTTAAATAAGAATGCCTTGTAAAACGTATCAGTTATTCTCATCTTTTTACCTGTTAGCATAGTACATTTCTAATTGAGGTACTTATGAACTTATAGACTTGGTAAGGTTGAATTTTATTAACTGGTTAGTTAAACGGTGATGACAGCAGATGGTTGAAAAAGAAGTAAAATATAAGAATTTCTCCTCAGATGGCTTAATAACCTGAGCAACCATTAAGGGTGGAATCTGAAGGTATTTGTACAAGCATCCTCGTATACAGTAGTCGGCAAATATATATAATTCAAGCTATATCAAGTCACTATAAAGATATAAAAATAACTACACGTAAAAGAAGGCATATCTTTCCGTTGAAGAATTTCAAGCATTTTCACAATGCTATGGTGAAAGACTGGAAGCAGCGTCACCAAGAATTATTGAAAAATTCAGTAAAATCCTCGATGATATTTAGAAGTCTACATCTATAAGTCCTCAGATTTTGAAAGAGACTCAGTGATGCATATGGGGAAGATAAAAATGAATTTAAGAAGCTTAATAATGTAAATCATGTTACATTGAGGGATAATGGTAATCCCCATTACTCATTAAAAGATAGTAAATGAAGCGGATGTTGAATCAGTTCATGTTGAGGAAAACTAAGAAGTAATTGCAGAAGATTTGCAAAATGTTGTACTATGTGTAGTACCATCCAGCCTTTCAACAAATATACCTCAATGTAAACGTCTATAGGAAGTTACCAAGTAATGTCAGTCCAAGCTTGATTATCAATAATTATACAGATACCCAAGAGGATTCGAAGACTGTGCACACGCATCAACTGAGGCAGTTGCTTCGCATAATCGTAGATTACTTAATCAAAAACAATTTATGTTCGTACAAGAAAATGAAAACAAGTACTGTCTGGAACTCAGCTTCGCTTCAGATATCACATCCACTAACCAGCAGACAACTAGAAAACCCCAAATTCACAGGTCGCTCATAATGCACCAGGTGGTCACAAGCAAGTCTTCACGGTAATATAATGTGATGTTGACTATGGCGATTCATCGTACACAGGAGTAGCTTATCATTCCAACCAACTACACCTAGATTACTCTGACTCGAACTGACCACAAGATCTCAGGCTGCCATTTAAGAAAACTGAGGCTTGTTGGCAAATAAAGCCAAACCAGTATGACAGCACTGTCTGCTTAAAAAAGTCCAAGTGACTTTGATTCATTGAGGTTGAAAAATTTGTGTATTTCAATGTTTAAAATGCCATGTTAACGATTCAATACACACAGTTGTTTGGCATGAACTTAAAGTATTTTTGCGAAATCAGGGCCATACAAACATTGGAATTCCACATCTGAAGCTCCAGGAAATGGTTTTGCACATACTTATTGGTGTGTTTCTCTGAAGCGGAGAGGAGAAGATTCATCAGATACTCTTCTTCCAAGTGCAAACAAATTATTCTGCTCATTTTGTAATGCAATTTACCTACTTCAGACTACCCCACAGTACAGATTCAGCAGAAGAGTACTCAGGAATAATTTGTCACGATCCAGAGAAATATTACTAGTCAATCAGAAGAAATCGTAGTACTGTCAATCTCTACTTCAAGAGGGAGATGTTATAGTGTGGAATAAGTTTATCATAATTTTCATAATTAGCCATAAACCGTTAGAGCCTTTATTGATCAATAGCTTTGCCTCGAAGTTTCGAAAAAAACATGTGAACCAACATATAAGTATATCAGGTTGACTGGACAGACGAAAAATCAATAGAATTTCAATCTGTTAGACCTGGAAATAGCCAAGACCATTGTAATATATATAAATTTTGTAACCCCGATGGAAATGATATTGTAGATATGCCTTGCTGACGAGTTCCAACAAGCATGAAACCTAGGTCCAGGGCAGTCTGCTGGTTGCCTCCATCCAACTGATTTATAAACTTTGTAATTCGTATATATTATGGATGTTGCCGTTGACGTCGTAAGTACACTTTTTGTCATATTACCGCCTTTTCTGATTACGGATAAACTGAGTGACCACTAAGGATGGAATCTGAAAGTATTTATGCAAGCGTCCTCACGTATAGTAGTCGGCAAACATATAACTCAGGCTGTATCAAGTCACTGCAAAGATACAAAACAACCTGTGCTAAGTTTCTGGAATGCGAATAGTTGTTCTCGATAAAATGTCATGTGAGTAAATGTATACATATTTTGTGTATCCGATCTCTGGTAAGATAAGACTTATAGCAAGTAAAACCGTCATCTTTATAATAAGCAAGAACTGTGCATACCAAACTTTCTGTTTGTATAATTTTTCTCATTCTCGAAGACTGTAAACATTACAAAATGAATTGTGAAATTCGATCAGAACTTTCGGATAGACAACACGAAATAAGTTACTCTGCAGTGACCAGTCAGTGTATGTAAAGCAATCCTACAAGAGGTGACTCTTGGCCTGAATAACTCAGTAGTTACATCTTTCACTTCAGCATTGATTGATAAGGATTTGGATATTAAGGCAACATCAATATCTCGGATGATGGAGTCATGTCTTGCTGGCTAGTGCGAAAAAAGTGAAACCTTGGCCAAGCAAGGCTTTCTGTCGATCGCTTCCAAATATCTAACTAAGAAATTTGGTTCATGCAGAAAACAATCTGGGAAACCGAATTGTCTAATAAACTCCAGTCAGTACTTAAACAACACCGGTATAATTTTCCAAGAATAATAATAGCATTCAAATTAACATAGTTTAGTTTTGACAATTACAGAAAGCATGTCTTGTCATAACAAACTAATGTAGCTCAAAACCCAAATGAAATGAACATGTCTTAAAACATAATCAACTGACTGCAACTAAAGGTTTCTGACCTAGATATGACTCATTAGACTGTTCTGCACGGCTTATTATTCCAGCTTATAAGAAAGCAACAATGTCTTCATGTGACATCCACAAGGAGATCATTTTGATTAACATCGTTTCCAGGGTCCGTAGTTACATGATATCTAACGGGAGCTCTAGAACAATGAACTCGAGAAAATAAAGGAGATTCCACAACTGAACGAGGGTGTATCTATCAAATTTTCTTCCGTCTACAGGTTTCGGAACACAAGTATACCTGCCAGCGCCCATCTGTTGTCGTATTTCTTAACCTAGAGTTGGCATTCACCTCTGCTGAATGGGAGGTATTGGGCGGAGGTCTGCGTGTGAAGACGGTACCGAGCACTTATGTGGTGCTAATCAAGTCATGCATCTCCATAAGAACTTATGTAGAGTTCTCGTTTAGAGTAACCACTACGAGTGGCATTTACTGGACATGCCCACTGCCACTATTCCTGTTTAACGCGCCACTGGATCTAACCCTAGGTACTACAGATTTTATAGGGATTGACTTACTTCCAGATGAGAGCTTGCTTGACTTTGAGTACGGTTTCTATGGTTAGGAACTCTAGGTGACATGGCTTAGGATTGACCGTAGTGGTGTAAATGTTCCCATACGTTACTTCCAGATTGAATATTGCATAACATTTACCTACTGACCTTACTTGCCTCCTTCCTTTTTATCGCATGTTTGTTTAGGAATTGTCCATACGCAATCTTGATAGACTCAGAAGTCAACCACTAATTCTTCGCACTTGCTGAATACCTATGAGTGTAAGACCAAGAAAGAACATATAAAGTTAGCCAGATAAGAATCGTACATTTGATGAACCATACCAATATACCGAAATGCATGAATTAGCTAGCTAAGAGATAGTAAACACACAACGCAACGTAACATGACAATTTGCTAAAGCGTGTGGTTGTTTGATTGTATGCCTTCACTTTAGTAAGTCTTTAAAACTATGAAGGTCAGCATCAATTTCGAAAATCATCAAACCTTAGGCTTTTGATTTTGAGGAATTATTTACCATTACATTTCTCTACAACATTCTACAACATCACTTCTACTCATTTATCGATCGAATGTGTTGCCTTATATCTTGATTTACCTATTTGAAGTGTAACAACTTATAGCGCTATATATTGATTTTACATTGTGGACTCATACTGATCAACAGGCTATTAAATGCACTAGAGTAATCTAAGTAACAGGCTGACTGAACAACTGATTTTAATAGTTCACACCGAAGTAAGTGAAATAAGTAAAACAATCCAAAAATAACTTACAAATTCTCATAGTAAAGTTTCAGTCTTTTTTCTTAACATGTTTGGAATCAAATGAGCAAGATAGTCATCGTGTACTTTTAAATAATTCTGATCTTAGTATACAGATCTGCAACTTTCTTCGTTCTGAACGATATTTTCTACTAATAATGTTCAGTAGTATATTCTATTATAATCGAAAAAAATGCTTTTACATTGGCATGTTTGTTCATTTAACACCTACTGATTTTTGGCTTGTTATTTTTTTTCGAAATAATGACATACCAATTAAATGATTAGTGAGATAAGAAAATTTTCTCCAAACTCAATCCTTACTATTATTATTTATCTTCCTCGTGTTCATTTTCGAATGAATATATTTTCAATTCGCATGACCAACTGAGATTTGACTAATGAACTCATTTACTCTATCCTTATATCATAATCTATCATTTGACTATCAACTGGCTTTATGTGCCTTGGGTATGTTTGTGTTTGTGTTTATGCAAATTCATTCTAAGAAATTCCCCACCAGGTGTTCTGTTCTTCTATTCTCTAACACAATTTGTCTGTTTTTCAGCCATTTATTTTGAAGAAACAAACCCTTTTTTCCTTTCATTACGCTCTGTCTTTTTTTACACTCAGATAATTTGTTTATGTAGTTCTTGTATTATGAGTGTTTTGCAGTCATCCCTCCTTCCCTGCTTCATTTTATAGAAAAGATTATTACAGAGTAAGATTTAGGTTACCTTCTGTCATGCTTATGCATATATATATATATATATATATATATATATATTGTATTGTCACATTGTTATATCACAAAGCGTATTAGCGTATACTAGTACTATTCTAAACTTGGTGCTGTTTCTACCACTGCCATTGCTTTTATTCTTCTTTCATCTGACATGTACTCAAGTTATCCTTCCGACTGTATACGAACAACTATTTCAGTATGTTATTCATCTGTCACCTTGCTCACCGCCTACTTATCTTCGATATCGTGAATACACATACTGGTTGCCTAAGGGCAATTTCTTCAAATGATTTCCTTTGCCTAATTTGGTCAACTTGTATAGTATTTCGTCTCCCACTTGAGTGGATGGTATTCGAAATAATAGTGATAATAGTAGTAATGTATAGACCTGGAGAACATTAATTACCTAGTACTAAAAAAACCCTTTGTCAGTGACTGCCAAATTTGAGTTCAAGCTATCAGAGTCTAAAAAAGATATGATGAAAATTGATTGGAATAAAACGTTATATTCATCTTAGTGACTAATAGTGGAAGAATCCAGGACATGCGTCTCGTTCTATTTAGGACTCACCAGCTAGATGTGCCTGAAGCTGGGTTAGTTAGTGATTTTGTTCCCACTAAGACTCGAACTCAGTACCTATCTCTTTAAACATCAAAGCGTTACCCACTAGGACACTGGGGTACGAGATCTACCTATAGGGAGTACAAAGAATTTGTCCTAAGAATGAATGTTAGTTCTGCAAGAATTCAATTTTTTAAAGGAGGGAAACTGGTGTGCACTCTAAATTGGTACAAAATTGGAAATCGAGTATTCCGGTAGAGTTTGATTCCATACTAGATTTCTTAATTTAACTGAACAGATAGTAATATTATGATTTGCCAGTCAAGTACATAGATCATATGGGTCAATCGGGATTAATCAGTTTATCAAGCGATAGAATAATAAAATTCCCTTAAATTGAGTAAACTCAGAGAAAAACTTGACTGTTGGAATGCATATGGTGATGCATGATAATGCAAAAAAAGCTACACATCTGAAGGTTAATAAAAATTAGACAGAACAAAAGATTAAACAATAAACTTTATTCGTCAACAATAAAAGATCCAATAGGAGTGATAAAATGTATTTTAGAAATGTTCTCCCTCTTATTATGGATGCTGAATTGATAACCAGCAGTAAGTTATGTATGAAATGTCATCCACTAAACAATGGTATATCAATTTATCTGATACCAAATAATGAGATTTCTAGTGGAATCCTTATCTTTCATTCTTTCTTGGTAAATTATGCATTAAACGCAATGTTTACTTCCTGGGAGATAAGCCTTTGTAGGTAGTTGTGACAATTAATGATGGGTAGTGGCTAGCAATGGAATTCAGGATGCGCATTTCATCCTGTTTAGAACTTGCCAGCTGGGTACGCCTGCTTTCTAGTCAGTGATATTGTTCCCACTGGGATTTGGACTCGGGAGCGATCGCTTCAAATACCAGAGCGTTATTTACTACACCATCGAGCCATGATAGCCACTTCTTGTTCGACGGGTATAGTTTTAGTATAATTATTTTTACATTGTACCGTCGTTGATTGGACCGAATTGACATTAGACCATCATTAATATAATTAGAACATAGATAATATTGAAGCATCCGCACAGAAGCCCATATACTATCAGAGACCGACCACTTCAGTCTAATCAACGACGGTGATAATATAAAAACATTTATACTGCTTCTGACAATATTACCTACTTTCATCCATGTGTACTTTCAATTTTTGGTTATTTATTTTACTTAACAGAACTAACTCATCTTTATTAGCACGTGAACTACTTAAACAACTGCCTTAATGTTGTTCTGAATTTCATTTTAATTGTACTAGCTTGGTAACAATAAGTTTTGGAATCCAAGATTGTTGTTGTATCTCATTTGGGACTAATCAGTTGGCTGTAGACAAAGTTTTGGTGTCTGGAAAAATAAGCGCAAAGGCCGAAGATCATTATGAACACCATCAATTAGTTGGGTGTATGTAAAAGTGGCTGATAGGTCTCAAGCAGAAAGAAACTGGCATTTTGAACTTGACTACTAGTTACCAACAAGTAAAACCTTCATTGTTTCGCAAAGCTGAATATTGACTTTAAGTTTATAGTATGAAACCTACTTGTACTTACGATTGCCTACTCCTATACGGAACGTGTAAAACGAAATACATGTCACGGTGGTATTCATCATGATGTGAAATAAGTTGGAGAACCATTGAAAAACTGGGAGCACTATACAGCTGTTTCGTACCAGTATGGAACTCCTCTGCAGTGGGTACCCATAACCCTGCCTGGCAATTGCTATATGGTGAACTAACAGGAGTAGTAAAATGTGGGCCGCTCAATGCTGACCCAATGGCTCAATGATAGCGTGCTGACCGCGGAACTCAAAGGTCCTGGGTTCAGTTCCTGGTGGGTGGGGTTGTAGATGCACACTATTTAGGAGTCCAGCACTAAGACAGAACAGCTTTCCATAATAAATACCAACTTGAAAGTATTTGGCGTTGTTCTATAAATACCTGTTGTAAGTTTATTGTAATCCTGGATATTAGCAAATATCTAATCAGTTCGAAATTATTGATCTTTGGTTAATATTTTGACTGTTATAACAGCATAAATGGACTTTTTGCAACTGTTCATGTGCTATATAAAAGTTACTATAACATTATCTCTTGGAAAATATGAACTACTCTTCTCGTCACTTTATATTTTGCATGGTTACTTTTCCAAAATCAGTTCAAAAACTTTGACTTCTTCAGTTAAATTGACCCTTGTCAGTATACTATAAAGCAAGATGATAAATATACCGCAACATAGACAAGTCTTGGATAGAAATTCTAACTGTACCTTCCATAAGTTGCGATTTCCATAGCCTAATGGAATTTCTGTAACTTTCTTGACATTGACGTTATGATAGGAAACGGTTTGAATGGAAATCAACATTTTAAGTAATCAGCCGCTAAGGTAGAAGTTTTGAATTTCAACGTATGTTCCATGTCACTATATGGTCAGGGAAAAACCTTATTGGATAGTTGATCCTACAGTCAACTAATCAAAACAAATATTCAACTCTTGATCTAACAATTTTATATATTCATGAAAACCCCATATAAATGATATATTTCTGTCGAATAAAGTGTCTTTCTTACAGTCACAGGTCGGTCTCTATCTTCTGATTTCGCTGTTCATTAAGGTATAGGGTTCTGAGGGAGAACGGTCGCTATTCATATCAATTCTAGGTATCTCATCGTGTAGGTATTATTATTATTCACATAGTCACTTCACATTAACTGTTTACTAGTTTCCCCATTTATTTATTTACTCACTTTTATATCGTATGGAGTTTTCATTATACTTATAGTGGTCTGGAGTTACTTAGTATTTTAGTGATATCTGTTGAATATATACTCTCCTACTGTATGATTCTATCTCCATTTCCCTTGGATTCACCTGTAAGAAATTTAAAGAACGGAAAGTGTATAGCTTAAGCCTTAGAAACTAAAAGTAGCAATAAAGGAAAATGTATTTTAAACCATCTCATTTCTAAGTTTAACATCTTGATTTCGTTGGTTGTATTGGCTGTGAATTATCCTGTATTGCTTAAGATCACTCCTAAGCTAGTTTATAATTTCACAAAACAAACTGTAATGTTTTCAAATTTTGTAGTCGATTTGGTGGCTGATAGTAGAATCTAGGGCCCATGTTTCGTCCTATTTATGACTCATCAGCTGGATATACCTGCGCTTCAGTGACTGTTTTTGTGCCCTCTGAGACTCAAATCCAGTATCCATTGATTCAAATCCCCTAATGGCCTAATGGATAGCGCTTTGGCGTTTGAAACAATGGGCACTTGGTTTAATTCGCATTGGGAACAACATCATTCACTGAGGTAGAGGTACACTCGGCTCACGAGTCCTAAATAGGACGAAACATATGTCCTGGGTTCCACTACTAGTCACCAAGATGAATAAAGCCAAATTTTATTTACTTGATGCATTTAAGACTTCTGAGAACTGAAGCAACTATCCAGTAATGCTTAATTGCAACGTTTCTCGAGAAAATACTCTTCGAATTTCTTGAATTCCTTAATGCATGAACCTGCAATCAGTGTTAAAGAAGAAAATCTGAACTGCTAAATGGCTAGACAAGATCGGCAGGAAACTCTGGATCTAGGTTTCGGACTTGTTGGCACACATCAGGAAGATTTATCTGTAACCTCGAAGGAGTTTGTGTTGCCTGAGCAATTCAAGACCAACTAAGTTAATTCGCTTTTTTTAAAGAAGTATTCACAGAAGTATCAATAAAATTGTTGTTCAGTGAGTGTATTTACGCGCATTAACCGAATTTCATGATTAATCTATTTCATAAATGGTTAGTTCAAGCGTAAATAAAAGAAAAAGATATACAGTTATGTTTATACTTGTTGAATCATGTCATTTTCATTGCATCATCTATTCATTCATTCACTCATCCACTCATTTGCTCACTATACTTAAATAATTCAATTTAATCTAAATTATTATTCATGCGTAATTTTTGTATTTTTATTTATTTATTGTTTACTGTTCAATAGTTCATTAATGATAACTGTAAACATATTTAATGTATACAATGAATTGTTCAATGAATATTCACTTGTTCAATAGTTTATTGAAATAAATAAATAAGATGCTTTTGATAAATACTTTATCAGTATTTATCGTAGGATAAACTCTACCCTTGAAGCAGGTAACTAGAACTTCTTCATATTGATTTAAAGATTATCAAATTGAAGAAAATGTCAGATAACTTGACAACTTTATTTAATGACATCATGGTAACAGACGACGATTTTTATACAGTCTAGTAGGCTATATATATATATATATATATATATATATATATATATATATATATATATATATATATGTAGCATTAAAATTTACCTTTTGGTTCTTTAGTTTCAATCAGTCTGTGGTTTATGGTCACTGATTCTCTAATTTACTTGACAAGTCCCTATTAATTGGTACCTCCTTTAAAATGCTTGTTTGAAATTACAAGTTCACGATAAATTGTTAGCAATTACTACGTTACCACAGATTAAGATAGAGGACAGACATATACCACAACCTAGAGCCTGTGATGGAAAGATGTGGACCTTCAGTTTGACATACTTCAAAACAGCACAAAAGGAGGACAAACATTTACCAGTGACATTCGATGATGGTTGTACCATATCACGAAATAACAAAAATAAAGAAAAATCCGAACTATTGAGTGTTGATAGAGGGATTGAACGAAAGTCAGCTTGTTGTGGATCTTTACACCACTGAATTCAACCGTTCACGGATCACATGTATACATCTTTTGGGGTCCATTACCCCCAGATTTTCAGTGCCTCTCCTGGTGATATCAATAAGTGGTGAAAAATATCCCAAAACCAATTAAATTTCTGTTAACCAACCATTTGAATAGTTGAAAGAGGAGTTGATAGAGAATAAAATGCATTTCCCTCAGTGCGTACAATCTTGATGATCTCCAATAATTAGGCTCTTGAAAGTTAAAAACCCTATCTAGGTGGCTTAAGTTACGCTTCGCAACAGAAACCAAGAGTCAGAGAGGTCATGAGCTGATGCTATGCCTTGGTTAGATCACTCGCAGCTTCATACCAACCCAGTTCTACTTCAATTAATAGTAGAGATCTTGAAAGTAGGTGACTGATCGGTATGAGTGATATATATATATATATATATATATATATATATATATATATATATATATGAGGAATTTGGGGAGACCGGCACTTTTTTTTACGGAAAAGTGACCTCTCAGTTTGGAGGTTTGCAGGCGTCTGTTGATTTCAAGGCGTTATTTATCACGGAATGAAATCACTTCGAGACCCATTAAAAACCTTGGAGTACTGAGCACCTGTTTTTATATGTTATTTCATGTTCTACATAAAAACGCATATAGAAAAGATGAATGAGTAAAATTGTAACCGAAATCGGGTAATTTGTAACAGCTTACGTTATCTATCTACGTATATCTCCTAGTAGTATACTTGTTTACTAATCTCAAGCCTTCTGATACGGTTTAAAATTCATCTAAGCATTTATCAGTTCATCCCATTTCACTTCATTTAATTAGAAATGGGGGCGCTTACTTGTTCAGGTTCAATAAACATGCACAGCCAATAAGTCAGAAGAGGAGGCGAAATTATAGATGGAGATGTTGACTGGAAATTAACCATTCAAATTTATGAGCTGACATAAAATGAACAAAGTATTGAAAAATTCTGCCGTCTGTGTCTCTAAGATACATTTTTCCACTATGCCACCGTATACTGGTGATATAAATGGCTTGATAGTCGGCAGAGACTTAACCCTTCCACGAAAAAAACACTGTGCAGCTTAGGTTTGGACAAGTTAAAATTTGAAGCCTATATTCTCAGCGATGCCCTAATTAACAGGTGAAAGATGAAGTCACCTTTCACTGTATTTATCAGTTTAAAAGTACACGTGGTTATATATAGGAAGGGCTCATCAGTCATTGAAAATAGCTCGAGAACAAATTCTGGAGTAAATTCAGAGATAAATAGGATTTCTTGATCTAATTACTTCTGCAAATAGACAGCTGAGCTCCTCATCATTTAAGCCATTCTATAAAACCTGTTACGAACATATTTTAAAATCTGCCAAGGTATTAACCATTGGCAGGTTTATGCCACCTTAATGCGTTCGGAAAAGATTTTCATCACTTATCAATGACAGTCAAATAAATATTGATAACTATAACTTACCGAATAGGAATGTATACTAAATACCATTTCTAAACAGGAAGTAACTATGATCTTCCCCGCTTAATCTTGAATTCATTGCAGTTGAAACATGGGTGAACTTCTGATATTTCCATAGTTGAAGTGGACATCTTCTTACGTTTCAATTATTTTGTCCTGGAAACCAGTTATTCACTTTTTTCGAATACACAGTATGAGGTCAGTGACTTTCAAGAGAACAGAATTTCATCACTGTTGTAGGTTATAATTTCATATTAGAGCATACAGTGAAACAGGATGATTTACTTGATGATATTTCGAGAACAGTTTACCATCAATAATCATATCAAGATTAACATACAACAAACTCAAGCTCAAATAAAATGAGGAGTTCCATATTAGGTAGAAACAGCTATTTAGTGCTTTCAGGTTTTCAATGGTTCTTCGACCGATATTAGCCCTTGGTGAATACCAAATTTAAACCCATAAAATCAACACAAACCTCCAAACTGAATTACCTTCCAGAGCTGATTAGTGACTTACTGAGAGATAAGATTTCCGGAAGTACTAATAAGAAGTTGAAATAGATGGGGCAAACCAAGTTGGATATGAGGCCAAGCACTCAGTGACGGGATTGGACGGAGATCATGCTATATCGTGATAGGACAGAAGAAATAAGATTAGGACCTTTAAATTTCAACCCAGTGGCTCAGTAGTAACTTACTAGCCGAGGAACCTGAAGATCAAGAGTTCTATCCATAGTGGGGTTAGTGGTGTGCATTTCTAAGAAGACCCATACTAAGAAGAGATCGCTATCCAGTGATTTCAACTTAAAAGAAGGCCAGATAAAACCTAAAGATGACATTTCTAGCGTACAGTGAGCATTAAGTTCAACTGATAATGCATCTTCTAAGTACATTAAAGCACAATGTACACTACAACAACAGAAGAATACGAAATATAATTTGATAAAATCAGAAATGATTGACCTGAATTATCAACAGTACTTATGAACACTTAAAAATTTGCTTGCCAAACTCAGTGGATCTATCCAGATGGACCCACATCAGGAGATTTTAAGAAAGCTATAGAAACTATAAAATGTTTAAGATTAGGAAATCTACACCTGATGATACACGTTAAATGAAGCTGTGCATAGATGAATCAAAATATTCTGTTTTAACTGGCATTAATAATAATTCCAGGAGAATGTGTGATACTTCTCAGATTAGCAAACTTGGTTATCCCACTCAAAAAATGCATAACTAATATTTAGCATTTTCAAAACTTAAAATTACATACCAATCTAGTGGTGAGAATCATTCAATAGCAGGTTATCAACCTCAAAGTATCAAAAGAGTGATAATTGATAAGGTAATTAAAACAATTACTAAAGCAAAGATTAATTACAGAAGTAAAATATTGTGATATTTTAAACAAGTTGTTGAGATTGACTCAAAAGGCCACCCTAGCAACTGATGAAACGATCAACCATGTTTCTGTATTCTATGAAAAATTTTCTTCCCAGCCGAAATACCGCAACCTGATTCGTTATTTTGGGAGTTGTTAGAGTGGCCTTTAAAGCCACCCTATAACTGACATAAATACACAAATAGTAAGCAGAATGCTAGAGGCATCTTGACTAGAAAACATGGAGAAGCCTTCAGTAAAATTCGAATAAATGAGAATCTATTCGTCACTAAGCCCGATAAAGGTGCAGGGGTGGTTATTATGAACAAAGAGGAATAGATGGATAAATTGAACAGCCTTCTTAGTGATCATAGTAAATTTCAGAAAGTACCAACCGATAGTGATATGATAGAGAAGACTGACAAGGAATTATCTGAATCCTTAAAAATGTTGAAAGAGCAAGGCTTCATTTCACAGTGTATGAAACAATCAGGTCTACCGGTACAGTAACACCGAGGTTATACAGTTTACCAAAAGTGCATAAAAACAGATTACTACCCCGACTGGTTTTTGATACTTCAAACCCTCCTTATTACACGGCTGCGAAATGGCTAGTACAGCTCTTGCAACTATTGCATAATGAAGTTGTAAAACATACCATTAAAGATACTTTTCACCTTATTTAGAGGATAAGAGATTGTAATATGAATAATAAATTTGTGATATCCTTAGACATGTCATCCCTATTCACAAATGTCCACTGATGGAAACAGTAGATTTCAAATATGGTGGGCTGACAAAGGGAGAAATATAGAAATTGGAATTATGTCATCTGCCTTGAAAGAGCTTAGAATGTACGATGAATGTACACTTCCTTTTCAAAAAGGAATTATACAGTCAATCAGATAGTGTTGCTATGGGGTCACTACTAGGCCCGAAACTAGCAAATTTTTCCCAGGGGAAATTAGAAAGTGCCCCTTTGGAAAGCATGATAAGGAAGTTAGAATGTTATCGCCATTATGTAGACGATATATTCTTGATTGTGAATAATGAGAACGATCCAGGGATTATACTGAATAAATTTAATAGCGTCCATTCAGTAATAACCTTCAGCATCGAGAGAGAAAGTAACGACATCATCACCTTATATGTCCGGTTGACAAGGAAGGCGGATAGAACTCTCAAAAGAAGTGTAAATCGGAAACCAACGTCGACAGGTCAATGCACGCATTTCTCGTGTTTGATTATAGAGTTGGGGATTCTATTAACCTAATATAACAAAATAATTTGACGTAATACAATCTATGTAATCATTGTGACGTCAAATTTGTTGGTTGAACCAGCTGATTTTGGTCAGGTAAGTTATTACATCATTACGAATTAACCAAATCTAGAATTATAACTTTAAGTGAAATCAATAAACCTGAAAAATTTGGCTATTTCTGTGCATATGCTGAAACACCTTCAGATAATAGGGTAGCAAAAAGGTAACGGTCTTAAAGACTAATATATTTAAGTGGAGAGAGAGACAGAGATTAATTACTGAATCTTTTTCATTGACAACATGTATTAAGAATGATATAATACTGATTCCACAGATGTAGAAGGTTCTACTAGCAGTGAAATTAAAAGAATTGAAAAAACTGTAAGATTATAAAAATTAAACTATATTGTTGTATGATTACCCTAGTATGATTGTGAACAATAAAGTGTGCTCGAAATATAATTCAGTAAATGCTACTGTTTCACTTTATGCTACATCAAATAAACTTATCGAATATGGAATTGTACTCTATTGCACTGCTCAGTTTCCACTTTTACATTAATAAAAATTAGGTTTGCCTGTTCAAAGACTGGTCAACAAACTACCAAGACTTGCACAAAGTGTATGGAAATCAGTTGTAAGTCACTTATTTTAGAAGTAGTATTCATCATGGATTGACATTAGTTGGGGAACCATTGAAAATCTGGGAGCACTGGACAACTGTTTCGTCCTAGTACGGGACTTCTCAGCAGTGCGCACCCACGACCCGGCTAGGGATTGAACTCAGGACCTTCAGGTTTCACTTATGTCGATCAACATTGAACACTAGTCATATCTAATTATCTAATTTGCTCTAAAAACTGATTCCATCCGTTTACTGACGTTGGATGAACAGTGTTGAAGTTGCCTGAAAATTTTCACTTAACTATATCAAACGAGATTATATTGGAAACACATAGTTCGTTTTATGTATGTTGATAAAACAATATGGAGACAGAATCTATCATAATTGTGTAGCGTATTTGCATAACACATTTCGAACAATCTGATTATACACGTATATGAAAAATGACAGAGATACAAGTTACGTAAAATAATTATCACTCAAATGACAAGGTCAGAATAACAGTAAAGATCAGTAAAACGACTACAGTAAAATATTATACTCGGTGATGATTGAAGGTGAGATGAAAATTTGGACTGCGGCCGGACTCGAATTAGCGACCACAGGGTTTCCGGTCCGCTGCACTATAACATTGAGTTTGAAGCCAACCTTACCAAGAGAAGCTGATGACTAGTTGTTTTGGACGAAGAAAGTTGACTTAAACCTCCTAATGGCTAATGCTTCTGCTTCAAAGATTTCCCCAATATATCTTATAGATAGGCCTAAATGATTCTTGTACATCCATTAATGCCCCATTTCAATGATATATTTAGCTGTTGAAGAATTCGGACGTTTGCTTCCAGCATCATGTGACTCTGTTCATTCAGCTGACAGTTAAAATGTTTATGGAATATAATACTTCTACTGTATGGTCATATCCTTCAACCTAATTGATTTATGGGGATAAATGTAGAAAAACTTGAGTGACACTGCCTACACAGGTTAAGTTTATTCAAAACAACTAGTTAAATAAATACAGCTTGTTTTATCTAAGTGGTTCAGTACAGCTGTTCAAAACGTTTCGTTAGACAGTCAAATATTTCAATAAAATTACTTGGAACTAAGTACCACTCTATCACCTGTAGCTTGGTATACAAATCGCCAATGGATTCTGCCCATAACCTATACCGATGTACACTTGAATATAACTTACTTCACGGTAAAACAGAATTCAAGTTCACTATTGATCAGATAAGACTACTTAAAACTTGTTTTTAATAGTAGTAAGAGTAGAAAGTCGATTATGTCCTCCTGAAAGAAATAAATTGGATATGAAAAGAATATAGTGATACTCTTTTCAGAGAATTAACCATTTGTTACTGAGTTTCTATCAATTTATTCAGTACTTCGTAAACTTTTTCACGCTGAATCATTTTCTCAACTTTAAATTCTACTTTTCATTTATCCACTTACTAAACTTAGCCAAGATTACATCTGCTTTAATTAATTGTACTCAAGGTCAAAATCCTTTTGACCTTCAGATTCTCTGGATGGTAGTTTTTTTAAATTTGGTTAAAAAAGCATTGGTGCTTGAAGTTCACTCACTTCAAGAAATACTTTATATCTAGTTCACTGGATGGCACAAACACATCTGGCATATGAACAGATCTGGGAGAAGACTTGAAGCAGCAACTATTCGGAAGAAACCACTTCATAAAACTACAATTTAGTAGGGATTTATTTAATGAGATCCTATTTCACAGACTATCGAGAACCATTCAAAGAACTTCTTATGCACCTAATCGCTGTCTATCATTCTCTAGTCAACGATTTGTTTCATGTCAAACGAAGGACAAGTTACCTGATTTCTCCACTTTCACGTATACTTACTAGTTTAATTGTTCCTGTACAGACATTTATATTGGGTGCACGACTAGACCAGTTAACCAGCTTATTACCGAACACCTACCTTCGTGGCTGGGATAAGGAGCGGTTAGGTGCATAAGTACCTCGCATCTAGTTGAAAGTGTTCACAGAGTGGATAAAACGAAGGCATTCAAAGTGATTTATCGCATCCTAACGTACCTTTCCAGTGGAGTTCAAATTCGTCTTCTACATATTGCTGAGGCTATAGGAATTCGAATTAACAATCCAAAGCTCTGTATTCAGAAAAAATTTGTACAGCTCTTATCCCTATCTTGGTCGGGGAAAAGTTAATGAATGATCTTACTTTTGAATTTTAAAATGTAATTCTTCCTCCTTTTGTTTTACTTTTGTCACCTCTTTCCCCTTTTTCACACCACTACCATATTCAAATTCAAACTTTATTTATTTATTGTCGTCATCCTCCATTATTATTGTCCTTTTCCAAGCTTTGCCCTACTTTTTCTGTCTATTTGAAAACCCGTTTACATTGTTGTGTCATTCTGTACACACTTCTTTTATAATAACATAAATATATTTCTTATAAATTTGAAAAGAGGAAGAACAAGTATTTAGAATAGAATGAAACCTCAGGACGATATACTGAAGAACGTTGGTGGTATTGATGGGAAATTATACTGTACCAAACTCAGTTTGTCGTACTGTAGTCAGAGTCGACGGGAACTCACACTTCCTGGATTACTTCTAAACGACTATCTCAGCCCAAGCATGGCTGACAAAGTAGGTACACGATAAGAACAGAAAGAGTTGTTCATCTTCGATTTCATGACCGCATTCCGAAGAATTCACGAATCACAGGAAAAAAATAGTCAGTAGTGTAGCCGCTTAGCATCTGACTGATACAAAAAAGCTAGCAGACATTATGAATTCTTTCAAAACATTGAAAAAACAGTGGAACATATCTCCCATGGTCAACCAAAGCTATAGCTATCATGAGCTAAAAACATTATCTATATATTCGGCAGGAAGTTGATAACTGCATACCTTATCTTTAACTTTTAGTTTGTCAGGTTATGATTGGTTGAAACTGATTAATACTTCACATAGATTTCGATGTTAACTAAATGAGTTCAACTTATTACATTTCTCATACTTCATTTTGTTCAGAGTGAGTTGTTCTCTGAGATACGGTTTTAGTTAGCAAACATTCGAGCGTCTTGCTAGACATTATCATCAGCTCATCAGAACTTCACAAAGAAGTGAAGGTATACGGTGAAGCTCTGATGTCTATGTCTAGTATGAAATCGAATTAAAGTATGTTTAATTTTATCGTTATATTCTTAGTTTGATATTATAGGTTACAAGCAGCTAATGACAAGTCGACCGTATGGAACAATGTCATATTATTCAGTTCCACTTGTTCTTCTTCCTCCTTTTAAATACAAAATATGAGTATGATTTAACTAAGATAGCCATAGTTTGGCAGACTAGTATTGATACTACGTGAGGATTGAAGGTGAAATGAAAGTCTAGATCACAGCCGGATTCGAACCACCGACCACCAGGTTTCCGGCCCGGTGCTCTACCAACTGAGCTACGAGGTCCAACTGCTGACCAGATTTTATTTTACTTCAATCATCAAGGGTTTTGTCCGACTACCATGTGAATTCGTGACGTATTACTACCGATTGATCGTATTCACACCGGCTGTCTAGTCAGGACTTCTCGTCCCAATCCAAATCAAACTGAATCAGAGAGGGGGAGCATGATATTCATTGTGATCTGAATATCTAAGATAGCCGTAATTAGGTAGACCAGTATTTGTACCGGGTGATGAATTCACATGGTAGTCGGGCAAAACCCTTGGTGACTGAAGTGAAATAAAATTCTGGTCGTCGATTTTGTGGCTCAGTAACCCAGTGGTCTCTGGTTCGAATCCGGCTGCGGTCCGGATTTTCATCTTGCCTTCAGTCACCACCCAGTACAAAATATGATTACATTTTGACAGTCTTGAACACCAACAATTAAAATGGGAAGTTTTCTGTTCTCCTGCAATTATTATTGCTAATATAAATTCCGGAAATTAGATAATCTAACGATTATATTAATTGTTGGTAGTGACTAGCATTGGAATCTAAGACGCGAGTTTCGTCCTATTTAGGACTCATTAGCTGGAGGTACCTGCCTACCAGTGAGCAGTGTTGTTCCCTCTAACATCAAAACTGTAACTATACTTGTCACCCAAAGAGTAATTGTCATAATTCATTAGCTCAGTGAACAACACTGTGGCATCTTAGGCCATAGGTCCCTGGTTCCAGTCTTAGTGGAGTGAAATGATTCACTGAAAGACCAATCTCAACTCTTCAATAAAAATGTTGAGGATTCTTAACCCCCTTCCTACATTAATATACAGGGACTGGCGAATTCAGCTATATCAGAATTTATGCTGACCCAATAAGCATAGCTTCTGGAGATGGCTTTCATGCCTTCTGTTCCTAGAAGATCAATGTGAAACTGATTTAGAACTATTTAGCGAAGAGACTAAGGGAACTCATGGTTTGCACAATCCGGTAGATGAATCGCATAATCGTTTGTGGATAGTAATGTGATCCCTGTTTATTCTCTGGGTGAAGGATACTCACTTATAAGCCTTAAAGGTGCGTCTGTATGTCCAATGTTCGGTGACACTTAACATCGAAGTCATAGCTCAATAATGTCACATCACGCCGCTGTAATCTATGAGTGAAATCAGCTGAAACACTGCGTTTTAGCCCAAAAACTAAATGAAGGGGTCTGTGATCGGTAAACAAAGTGAATATTTATCTATACATGATATTTTGAAAGCGTCTGACCGCGAAAACATGAATAAACGGTTCCCGTGTGTCAAGTAGAGAGGGAAGGAACTCGGGATAGTAACTGATGAGACCAAGAAATGATTGAAGCGTCAAGAAATCTGTTGAAGTTAACACCTGGTGCTTGGTGTGAGTGTTGTCAGAGTCAAAACATCGACCAGATGCATTAAAGCTGAACCCTAAATATTATACTGACTGTAGTAATAACTGACACTCCTCCACTTTGAGTCAAAGGCTGTTATCTAGGATCTGATGCAGGACCAACCATATTCCGTTGGACAGATGCCAACTACAATGAAGTTGTCACGGTATGCAGCAAAGCCTAGAAGGCTTACCTGCATAGTATCCAAGATTTGTGGAAATATAGTGAGGGTGATTTTAAAGCCTAATACTAGACAATTGTATTGGAAAAGACTATGATGGATGTTGATGGTTAGAAGTTCACGAAATCTTGAAGAGACATCTACTTATAAATATGAATTCGCCAGTTCGATTTTTTCGAAATATTTTCTTATATTCAGTGTGGTAAATAATTTGTCTGAAACAGGTAGGGGTAATGGTATTGCCCCATGGCAGCATTAAAACCTGTTGGATATTCAGCACATAGTCACACAAAGCCATTGCTTTCCTTATAACAACGATTGCGGGAGCGCAAGAAGAAAAGATACTAGAGTAGTGATTACCTGTTCCTAAAATCACTTCAGTTTTGCCTCGACGAGAGTAAGGATATATATGAGACCGGTGTTCAAGGATGTAAAACTGGTAGTTTATTTGTTTTCAGATGTAGAACGGCTTTGGTTGCCGTACAGTGACCAAGACCAGGTTGGAAAACATCTGAATATTCAGTAGTAATATCATTAAGGTTTGTCAGGACGTCTGACTGTGCTTTGACTTTGTTGCATACCATATTCAACAGAAGATCGGTGAGTCTCAAACTCACGAGGTAATCAAGACCCAACAGGTTAAGAATAGCACCAGTAGGGTAACAAACTCTATCAAAAGTAGCATTTCTAGATTAAATACAGCAGTGTAACCAACAAAAGAACTAAAGCTTACCACCGCGTGCGCTGATAGCTGCTTATCTCATTGTCAACATTTTTGGGTGACCAGGGCTGCACCATAATTCCCAGGAAATCAGTTTGATATCAGACATTGTATCCACTTGAAAGCATACAGGTTGACTATTTTTGCTTAGCATTATATACTTCCGCTAAACTGGACTACTGATATGAAACGTAGCCGCAAAGCTGAGGGATCCTGTTGTATGTCGACGTTGGGACAAGTTTCTCTTTCTGCTAAGTGAACTTGGTTGGCCGCAAAACCTGTCCTTATGCACCACTATGTGACAAGTGTGAAACTTATGTTGTTTGAAGGAGCATGATTCCCTATTATACTAAGCTCTACAATGCAAACATGCAGATGGTGGTTTTCTCTGAGTACTATTCGTAAGGCGGCGTGCTGCATTACTGATGTAGAACTGGATGTTGATGCAAGGTATTTGATGGAATGTACATCTACCGAGTTCTGGCCGCTAGTCGGTATCAGGATGGCTTCTTGGCGTATATTAGCTAGTGGTTGATATTCCTCACAAATATCTTTCAATGTAAGCTTCAGGTCTCGTTTCATACGACTTTCGAAGTGACTGCTTATATCCACGAGTTTTGGAGACTGAAATGTATAAGCGAACATGAGCAATTTAGACTGTTCATCCGAGACTTCAACTTGGGTCGTTCACATGCAATATTCACAATCCAAAGCTGGGTAAGAACGTCATCATCTTCACTTGGTACCAGTTTCATGCAGTGGTCCCATCTATTCATGTAAATCAATATAGGACGACGCATGATCGCTTAACGGTCCCCGCCGCCACAGCTCATACCATTAAATCAAGTAAAAAGGCGGTGAAGTGCAAGATGAAAAGAAAATCCAGTCAAAAGGAACAAAAAGTACTAAAAGAGAGAAAGGAAGATTGAGAAAATGGTGAGATTCAGTATAGCATCGTTAGGATGAAGATAATAAATGTATACATCTAGGCCACTGACATCGGTTCTGAGCCATATCATTTAGAGTCTTCAACCACTGGTTCCTCTTGTCCTGCAGACCCCAACCGGCTAGTCTACATTGCCCGACATGGCTCATACCAACGGTCAGAGACTTTATACATTTACGCCTTGTTTTAGTCTGGCGACCTCGGGCCTTTTTCTAGTCTGAACCTACTTCGGCCGACATCATGTGACGAGGCAATCGGTGACTAGGCACGTGTCCCAACCATCTCAATCGATGAAGGTTCACAACCTCGTCAACTGACTTACCTCTTCTTCCTAAACTCCTACACCTGACTTCTGCGTTACTCATACGGTGACACCACGGAATGCGGCCTATACTGCGAAGGCAACGGTGGTCAAACACTTGAAGCCAGCCTTCTCATATCTTCCACCTCCCATGGCCATGTTTCACAGCCATACAGTAGAACAGACCTGACTGCTGTGCAATACATGCGACCCTTAACAGACAATAGGATATCATGAGGGCGCCGCAGGTGGCGTAAGTTGGCGAAAGTCAGCCGAGCCTTTTATATTCATGCAGAGGTTTCATCAGCCACTGAGCCACCAGGGCTGATCCTACTTCCCAGGTAAGTGAAGTGAGCAACACACTCAACCACTACACTCTATTATTAGCCGTGGCACCATTGAAGACCAATTCGGAAGCAAAAATTTGCATATAGGTGGTGAGAAACGCATCCCAAACATTCCCAAATGGCGTTTCAAAGTGTTCAGAAGAATCTGCACCTTGTCAGAGTCTTCACCTAACAGGATTATGTCATCTGCACATTGGTAGTGGACACTGTAGAATGAGCGATATTTTCCACAGTATCGACGTAATGTTTCTACTGTTTCATCAAATGTTCTGTCACGTAGGTTCTGTGAAAGAATAAGATTACAATACTCATGCGATTCATCTGAATCAAGCAGTCAGAGTAGAAATCTAACTTCCATGAGTCTTCTTGATTTGCAAAATCAACTCTAAAAAGGTTTTCATATCATCAGAACCATGTATCAAGGGTGACGTTGGCATCTGGATTGTATGCGAACTCCGAAATACTGGAACCATTTGTGTCATCAGCAAAAGATGGAGTGGAAGTAGATGACTAATGTCTAATGATTGACAAATCTTTGCGGATAGCCATTCTCCTCCAAACATCTCTGGATTATCAGTAGTTCACCTTCCAAATTGTCAGCTGAACATATTCATTTGACATAATAGAATGGGACTGTAACCAATGTCTGTTTATAACTGACGGGACGGGGGCTACTAAAATTCAGTTAGAAACCATTCCCCGTGTCCACTTTGTAAACAGATATATGGAGTGTACCGTCTGTTCTACGTTGAGGGCTAATATCTAGAAACTGGAATCTACCATCACATTCATGTTCGACTGTGAAATTAAAAATCATATGAGTATTATTTAAGTAATTGGACAAACAAGATGTTTACCGTAAATTGACGCATATGGCTAATGTTGAATCTATATATAGGAAGTAGGATTTCATGCCTTTTATGGGATATTTCAACCTTGTTAGTTCATGTGACGTATGTATATATATCCGCTAATACAGGACCCAACAGGCTTCCCTTGGCTACCACTATCAATTTGACAATGTAGCATGTTATCAACTTAAGAAGGAACATTTTGTATACACATTAACTACAGTTACTTGGATTAAGATATTGACAAACAGAATAAATGAAAATGCTAGCAGATAACTTCTATTGGTCTTTGTATAGGCATCTTGGTGACTTAGGAGAAAGATCAAGGGACACTACATGCTGTTAAGAGACATTCAGTTGATTTAACATTTTAATAAACTGAAATGAATCTTTAAGGATACATTTAGCAAGATGTTGGCAAACAGGTTACGATTCTTCTGCTATCCAGCGAACGACTTCAGGGTAATGTGAATCAACCTTAAAAAGCACGGGTTTTAGACCGCTGTAAACCACCTAGTTCTATCAAAAGCCTTCTATCTACTGCAAAATCTCAGATTGAAATGCCTAAGCTACTTGTGATGAAAACTAGAATGGAAATTAGTACGTATAACAAACTGGTCAGTGATTTGAATGGTGTTTACCTAGTGAAATTCACCAACTTTAGACGAGATCTACAGCAGAAAACTTGTGAAAACTTCTCAAAAACCTTGGCAAAATAGTAGCCTTATTGAGGATTTCCTGTACAAACTTTAAAGTGTTAGGCTTAACCAACTTGAAACTGAAGCAAACTCACTTGAGCTTAAGTCACGTGCGTCAAGAAAAGTCACGAATAGAATCAAATCAAGCTCAGTTTGAAAATTTATTTCCTTAACTGACCGACGTTCATCACGTAAATGAGAAGAGAAATGGTTCGAGTATAGACTTCTCAGTATTTCTAACCAACACCTTATTTCACCAACTGCACAGTCAAAATATGTTTCCAAAGGACACCAAGACTGAATTAAAAGTCTCACAAAGAATGGTAATATAGTGACGTTGCAAGCAGAAAGAAGTTCCAGTGTTGTGTTTTGGGGCATATATGGTAATAATACATAACTGAAATCAGTTTATGATGACACTGTGAGACTCAATACTGAAGTCATCGGGAAAAATATGAAAACTCCTAAACAAGTAGTAGTTGTAGTAGTAGTAGCATGGTCAGTTTTTCCTCGGTTTTTACCATCTCAGAAATGGCCTGAATTATCAAACTTCATCTAGCATTTAGCTTATCTCTTATCATCAGTTATCGACATCATTAGTATCTCAACATCCATAATAATAATGATAATAATAATAATAATAATATAATACATCAAAGTGGAAGGATACAAAGACAGAGATGACCTGTGTACAGTTAACGTTTATCTACGTATCTACCTAATTATTTCATTTCCCTGTTTTGAAAAGATAAAGGATGAACAGTAGTAATGTACATTGCTGATGGCAATATATACACATATATATTATTTGAAGACTTCTCGTTATCATTACTATTGTCGTTGTTGGCTATTTTGTCTATATTACAGTGTTTTCTTTTCCGTTTGTGCCTATAAAAATTATACTACTGTTACTCTTTAGTGCTTCAGCAGTCTCTCTCACTTTGTGTATCTACTTATGCATTTGTGAGTCTTTACGATGAATCGATTTGGTCATTGTTGATATCTTTTTTCTCTGTATATCATCTTTCAGCTTCTTACGAGTTGATTACCAATATTGCTATAAATATTATAGACACCTTCACCACCACCACCACCATCACCACCATGAGTAGCATCAGCACCACCACAATCATCACCATCAGTAACCATTCATCTAGTCTCCCCACTTACATAAAAGTGAACAATTACAACTGAGGATAACATTATCACTACTTCACTTTTCCCATATTTGCTCAGCGTTGATTTAGACAATTATTTGTCCATATTTCTTGATGGTTAGGTGATGCTTTTGATTGGAAACAGAGTTGGTAGTTAGGCTAATGAAGAAAGGGAATTAGGAGAATTATCTGATGAGTTACTGTTAGCTAGTAAAAATATTCAAAATAGGTAGGTATATTTACAATTTTCCTCTCATTTACTAGGCTTAACAAGATTGCTGTAGTAAACTGTTTGTAGTAATGTGTGTGTGTGTGTGTGTGTACTAGTGCTAGTGAGTATTTGCCTCCAGCAAGTTCTGCTAACATTGAAAGAATAACATGAAAAGATAAATAATAAACAAACATTGAATGGAGAAAAAACTTCAAGAACTGAACATACAACCAAATGGGATGGTGAATAGATAGGTAGGCAAGTGGGTAGACAAGTAGTTTGGCAAAATACTAACATCTTACATCTGAAGTATAGAGAAGCGTATATCAGCTAAATTAGATTTCAGTCTTTTGATTAGCCTCAAAATATTTTCTTCTTGGAGTATTTCTCCATTTAGAGGACGGAACGAAAAGAAGACTACCAAACGTTTTTTCTGGCATCCACACAAATATACGAAAATAGACACAGAAAAAAATGAAATAACAGAACGTATGTAAACATTTAGGTGAACAGTATCCAACGCACCCACGTGACCCCTCACATACATATTCGCATACTCACACACACACATACACGTACGAGCGTGCACATAAAAACGTGTATAAGCATCAAAATATGACCGTATGCAATCATAGTGATAAAATGGACTGAACAACTGCTATCCTTGGTATTACCAGTTGTACTAATCTTTCCATTAGTTGCTGTTTTCATTCTTTTCAGTTCATCATCACAACCAGTATCTTTTCTGAAATACAAAGCGGGTCAATTATGGTCTGAATAGCAAAATCGTAACGTCGCTGACTACAGAATTGGGCGACTGGGGTTCAAATCTCAGGCGGGGCGGGGAGAAGTATTAGTTCTGTCAAGGTTGCAGATAGACCTTTCTGACGAGTGCCGACAAACAAGAAACGTAGGGGGAAAGGACTTCCTGCCGACAGCCTCCAACTGACCAACATTTCACTAAGAGTGGAGAGTAAGCATAAGTTTTATTTTAAGGTAGCATTCATTAAGGACTCACATCATCTGGAGAACCAATGAAAACCTTGGAGCTCTGAGCACCCATCTCATATTTTTTAGGGACTCCTCAACAGTGCACACCCATAACCTTGCCAGAGATCGAACTCAAGACCTCCAGGTCTCGCACCGAAAGCGTTATCCATTCAGCTCCAGAGTTGGAGTTCGGTAATGCACCTTTTCTCACTCTCGTCAATTCGTGACACAAGTCGACTATTCACTAAGGTCTTCAGTTGTCATCCGCTTCACTTCCGACTGGTAAATGCTACAGCTCACAACTTTGCAACAGAACTTCAGATAAAAATGCTTTTTGAGCTAGTATTCTGCACGAATTGTCATATCATACCTGAAATTGATAGCTGAATTCTCGTTAGAAGTTTGATCTTGAAGAATATCAGCTTGAAGGATAATTCTACCGGAACATCTTCGTCGTTAGCTACAGACATTTCTTGTCACTGAGGAAATCTCTCGTCCATTTATTCTATTTACTTCAGTTCACTCTTGTGCATAATGTAATCATCTGTGGGGAAGTACATCTCCACTGATAGGAATAATGTACAGTAGTGATAGGGTATTATACGCTTGTATTTATTATCACTAATGAGAACAATGTGCATGTGTTCTTCACCCACGTGGGCGCTTGGTTGCTCCCCGGTGACCAGTCAATGTGTGTAAACCGGTCCTACAGGAGGTCGGTCGTCGACCGAATAGCTTAGTGATAATATGCCTGACTATAATACTTAGTGAAGCGAGTCGGCGACTTTACAACTGAGCTATTCGGGCTGCGACTGACCGATAGAATCAGATCTGCACTCAGGACTAGACAACATGAAATTGGTTGCACTCCCGTGACCAATCAATACATGTAAGCCAGTCCTACAGGAGGTCAGTCGCTGCCCGAAGAGCTCAGTGGTAAAGTCGCTGACTACAACACTGGGTGACGCCGGTTCGAATCTTAGGCGGGATATCAGTTCCGTCTAGGTTGCAGGTACGCCTTGCTGAAGAGTGCCAGAAAGCACGAAACCCAGGTCCAGGGCTTCTTGCCGATTGCCTCCAACCAACTAACATCTACTAGTGTGCACCGCAATGCTCAGCTTACTAGCTTGGTTGCCACATTGCAAATATGATCGATAGAATTCGATCTGCACTGAGGATTAGAAAACATGAAATTGGTTGCACTCCCGTGACCAATCAATATAAATCTTACTATGTGAATGTCAAACATAAGATTTGAGCCCAGAACTTTCAGATCTTGTGAAAGGTCCATTATAGTTCAGCCAATTGTCTGTATGTTCCAGTTTCGGACAATTCACTTAATCCAGCCCATATGAGTAATAATGATAACAATAATACGGTTTTGCTGTTATGCTTTGTAATTCCCCGTCATGAATTGGACCGAAATGATCAGCCAACAGAGGCGTATGGCCTCCTATGCAGCTGTCTCAATATTTCCAATATTTTCAGTTTTGATAATGACGGTGAATAGTGGCTAGCAGTGGAATCCAGGACAAGGGTTTCTACCTATTTGAAACTCGTTAGTTAGATATACCTACCTCTCAGTCAGTGCTGTTCCCACTAACATCAAAACTGTACTATGGTCATTGCACAAATAGTCGTTAGCTTGACTAAAACGCCTAAAGGATAATAAAGACCTGGCGTCTGAAGCGACCTGTCAAGGTTTCGAGTCTCAGTGGAGACAACATCACTAATTGGGAGGTAGGTACATTCAGGTGACGAGTCTCAACTATGATGAACCGCGCACCCTGAATTCCACTGCCACACTATCTATCAATAATATTAATAATATGTTCTACTGAAAGAGAACTCTCAAGCATATGCTAAACTTGTACAGTGGAATCTTCGTGATTAGAAGTGAGTTTACAAGAACTGGTGGTTTTCTACCAGTCAATAAGTTCAAGTCGATTACAGAGCCTAATTTCTGACTGCTTCACCCATACTGCAAGTAACTTCATCTCATGAACAGCATCCATATAAAGTTAACTTACATATATTTTCATAGTGTTGCTGATATACCCTTGCCTAATAAACCTTAGCAACTCTGTCTTAGTTTCTCTGTAGTTTGAATACATTTTACATCTCTTCTTTCAACAATAAAACGTTTCCACGTCAATAAGAAAGCATCACTTTCGGTGTAACTTCAAGTACGTTTAACATTGAGCTCAAAAATTCGGAATCACGTACTGCTTGTTGAAAACCTATTGAATGTTAAATAAAAGCTATTTCTTATCCAATCCCCAATCGACATTTATTTAGTTCCCTTGATAAATGTGAATCATGCAAGAACAAAGACATTTACAGAATAAGATGATCTGATTTCATTTCATGGCCTTTCATTAGCTGCAAGCAGCCTACAACTGAAACGAAATAGTAGTAGTAGTAGTAGTAGTAATGATAATAATTACACAACATGCTTTAAATATATACAAATGAATGAAGATTCGAAATCCAGGATTAACGATAAGGTAGTGGGTTCAGGAAACATAGGAAAAAATTGGTCAAAATCAATGACAATCTATATATGATGAGATCGCAAATTCTGGAGATGTGGATTAGGGGGACATCAACTAGACAGAAGTGTAAAAGAAGGAGTTATTAAAAAACCAGTAGGTTACGCGATGGCCAAGCACTTGATAGAAACATGGCATCAAATAGATGTTTTCCAATCCTTCAAAATAATCAACAAACTAAGAACGCCATGTTTATCATGGTTTAGGAAGCTTTCGCCACCGAACATTTACAACCCTGGACTGTGTAATCAGAAAGAGGCTATAATTAACCTTTTTTTTACCCTGGTAATTGTACATAATTTTGCATATCTGTGTATATAGTTTTCCTCCTTTATTGGTTGCTTCCTGACTATTTGGATACTTATGTAATCAATTCACTCGTTAACAACCCGTTCCTTTACACTCTGTCTGGTTGTTGCCCCTCATTTCAAAACTCCAGAATTCTCTATCTCATCAGATATGAATTGCTAATGATTTTGACTAAGGTTTGTGATCATTATTCCTTTGTTTCCTGAACTCACCGCCTTATTGTTAATCCCGAATTTCGAATCTTCATTTATTTGTATATATCTGAAGCATGTTATAATCATTGTAATCATGAATGTTATTATTAATTATTATTGTTACTGAATACTTGGAACGGACAATATTTGAATTTCCACAGCTGGATGCCTCTCAGCAGAAAGAGGAATCTAATCCATTCTTTATCTTCAAGAATCAAAAGAATCTGCACCAATGATACTATTGACGAAGAATTAGATAAACTACGGAAGATTCGCATGCAAAATGGATATCCATCCAGATTTATCGATAAGAACTTGAAAGTAAATCCGAATACGGGGCTAGTACTCACAGTTCCTAAGAAGACCTTGTTTATGAACGTTGTTTTCAAGGCGATACAGCAGCAAAGATCCTGAAGAATCGGCTGTTCAGATCACTGAAGAAGATATTCTTCTCTGCAAAACTGCAGATCAGCTTCTCTAGTCAACAACTCATTCCGGAGTGCGTTAAGGACAAGCTACCACTTTGGGCCACCTCGATGTGTGTCTATAAATTTACTTGCTTCTGTGGAGCTAGTTATATAGGCCGCATAAAGAGCACGCTCTCCAAGCGTATCTCGGAGCACCATCCTGCATGGTTGCTGACGGGAGAATGCAAATCAATTAACAGTTCAATTCTTGAACATTTGGTCAACTCTGGACATAAAGCTAGACCAGAATCCTCCTTCAATGTCATTTATCGTGTCAGATGGAATAGTTCAAAAGGAGTACGCCTTCGACAGCTGTGCACAGCGTAGGCACTGGAAATTCATCAATTCCAGCCTGATCTCTGTGTGCAAAAGAGGCATGTTCAATCTCTCATCTTACCATGGTCTTAATACTTTCATTTTTTTAAATTTCATTATAATTAATTAGTTTATTATCATCACCTTCATTATGACCCATATCTCATTCTTCACCTTCTTTACACCTATCTATCAAGTGGACACTCAATATTTGCGTTTCTTATCTACCAACAATTTTCACTTTGTCAAACTCCTTGCCTTCTTCGATATTTCTGCTGTCTTAGTAACTACTTTGCATTCTTGATTCCGGTTTTTTGTAGCATTTGGTTAGTGATGTAATTATACCCTATTGTTTTTAATGGACTGTTATATGTTTATGATATATATAAATACGATTGTACGGCTTTAGAAAATGAAATCGTCGAAAAATAAAATTTTCTTCGCTGAATTATCTCTTCTCTATGACTCAATGGGCACGTTTCGTAGTGTAATATTGTCAGTACTAAAACGGCTACCACTACCACTAGTACTATTTCGTTTCAATTGTAGGCTGTTTGCAGCTGATGAAAGGTCGTGAAATGAAATTAGGTCATTTTATTCTGTAAATGTCTTTATTTTTGCATCATTCAACATTTTATTATGTGATAATCTATTGTAACCACGGTGTTTTGTTACACTGAGATCAGTGTTCAGTGTTTAATTTATTTCAAAGTGACTTTCATGATAAATCGATATTGTGTGACTAATATTTGAAAACTAGAAAGTAACGGATCGTAGTTTCTGACCTTCGACTATGCGTATAATCAAGTCCAGGATCCCCAGCTTTTGCAGTGAGCATTCAGTTACTCAGCTGGAATCTAGGGGTCCACATTATTCAACTGATAATACAACATGAAAATCACTTAGTACGCTGACGGACAGTCGTCATCACTTTCTAACTGGTTTAGCTCAAAGATTACAACTTCTCATGAGAATATCGGGTAGGTAATCTCAAAACAAAAACTAGCCAACACTAGATTGCTACTCAGTTTTCAGATTTGTGGAGAATGGATTCATTTCAAGAGGTTTTCATCACGAACTAACAACAGTCAGAGAGCCATTGACAGCCCGTGAAAGGTACTCATCGTAGTCTGAGACTCTTCAATAGCCATCACCAACAACCCTGTGAAATATCGAACCCAGGACTGCCAGGTTTCATGAGGAGGACTGTGGCACCCAGCCACTAAGTTGGGATCCGGCGTTTTACATTTTATAGCCTCTGTCAGTGTGTGAATTTTGCTAATATATTAGGATGATGGTCGTGCTATATCACAAATTGACCGAGGTTAGAAAACGTGAACCAACAGGTGTCTACTTAGTGGGTATGTGGTGAGGTGCTACCAGTGAAAACCGACAGTCTTCAGCTCGATTCCTTACGGAGTTGTGGGTGTGCAACGCTGAGATGTCCCAAACTAGGAGGAAACATCTATTCAATCCCCCAAGTTTTCAGTAGTTCTCTAGTTGATGCTTATCCATGATGAAAACCCCTTGAAATGTTATAGATCTAGTTGACGAGTTTCACCGAGCATGAAACTTAGGTGGATCACAACTTCTTCTCAGACGCCTACATTGAGTGATGACGAATCTGATACCCTGGGGGGTTCCTTTCAGATCACTTTACCAATCCGGCTAGTTGTACCCACTTAAATGGTGGTAGAGGAATAATTTATTCATTAACAAGAACAAGGCATATATCAGTGAAGAAATATTTCTTTTCAACGACTTCATTATCAAGCTGTACAGTCGTATTTATACTGAGTAAAGTGACAGAATCATTTATTAAAAGGATGATCAAGATTCGTAAGTGGCTTCAGGGAAAAATTCAAGAATCTTACATTGGAGAGATGTTAGCATCTGCACTGCTCCAACTTAAAGGAGAATACACTTAAGCAAAATCTGTGAAACTCTTTTCCATACAGTTCAGTAGTAAGCTTCCTAGCGTCGTGGTCACATCATAAAAGGGTCGATAAAATTCGGTCAGCACTCAGAACTAGACAACATGAAATTGGCCGCTCTCCAGTCGCCAATCAATAATGCTATCATTCGTTTTAAACAACTTTTTCCCATATTTTTAGTTATGCTTGCAACGTAAATGTAACTAGTTACTAGCTTAACTGAGTGCTATCACCCTCAGAATTACTGATATTTGTTCAGTAAATTCAGTCAAACTATGAGTTTATTTTAAAACTATATTTCATACTCCACCCGTAGTGTATCATGAACTCAATTCCAAGCAGTGATGAATATTTCAAAAAATTTTCTACCCCAATTAATAAATAGCCAGTTTCATGTGGACCCTTTTACGGACGGGAAAATGTCTACATCCTAATCTTATTTTATCGAGTACACCTGAAGATAATTTGAAGTATGTCTGTAATGCGGTATTTCATTGGATTTTACAAAGTTAGATAAAGTTACTTTCCGACTTAAGAACAGACTAATCAGCGAAGAAAGTGTGGTAGCAAGACATCTTGATTTAAGTTAATGAACAGCAAAATGTTCGATTACAAGACAAAAGTAATTCTGTCAACACCATGAATAGCTAAGAATTAGGAACTTTATTTACATCGTAAGAGTAGGTCAGGGAGACAAGGGAAACTAGTTCAGTCTTTTAAAAAAAACTTGATGAGAAACCTCATATGTTGAGATGGGAGACAAACGTATTTTTCACGGGAACATCAGATCAAAATGTTTCAAACACTGAACTACTGCTGTTGATTTTACCAACGGTAGTGAGTTCAAGCACTGCCATCTTAAAATCTCAGTCACTGACTTGAAAAATCAAGTTACAAGAAACTCGGGTGAAAAAAAAATCAGCATTACTCATTACCTAGCAGCTTACCAGTTACACAACTGTTTGTTGTATCGATACGATTCCTATTGAAAATGTTTTACGATGAACTGGTGAGATATACAAATGCAGAAAAGAGATACAATGAAAGTTCGCCTATTCAAGTTAAACCCATTTTTAAAGGGTACTTCCTCAGGGCATGTATAAGTGTTGGAAAAGGTCTTCTACAATCATACACATCCATTGTATCGCACACTAACAGACAGAAGGAATATCTACAGACGAATGAATAACGTAGGAAGTTCATTTAACACAATGTTTCAGTGTAGGCAATCACTTGAGTATCAAAATCGCTCCATATAGATTTTAATCTAAGCTTCACAACTACCGCAAATGTTGATATGATCACTCGCACTCGTCTGTTAAAACTAACCAAGATAACATTATTATGGAGAACCGGTCCCAAGTTAAAGAGTGATGACTGAAACTGAACAAAAATTAAAGTCATGACAGAGTTCAAATCAGCAATCTGTCACTCACTAGCTCATATGGGGAAACCTAGCTAGGTAGCTAGTATAGCTATAAATAGACAGTTAAGTTAGAAGTAGTAATTATCATGGACTGACATCATTTGGGGAACCAGTGAAAACCTGGGAGCACTGGACAGCCGTTTCATCCTAGTACGGGGCTCCTCAGCAGTACCCACTTACGACCCGGATAGGGATCGAACTCACAACCTTCAGGTTTCACGGTGAACGCGTTAACCATCCAGCCACTGGGTCGGTTTTCAATGGTTCACAATTTCCAACTTCTGTCCCATACTAGGACAGAACAGCTGTCCAGCTAGGGTCAACCAGTCGGGAGTGAAGTGGATGCTAACTGAAGACCCCATCATGAATTCCACTGAAAACCAACCCAGTGGTTGAATGATCAACACGTTCACCATGAAACCTGAAGGTCCTGAGTTTGATGTATTTCTCTTCCTATCTGATTAATTTCAAGTCTATTTCTATCAAAGATTGACATCATTCAGGCAGCCAATCATATACAAGTGGTATTGGACAGCTGTTTTGCTTTTTAACGGCACACTCATTAGTGTATATATCTTATGTGATAACTGAAGACCTTAGGTGATAGTCACGCTATGTTGTGAATTGACAGAAGTTGAAAATTGTGAACCATTGAAAACCGACCCAGTGGCTGGATGGTTAACGCGTTCACCGTGAAACCTGAAGGTTGTGAGTTCGATCCCTATCCGGGTCGTAAGTGGGTACTGCTAAGGAGTCCCGTACTAGGATGAAACGGCTGTCCAGTGCTCCCAGGTTTTCACTGGTTCCCCAAATGATGTCAGTCCATGATAATTACTACTTCTAAAATTAAAAAATTCTCCCTCATCTTAAAAATACAAGACAGTCATGTGTCAATAACTCGCTTGATAACCAGATAGGACCCTCAGTAATGAAACTGAAACTGAGACATACTCAGTAATCATGTGCTGAAAATCAGTTGTTAGATTTGCTTGTCAGTCATTCATCAACCGCTGGTTTGAATCGCACCCGTCATTATCTCATTTTGAAGTGAGCAGTAGATGAGCACAAAAACCATTTACATTGTCAAATAAGAATCCGATGAAAACCAATGAGCACTGGAAAGCTATTTCATCTTAGTTTTTGCCTGTCAGCCATTGGCACCCATTACTCTTCAGTTGATCAAGATCAAGACGACAAGTGGATTTACCAATTGCAATCACTGTGCAGTGTGGCACAGTCATCATGCTTATTATGAGATTTGTAGCTCCCGGGTTCGATCCATTGTAAAAGAGTTGATACAGTGATAGGAAATTTCTGACTAGGATAAAACAGCTCTCAAGTGTCTCCTAACACCGTGTTCATACAAGTGAAATCACTTCACGGAGAAAACTATCTAGAAATTAATCGATTTGTTTCCTTTTTTTCGGAAAGTTTCTACAACAAAAGATGTAACCCCTGGCTTCAAATTTTCTTTCCTCACACTACTTATTTTCGCCATTTTTATCTATTTCACCAATCTAATTTCTGTTTGTATAAAGTTTTCCTACACCAAAAAGTTTGAGAAAAACTTGACTTTCATTGGTTGATGATTTTCTTTCCCATTTCATTTACTTCTTCTGCTAGCAAATACAATTCTACCGTAAACTAATTAACAAGGAAACAGGTAACGAATTAAAACGATACATACAACAGTGAAATGGAAATGTGGATTCTATGCGCGCGCGCACACACACACAGAATCAAATAGATGTTCAAAGTAACCAATATGAACAATTTAAATGACCTGGAAAAGACGTGTTCAAAACTAGGGGGATATAGTAATGTATGTGTTCAGTGTTTCAATCAGTTTGTGTTCGATAGTTGAATCATCTTTTTCTGCCCAATTTACTTATAATTATATTTATGGTCACTTTGATTATATCCTGTATGAATAGCAACTTTATTGATAGAAAGATAGATAGATGGATAGAAGAAGCAAAGAGTCGTAACAGAAACATTTTACGGTCATGGCCAATGACTGATTTAAGTTCATTTAGTTATGTATGTGTAAATAATGTCAAATTATAATAGTTTAAGCAAGAAAGCAAAAGGATAGGTGAGTAAAAGATGCTGAAACCTCCCTTTCTATAATCCCCCTCCACTCTCTTTCACACACATAGAGACATTTTAAAATCTCCAGTCTTGTTCCATCCACTTAAACTCGTTTCCCTGAATATGCCCTACTATCAGTATACTGAAAAGTTCTTTTAAAATGCTAACCGCCTTCAAGTGCATGCCTACTTTTCTACTAAAGAGAATAGATGTATATAGTGTGCTCATTTATGTGTGTGTGTGTGTTTGTATGCGTACCCACTGATTGTTGTTGTTGTTGTTGAGTGTCTGCCTGACATCGGATAGAGGTAATCATCCTGTAAATTGATTATAGAATAATATGATAATCATGAAAAAACTTAATAAAATATAATCAGTTCACAGTTTTACTTAGAGAGTAAGCCAGTTGTTCGAAGTAAATCAACTTAACCAAGACAAGGAGAAAACACAAGAGGAGGTGAACACGAAGGTAAGTTAATAATAGTAATAATGTACTGATCTATGTTCACTGATAATAAAAAAATTCTTCTCTCTATTCTTAAAGATCTTTCTCATGATTAGTTTATAGCGAGTACAATTAAATTTACTGAATCATTCATTGTCTATTCTATGATCTTATCGATTATTAATATTTAAAAAAGTGTGAGCGGTAAATTTAATTTATGGTAATAACATCAATGTGTTGTGTAAAAGATTTGTTTCTCTCTCTCTTGCTTTATTTGTAATATAAACTTCATTTACTGGTTTGAACATTGACACTTGAATTCACTAGTAAATGCAACCTTTTTGTGTAATTAATTCCTGGATGCTATTGATGTTAAGAAATAATGATTTATAATCAAAAGTACTGAGATTTCGTACTATCACATTGTAACTCAGATTATTTGAAGTGTCCAGTCTGTTAAATGACAAGGTCATGAAGTGGCCTAACTTAACATAAAGTTTTCAAATGTCTGTTAAGACTTTTTAAGAAATATAGGATGGCGTTTGGGCTAATATCTACGTCAATGGATGATGTAAAACATTGTGACTACAATTATTCCTGTGCTTCCTAAGTTAGTCCTTTTCCCTGAATAAATTTCACAAATTTACTTTGATTCACATAATGGTTATTTTATATTATACCCTATCACAATTCCTATATCGAAAAAGATTATCAAACTGGTTTAATTTATAAATTGAATAATATTCTATGCTAAGAATTGTTTTACTAAGAATTTCGATAGTGTCATTGAATACAATAAAAAATTCACCAGGAACTACGTGCTTTTACACAGATATTATCAGATGCATGAGATAACCAATTAATTTTCTTTATTTTATGAAAATCTACCTCCCTAACGGAAATCCTGAAACTTGATTGATTATTTCAGTTGTTGCTGGGATAGCCTTTAAAGTCACTTGTGTTTATCTAAATAGTTTTTGAAAAAATTCGGCTAAACTTGCACACCTACTATCAGGTCGCTCGAACCTTATATTGTTCAAGCCAGGAGATTGATGTGATTTATCTTTGTTCTCATATAAGCCGTCGAATGACTTCAAAGGCCATTTTAGCAACCTTGCTAAGGAGGTCTGAATTCCAATATTACTTACCACGAGACCAGTGGCACCAGAAGTCTATTTATGCATTAAAGTCAGACTTTTGATTACCGGATGAAATGAGCAGTATACAGAACAGTTTTTGGACATTTTTTTCGCTCAACATTAACTTCCTTGCAGTGAAACACATTAGTCTTTGACATTTTTTTAAAATCTACTGGACAAGTGATGGATGATATCAACTGAGCATATTTTAAAGAATAACAGAAATTGATAATAAATACGAATAGTGACTAGTAGTGGAATTGGTAACGTGTGTCTCATCCTACATGGGACTCGTCATCTGGACTCATCAGTAATGACCGATCAACTCGATCCAAATAAAAATGAGAAATTACAATCCATAGATTCAAAACCATTCCCATTGCATAAATAGTGGCTGTCCTGACTCACCAGCCTAGTGGATAACACTGTAGTATTTAAAACGATGGGTTATGGATTCACGTCTTGGTGGGAATAAAATCACTCACTATGAGGCTGGTACATTTAATTGACAAGTCCTAAAGAGGATGAAGCACACGACCTGGATTCTACTGCTAATCACTGTCCATTATTACTGTCAAGTGAAATTATCACCAATATCAAGACGTCTGCATAAGAATCGATATGACAATAGAGACCACTCAATTTGGTCTACTCAACAACCGGAAATAAGAGGCTGTAACATCAAGAAAACTTTTTCTGAAATTGTACTTATTATATAATAATTATTAACCTGTAAGAAAAATTCGCCTTCTTCTTCTCTACATAAACTTTATTTTAAAATTGGTATGTTGCCCAGGGGTTTTACTACTTTATTCAATGACTGATCAAAATTGTTACAGTTTTTTAAATTATATTCTACTGTATTATATACACTACTAAATAGCATACATCATCATCATCATCATGAATATCAACATAGGACCAGGCATTTCTGCGTAACGATCCGAGTTGCCACACCTCAAATCAGTACAACAAGTAAGAAGGCTGTGAGGTGCAAGATGAAGATTAGAAAATTCAGCCAAAAGAAATATAGAGTACGAAAAGAGAGAAAGGAGAAATTAGAAAATGGTGAGATTCGGTATAGCATCGTTAAGATGAGGATAATGAATGTATACATCTGGGCCACTGACATCGGTTCTGAGCCATATCATTTAGAGTCTCTAAACACTGGTTCGTCTTGTCCCACCGACCCCAACCGGCCAGTCTGCATCGCACCACATAGCTCAAGCCAACAGTTAGAGACTTTATACATTGATGCCATGTTTTAGTCTGGCCACCTTGGGCCTTTTACCAGCTTGGATCTACTTCGTGCAACGTAGCATACCTAGTGATAACTAAATAGGTTTAATCAACAGCGCCTGTTAAACCGTTTCAATGTCACACGAACACGCTGAATACGAAACTTTGTTAGTTTAATGATTCAACTGACTGATTATTAATGAACTTTTAGCGTACTTATATAATCTATAACTTAGTGTTAGAAATATTAACAGAATAGATGCATGTTTCTCTTAAGTAACAAAAGAAGTCATTGGATCGAATCCTGTGGTAACCTAGGTTTTCTTTCTATCCTAGTCACCACCTACATATAATAGTAAGTATTAAATTATTATCAAATGATACCTATCTTCCTTTTAACAAGTTTTATGGGGTTCAAAATTGTGTCATTTGAAGTGCACTTGAGTTGCACTAAATATTGATCATAATCGTTTTTCGACTGCGGACTTTGATGTTAGCTAAAATTGCTCCATCCAGTATTGTTATATTTTGTCATATTTACGTAAGCTTTTTCCGGGAGTTGAATCATCTGTACAGTAAGTGACATTATAGTTACTCATCATCTAACTATTTGAAATAGACGTAGTTTGACAGACTAGTATTGATACTAGGTGCGGACTGAAGGTTAGTGAATGTTTAGACCGCAGCCGGATTCGAACCACCGACCACCAGGTTTCCGGCTCGATACCCTACCAATTGAGCTACGAGGTTCAGCTGCTGACCAGATTTTCATTTCACTTCAATCATCAAGGGTTTTGCGTGACTACTATGTAGATTCGTGACGCGTTACTACCACTTGATCGTGTTCACACTGGTTGTCTAGTCAGGACTTCTCATCCCAACCTAATAGTCGGGTGAAACCCTTGGTAACTGAGGTGAAATAAAAATCTGGTCAGCAGTGGGACCTATTAGCTCAGTTGGTAGAGCATCGAGGAGGAAACTCGGTGGTCACTGGTTCGAATCCGGCAGTAATCTAAATTCTTATTTCACCTCCAATCATCACCCACTATAATTACTATTTATTTAATTTCTGATGATCTGATAACCGAAATCTTGTTGTGGTTTAGTACTACATCAAAATGGTTAGTATAGTTCGTTAGTTTTATACATAGAAACTATGGAGATTACTGTTTATGGTATAAAAAGGTGTCGCAGTATTGAACTAGCAAAATTTAAATAACTCAGTGGTACTTAGAAATAAAAATGCTGCAAAATGTTCAAGTTAGACCAATTTACTGTGTCATATACGTAAGGGAACTCTAAGACATGCATAGGATTATGGAAAATATGTGAATATCCACTTAATACTGGATGTCAGTGGCAAATATGTGTGACTTCATACTTCGCTAATAGGAGGGTACAACTTGAATAGCAAAGTACAGTATAATTTCATGTTCGATTGACTTATTTGATCCCATTTTAGTTGCTTTATTAGACGTACCATATAACAATTGAGTATTATTACTAGATAACGTTTCAGACGCAATTTGCTCCCAACGGTTATATCAAGGTAACTCCATCACCTCAAGGTATGACCTACATAATTTGAATTTTCATACATCCTTTGTGATAGGTGAAGTAGAATTTTCTAAGTGTGTAGAAATATGTGATGAATTATTCCTGTTCCATGAGTTTAGTAGTGATTCGATTCGATTCGACCGTCTGACTTAATTGAGTCTAGGGAGAGATGCACAGCGAAACTTTTATTGATCAAATCAACTCCAAGCATCTGAGGTGGGAGCTATGGCTCTTCGCACTAGGTAGTTGAATTAAAAACAGTGAGCCGCAGGTTAGAACAGTGCTCAAACTACCGAGATTAGGACTGCCAGGCAGTATCACTAGCTCTCTCACAATATGAGCGACGTTTACCAGGAATGATTCAACAGATATTTCCCCTATCACAAGGGAATTAGAATTACTTAGAACATGTCTGAAGATGGTAAAGTTACCTTGATATAAATATGGACAATAAATTGCTTCCGAAATGTTATCCAGTAAATAATATTGTTTCGTTGTGTGGTATCTCTGAAAAATCAACTAAAATGGAATTACAATCTACTACAGTGACCAAGTTTTATTCAAAGAATAATTTGTTTAGTGTAAATCATAATGATTAAATGATTACATGCTTGAGTAGGAAATAGTGCTCAAGACGCCATCTTGTAAATAATACTATATGCTAAATAAACTAGTGTAATGTGGAATTTAATCATATCATAGCACCCAAGTTGTTGCCAGTCTAAAAAGTATCTAATAATCCGATAATACCTCCACAATAGTACACTGCGACTTAATCAAATCTATTTCCTAAAAGTGGTATGAAATTAAGTGTTAACTATTTCCGTATGGGTTTTGATTAACCTAGATTAGTCAACCTACCACTTTCTTGAGGCAAACAGTAAAAAGTGAAACTGATCAAGGGATAATTTGTTAATCTTAAATGAATGTACACAATCAGTCGAAAGCTCAAGACTTAAGTTTTGCATTTGTTTGAAACGCAGTAATAGAAAGTGTTGAAAAAATATTCCTTTCAATTATTGGTTTTTAGTAGTTTGCTGTTTTGAGAATAGCTTTCATCATGAACCGATACAAGTAAATAATACTGTATACAAACGTAATCAAGTAAATAATACTGTATCACTGTGCGCTTCATATCAAATAAACAAATCTAATATGGAATTACATTCTACCACAGTGCCCAAGTTTTACACTTATATCAAGTTGGAGAAGCACTGAAAATCTGGGAGCAGTGGACAGTTGTTTCGTCCTAGCATGGGACTCCTCAGCAGTGCGCAGCCAAGATCCTATTTCTTACAACAAACCGTCTATACATTTGTACAACTATAAGAAGTTCAGCATGATTCCACTCTAAGGTTCATGTATGCCGGTTTTATTACATTCAGTAGAGGTTATACAACAAAAGTCAACAGTTCAGTGAGATTGAGACTGTTAATTAGCAGAGTAACAGTTTCCTTACCTCATATTATCTTCATATTACGCATACAAACAACTTGCAAGTGTAGTAGAGAGAAGGTATTGTTATTGAGAATCGTATTGCTTCTGGCGGAGGGAAGATCATAGCTACCATTAAAATACTTGTATTCATAGACCTAACGCCATTAGAAGGTTGCTTTTTTATCGACCAAAATGATACAATATTGCAATAGTACTTTGAAATCCCCGTTGCTATACAGGGCCAAATTGCTCAACCTATGTGGATGCCTCTTTACTCCCAGGTATTTATGACGTTATATTGATCTTGCCGACCGACAGAAGAATTCAGAACTCATGTTTCGTCCTATTTTGGACTCGTCAGTCGAATGTACCTGCACCCCAGTGGTTGATGTTGTTCCCACTGAGGCTCGACAGCCACCTCTTATGCAACGCGTATCAGTTTTTGCAACAGTACTTTTAAACGGACGAAACGCGCGTCTTGGATTCCTCTGTCAGTTAGCAAGATCAATATACCGTCATCAGTATCCAGTAGTATCGAGGCATCCGAATAGGAGTCCATCTGCCAAAATAGATCATGCAGTTTGGCCCTGTATAGCGACGGAAAATTACAAGTACCATTACAATAATTGATATCCGTTGCACAAGATGAGGGTGTCGTTCCCAAGTGGCTTAGTGGATAACACTCTGGAGTTTGAAGTGAAGAGTAATGGGTTCAAGTCTCAGTGGGAATAACACCACTCACCGGGATGCAATTACATCCAGCTGACGAGTCTCAAACAGGACGAGATGCGGGTCCTGAATTCCTTTGCTAGTCACTAAGATCAATATGATACAACACTGTTTAGCTTCAACCATTAACGACAGTAGAACTAGTGATGGATTCTATTTGAGTTTGGTTTGTCTTCAAAACCTATAGTTAATGAATTACAGAGAAACCGACAAACTAACCCTTGGCTATAGTCTGCTTGATGAAATCCACGACATATATTTCATCGGGTGGATGTATTTCACCTCAGTTAGTGATGTTCCCACTGGAACTGGAACCAGTACCCACCACTTCAAACGCCGGAACAAGTCCCAAACAGGACGAAACGCACGTCCTAGATTCCACTCCTAGCCACCAAGCAAACTAGAACATAATGTATATTCAGGTATTATCGAGGCATCCACATAGGAGCTCATCGACCAACTCTGGTCGAGCAATTCGACTCAGAATGTCAACATGAATCTACAAGTATCAAACAATAACCGTTGACTAATTGTTTCATCATGTATTTAATTCAAATATATTATTGCTTGCTGATGACTACTGGTAGGTGGGAAACTTAGACTAACTAGAGTCTCCTGCAGCAGACTCTTTACAAATGACAATGAACAAAATCCACTTCCTTGCCGCGCCTTTTAGTCCCGAGACATTATTACGGATTTGATGGATAGACTTTAATGACCACTGGTGATGATTTAAAACACAGATTAACTAGAAGAGAAGATGTGTAACTCAAATGGAGGATGTTTGTTTTTTATGCTTTCTGCATTTTGCCACTAAGCTAGATGGATTCTAAATGAAGTAAATACTGATGAGGTCAATATACCTATAAAACTCAACCTCTTAAACTTAAGTAAGCTTGGAATGTGGTTGAGAATCCAACATCATGACTCAACCTACATTCTAGCAAAATGTAGAACCTTCTGGTTTGAAATATGCAGTGACTCATACTTTAGTTAACTTATCGGAGACTGCTGGTTCGAGTCTACCAACAATTTAGGTTTTCATTCTACCTCCAGTCATCACTCAGTGTCAACAGCCCAACCCTGCCAAACCACGGCTACCTCTGATGGTCTCAATGATATAAAGATTCATCAGTCAGCAAAGGTTATCATTTTGTATTGAATCTCGTTATGTATGTCGTATGTTTCATTTCATTGAATTACTGATAAACAGTCATTAAAGCAGTGAATACACTTTGTGCTGAATATTCAAACCACCAACTGGTAGTAGATAATTGGCCCATATGCGCATTGGAATATTAAATAAAGAATCTAGCTTATTGCAGAAATAGATGTTGTACGACTATTCACGTGCTTAGGAAGATTGTACTGAAGAGGTTGTCTAGCCTGGCAGTAGTCAAACAATAAAGCTCACATAAAATTAAACAAGTATTAAGGTTGTATAGTCATTAGAGGGAGGTGACTGCAGCAATTCATCTCAGGAAGGAGACAAAATCAGAGTATTTAGTATGCTTGCATCAATGCTGGCTCATCATGTCAAAATCAAGAGTATCATCTCACATGAGCATTAACCTACTGGTGACAAACAAGTTGCCAATCGGTTAACTCAAACAGCCTTATGAAGAGTGAAGTATGTAACAGAATGTGTACTCTTGACGACTACAAATGCTTAAGCAGACCACTTAAAATATCAGATAGTTAGTACGATATCAAAACGTCCTCTTTAAGAGATGCCTCATTTTATTGTGTTTCCAAATAAATATTGATTAGTCTTGGAAAGTTTTGATCACTTAAAACAGTCTTACTGATTATTTTGTTGTCTGTATTTTCCCGTGTTTTGTTGGACCAAACTGATCGGTCTCTATAAGTATATGGGCTCCTACATGGATGCTTTGATATTTCCTGCTCTTTCAGTTTTATAGTAATGATGGCTAGAGGCTAGCAGTTAATCCAAGATGCACGTTACGGCCTATTTCGGACTTATCAGCTGGATATACTTTCCTCCAAAATACCAACAGAGATCGATTAGTTGGATCCAGTCAACCATGGAATAATACATAGAACAAAATAACAACTATACCCGTCACTCAAGAAGTGGCTATCATGACTGGGTGGCCTGGTGGATAACGCTCTGGCATTTGAAGCGATCGGTGCCCAGTTCGAGACTTAATGGAATAATGTCGCTCACTGAGGTCCGATCGACGAGTCCCAAATAGGACGAAACGTGCATCCTGGATTCCACCGCTAGCTACCGTTCACAAAAGATACCTTAGGTGATAGAGACAACATGACTCATTGACTTTACCCTTAAATCAAGAAAGATATCACTGAAAACTTTTCTATTACCCTAAGATTGCTAATTATACTAAGATCAATTCACTTTTGTAATGTAATATTAAAATCGTACCATAGTAATCAGTAAAGTCCACCGACAAAACCTTCTATTTTACTATTGAAACTATAAGTTTTTTCAAGTTTGTATTTATGATTTACTGATGAGTGTTTTCATGCAGGAAACTTCATCTTACTGCTCTCAGGAGATCTATTCGAAGCTTTTAAATGACCAAAAAATACTACATCCTTTAGTATTTCTCGAACTGAAAGTCTTGATAGGGCATAACGACTTAAATATTGTTGACTATTTGATTAGAAGTTGATGGATATCGCCTTCATTTTACGATATAACAGTTAGGAATTAAATGTTTTCATGGCTCAAGTCAATAATCTCCGGGATTTTTGTAATTATTAACCTTGTAATCAGTCACTCCAAAGTATGAAATATGCCGATAAGGATCTTGAGGAAGAACAATTATTTCAGCGAAGAGTGTTTTTTCACTGATTTCATTCTCAAAGCTGCACAATCGAAAATTAATACATTTATTTCAAGTGTAAGGATTTGATAGTTGAAAACGGTTTGTCAAGTAAGACAATACAAATAGTGTCCATAAATGAGTTGTCATAAAATTCTTTTCAAAACAACAAAAATATGATGAGCATTATTATTATTTGTCTCTTACGTTCCTAGTAGAATATAGGGCTTCAATAGCACGTCTCCATTTCACTCTCTTCCATGAACTCTTTTCAACATGACTCTACCAATATCCACAAGCTTTCATTTCCTCCTCACACCATCTCTTCAATGTTATCTGCGGATATCCAACTCGTCGTTTCCCCTTCAGATTCAATTCCAGGGCCTGGCGCATCATGTCCCCAAATGGTCTCCTCAATGTATGCCCAATCCAATCCATCTCCACTTTCTTTCTCTGCATATTTGTTGGACGATAGCTTCCTGGTTGGTTGGTTAGTTGCCAGCCAGCCAGACTTCCTTGTTGCTTATTCATTCTGACCATCTGATCATCAATATCGAGTGGGCGTAGGTGGCAGCTGTTGATGTATGATGTCTGTAGTTTGTTGCAAATGCTTTTCGTGACGCTCCAAGTCTTTCAACCACCACATAGAAGCACTGACTTCACACCTGTGTTGAAAATCCGGATCTTGTTCACGCTTTATGCTGAGTGCAGTGCAGTGCAGTGCAGTGCTGTGCTGTGCAGTGCAGTGGGTTTCCACACTGATTTCAGGTTAATGCAAGCCTGTCTTCCTGTCTTTCCGATCCTTGCTTTGACGTCCTCATATGTCCCACCACCGCAGCCTGCAGTTGAAACGATGCTGCTCTGCCTAGGCAGGTAGGTGAAAGAGACTACTTCCTTCAGATTTCTCCCGTCAACGGTGATTGGTGCTTGCTGTTGATGCTGTTGTTGTTGCTTGGGTATCTTCATCACCTCCGTCTTCTCTACATTCACCTAGAGGAAGTCCCGTTTTCACTCCTCTGCCTCTTCAGTCGACTTGTGGGTTTTGCTTGTAGATCTTCGAGTTCGTCTGACACTAAACATAAATCGTCGTTGGCGAAATCCAAATCTTCTACGATCTTTTCATCAGTCCACCCAGCGTATGCCCCTCTTCTCGCTCCTCACGGTTTGCTGCATGATCCAGTCCAGTCGACAGCAATCAGGAAGATCATCAGTGATAGTAGGTGACAGTCTTGTCTCACTCCTCCCTGTCTTCACTTCAAAGGCTTCACTGAGATTTCCAATGTGAATCACTCGGTATGTGGTGTCTTCATATAGTTGTTGGATGAGGTTAATAAAGACTAGTGGCATTCCGTTGTGTTGAAGTAACAGTCAAATTACTTCTCGGTCGACACTGTTGGAAACCTTTTCAAAATCGATGAAGTTTAGGTAGAGAGTTGACTGTCATTCTATACTCCGTTCTATGATGATGCGTAGCGTAGCAGTGCAATTTAATCTCCATATGATTTGTTCTTCCTGAATCCAGCCATCTAGCCTGTTATGGTGGTAATTTTGAATGCAGTGCATTTTCAGTCTCTTCGGTATGATGCGGCTTAATATTTTGCTTGGGGTGGACAGGGATAGGATCATGATTCCGCGTCAGTTCGTGTTCTTGCAAACATTTAGGTCACCCTTCTTAGGGAATGTGACAAGGTAACCCTTCTTTCAATCAATCGTCAGGCACCTTTCCTTCCTTCCCTCTAAACTTTCTGCAATAGTGGTGTGAGAGTGTCCGCTGTTGTCTCTCCATCTGTTTTCAGTGCTTGTGGTGGAATTCCACATGATCCTGCTGCTTTCTTGGGTTTCAGCAACTTCATTGCGTTCAGGACTTCACTTCTGCTTTTGTCGGAGGGCTTGTGTTCACTGGTAATTCTGTAGCTGGGCTGCCGGTGGTATTTCTGGATGAGTTGCAGCTGGTGGTGGTGATGGTCAATTCAATAGTTTTTTGAAGTGGTCTGCCCATCGTTTAAAAACTGATGAGTAGTGAATATTAATCAAACTAAGTTTGCACAAGAAGTTAAGAAAGTGAATTGTGATCAGCGGGAACATAGCAGCGAGAATGAATGGCAAATTACTTAAGAAGTGAATAGTATCGAAACAGAAAGATGAAAAAAGTCGGGAGTAGAGGAGACTGAAAACTGAAACCATGAAAGGAGGAGGGGTTGAGCAATCTTCTTTTGTGTACACAGTTCAGGCCTCTCCATCTTGATTTCAAGAGCCTCGGTGATGCAGACAACAAGAAGACACGCAGCCTTCGGAAGATTTCTTTTCACTTTGTAGATGACTTTAAATAAGGAGGTTTTTGAGACAGAGTGATTTGTGTTCACGATGTGTTCAATCATAGAACTCATTGCTCCATTGTTACCTCTTTGTTCCCATGTGGGATAGTGCTCTTGAACCCTCTTGGATAACAGTCGCATCGAACGACCAATATATATCTGGCTGCACAAGAGCAAATGAATTGATATATGCACATAGAATAGGTCAGATGCGAAAGTTTCTCTTTTGAGTTATTAGAAATCTTTGGGTGACAAGTGAATACTAGTCTCAGCATTGATGCAAAGAATGTTCTCTTTAGAGCGTTCGATGTCCTGCATTTTAGAGTGTCAGCGACAGAATCATCCTTGAAGTTGAGATTCATATAGAATATCTTTTTTTGCCTCGGTAGTTAATATCAAGGTTAATATTATTTTGCATGGATACTCTTTTAATGTCTCATTATTTGTATGATAGCAGTGCGCACCCGTGAAGATTGCGTTATATTGCTAATTAATCAAAGTAAGAAAATGTGAACCACTCGGTTCCGACCGAGTGATTCAATTGTAACTTGCTTGCTGCAAAACATGAATGTCTTGGGTTCTATCCCTGTCAGGTACACACTGCCGCAGTGTCCTATACTAAGATAGAACAGCTACCCAGTGTTCCCACGTTTTCAGTAGTTGTCCAACTGATATCAATCCGCGATGAAAGCCAATTTGAGATCAATGTATAGAATCTTGCATTCCATTTTACAAACTTTTCAATCGTTTCTGATATTTTTGTTACTTACATGTGATATTAAACATGATCTGCATGCATAATACCATGCTAAGCATTCAGTACTCAGTGATAAATCATTATTAACTGCATGATGTTTTAGGTAAAATTTCCTATCAGTAATTATACCTTTTTCTATTCGACTGCTAACAAATAAACAAGTCTAATATGTTGGGTGGAAGTTCTGTTTTCAGATTAAGATGTTAGTCAGATATACCATAATCATTTCACTTCTGTTTGATTTTTAGGCCTTGAAGTATTGGAACTCATTTTAAAGTCAGAAAGTCAGATGATTTCAGCTACAATTTTCTTGGAACTGAGATTTATAAAATAGCTCATAGTTTGTATAGCCGTGAAGGAGATAGTTTTATATAATGTTGCCTTGAATTTTTTTACTGCATTAATTCCCTTTTTCAGATTCTTGACTTTCATGACATTCTATTCTTTCACTAGGTACTTACATAAATAACATAAGAACACAACAATATCAGCTACATGATATCAGTGAAAATAAGACAATATTGACTTGACTAGCATTCAAGCATTTCCATGAAACATCGCATCTTTTTACTTTAAGAAATATAATTGACTCAGAGATTTTCAAACTATTCTGTTCTCTCTCTAGTAAAACAAACTAACTAGAATGAAAGTAGTGTTTCTCATGAATCAGCATCATTTGGATACAGACTAAAAAAGTGGAAGCACTGGATATCTGCTACATTCCAGTTTAGAAAGCCTTACCAGGATGCATACACCTCCGTGAGAGGTCAAGCCGTGGATCTTCGTCTCACTGTGACAGCATAACCCTCCAGCCACTGTGTCGCAATCCAACGCTCCACTAGTTCCCCACTTATCTCAATTCACTATATAATGCGACCATTATCCTAAAGTGGTTGTCTCCATAGATCACAAATTTCGAATTAGAAAGTTAGGAAATCAATCTAGAAGTGAATAGCTAATGAGAACGAAATAGTAATTGAACTTAGTTGCTAAACAGAAATATTCTAGATGTAAGAAGTGAAGGTCCTGGCCTTAACTTCTCGTGTGGCCACATTCACGCTTTGCTGAGCAATGAATGTTGCACCAAGGAGAAATATTTGTTCAGTGTTCCCAGGTTTTCAGTGGTTCTCCATATTGTGTCATCCCATGATGAAAACCACCTTCAAATCAACGAATCAGTTCCAATCAGGCAACAGGTGAATAATTTATAAGGATTATTTTCAGGCTACTAATATTAATCGTTAGTAGTGTGTCTTAATAACAAATCATATTGTGTTTTGGATTAGTGTTATCCTAAAATAAACACAATTTTATTCAAGATCACAACTACTTTCTTCCTGGTTTAGATTTATCTTTATGATACAAAAAGGTGGGAGAATGAACAAGATTTTTTTTCATTGCATTTTAACTCTTTAACTACCCCAGCATTCTTATTTCAGTGTTGGTTTACTTTACTGACTCAGTAGATGTTAGAAAGAAATGGGAATAAAAATGATACCAGTGAACTTAGAAGACTATGTTTTACTGATTTATACTTGATATGTCATAACTACTTAGTGACCAGAAACACTTTCTCAAATCGCATTACCTTGTAGCCAGTTTTACACACTTTCATAACAATCACTCATTATTACTGTATGTACGTATGGAGTAACTGTCATTTAATTGTCCAGAAAACCACTCACTTTCCAGTTGAAAGTGATTTAAAGATTGTTTTTAATTCATTATGTATCGCAATCTTCCTGTCCATAAGTGTAAGTATGTGACTCATTGGTCTAGATACTTGACCTCAAACTGATGGGTGACGGGTTCGAACCCTGTCTGACCTATTCAGGTTTAAATGGCCAAATAGTATCACCAGCTTTCAAAAGGCAGATGGGGTGACTTGCCTACTACATGAATGTACCAAAGTTCATCGAATGAACTGTGATTTCTTTCTCTATTTCATAAGTATGTGACTTATAAATTATGCAAGAAACTGAGTAGAAATAGGAGGATACAATCGTTTGTAACATCTCATCATGTCTTGTGTTCAAGTAGTGAGTGACAGTTTTTACCAGTCAGGGTCAACAGTTAATATGTTTCAGTGAGGTGAATATCAAGTTGTAAATGTGTGATTTGCAATTATAATCAGTCAAATAATATGATCATGTTACAAACTTACTCGTATTGGTGCCGTTCAATGATTTATTCTCCTTTTTCTTCTTCACCATCAGTTCCCTTCTCTCCTTCTTTCCTCTTCGAGGTTGAGAAACGATTAACGTCATTATTGTAGACTATTTGATTAACTAGTTTACTGGTTACCAGCTGGTTCTAGGCTTGGGTAAAGAGGGAAGGCTGGCCATTGGACTAGCAACCCTACCCCGTAAAACCAATCCGACCGCTATAGAAACTTCAAAGCACAAAAGAAATATAAAACATAAAAGTGAAATTATTCCTCGCAGCAATCGGGGAGACGAAGTGACGCCAGTTGGTGAAAGCCTTAGGGAAGTCAGTCGGTCGATGTGTCTCCTCTCTCTCGATGAAAGCGAAAGTAAACATATGGACATGAAATGTTCGAACAAAGTTTGAAGCTGGCTGGCTGGCAAGGCTGCCCATATTGCAAAAGAGGTGGGAAGATATAGCACAGAAGTGCTATGAATCTGTTACGAACAACCAGAACAGAAACTGAAGGATGAAACTAAAAAGGATGTCTTCACGTCAGTTAGCCATCAGGAAAAAATGGGCGACATTAGGCAACAGCCCTGAGGAAAGCTGAATGGAAGAACACTGGAACTCTATGGAAGAGATTTGGAAGGAAACCTTCATAACCGTGTTAGGATGGAAGGAAGAAGAAAAAAGACAAGGAATGGATCTCGATGGATACATGGAAGCTGACAGAGGAGAGAGGGAAGATGGTAAAGCAGAAGATGAACCAGTGCGAGGATGCACAACGAGAAGAGGATCTGAGTACAATGTATAAAACACTGGATAAAGAAGTGAAGAAGAGTGCACGGAAAGACAAAAGACACTTCTACGACACACTTATAAGTGAAGCAGAACAGGCTGCTGGTAGGAGAGACAGAGACCTGACAATGCTATATCAAATAACCAGGTAATTTGACAGTTGCTTCAACACAACGGAATGCCACTAGTCTTTATCAACCTCATCCAACAACTATATGAAGACACCACATACCGAGTGATTCACATTGGAAATCTCAGTGAAGCCTTTGAAGTGAAGACAGGAAGGAGTGAGACAAGACTGTCACCTACTATCACTGATGATCTTCCTGATTGCTGTCGACTGGACTGGATCATGCAGCAAACCGTGAGGAGCGAGAAGAGGGGCATACGCTGGGTGGACTGATGAAAAGATCGTAGAAGATTTGGATTTCGCCAACGACGATTTATGTTTAGTGTCAGACGAACTCGAAGATCTACAAGCAAAACCCACAAGTCGACTGAAGAGGCAGAGGAGTGAAAACGGGACTTCCTCTAGGTGAATGTAGAGAAGACGGAGGTGATGAAGATACCCAAGCAACAACAACAGCATCAACAGCAAGCACCAATCACCGTTGACGGGAGAAATCTGAAGGAAGTAGTCTCTTTCACCTACCTGCCTAGGCAGAGCAGCATCGTTTCAACTGCAGGCTGCGGTGGTGGGACATATGAGGACGTCAAAGCAAGGATCGGAAAGACAGGAAGACAGGCTTGCATTAACCTGAAATCAGTGTGGAAACCCACTGCACTGCACAGCACAGCACTGCACTGCACTGCACTGCACTCAGCATAAAGCGTGAACAAGATCCGGATTTTCAACACAGGTGTGAAGTCAGTGCTTCTATGTGGTGGTTGAAAGACTTGGAGCGTCACGAAAAGCATTTGCAACAAACTACAGACATCATACATCAACAGCTGCCACCTACGTTCACTCGATATTGATGATCAGATGGTCAGAATGAATAAGCAACAAGGTAGTCTGGCTGGCTGGCTGGCTGGCTGGCTGGCTGGCTGGCTGGCTGGCTGGCTGGCTGGCTGGCTGGCTGGCTGGCTGGCTGGCTGGCTGGCTGGCTGGCTGGCTGGCTGGCTGGCTGGCTGGCTGGCTGGCTGGCTGGCTGGCTGGCTGGCTGGCTGGCTGGCTGGCTGGCTGGCTGGCTGGCTGGCTGGCTGGCTGGCTGGCTGGCTGGCTGGCTGGCTGGCTGGCTGGCTGGCTGGCTGGCTGGCTGGCTGGCTGGCTGGCTGGCTGGCTGGCTGGCTGGCTGGCTGGCTGGCTGGCTGGCTGGCTGGCTGGCTGGCAACTAACCAACCAACCAGGAAGCTATCGTCCAACAAATATGCAGAGAAAGAAAGTGGAGATGGATTGGATTGGGCATACATTGAGGAGACCATTTGGGGACATGATGCGCCAGGCCCTGGAATTGAATCTGAAGGGGAAACGACGAGTTGGGTATCCGCAGATAACATTGAAGAGATGGTGTGAGGAGGAAATGAAAGCTTGTGGATATTGGTTGAGTCATGTTGAAAAGAGTTCATGGAAGGGAGTGAAATGGAGACGTGCTATTGAAGCCCTATATTCTACTAGGAACGTAAGGGACAAATAATAATAATAATTTGATCCAAATGATCAGAATTAGTGAAAATAAAATTTGTGATTCAAGACGCTTGCCTAAGGTGACAGCTCATACACCAGTGAGATAATTAGCATTTTTAACCCTATGTGAATATATTCATTGAACCATATGCTTTATAACAAAATTTTTGGAGCTACTAATTACTGCTATACTTGTTCGCGTATGCAACATTACATTAAAAGTTCTGTTCACCTCATGACTTAGCGACGCTAATGCAGACAACGCTGTCTCGCTCGGATTGTCTTTTCTCGTAATTCTTGAACGAAAGTTCGCAGGACTGTTTGTTACTGCGGCTTATTGGTTATGTCATCAGATTGAAAGGTAAAGTAAAGAGGCTTGTCATTATCTTTGGAATACTATCTGTATTTCAGCGAAACTTAATATTTGTCTCATATTTACTATATAAATAGCTGAGTGTTACTTTTGGTTTTCTTGTACGCTGAACGCCATACTTCTTGTATATGTAGTGAAGTTAATATTCTTCATCTGATTAGTTTTTTTAAAAAGTTAAATCAGTGAAAGTAAATTAGTGCATTGATCCTACATTAAGTTTTCAATATGAGCATGTACTCACTTCAATGCAGTTGAAAAGAATTTATATAATGTTTACCTACTTAATTTATGTTTTAGTAGTATAAAAGTCAATAAACCATTTCATGTTGAGTTTCAGTGTCCATTCACAAGTCAATAATTTACAATATTTATTCGAATGTATTTTACTTCATATCCCGGGTTTAAGGAGTTAAAAACTTATGTAAGGCATTTTGACTTGATTTTTTGTCCATCAGATCAGCTATACTTTAGAATTTTTTGCTTTAGTAATGCTTTATTTTAGTAAATCCCTTTATCTTGGTTGTGTTGTTTTCTCTGAGCTGGGCGGTTTATTCAACTAACTTCAATGTAAATTTAACACTAATGATGCTGTCTAGAGATGCAATGAAGGCCTCACGTTTCAAGCACTCAAATCAAAGAATACAAAACAACCAAAATCATCCTCCTTGGCTAAAAACATTCTCAACCATTTTCAAACGTCTTTCTCATAATGTACACTACACAAGGAAACCTGCTTTCATATACTTAAGGGGGAATATTCACATCAATAAATTGACATTCATCCATCGGATACTTCCAGGTCGTTGCTTTCTGGTGCTGGTATACACTGGACAATCTTAATAATAGACAGCTGAGGGGTTTCATTAGGTTATTGACCATCATAGCAGAATCCTAAAATCCCAAGGATTTTCAATTTCTAAACGACAGTTTTAAGCTTCTTGCAGCCAGATCTACCATAAAAGAAGGTTAAGGACATCCAGAGCTATAGACTGCACACAAAAATGGATTCCATACCCAATACTGATTGTAGCATTAAACTCAAGATCCAGTGATTTATGATTCACAAGCGTATTACTCATGTAGATGTATCATATGAGCTCTAACTGTACACTTGACATTAATATTACCAAGAGCTTTCCCCAGGTCTTACATGGAACCCTTAAAATTTAAATTATATGTTCTAGTCTTAATGCATATTGCTGTTTTGTGTTTATCATACTTAAATTGGAAGGATAACTTATTCAGTTATAAGCAGATCTCTTCAAATCATTTAGAATGACGGGCCTTGGAAACAAACTGCAGGTCATAGACCACTGACATTTCAACTCCAGTGCCCTGAAAAAATCTGGGAATGGACTTTCATTAGAGTGAGAATTACCCTTCATTATTAAGTATTTTTCATTTGACCCTCCATGATTTAAAACATGATATTATGACGGCTATATAAAAGAAATGTACATTTTATATGATTTTTGTCACCACGAATATGTAATGTCCTATCCACTTGTCTTTTCAAATGATGCTGATTTATTCTGGATATCTTTACTGACACTTGATTTTTTTGATTGCAAAATACACTAATTCTTTTTTGTCACTGTCGAAAACAAAAACATTCAAAATTTATTTTGGATAAGTTTTGAACTACTTATTAGTAGTTAAAATTTGTGATGAAAATAAGTTTGAATTTTTCAGACGGCTGGATTCCTAATTAAATACAACACACAATTATCACAAATTTAACTAATAAACGATCTAAAACTGTTGTATATTTCTTCATTCGTATAAAATGACTTTAAATATCATAATGGACAGGAAAGTCATTCATACGAAAAGGAAGGATTCTCTGAGTTTGACTCTGTGTTTCATAGGTGGATTCAACAAACCAAAAACTCTTCATCTGTTCATGACTAACTTTAGATCGTATTTATAATCCAGACGGTACAGAAGAGTGGCAGTCTGAATGGCTAGATAATAATAGGCTGAATTTTAGCGTAAATCATTTAAGTTCCATACTCAATTCAAGCAATCGTCTAGGCCTAACCAAACTGCTTAATATCATCTAGTTTTGTAAATGCTTCACTACTATAAGGAATCAGCGTTAACAGTGTTGAGCATCCAAGTCAGGCTATTACTGGTACCATGATATTCTGCCAACTTTTATTGTTATCACTCTGAATAGCACCAACAATAAGGTGAGAACTCAAATTAGGTGTTTACTCTTCATTAGAACAAGGGAAATGATAGTTACAGGAGCGTTCAAAAGTTCCTCAACCTCATTCTTTAACCAGCAGACTTCTATCAATATTGAAGAATAGTGTATGCATAGACTTTCATCCGAAAACCACTTTTTGTGCCGCAATGAAATGGAAAATTTGGCTAATTTTCAGTAATTGGCGTAATTAAGAAGCTGTAGTCAACAGAGAAACATGATTTAAACATCAAGGTATGCTTCTTCAGAGTTGAGGCTTTGACGTTTGAAGTTAAAATAGTTCGTAATGCTTAAAATTCTGTTTAATTAACGCTAAACAATCTCACATGGAATTATGCTCTACCACAGTGTCCAAATTTTGCTCTTACTTCAAGTTAAACTAAGCATATTTTGGGAAATAAATCACGCTACCTATGACAGTAACAAATGGAATCGGAAATTTTTTAAGCTTTAGCTTTTCATTCTATTTATCTTTCAATCACTAGACTCATTTGTATTTCGCTGCAATGGGTTTCGAGCTTAAACATCGAATGGTGAATCACCGATTTCCCTACCTGAAACCATACAGGTCTACTATTGGGCGACATTATTCAAGTCGTATATTTCTAAATATATTTCCTCTCTTCAAAGTTCATTGACCATCTTAGTTTTTTTTTACACCAAGCTGCCTAACAGCTGCTGAATTAGACGATTAAAAAAACTGAGTACTTAAAACCAGCTGATCTGAAAGTTTTTATTTTGATGATAAAACTTATCAATAATTTGAAAAATATATAGCAACGGATTCTGATTTATTGTTGATGATACTAAACTGCACTGTGTTTACCTTGATGATCATAAAACATCTGGATTAGATAACTGATTGCTGCTACTCATCACGGATTGGCATCAGTTGCAGAATCACTGAAAACCTGAGAGTATTGCACAGCTGTTTTGTCGGAGTATGAGACTCCCAACAGCCCCCAAACTCAATTACTGTCCAGTCGTCACGAGTAATATGCCTCAAGATGAGGTTTCGTGAAGTTCTAAAGAGAAGTCTTGACCAGTGGGGTAAACCAGGTCAGACGTGAGGACAAATAGTCAGCGATGGCAACAGATGAAGGTCGTACTATATCGTGGGAAAATATATACTATTGTGTTCTAACTTAGTGGCCGGTTGGCAACGTGCTCGCTGCAAAATATGAAGGTTCTAGGTTTGATCTTTAAGTGCTCGCTGATGAGAAGTCACCTACTACGACAAAACAGCTGTCTAATGGTACCAACTTTTCACTGGTTCTTCAAGTGATGTCAGTTAGTGACGAATACCATTTTGAAACCAACCGATATCCACAAACCTTGAAACTAAGTGGTTAACTAATAATCGAACTATTTAAGTTACTTATAGTTGGCATCTTTTGCATGTAAACACGAATAATGAAGTAGTTGGAGATAAGAAATGAGTCGTAGATAGATGGAACTGATTCATATGTTAGACACTGAGAGTCTGTTAAGAAGAAGCCATGAAGGTAACTGTTATGTCTGTTGTCGGTCATCAGTAAGGCGTATCTATAACCATGAGGAAACTGGAATTCACTAAGGGATTTGAATCTGCGTCTGTACGTTGTGGAAATCACTCCCCTTCATCAATAAACTATTAAGGCTGCAGTTGTCTCTTGTGGGACTGAATTAGATACTAGAATCTGCAACTACAGAACAACCGGTTAAGCTGTAAAATTTGTAAAACTGAGCTCCATTTGAAGCCTATTGACCAATCTTCTAATGTGGCCACTGCGGTGTACTGTATTTTGGTTATCCATTGGTGATTAGGTAGACGTACCATTGTACACTGAAAAAATTTTAAACTCAGTGGACTCAATACTGAAGTAACCTGTAGTTGATAATACATGACTTCATGGAAAATCCAGCATAAAGTTCTAAGTGAGTGAGCACGTTCTAATTGCCAATCACTTGTTTTAATGTAGACTTAGTAAAACTGAAAAAACTGAAAACATTTCCTTGACACAGGAAACTATATAAAGTAATCAAACTCGGACTAAATAGACATGTTGAAGATTATCATCAATAATGATTAGAACAAATGAATGAATAATCAGTTTCATTAAAGTGAAATTATACTTTTATTAAACTATATGTTTTGTTGACCAATTGCACCAAAATGATCAAAACCGAGTTTTACAGGTCATAACAGAAAAACTGAACCTTTGCATGAATGTTCCACAAGCAGACAAATTCGGTGTTGAATGCTGAATTTCCTATTTATCAAAGAAACATAGTTTACTAATTCGCTAGGATCGATATATCATGATGCAAACAAATAATTTATGAGTATTTTGAATATTACAATAGAGTACTCATCGATACCTTGTTGACAGTTACCTGACATTTTTATTTTGGACACACTTTGGAAACTCTCATCATTGAAAAGGTTGCAATCTGTCTGACAAGTAAGAGACTACTGAACGGCACAAACCAGGTTGAGATTTGATGATTTGGAAAAATTCGAGCACTGGATACATTATTATTATTATTATTATTATTATTATTATTATTATTATTATTATTATTATTATTATTTCTCCCTTGGGTTCCTAATGGAAAATAAGACATAAGTAGCAGGTCGCTATTCCACTCTGTTCTCTGAAATCTTTTGAACCTGGCTCCACAACAGCCCAAAAGCTCTCATTTCATCCTCGCACGATCTCTTATATGTCAACCTCGGCTCAGGCGCCCAACTCGTCGCTTTCCATCTGGGTTCCACTCGAGGGACTGACGAAACGAGGTTGACACTGGATACAAGATATTCATTATTTTAGTATCCGTATTTCCTAATGAATGTAAAACAAAATAAATTTATTTTAACTGACATTTTACTACTTGTTATTCCTAATAGCTTTATCAAAGTTATAGTAGACCGGAATTTACAATATCCAAACTTATTTATGATCACTTGAAAAGCGTTCCTCTGCATGGATGCTCCTACATCATCAAATTGTTGAACAAAGATGATATTCATATACAGTGCATTGTGTGTGTGTGTATGTGTGAAGAGATTTGTATGCAAACACGTGTGTTGATAGTTATCATCGCTTGTATGTTGCTTATGTCAGTATTTCACATTGCAACACTACGCCTAAATCATGGCCTCCACAACAGTCATCACACACACACACACATGATCAGATTCAAAGAGTGTTCAACAAATGCAATATCACAGTTTACCACAGAATACCAAACACACTACAGAACATCTGAGTTCGTTTGAAAGACAACATCCCTCGGGATTCACAATCTAGTTGTGTTTGTAGAATTAAATACTCGGATTGCGATGTCGCATACATAGAACAAACTTCACGTGAAATAAAAGTTAGAAGAACAAACACCAAAAGGCTTCTACCCGACTCCACAAGGAATTCAGTGTACTTGAAAACACATCAGCCATAGCTCTACACTTTCTAATTTCACGCCACATGGTCGATTTTAGTAACAGTGAAATAATTCAGAGAGACTTTAAAAGTTATGTGCAACATCTCACAGTAGAATTCCTTCACTCAAAGTGAAACCAAAATTGTCTAAACAAGATGGAAGGAAAATGGAGTGACTTGATCTCCTTTCCACTCATCCTCATATACCAATATAACCAACACATACATGCGATAAGAAGTAGCAGCACATGTGCACATACTAATCTCAATCCCTCAGGTCTCTTATTCGAATCCACTCACTGCCCAGATTTTCATTTCACCTTCAGTATCATCACCCAGTATCAATACAAATGTCAAAAACCATGGCAATCTCAGACAATCAATCTGATAATCAATCTATAATTCACACACTCATCACAAACTACGCACAGACATATGGTGGTTATCATCTTCGTTCAACAAGTGACAACACAGTGAATCATCCATCCAGAAGAATGCCTATCAGGTTGTCATATGTATCAGTCTGGATATTGTGAATTCCAGCTTAGTACAACTTTGAAGGAGGTATGTGCACTGAAAAGCGAAACAAATTCAATTTGTTCTACATTCATTGTGAAACATAAGTAGCAATATAATGAATACTAACTAGTACAATTATCTGAATATTAGTTAGATCTGAGTAAGTAAGCGTCTAATATTTTACAGGAATCCCTAGTAATCTCAGAACCTTTGAGGGAGAATTTTGTTATTCGGTATTGGAAGAAGCTCACTCTAGTTTTGCGGACATCATGGACTTAATAAACATTATGTGTATGCATTGCTGACGAGTAAAAATAAGTATGAAACCGAATTGGAAAACTTCCTGCCAAATAACTCTTTGCTTTGTGTAACACTAAAAAAGTAGTTTACTACATCTCAGGTTACTCAGCTAAAAGGCGATATTCTATTCTACACTTGAATGATAAGTTACTGTCAGTGTTTAGGAGTTGAGAGCATTGATGGTCAATTTAACGCTGCTCAATTATGAAAACTTTGTTTTTAATCCTACTTAATCAGTGGTGCTGAATGAAACGTGTTACGCAAACTGTGGGTAAGTGATGCTTTTTGAAACCGAAATACAGCAGTGATCCAACTATTGTATTGGTCTGGTCTGTATAGTGTTGAAGCGTATAGATTATCTGAATAGGACCATTAATAAAGTAATTATCACTGATCGTACACCCTTTATAGTATTGTTCAAAATGGATCATAATGAAACAGATGCCTTCACTTTATGTCATGCTGAAAATTGTGAAAATTCTTACTTTGTATCAGTTTATCTAAAATTACCTTCCTGTTTGAGCACTATTTCAAAGTGTGACAACTTGGAAAGACACAATTCTGTGCTAGATTATAAATTGATCTATTTGTGTGTTTTTGAGATGAATGGGAATTTTTAATTTAGAGGTAGTATTCATCGTGGACTGACGTCATTTGGGGAACCATTGAAAATCTGGGAGCACTGGACAGCTATTTTTTTCCTAATATGGGACAGAAGTTGGAAATTGTGAACCACTGAAAACCAACCCAGTGGTTGAATGGTTAACCCGTTCTCCGTGAAACCGGAAGGTCTTGAGTTTGATCTATTTATCTTTTAATCTGATTAATTTCAAGTCTATTTCCATCAAAGATTGACATCATCCAGACAGTCAATCACAGACAAATGGTATTGGACAGCTGTTTTGCTTTTTCACAACACACTCATTAGCGTATATATCTGATGTGATATTTAGATTTTTCACGCTACCTATAGGTCTTCTTACGCATACCTAATTCTTCATATATTGTGTTCAAACCAAATGGTTCATATTGATAAACCTGACAGATCTGGATTATGTTGTAGCCACAGATTCCAAATTGGTAAAACAAAAGCTGTCCACTGACGTCTGGTTTTTAAGACTTCTCCAACTGTTTACGATGCAATATCGCGGACTGACATCAGTTGAAGAACTACTGAAACTCCACGAGCATTGGAATGCTGTTTCGTCCCAGTATGAACTCGTCAGCAGTGCGCAGCTATAACCTGGTCGGGGATAGAATCTAGGACATTCATGTTTCACGATCAGCACATTATCATTAAGCCACTTAGTTGGAATTTGATGGTACACATTTTTCTACTTCTGTCAGTTCACGACTCGGTGCAACCTTCACCCAATGGTGTCACTGAGTACCTATACTCACCTTCGACTTTGTTTGCCTCATACGTTTACGAAACGTTGAGAAAAACTATTTTAAAAAAGTGATTTTTCTACTGAAATATAACAAAATGAGAGTTCATATAGATTTGTTGATTTCAATGCATTTTTCACCAAGGATGGAAATCATTTGGAAAACTTAGCTGAAAACCTGAAGGCATTTATCAGCTTTTCCATAACAATATGGAACTCCTTAGCAGTAAACACTCGTGACTCTATGAAGGATCAAGTTAACCACTTCAAGATCCACATCTTTCTTCCATACTTCTGTTAAATTAGAATATTGAGCCATCATCATCCAAGGTTACTTGTAATCATGTGCCTCACTTTCAACTTGGTTGTACCCATCCATAGATCATAACTTCTCAGTTAGAACTTCAGAAAATCAATTACGATGCAACTGGCTGATGACTAATGGAATATATGAAACTTGGTAGGGATTTATTGATTTCAAAGTCATTTTAGAAATTAATTACATCTTCTGTCACTTAATTTGATATACATGAGTGCAAATGAAATCAACATTCCATTTAGCTTGTCAATACTTTTAATAAACCGGTAGATGTTTGATTGCTTTGCTTCTTGTACAACTTTTGACTACCTGAGTTTTTTCACAAAAGACATGGAAGTTTCTACACCGCTATTCCCGAGGCATTTGTTAAAAATAGCCAAACCTTTAAAAAAGTGATAAAAAGATAAGATAAACTGGGGTTAGATGACTGAAGTCAGTTGACAGGAAGTCTAGTTGGACCCAGATTTCATGTTTGTTGGTATGCATCAACAAGACGATTCTGTATTTCCGAGGGAAATTATGCCTATTCAAAGACTGGAACCTACATTATCCAGTGCTACAGTTACAGTAGGCACCAGTAAACCTTATGGGTCACGACTGGAAATAAACTGGGGTCAGGAGAAAATTTGTTTTATCGCCTATATATTCCTTTAGTGAAACTCCAACCAGACTGCCTAAAGAAGGAATACATTGTAATCAATAAGTGTTAGTATGTCATATAGGAGAGGTGAAATGAATAAGCATTAGGTTTGACTTTAAATAGGGTTGATATATTTTAAAAATGAAGTGACTCTAAAGACCAAACTAGCGACGAGTGAAATAGCCAATCAGATTGGAAGGGCAGACTTTCATAAAACAACGAAATCTCATTGGTTATTTCAGTTTTTATTAGATTGGCCTTTTGAAGTCACTCTAATATTGGGTGAATGGAGCTCTCCTCTTGTTGTAAACTGTTGTTAACACATGGGATTATAGAAATGCGACATATATAACCCCTTTGGGCACCGATACACTTCGCAGCAAGCACGTTATATGTCAACATTTCTAAACACTGTCACTTTTCTGTGGGGTTGACATTTTACTATTATTATTTGTCCCTTGGGTTCCTAATGGAACAAAGGGCTTCAGTAGCACGTCTCCATTACACTCTCTTCTCTCAAATCTTTTCAACCTGGCTCCACGACAGCCCATAAGCTCTCATTTCATCCTCGCACGATCTCCTCTATGTCACCCTCGGCTCAGGCGCCCAACTCGTCGCTTCCCATGGGGATTCCACTCGATGGACTGGCCTGATGCATGATGTCTCCAGTCGGCCTTCTCAGTGTATGCCCAATCCATCTCCACTTCCTCCTACTGCATATTTGTTGCCTGATAGGTTCTTGGTTGTTTCGCTCCCAGAGCTCCTTGTTGCTTATTCTCATTATTCTGGCAATCCATCTAAGCAGTTATTGATGAATATCTGTAGTTTATTGGAAATCCCTTTCGTAACGCACCAAGTCTCTGAACCATATAGAAACATTGACTGACTTGACGTTGGTGTTGGTGTTGAAAATCCGGATGTTGTTCTACATGCTGAGTGCAGAAGATCTCCACACTGGTTTCAGGCTAATGAACGCCTGTCTTGCTTTTCCGATCCTGGCTGGCTTTGGCGTCCTCGTCTGTGTCGCCACCTGTAGTTGAAACAGTGCTGCCTAGATAGGTGAAGGAGGTTACTTCCTTTAAGTTTCCCCCGTTGATGGTGATTGGAGTTTGTTGTTGTGCGTGGTGTTGTTGATTGGGTATCTTCATTACCTCTTTCATCTCTACGTCCACCTGAAGGAAGTCCCGTCTTCGCTGCCTTGCCTCGCCTCTTCTACCAACTTGTGAGTTTTCGCCTGTAGATCTTCAAGTTTGTGCGACATCAGACACAAGTCATCGTTGGCGAAATCCAAGTCTTCTAGGTCCTTTTCCACTGTCCAGCGTATCCCCTTTTCACACTCCTCATTGTTTGTTGCATGATCCAGTCCACTACAATAAGGAATATCATGGGTGATAGTAGACAGCTTTGTTTCACTCCTGTTTTCACTTCAAAAGCATCACTGAGCTTTCTATTGTGAATTACTTGGCATGTGGCGTCTTCATGGACATAGAATAACTTTATTGTCAGACTGCATAGGAGTGAAGTTGGAAAATACTAACCAATGGTTTTCCGTTCACTAACTTCTATATACTGAGTTCTAATTTTAAAAATGTCAAACAGAATCGAAACGTTAAAAGCCAGACTCTTAACCTAAACCAGTCTAATCAGGTGACCTGATATCATGAATTTGCGATTAAAAACGTTTACCGCTTAGTAATGTTTCTTCGTGTATACAAATGACTTAAATAACACATCTCTAAAACGTTATCCCAGTATGTATATTCTGTAGACTAAATACTTCTACTCATTTTTAATGACCAATGAAAACGCTCTAGACCGAAGATCGAAGAAGAGCCGATCAAAGAACCAATCAAATTAAAATAGGAGTTAGAAATACTGATATTGATTTGTCAGTTATATTAGAAATTGCCTTAACCGTAGTAAACAGAAGCTAAACAACATTATGTAAAGTCTTTAGGGACACATGTCCACTTAGATTAGTATTTCAGATATGTAACATATCAGCAGATAAACAGTAGGATGGTATGAGATTTCAATGACTGAAGAATATCATGTCCGCCTGTGCGATGATTGTTTGAATCTCAATGGTCAGTCGATGGATTGATCGACTGACTGACTTGCGAAAGCTAAATATTGTAGGAATGGAGGGAGGAGGAGGGTGAATAAGTGTTAGGGAGAAAAGTTGGCATGCATATGTATGGGTAGGTAGGTAGGTATATAAATTCTAGGGGAAGGGGAGGAACCAGATGAATAAACTTCCGGTAGGTGGGATGAGAATAGAAGAAATGGCTAGAGTTATACAACAGCATAGGTGGTTAGCCACCATACAGGAGTTGGCTTATTTCAAAGATTATTTAGCCACATCAGACTGTCTTACATTCACTTATGAACACGGTAATTGGTTGCTCTTCTACGCATAACAACTTAACTATACAGTAAACAACTTGCCTCTAATCATTAGTACCGATAACCTAATTTACTGGTTTCACATAAATATAATAATATTAATAATTATTTATTCACAAATCTGTCTTAAGGCTTACTCATCATCACACGTCAATACTAATTTATAACCGCATATCAAAGTGAGTTCGTAAAAATATTATTATCTAATTACTCTCGTCTCTCCACCTCTCATCATGAATTGATTGATTACGGAGTTATGAGTGGAAATTAAATTAAATTAAATCCGGTGAATATCTAATTGATACTTGGATCACCATGTCGACTATTCTTTGGTCATCTTTCTGTTCGCCATATCTGTTAAGTCAAACTGTGACAAATAAGTGAATTTGTATCGATAATTTAACGAGAAGAGAAAACTGTAATTAAGAAAATAATAACGACCTTTGCTTATTAAAACAGTGCAGTTTACAAACAAGCAAATTCTCTTGTCTATTGGATTCCCCGGCCTGTTTTCTGTTCAAATTTTGTTAAATCATCTGAAAAATAATTATGATATCTCAGTTACAACAACAATTGGAACACCAACATCGACATCCCTTTGAAACATCGGAAAATAAAACTAATCTCACACAGTTTTGTTTAAATTTACCTGATGTAAACTCAGCGGCGCACATTATAAATGGATACGATACACATATCAGTGTTGACGAGCAGCAGTCAGTTGAACAAGAAAGATTAAATAGTACTAACGAGTTTACTGCAAATCACAACAGTTATGGTGTATCTGAGGCCATTAAACCAAGAAGTTGTGCCACAATTCCTACTTCTTGTACCACCACAATTAATGGAGATATCAAATCAACTGAAGAAACTAAACAAAATATCAGCAGAATTACTTGTACACTCAACAAGCATAAACTTGACAACCAACTCGGTTCATGTGTCCAACATTCACTTCGCTATCTACCAAATACTACTATTACTACTCCTGCTGCTGTTACTAAAAACAGTATAGAATTTAGTTCAGATATTTGCTACAATTCAAAATATCCTCGATTTCATAACTCTTTGACAAAGTATAACATTAATAGTCATGATGATGTTACTACTGATATTAATGACAGTAGTATATTAGAACAAACTGGTAACAGTACAGATTTCTATGAATTTCAAAGAAATGTCAAACAACTTATAGACTACGAGTTGAATAGTCATTTAAGAAATGAATACAACTCGACACTGGCACCACCATTGTCACAACAACCACCGCCACCAGTATCATCATCATCACCTTCACGGTTATCGAAATCAATTTGCCTAAACAATGAGACGATTAAACATTCATTGAATAAAGAAGACCAAGTAGATGGAGTTGAACTTAACAAGGACAAAGGAATAAGAGGAAGAGAGGAAGAAGACAACGAAGATCGAGAACAAGAAATCATTGGAAGAAATAATGATCTAATTGATGATACTATATTAGATTCATTAAGCTTTAAACTAGGAAGAACAATCGAAAAAATGGATGTTTTGAATAATTTACAAAAATTTAGTAAGTTAACAGATGACCTTAATCATCATTATAATAAGAGATAAAAAGAGGTTAGATTGCGTAATGGGCATTTAGTGGTTTTCAGTATTATTCAAAAGTATTACTTGTTGGCATTATAATCCAACTGACTCCATCTTATGGATACAATATTGTACGTCTAAAGACATAATTAGTACCCAGCGGGTTTCAGACTCTAACATGAAGTGATGAACTTTGCATCTCCTCCAGCAGAACATTGCACTCGTGTTTTTTTTGTTAGCCACAAGTTGATTATGTCTTGCCATAGTTTAATTTAGATGAATATTTTCTTCTGTGCTGCTTTCAACACTGTAGGTTACGAGTCTAGATGGCTATTTCTTACAAGAACTGACGGGATGTAAATAGCCTATTCTAATGGTATTCTGTGTTATTAGGAATAGTTTATAGGCGAAGTACGAAACTGTACGACACACCAATGAGGTCAACATATTTCAGTAACCTATTAATCAAGGTTAAATGGTTGGGGGCAATCAGGAGGAGCCCCTAGACCTAGGTTTCGTGATTTTGGAATTTATCAGCAAGGCATATCCACAATCCCAAAGGATCTAGTGTCTTCTGTGATATTCAAACCTGTGTCATCTAGTGTTGCAGTTGAAGACGTTACCACTGAGCTGTTACCACCGCAACTGACCTCTTATAGGATTAGATTAGGTATGTTGCTCAGTCCTAAGTGCCGATCAAAGTCTGTCAACTAATCACATAAATCAATTCGGCTCACCTCAATCACCAGAAGGTATACTCGATATGATACCCAATCTTAAGATCAAAGTGAAGCTTAAAGACTCAGCATCCGTACACTTTTGTATTTGATTTTTCATAGATAAATGGTTCACACAGAAGCATGTTGTAGATGTTACGTACTTGCGTACTGGTTAAGTGAATCTTGGGTGCCACATTATCCTATTAGACAAGGTCTGTTATACAAACTGATGATTGCTTGTTTTTCAAACGTTCAAATGGGAACTTTTGCAGAGGGATTATAAACTAGTTTGTCATCAGATACGGTACTGTAATCTTTCACTATGTCCCAAATATTTTTAATTTGCGATGCTTGGCATGATTGTAAGATCTCCACCATCATGATGATTAGTTTCAAGTACATAAATAAAATCAGTACAATAAGTCTCTCCCCCAACCACTGAGACCCATTAGTTCAAAGAATTCATTTCGTTTTGTTATTGTTGCGAAAAAAGTGTTTTCAGCTTGGATTGGACATGTATTTTTCAAAGGCCACTTTAACTTTATATCTTCTCCTATGACTTATCATGGACATCATCTTGTAAATGATATCTAAGTGAAATTTAACCAGCAAGTTGACATTCATACCTTTGTGACATAATAACGTAACCATGATTTTGAGTAAGCTGAAATAGCAATATATTCTATTCAGTAGTAAACCGTTGAAGAGATTACTGCTGGGAAATCTTTAAGCCGACAATCAAGGTGTAGAATCACAGTTGCCAATTTATTGCTGATCAACAATCAACGTAACTGATAAGATTTAAAGGTCGATTGACTAATTATAGTGATTAATCTCTTTTGAAGCAATTGTTGTTTGATACCTGTAATCTTCCGTTTTTATATTGGGTCGAATCGCTCAACCTATATTGCCAGATAGGCTCCTATGTGGAGGCCTATTCATCAAGTTGTAGTCTACTCCAAAATCAGTATCTTTTGAGACATATGGAAAGCAGCTTTTCTGTCGCGACATATATATATAATTATTCGTCACAGGTTAGCATCAGTCGAAGAATCATTGAAAACCTGGGAGCAATGGATGGCCGTCTCATCCCACTATGGGACTTTTCAGCAGTGAGCATCCCTGACTCCGCTTGAATGAACCAAACCCAAGACATTTGGATTCTATACCGAGTACATTACCACTGAACTACTGGATGGAAGTCCAGTTGGTCCTCACTTTTTCAATTCTCTCAATGTTGGCTTAATCATGACCCGTCTAATGCTGATTGTTGATTTGCATCCAGCTAAGAATTCTCGAATTTTTTAATGAGGAGTTGTGACTGATGGGGAAAACAAACTTAGATGTGAAGACAGGTGCTCAGTGACGGCAATGGATGGAGGTTGTGCTGTATAGTGAACTGACAGAAGTAGGTTAATGTGGACTATATGATTTCGATCCAGTGGTTCAGTGGCAACATGCTTATCGCGGGACCCGATTCATAAAGAAATTACAGATGGGCACTGTTGAGTAGTCCCATACGAGAACGAATCAGCTGTTCAATTCACCCAGATTTTCAATATCTCTTTAAATGACTTCATTTCTTGATAGATGTCAAACTGAAACTGAATAGTTCAATAAACTTCTTTAAGCACTTTGATCATCCCACAATCATTTCCCTTCAACTTTAAATGAATTATAAAGTTAGCACCAACATACATGATAGAAATGTCGTAACTATGATTTGGTCAATACTGAGTGAGCGAGACAACACTCAGGTACTCAGATCACTTGAATCAAACTAATAGACATTACTGACTTATGTGAATGATTTCCTACTAATAATTGTGTCCAGCAGTATGCTTCTTTTTATTTATAAAAATAACCAGGCTGAACAAGAGAGGAATATTACAGAAGACCGATAAACTATAACGGTATGAATAGGAAGTGAAAACCTAACTTGGCAGTAGTAGTAGTAATAGTAATAGTAATAGTAATAGTAGTAGTAGTAGTAGTAGTAGTAGTAGTAGTAGTAGTAGTAGTAGTAGTAGTAGTAGTAGTAGTAGTAGTAGTAGTAGTAGTAGTAGTAGTAGTAGTAGTAGTAGTAGTAGTAGTAGTAGTAGTAGTAGTAGTAGTAGTAGTAGTAGTAGTAGTAGTAGTAGTAGTAGTAGTAGTAGTAGTAGTAGTAGTAGTAGTAGTAGTAGTAGTAGATAAGTCCATGTTGATCCAGGTATGAGATGTAAGAGGCCTAATATTGGTATCAAAAATAAGAGAAAGGAAAAGACAAAGGTAATTAGAACAGTGATGGATAGTGGCTAGCAGTGGAGTCCAGGACACGTGCCCCGGCCGACTTAGGACTCGTCAGCTGGACGTACCTGCCTCCCAGTGAGTGCTGTCCCCACCGCCATTCAATTTGGGGACCGACCGTTTCAAACTCCAGAATGTTATCCTCTAGACCACTGAGTCACTGACCCTTCCTCTGCAATGGGTATAGTTTTAATGATGTGTTGTTCGTATTATTCAATCGATGAGTGTACTGGTTTGATTGGTCTTTATTAACATATGGGCTTGTGCGCGGATACCTCGATATTGTGTATGTTTCAATTAAATATTAATGTGGAGAGTAGGTTATGCTTGATCGGGTTTTGTAATTTACGGGAAGCGTGGTGGGGGTAGGAACGTCCCAGATGTTCACAAAGTAGTAATTGTTCCTGTAAAATACCCGAAAGGAGATAAACCAATAGATTTGCGCGGGTGAATAGCCCAAATAACATCTATTTAAGACCTGGCACATGTGACTCCTTTAAGATTGTTAGTTTGAAATTTTACTGCTCTGACTTAAGGAAAAAAACTGATACCACCGGTATTGAATGACTACAAAGAAGGGAGAGTATGATATTTTTTAAGACGGACCTTTACGTACCCCTTCTCCGCCATATTGGGAAGGCAGCATCAGCATAGTACTGTTGATCATGCGCGGAGAACTCCATACTGCCGTCACACTATTTTCCAGTTCGCAGTACAACTTCACATTTTTATCTGAATTTTCGTATTCACTTTGTCTGTCTGTCCATAGTGATCAATGTGAAATATCATGGAGGTTTGCCGTTGTTCGACTTCACTGTATGCGTTGCGTAATAGTGCAGGCTAACTACTCCAACACAGTAATTATAATGTAGTTCCCAGTTCATTTTGCTAACTGGATATGTTCTTTTTTGAGTGAATATCAGATGTTTCATGTTGCATAGAACATTTTTTAGGTTCCTGAGATAAAAATTATTTTCCGTCCAGCTGTTTATGTCTTTTAATTTAAGTATAGATTAACTGGTTAGTGCTAACAAAGATCGAGAGTACTACTTATGACAGCAGTACTAACTAACACAGGTTCGAACTACTGGTTTGAGGCTTCTTGCCAATTTAGTTCATGCATTTAACAATAATAATTAGGCAGTTCACCTATAAGAGCCAAGAAATCATTGATCGTTGTCACTGGATGAAGCTACTGATAGTATCAGGGACCATACACACTACTATTAGGGACTGATCAGTTTAGTTCAAACAAGTCACCAATAAAAAACTACCAGATACAATGCTAAATCAAATATGCCACACAATGGGGTGACTATCGTAACACAGTAGCCTATTTCACGTGGCTCTGGTGTCTGAGATGTTGACTACTGGGTTCCAGTGTCAATAGATAGAACAAACTTTACTGGGATACAGTGACATCCAGTTGGCTATTCACAAAGGTGACTGGACATGTATCTTGGATACGACTGACAACCACTATTCATGGTTATAATACTGAGAAATTTGGTTTGGGATTCCTTGGAATTCATTTATTTTAAGGTAGTGTTCATCACGCTTCGACGTCATTTGAAGAACCATTGAAAACCTGAGAGCACTGAACAGCTGGTTCGTCCCAGTGTGGAACTCCTCAGTAGTACGAACCGATGACCTCGCTAAGGTTAGAACTTAAGAAATCCAATTCTTTCGTCGAACGCATAAACTATTGAGCCACTAGGTTGGGATTCAGTAACTCGTAGTTTCCTAATTCTATCAGTTTGTGGTACAGCACAACTGTCATCCAAGGTCATAAGCTGACATCTACCTCACTTGCTGAGTTCCAACCCTCATGGGGTTATGGGTGCGTACTGTTAGGGAGTCCCATACTAGGACGAAACAGCTGTTCAGTGGTTCTCTAACTGGTGACAGACTGTGGTGAATACTACTTTGAGGCATATAGAAATGTTTTTTCAATAATGTTTTTCATTATTGTGTTGCTTTTTCGGAAAAAGAAAAGTCGAAAGGTAAATTCTTATTGAAGTCAGTGTATGTTTCGCTGAAAATGTTAAACAGTGATTGCTGAAGTGAAATCAAATCACTAGAAGTTTGAATATTTATCTCTAACTGGTTCATCTGTAGTGATTACGCTTTCAGCATACTAAATAAACACATATTTCTAAACTTTATATTTCGTTTAAATGGATTCGCATTGATAGGACAAGCATTCAGCTAACTTTAATAATAATAATAATGGTAATACCGACCACTGCCCTTCTTACGAAAAGTCCAATTTTCCTAAATCCACTGATTCGAGACTTTGTGTCACTGGTTATGATTTGACAAACCGTCATTATTTTAATGAGGAAGTACTAACAACGTGGAAAATATTTTAAGGTTTTAACATAAATTGCATTCTATAGTACTCAGATCATCCATTGATCGTGAAGTTTATCATTTTATGATAATATCACCAGTATTTGAAGTATGGGGTTCGCTAAGCCTCACAATATGTACTACTGGCTGAAATGTGTAATTAGTCCGTATGCACATATATAACGAATACACATCTCTGAACACCAAACACTGAACACTAATGAGGACTACTGATTCAATATCAATAGTATATGTTTCCGAGTTTTTAGTCTTCCTTTCTTGAATTCATTCTAGGTGTAGGACAGACTAAAGTTTGTCGTCCGACCATTCGGATTACCAAAGGAAGAAGTTGTTGACTTTCAGTATTCCATGATTAGTCTATGTATATGACTACACAGGATTCACAGAAGGTTATAGACCTGGACTTCAAAAGTCTATCCACCAAATTAGAGGTCTGAAAGTACCATTAGAAACGTCTGTGACCATAATATTTAGTTCAGGCTTGTTTGTATCTTCTAAAAAGCATAAATTTCACTAAATTTTCTGATGTACCTTATTGATGGGTGTCAAAAAACATGAAACCTATACTCAGGCTTTCCTGCAGACTTTTATCAGCCAACAACCAATGCAGTACTCCATAATATCAGCTTGTCTAGCTTACCAGTAGTGCTTTACATCTGATAGGTACTTTTCTATCAACGTAAATGACTATTTAAAACTGACTAAAACTCAGTGGTAATCTACTCCTTTTTACATTGTATGGTTCTGGTTTCGATTCTGATTAAAGTTGACCTTGTTTACAGCTGATGAGTACTACGACGAGGAAATAAGATTGTAGTACATTTATTAACTACTACAAGTTATGCATTACGTTATTTATTTGAAAAAAATCCTATAAGAAGCCCTACATGACTTAAGTTCGTACATGTTTGGAGTTCTTCGAAAGATTTTTCTACATCCTTCGTAGAATTCTATCACAACCTATAACTAAGTAGCATACTTATGGCTACGCTTCAGTGGTCAGCCAACGTAACTAACATTTATCCAGGTAAATTGTGCAGAGAAATTCAATCTCTTGATAAAATGAATCGACAGCCCACTGATTATATAATCGATTATGTTGTCGTTATCACAGACTGGGCTATGACAAAAAATAACAAGGCCACAGAAAATACTAAAAAGAAACTGGATGAACAGCCTGTAAAAAAGAAAGGAATGCAAGGAAGAAGAAACAATGGAATAAAATAAAATGCAAACAACTATTGCCTACTACTCAATAAATGATTGAAGCATAAATTTCGTCTTCATTTTTTGCTTATGACAGGTCGCATTTGCTTTATTCTGTCTTCACTCTCTCATTCTTCTTCTTCCTCCTCCCTCTTCTCCTTCTTCTCCTCCACCACCACTGCCGACAACAACAACAATAACAGCACTAAGAACAAAAAATCTATTTCTGTCAAAATAATGAGGATTAGAAAGAAATTCTATTCACCTTTGTGTTGAAGGAAGGAAAACAGAGTGGGAAAGGTATGAAGAGATGGAGAGGCATGGAATGACAGATTATTACTATTATTATTATTATTCTTTAATAGAGCTTGTCTGCTTTATTGTGATAAAAAGGGGTTAACAGCCCTTGTCTGCTGCACTATATTTAGAAATGGCTCTCGTGTAGATATGTATTACTGTACAAAAAACGAGATGAAAGCAGGGTCATAGAAAGGATTCAAAGTGACAGTCTACGAGCCATTGGTCCAGCGTTCCAGTGAATTGTAAGATCCAATTGCCAGTTAGGTGTTAGTTTCACATTAACCATCGAATTAGTGTCATAACTCGGGCAGTAGATCACTGTGTTAACTATCCGATACTCACTTATTGGAATATCATCTATGATGTGGATATACTTTCAGCCTCAGTCATCATCCGTATGCAGATGGACAATATTCTTGACAATTCATGTGATATCATTTAGTGTAGTTAACAAAAAATTATTAGACTGAGTGAATACGAATCAATATAACTCTGTTAACATGTGGAGTTGTACACTCTGACCAACTAACGGTGCCTAATGTACAAGAAATAATAATACTGACTGTCTAAGCTTCTATAAATGGTGAAGAGTTCAAACTTATGATCCACGGTTTCGGAAACCAACCACCCAGACCAATAGAGTTACAGATTCATCAGAAAAGGAAAATGGATAATATAAACAGTGTTACGAACTAAATTTACTTGATGATTAAGAAGTGATTTATTACTAAGAATATCTAAGGTATACACAGCGATATACTGTGATGCGGATGAGTAGTAAACACGGACGGAACATATGATAAATTATTGTCAATTGTCATCTTATTTTAGCTCGTTGAAGCCGTGATAGATGAAATCAGTGTTTTAGCAATACTTTTAAAAGATGATCTAATGTTCCTTTGTTGCTTATTTGGTAAGAAATATTTTCAGTATTTCACTAGGCATTAAAAATTATCAGAGTGTTGGCGTATCAGTGTCGTTAGCAATCAACTCAGTCATTCATATGTCAACTCGCTTTTCATATATGACAACAGAAAAGAAACTAGGTGATACTTCAAACTTAGCTATGCTTAAACACTGAATTAAACGAAAATGGGACTTTATAACTAGTCATTAAACAACTGTGAAGGATGATATCACATAGTGATTCGCAGTTAGTTATTTGGTCATACAGTTTACACTGTGAGTCAAAAGTGTAGTCTGTTTGATGGCTAGCAGTGGAATCCAAGATGAGCGTTTCACCCTATTTGGGACTCATTAACTGGATGCACCTACTTCCTAAAGAGTGATGTTGTTCTCACTTAGTCAGAAACCCAGGATCCATCGCTTCATATGCCAGAGCGTTACCCACTAGGCCACTGGAGCACTACAGCCACCTCTTGTTCAACGAGCATCAGCTGTTAATTATTGATACTTGTAATTTTCCGCTGCTATGCTGGACTGAATTACCCCAGTGGCCTAGTGGATAACTCTTTGACGTTTGAAATGATAAATACTGAGTTTCGGTATTAGTGGGTACAAAACCACACACTAGGGTCCAGGTACATCCTACTGACGAGTCCCAAATAAAAGGAAAAGCCCGACCTGAATTCTCATGCTGGCCTCCAACTCTACATCCGGAAAGTACCGAGGCGTCCTCATAGGAGACCATTTGCCAACAGGGGCCAAGCAGTCTGACCCACTACACCAATGGGGAATCATGAGTTAGAATTGTTCAGATAAGTTGTGAAAACCTGAGAGTACTGGATAGATGTTTTGTTTTGGTTTAGCACTGTATACCACTGATGAGTTGTACTTTAGGACGAAACAGATATTTAGTGCTTTTTTACTCAATAATGGTCTTCTAACCGATATTTATCTCTACTGGAAACTGATTCGATTACTCAACAGAATCTGGTTAAGATATTAGAGAATAAAGTGAAAGAGATTGAGTAACCCTAGAAGATAATTAAAAATAACACATTTCAATAATATCCTTTGCTGTTCTGAAATTCACAAGCCCTACTGACCTGTAAATATTCCCTAGAACTGAACTTTTTAGCCGGTAGCTCTTATTCGATTGATTGCCAGTTTTATATCATGAGAACTTTATTCTCCAGTTTTGAACCTTTTTTACTGCCATCTCACTCCAACTTATTGTCAGTAGGGGATCTTTACTCCTATCTCTGCACCAGTCACTTTATTAAAACACTAAGAATTTGTTTGCACTACATCACCTTCAACATATCACTTCACCTGCTCATACTATTGATTAACATCATTTGAATTATTGATTTACTCCTTATGTCTTATACAATATAAGATATACAGTTTACTGCATTGATTACTCCTTAATTTCTCCATCCAATTTACCGCTTACTCAAGGGATTAAAGTGATTTTGTTATACAAGGAAGTGTATACAACTGCCTACAGGGTTTTGAGGTGTAAACGTCAATATAAGATAATCATAAGTTATAGAAATTTACTTTATTTGTAATGTACCGGTTAACATTTTCATTGAAAATATTACAACTAAAAGTAATGGAGATTTACAGCATGAAAAGACTGTTTGGAAATATGATCTATTCAGTCAGAGTTGAGAAAAAAGAGGTTTTTATTATCGACACGAGAGTAGTATATTCCTCTGTGAATACATAATGTATTGTACATACATATATATATAAATCTGGTGGGGATTTAGCTGTGAACTATATGCCCTTAGGCCAATTTCTAAAGTGTGTGTGTGTGTGCTTCAATAAACAGTTGTGTGTGCTTTTGTGTGTGTCTATCGTACATTAATAGTTATCCTTCTACACCCCACGCGGTTTCTATTCTCAGTTATACAATATCAGTAAATAGATATATTGACTGAATTAATAGTAAAAGACAATGGTGGTAAAAACTAAACGTTAACTTCGTTTTCATGAGGTATAAGTCTAACCGACTAATCTTGATAATGATGAGTATAATACTAAATGAGTAGATGATATTCATTTTAAAGCGGTCCAGGAAAGAGGAACGAAACTTATTTTTGCCAAATTCTGCTATAGAGTGATGTTGTTCTCACTTACACTGGAACTGTGAGCAAAATGTATAGGTGGATTTTTTATTCCAAAGATAGTATTTTGGAAATGCATAGATAATCACTTGGGAATTCTCTCTTTAATACACATATTGATTTAAATGCAGAAAAAAAACACAAAGTGAATTGAAAACCATTTTTCTAAAATGAATCTATATCCATGAAATATAAGTTTTCGATTTTGCATCGTAAATGGAATATAGTTATGTAATAGTAAAGAGCTTGGGACTGGAAACAGTAATGATGAAGAAGGAAACTTCACAGACTTGGATGAAGTATACCGAAAAATTACAAAAATGTACTACTGATAGTGTAATAAACAGTAATATCTCCCTACTTAAAAAACACAGCAAAGGTAATCTGTTCTTTATTTTGGGAATTCGTATTTCCCAACGAATGTAAAACAAATTGAATTTGTTTCGCTTTTCAGTACACATACCTCCTTCAAAGTTGTACTAAGCTGGAATTCAGAATATCGCGCAAATAGGAAGGTAATTTTAGATAAACTGATACAAAGTAAGGATTTTCACAATTTTCAGCATGACATAAAGTGAAGGCATCTGTTTCATTATGATCCATTTTGAACAATACTATAAAGGGTGTACGATCAGTGATAATTACTTTATTAATGGTCCTATTCAGATAATCTATACGCTTCAACACTATACAGACCAGACCAATACAATAGTTGGATCACTGCTGTATTTCGGTTTCAAAAACCGTCACTTACCCACAGTTTGTATAACACGTTTCATTCAGCAAATGTGATGAAGGATTTGTAAGGTATTTACACACCACTGGTTAAGTAGGATTAAAAACAAAGTTTTCACAATTGATCAGCGTTAAATTAACCATCAAGGCTCTCAACTCCTAAACACTGACAGTAATTTATCATTCAAGTGTAGAATAGAATATCGCCTTTTAGCTGAGTAACCTGAGATGTAGTAAACTACCTTTTTAGTGTTACACAAAGCAAAGAGTTATTTGGCAGGAAGTTTTCCAATTCGGTTTCATACTTATTTTTACTCGTCAGCAATGCATACACATAATGTTTATTAAGTCCATGATGTCCGCAAAACTAGAGTGAGCTTCTTCCAATACCGAATAACAAAATTCTCCCTCAAAGGTTCTGAGATTACTAGGGATTCCTGTAAAATATTAGACGCTTACTTACTCAGATCTAACTAATATTCAGATAATTGTACTAGTTAGTATTCATTATATTGCTACTTATGTTTCACAATGAATGTAGAACAAATTGAATTTGTTTCGCTTTTCAGTGCACATACCTCCTTCAAAGTTGTACTAAGCTGGAATTCACAATATCCAGACTGATATACATATGACAACCTGATAGGCATTCTTCTGGATGGATGATTCACTGTGTTGTCACTTGTTGAACGAAGATGATAACCACCATATGTCTGTGCGTAGTTTGTGATGAGTGTGTGAATTATAGATTGATTATCAGATTGATTGTCTGAGATTGCCATGGTTTTTGACATTTGTATTGATACTGGGTGATGATACTGAAGGTGAAATGAAAATCTGGGCAGTGAGTGGATTCGAATAAGAGACCTGAGGGATTGAGATTAGTATGTGCACATGTGCTGCTACTTCTTATCGCATGTATGTGTTGGTTATATTGGTATATGAGGATGAGTGGAAAGGAGATCAAGTCACTCCATTTTCCTTCCATCTTGTTTAGACAATTTTGGTTTCACTTTGAGTGAAGGAATTCTACTGTGAGATGTTGCACATAACTTTTAAAGTCTCTCTGAATTATTTCACTGTTACTAAAATCGACCATGTGGCGTGAAATTAGAAAGTGTAGAGCTATGGCTGATGTGTTTTCAAGTACACTGAATTCCTTGTGGAGTCGGGTAGAAGCCTTTTGGTGTTTGTTCTTCTAACTTTTATTTCACGTGAAGTTTGTTCTATGTATACGGCATCGCAATCTGAGTATTTAATTCTACAAACACAATTAGATTGTGAATCCCGAGGGATGTTGTCTTTCAAACGAACTCAGATGTTCCGTAGTGTGTTTGGTATTCTGCGGTAAACTGTGATATTGCATTTGTTGAACACTCTTTGAATCTGATCATGTGTGTGTGTGTGTGATGACTGTTGTGGAGGCCATGATTTAGGCGTAGTGTTGCAATGTGAAATACTGACATAAGCAACATACAAGCGATGATAGCTATCAACACACGTGTTTGCATACAAATCTCTTCACACATACACACATACACAATGCACTGTATATGAATATCATCTTTGTTCAACAATTTGATGATGTAGGAGCATCCATGCAGAGGAACGCTTTTCAAGTGATCATAAATAAGTTTGGATATTGTAAATTCCTGTCTACTATAACTTTGATATAGCTATTAGGAATAACAAGTAGTAAAATGTCAGTTAAAATAAATTTATTTTGTTTTACATTCATTGGGAAATACGGATACTAAAATAATGAACATCATATATGCAATGCTCGAATTTTTTCAAACCACCAGATCCCAACTTGGTTTAGATATAGGTAAAATGTGACCTACATTAACCATTAGTTTTCGTTTGGTAGCATGTTTGAAGGCTCAATGAGTCTTGTGTGAGTGAATTAGTCTGTATCATTCATTATAGATTATTCAAGCATATTGACTATTACCATTATGCTTCAGATTATATACTGGATCTCATAATGGTTTTCAACTGGTACAAGAGAAATCAAAATGATATAAAATCGTTTTCAAGTAATTAGAGAACTTGGTTTAGAATAAATTATAACATTCTGAATGAAAATTAAGGCGGTATGAAGTCTGAAAAAACGGTTTGGGGACATCACGTGTCAGCCAAGGTCAGGCCCTTGAACGGAACCCATTTGGGAGAGGAAGAGTTGGGTGTGCGAAGTTGAAATGGAGGAGATCGTGTGAGGAAGATATGAAAGCTGGTAGGCAGTCGTGGAGCCAGGTTTAAAAGACTTCAGAGGGGAGAGTGAAATGGAGACGTGCTACTGAAGCCCGATATTTCACTAGGAACCCAAAGGTCAAATAAATAAATAAATATAATGAAGTCAAATCTAATCACCGATTTCAATCTCGTTGATTCCATTGTCTACAAATGCAAAAGTACTTTTTAAGTACTAAGAAGTAATATGCGAAATATTTTTAGTGTTATTAACAAGGCTAATGGAGATTACCTCAGTTCAGTCAATCACAATTCATATCTATGCAGCTGATAACTGAAGGTAGACTGAGAGCCGTGTATCTCACTTTTAGTCCAGGTAAACAAAGGTATCACAGACTGTCTTGTTACTGTTCATTCCGCTACTGTCCTTAAATAGTTTACCTTAATCACGATTAAAACGATAAGACTTGTTGGGTTAGTGAGTGCAATAAGAAGTATAAAGATGTGCATCGTACATCCTCATGACAAAGTATTCAGTGAATCCAATAAAATTAGGACATGGTGAGATATATTAGATAACATAATACAGTCTAAAATAATGAATGATTTTTTTGTCGGAAATCATAAGCTTTGTCTTTCAGAAATGTTATCATTCAACTTCTACCTTTTTATTTTCTCACTTTCTGTTATTCCAAGCAGTCCATACTGTTCTTCTCTTTTAAGAATATTAGTCAGTTTTTCTTCTGCTCTTGAAATTTTTGCCAAAGATTTTGCAATATTTATTGCTTAGATGCATTTTTCCCTATAGTCTACGGTAACTCAGTCAGTGAAAGTCAAAGGTTTTCAAAGTTTATGCATAAATTTGATTCATAACTGACACTGAGTGAAGTCTAAACTGAAAAATTCATACTTTTAGAAGAAATAAATTACTAATATAATAACATAAAGTAACTTAATTTTAGAGTTTTGTGGGAATTTACTTATTGATTGCAAGTCGGCATCCAAGTTGGAGAACCACTGGAATACTAGAGACACTGCAAAGAAGTTTCGTGCTAGTAGGGGACTCCTCAGCTTTGCGCACCTATGATACCACACCCAGGGATCGAACCCAGGAAACTCAGATCCCTTGACCATCACCTCACCATTGAGCCAATGTGTCGGAATCCCGGGATCCCCGAGACTTCCACCCAATGCCATCGTTGTGTAAGTGTCTTCATGTCTGACTTGGTTGGTCCCACCTGTCATGACTTTTCATTAGAACTTCTTGAAATCTTATCTCGAAGTAAGTCACGAATGAGGACTAGATTATTTCAATTTGGAGGTTTATTGGGTCATAGATGCCCACTGATGAGGAGTTCCATGCTGGAATGAATCAGCGGCCGAGTCCTCTAAGTTTTTTAATGATTCTTCAACTGATGTTGGTCCGTGATGAATACCAACCTGAAAAAGGAATACACTGGTCAATAAGAAAACTAAAAACGGAATCAATAAATGAATAAATAGTTAATGAAGAAAGAAAATGTTTTGTACAACGATGATATATGTGGTTACGCAATAGCAATAATAATAATAATAATAGCAGTAATTATAAACTTCTGTTTTCAACTTCAAACCCCAAAGGAGATTTCACGACGTGGCAATTTCTTTAAAAGAACAGTGTATATAGTCTTCAGTATGCTACATGTTTCTTTATTAAAGACAAGAGGAATCATGATCTTTTGAAGTCGAAAAGTTATTTAGCCTCATATATATATATATATATATATATATATATATATATATATATATATATATATATATTGCTTGTATAGAAAGAGATGTAGTCAAACAAATGTCTTTTAAACATTCACCTTGTGATACACGCAATCTAACGTTTTTCACAGCAAATGTGGTAACTTTTTGAACAGACAAAACAAATCATCACATCCTTCCGAATCTTTTTCCTACCGTTAAGCTGGTTGCTTGCACATCCCAGATAGTTGGATCCCGTGACTATTGAATGAAGTTTGTACATTTCATAACTCTTATCACCTACTTCTTCATCAACATCTATCTCATCAGTAACACAATAGTAATTGATCACATAACCAATTTCCGTTACAATCATCAAAGAGAAGCGTGCACATATGCATGTACTTATGTGTGTGTGTGTGTGCATGTGTGGCGACAGGGGTGACAAGGGAGAAAAAAGATGAGGTGAGTAAGAGGGTGGACGGATGGATGTAAAGCAACATGAATATATCTTTTCCTTGTTTCATAGAGGTTGACTTCATTATAAAGTCACGCAAAATTATAAGTTATGTCCGGTTAAAACAAAATCATTTTATAGTTTTTCTTCTTCCATTTTACTCACTCTTTCTGTTCCAGTTTAAAACAATAAAAAGCATTTCGCTGAATCTATCTGAGTACTAAGGTGTTGGGGTTATTCATTTTGTTATTAGTATTACTTTTATCTTGCATCAAGAAACGAACAGATGGTCAAACTGTTGGAAAATTTAGGTTCAAAGGGTGTTTAATATTTTCTCATAGGTTATTTAATTCAATTAAATGTTCTATAAGTGTAGTGACACAGTAAAGTATTTATTGATATCATCCGTAGTCCTAGCTAGCCGTTACAGTCCCATATGCCCCACTCTGTGATTAGTCGTACACGAGGTCAACACACACTTGGATTGTTATCATTATAAGATTTTGTCATTTGCAGAACTATTCTGAAACATAAAGGATTCGACTGCTGTATTCATCTTGGTAACTAGCAGGGGAATCTGGGAAGTGCGTTTAGTTCTATTTGGAACTTGTCAGCTGGATGTACGTGCACTCCAGTGCGGATGTCATTCAAGCTGAGACTAGTACCCAACACACATACCTTCAAACGCTAAAGGTTCCCAGCTTCAGCTCATCAGAAATATATGTGGTCATCATTTGCCACATGAACTAGATTTATAAATTTCAACTATGTTGGTGAGTCATATTACTGACAAGTCTCTTGACCGTAAATCAGCGGTTGATGAGGTTTGACTCCTATCAATTTCTAAGAGGAAACAATTATCCTGACGTCATACTGCTCAGTTAGGTAGCCTGTAACCATACTAGAATTTCATTAAACAGGAACAGATTACTTTTGAGGTCAATATTCATCTGTCTTATCAAATGTACACGAGATTAGTTCGTATACATACTTAAATTGTAGTAAAAATTTGGAACTTAACAATGGAAATAACCATTCTAATGGCATTCACGAGGAACTTGGAGAAGATTTAAAACTGGTGAATAAACCTCAGTGAATGCTGAGTACTCAGGGACTAGACCGCCACAGCGAATCCCTAGTAACGGTCAGTCCGTGTATTTAATTCAGTCCCCCAGGGGTATCAGTTATGTCATGAATAGCATATCGGTTAAGTCTTCGACTTCGTAACTGAGTTATTCGGGTTCAAACCACCAAGGTAGGATCAGTTTCCTCATAGTTGCAAAGCGGTTTGCTGACAAGTGTCAACAAGCATGAAACTTAGACCCAAGGCTTCCCACCAACTGATTCCCGGTATGTAACATCAAAATTTAATACACTTCAAGCGTCGTATCATTCAGCTCAGAGACCGAACTGGGAAAATAATCGATGGTTAGTATTCAACACTAAGAGCTAGTCAGCTATATGGGTTTTAATCCTTATATTAAGTTGCTTTTCGACAACTTGGCAGTAAAAGATAAACAGTAGATACTATGAAGTGTACCGCAACACTTTGTAGTTTAGCTTATGGTCCTGTTGCCCATCCTCTACAGAATTGTGGAAGACCTTTCTGAGGAGTCCCAAACTATGACAAAAGTGCTGTTTATTGCTCTCAGCTTTTCGATGGTTCTCTAACTCGGGGCAGCACGCTGTGAGGCTAACCATTCCTCATAAACCACCAACTGAATAACATCCAACTGTATAATCTGACATTAGCTATTGTCTGAGAAACGTATAATTTTGGTTGATACCATGGCTTGAAAAGCGCTCCAAATAATGAGATATTTAGTGAACTATGATGATAAATACGCTGGCTTATTTATTTAGTCATGCCTGTTATGTAAAAATATTGGAAACAAAAGGAAGAATGGCATAAATCGAATTTATGCTAGTTATTCTCTTTGTATGCTTCGCAATTGCCAGTTCTCAACAACATGAAGTTTATCTACAGCTATGGCTAAAACCATGGTTCTGTCAGAAATGTAAAGTCAACGAACTCATTGCCGAACTATTCAGGCCACTATCTTATAATTTGACTGCTGTCATTGGATTTCGGACACCTTCAACCCTCAAACAACAAACAGCCCATCGAAAAATTGATATCTTCACTACTGAGTGAAAAAAGGTCAAATCTATGAGGGAATATGAGTTTCTCCAAGATTGTATTTCGGACGATATTAATGCTGAGCACTAACAAACACGAGAACTAGATCCAATCAAAATTTCACGCTAAGTGCCTAATAACAACAAATACCATAGTCAGATATCAGTTAAGACTAGTAAAACCACAGAAACCATGCATTAATCAACACTACAAGGAATTATGTTATACCATATCTGTTAGTCGGTCGGGGGAAATCAGTAGGAAGACTTGCTTAACCCAAGTTTCGTGCTTGCTGGGAGTTATCATTGGCACGTATCTGCAACACTGAGGGAAATGACGTTTCCTATGAAATTCAAACCCTCGTAGCCTAGTGTAGTACTCTTCAACTTTATTACTCAGCCATTCACTCTGAGATTGAAATGGGATAGAAATGGAATAGATACAATGACTGGTCACTTGAGTTTTATGTTGTCTAGTCTTGAGTGCTGCCCAAATTCTACAGACCATTGTTTGGTCTTTATTATTATTGTTATTTGTCCCTTATGTTCCTAGTGAAATATCGGGCTTCACTAGCACGTCTCCATTTCACTCTCTTCTCTGCAGTCTTTTCAACCTGGCTGCACCACTACCCACAAGCTTTCATTTCTTCCTCACAACATCTCCCCCATATCATTCTCAGACACCCAACTTGTCGTTTCCCCTTTGGGTTCCACTCGAGGGCCTGCCACGTGATGTCTCTGAATGGTCTTCTCAATGTATGTCCAATCGAATCCACCTCCACTTTCTTCTGTATATTTGCTGGCCGATTAGTTCTTGGTTAGTGCGTTGCCAGCCAGCCAGACTTCCTTTAAACTTATTCTTTCTGATCATCTGCTCTTCACTATCGAGTGAGCGTTGGCAGCAACTGTTGATATGATGTATGTCTGTAGTTTGTTGAAAATGTTTTCGTAACGTTTCAAGTCTCTCAGCCACTACATAGAAGCACTGACTTCACTGAATTAGCGCTGAAAATCCAGATCTCGTTCGCGCTTTATGCTGAGTGCAGTAGATTTCCACACTGGTTCCCGATTAATAACAGCCTGTCTTCCTATCTTTCCGATCCTTGCTTTGACGTCCTCATATGTCCCACCTGTAGTTGAAACGATGCTGTCTAGGCAGGTGAACGAGACAACTTCCTTCAGATTTCTCCCGTCAATGGTGATTGGTGCTTGCTGTTGATGCTGTTGTTGTTGCTTGGGTATCTTCATCACCTCCGTCCTCTCTACATTCACCTAGAGGAAGTCCCGTTTTCACTCCTCTGCCTCTTCAGTCGACTTGTGGGTTTTTGCTTGTAGATCTTCGAGTTCGTCTGACACTAAACATAAATCGTCGTTGGCGAAATCCAAATCTTCTACGATCTTTTCATCAGTCCACCCAGCGTATGCCCCTCTTCTCGCTCCTCACGGTTTGCTGCATGATCCAGTCCAGTCGACAGCAATCAGGAAGATCATCAGTGATAGTAGGTGACAGTCTTGTCTCACTCCTCCCTGTCTTCACTTCAAAGGCTTCACTGAGATTTCCAATGTGAATCACTCGGTATGTGGTGTCTTCATATAGTTGTTGGATGAGGTTGATAAAGACTAGTGGCACTCCGTTGTGTTGAAGTAACAGTCAAATTACTTCTTGGTCGACGCTGTTGGAAACCTTTTCAAAATCGATGAAGTTGAGGTAGAGAGTTGACTGTCATTCTATACTCTGTTCTATGATGATGCGTAGCTTGGCATTGCGATTTGATCCAGACGTGATTTGTTCCTCCTGAATCCAACCAGCCTGTTCCAGTCGTAGTTTTGAATCCAGTGCATCCTTTAGTCTCTCCAGGATGATGCAGTTCAATATTTTGCTTGGAGTGGGCAGGGATAGGAACATGATTCCTCGCCAGTTCTTGCAAAGGCTTAGGTCTCCCTTCTTTTGGAATCCGACAGGGTAGCCCTTCTTCCGGTCAATCGGCAGGTACCTTTCCTTCCTTCCTTCCAAACCTTCTGCAGTAGTGGTGTAAGCATGTCCGCTGTTGTCTCTCCATCTGTTTTCAGTGCTTGTGGACGAATTTCATCTGGTCCTGCTGCTTTCCTGGCTTTCAGTAACTTTATGGCGTTCAGGAATTCGGCTTTTGTTGGAAGGCGTGTGTTCACTGGTAGTTCTGTGGCTGCTGATGGTATTTTCGGATGAACTGCAGGTGATGGTGATCGATTCAAGAGTTTTCTGAAGTGGTCAGCCCATCATTTTCTTTGTTTCCTTTCTTTGGTAACTAGCTTTCCTTCACTATCTTTCATTGGTTTCATCTGTGTTGATCTCTTCCCTCCCTGGTAGTAACCTGGTTATTTGACATAATGTTCTCAGGTCTCTGTCTCCCTTACCTGCAGCTTGTTCTGCTTCTCTTGCCAGCGTGTCGTAGAAGTGTTTTTTTTGTTTTTCCGCGCACTCTTCTTCACTTCTTTGTCCAGTGTAGAGTTTTATAGGTTGTGTTCAGTTCCTCTTTTCGTTGTTCATCCCTGCACTGCACTGGCTCGTCTTATATTTCACCATCTTTAGTGACTGGTAATGTATCTAATCTAGTCAACAGGAGATCAGTAGCGGTTGCAGAGGTTTCAAACACCCCCCACTGATGAATGCCGATAAGCATGAAACTTAGGTCAAGCAGGACCTTCTGCGGATCGCCCCCAACTAACTAAAACCCAATAAATCCCCATGGGCCCCTAAATCAAACTACTCTCTGGTGCTCATTAGTGACTTGCCTTGAGATGAGATTTCTTAAAGTTCAAATGAGAAGTCGAATGTGAGGAATGCTACTCAACGATGGCAATGGATGGAAGTTGTGCTATATCGTGAACTGACAGCAGAAGGAAATGAGGGCAGTTAGATCCCGACCCAACAGCTCAATGGTAATGTGTTGACCATAGAACCCGTAGTTTTTAAGTTCGATCCCTGGGAGCAGAGCCATGGGTAAGGACTGCTGAGGAATCTCATCCTGGGACGAAACGGTTATCCAGTGCCCGCAGGTTTCTAGCGGTTCTCCAACCCATGTCAATCTGTAGCGAACGCCAACCTGAGATTAATAAATTAATCCGCACAAACCTCCACAATGTAATATAAGTTTGTTGGTTAAAGTACTGGGTCAGAAGAACGTTCAACTCTGTGGAAATCGTTGGTCAGTACGATTTTCGTATCTATCTATTCTGAATACAAACAGCATCCTTCATAAGAATACAAACAATTAGCATCTCTAATGACTTCTGATTAAAACCAAGAGTATGTCTTGATCGTTCTTTTGCCAAAGCCTTCCTTAACAATATTCCTACTATCATTCCTTGAAAATTTTTAATGAGAAACACCCAGAGTTTATTTAGAAGAATTAATTTATGCCGTCCTCATTACACAGTAAATCGATTTCCTTTTCCTCCTTAGCCTCTTCAAAGTAATCGCTTCACTGAGTTATCAAGTGTTTTCATTACTTCTTCCAATATATACTGTTCACATTATTATTGTTGTCATCCTGTTTTGTGTTGAGTCTATGAATAATATACCGATAATAATGGCAATACTAATAAAGCAGGACCACAATTGAGGTGTTTTTATACTTGTTTGTTTTACTCAGATCATCTTGTTGTTGTTCTGTCTGACCACTGTAAACTTATTCTCTATCATATTAATTTAATGTGTGCGTGCATGTTTATATATGTATGAACTTGTCTATGAGTTTCATACTACAGGCTGAAAACAAGTAACCAATGTGTAGAGAGATGTAGAGATTTCTTTAAAAGGGAATTTATCATTGTTAATGTTTGGATATTTCGAACTGGATGACGATAAATAGCACGCTGTTTTTCAACAGAGTTACACTGTCAAACAACTGAAACGCCGTCTTCAGCTAAAAGTAACTAGAAAGAAACATTTTTAGGAGGTTATCTTTCTACTGCATGAAAAAAGCACAATCATGTATTATTTCATTTTTAAAGAATTCAAGGATATCAGACTGTCTTAAACGAAAGGAACAGTTATCTGTTGGTCCTTGTAGTTTTGCGTCGCTATACTGGATAGAACTGCCAGATCCCATTTGGCAGATGGGCTCATACCTGGTTGCCTAAATACTGGCTAAGTGATTTGATCCCGTACACTCAGGGCAAACTACAGGTATTCACAAATAACAACTTATACTTCTTGCACAAGAGGTGGCTATCGTGACTTAGAAGCTTAGTGGATAACGCCGTGGAAGTTGAAGCAACTGGTTCCGTGTTCGAATCTGGGTGAGCACAATATCGCTCACCGAGAGGCAGATACACTTGACTGACGAATCCCAAACAGGATGAAATTCATATACTTGTTTCCATAACTAGCCACCAAGTAAACTACAACACAATGTTAGGAATATCCGTTTCCTGCCAGCTGTAAAAACTGTAAGGGATTGAGTTACTGTTCAACTTAGTAAGGAACAACTGAGTGTCTACTGTGTATCTTAGGAAATAAGGTACTCTATAAATCCTAGTTTCTATGACACTGACTAAATCCTACAGTTCCAGTGGTTAAGTGTGGTAGATCAAATAATATAAAATCTTGTTACACTCTGTTGAATGTTCAGTGTCAAAAGGAAGTTCAACTAAACACCACATTCAGAAAAATCTCGTATCATGGATTCGCTTCAGCTGCCTTCAACTTTTGGGGAAAACCATGATAGGTCAATAGAAAAACATCATGAACATGCGTTTCACATAAGACCTTCATGTGCTCGGCTGATACTTAGGCAAGATTAGAGTTATTCCGTTTTAAAAGTCAAATGTAACGAATATTTTACAGCAAGTAAAAAAGGTTGGAATTCTGATATGATGACCTAATTGTGCACCAATTACAAAGGCCAGGACTAAAAGTTGATGAGGAGAACAAATGCAAGTAGAAAGCTTTCCATACTGTTCTGAGTCTTTTTGATATCTTTTTGACGCAGCTTCATTTCAAAGGAAATAAATGTAACTTGTTAAGACATTTCGCATGATTCTGACAACTGTCTAGTGAGTATGTGTGATTGACAAAGTTCATAGCTCAACAGTGTATTACTCATGCAGTTTCGCATCAAAGATTACAACCATCGCACTCGACACACGACAGTGTTCACTTATTTTAGCCTGGGAATTAAGTTTAATAATAGCCCCTGAAAAGCGTTAAATTCCTTTGCAAGAGGATTGTAAGCTATAAAGCACTGACTTTTGGAAACAGTGCTATCTTGTCTCGGCACAAATTTGCTTAGCGTATCACTACTATTGATGAGAATCTTCTAACATAGAAATAGCTTAAAATTGTGAGCTGAGGAAAAGTTTTTGGAAGTCACCTTACAAGTACACAGTTTTCAGATCTAAAAGTTGACTAATAAGAAATTACGCTGGTGTACATCAGTAACCTAGTTCAAGCCTCAAAGGACACAACTGACAAATGCTCTTCGCATGACTAATTGATTAAATTTCATTTATGGAATGAAAAACTATGAAGTTGACACTTTTTTATTACCACCACTTGTTATTTCCAATAAGTTGCTTTCTGAAAGTGGATCAGTATCAGCTTACAAATTACGGATAGCATTACTCAAAGTTTGAATGATAAGTACCCCCCAAGTTAATGTACCTGGATTTTTAATTCAAAGAGGTCATTGTGATGTAGACTGTGATTATCGATTAACACTGAGTGCTTCCCTGACGCAGACATCACTATGCATAAATAAAACATCAGAGGAGATAAGAAGTGGCCAGTAAGTGGGAGGAAATTTCTAGAATTTTATCTGAACAGTTTGCTTCTTAAATATCGGCTTCCTTAGGTGATTGTAAACTTGTCAAGCTAGAAGCCACAATCAGTACAACTTCGATTCAACTCTCCTACAAAGTTTTACTGATAGTATCTTTTTTGGCGATGCAAATTTACCTAAACCACAAACCTAAAGGATTTTTACTTCATATTTGGAAAGTAAGTTATCATTCGATGCTATCGAACGTTTTTCATAATAACTGAATATTTTTTCTGAATTCTGTCACTGCATTGTTTGCCACAAAATTCTTTTTTAGGCAGTTCAACTGGTATGAAACCACAGTATAACACAAGTCCTATGAGACCGAGCTCAGCTTATCCTTTCAATAAGCTATCTCACCCAGACTGTTCGTCTTCCTCTTCCTCATCATTGTCATCATCATCATCATCGACAACTATGGCAACTGCTGCTAACCATTCAAGAGATTTCAATTCTGACCGTTCATCCCCATCGAATATTAAGGATATGAAGCATAATCCTCACCTGCATCCTCCACACCAACACCACTACCACAATCATCCTCCTCAAATGTTATCAATGAGTCCACCAGAGACTGGACTACAATTTGATCCTATTACACAGCAAAGTTTATCTGCTGCTGCTTCTTCTTTTGTCAAATCATTAACTGGTTTTAATTTTAATAATTCATCAACAGGATTTTTATTTCCAAATCCCCCACTTTCATCCTTGCCAACAAATTCCACAGCGTTTGGATTAAATCAAAATGGACCATTATCAATACAACAAGCCCAGCTTGCACAACCACCAATGTTACTGAATGGAATGGGCTGTTTATCCAATACAATACATCACTTACGATCTAATTCACTGAATCGGACCTCATCGACTCTTGTTAATCCATACTCACTTGGGCATGAGATGTCATCGAGTAATTTACAGTCCCCAAGTAGTGTTGAATCATTGCATTCGTTGTCCACAGATGAAAGTCCTACATCCAGTGGAATGAAACGAACATCATTGACTAGTACAACTGGTCATTATGTAGTGACAGCTTCAGCGACAGCAGCGATGACGATGACAACAACAAATTCATGTCCAACACCAGCAAGAAGACGTCATCGGACAACATTTACCCAGGATCAACTACAAGAACTGGAGTCAGCCTTTCAAAAATCTCATTATCCAGATATTTATTGTCGTGAAGAACTGGCAAGAATGACGAAATTAAATGAGGCTAGAATACAAGTGAGTATAAAACTTGTGAATGATCTCGTTATCGTCATTATTACTAACTTCACTATTATTGTTATTTGAAATTTTCGCTAAAATGGATGTATTTGACAAAATGAGGTATAACCAATGTTTAGTTATTACACATTGAAGTGACAAAGAGAGACAGCCATCAAAAATGAACCGTTTAACTTATATCCAGAAAAGAAAAGTATTTAACACTGGAAATACCATGTTTAATGAGCACATCTGTGATGACATCTTTTGTTTCAGTCCATTTCACTAACAACCCCAAACATTTTGTCAATCTCAGAATTTTAGGACTGTATAGAAGTCCAAGCACTTTGGATCTAATTGTTCATTGTATTAATATTCATAAATACCTGATACACTCGTTGATCACTAGAGATCAACCAGTTTCATATTGTCTAATTCTAACTGCTGATCGAGTTATATTGACTCATTACCAGTGAATGACACTGACAGGTGTTAAGATCGGAAATAAGAATTCAATCTCCAGTAATGTATAATGTATGAAATGTAAAACGTAGTAAAGAAGACTGCTAGTTGGTGATTTAAGAGGAAACGAATCGCTCAGCTATTTATGTCACAACTGAAGTACTAAATCCCAGCAATCTAACTACTTATTAACTGGCGTGTTTCGTAGATAACAGTGCATTATATCTTGCCGATTAGTTGTGAAGCATTTTTAAGAAATAGCAAGCGTTTTGGCCATAGCTACCTTATCAGATCTTACCGCATGCGATGAAGTCGCTTTGTAAACATTACAGAAGTAAGACCACATGAGTATGCTGTGAACCCTTATCACTCATGCCATGACATTATCTGCCTGAATGCATCATTTTATACGGAGTATGGTTAAGCTGGAAGGAATTTGAGATTACAGAGAGTAAGATATGGCAAGTCTCCCATAGTAGATTTGATCCTTGAAAACAGGAACAGAGTTTCTTCAAAAGGTAGGCAAAACAACTGAGACTGATGGTCAAATGCTCCAGAAGGTGAGTAATGTAATTAACTACAGTGGTATAAACAAAAAAATTCTGAGCTTTTCTTGAGTCTTTGCCTTTTGTACTTACTCCTTTTCAGCTTTTCTCGGTATTTTCGATATCTCAGCAGACACCCTGACGTAAAGTATGAGAACCTGCACTGATACACAGTTATGTCAGGTTCCAATCCATTTATGTATACCCATCTTGGTGTCCTTCCTGAAAACTAAAAATACAGCCGAGCGGACATCATATAACTAAGGAACAGAATTGCGCCATATGTACAATTCCGTTTATATCCGTTTATTCGTACGTATAGTATTCTGCTCATTTTAAGATAACTATTTTGTGAATTTAAGAGGTATACAAATGTATTTCTAATAAGTGGGTGTGTCATATAAAGCACGTCCTGCTTTTGTTGATGTTATCTTTGAAAGAGATTGGTTTCCAAGGTAAACTCTGTTGACACCACAGTTGGGCAGTTGAAAAATTACTCAGATGTGAAAAAAATGTCAACGTGAACCGTGCAATTTGTGAGTCATTTGCGAATTGATCATCCTGTTTTATGTATACCGATCTGTGTAAGTCAGCTAGACAGATTTAGGGGATTTGAACAATTCGACTGTGTCGGCTGAATTTGTCCGGGCACACCGGTAATAAGTTCGGCATAAAATCAGAGAAGCCACTGTCCTGTGTGTTAGATCACTCTGATCTGACTAGTGAGACCTACACATTACCTTGAGTGGTTTCTGACTATTCAAGTAGTTCAGTAATATATTTCATGAGGTCGTGTTCCCTCAGCCGACGGTGAAGGCTGTTCTAGTTAGCAAAGTAAACAAAAAACTCACTCTGTAATATGCAGTAAATTCAGATAATAAAGGAATTATACTGAAATGATATATACTGTAAGCCTGCGGTATGCAACTAATTGCAGCTTTATTTTGATAAGACAATGAAAGCGGTTGAAATGGATATCTGCTTTACCTGAGCTCCATGACTGTTCGTACTATGCAACCGATAGGGAATCATTGTCTATTTTTTTGTAAATCTGAACTTGGATCACGCGGTTCAACAGCTACAGACATGAACACTCACGTGTGCAATTCAAGATGGTAACATACATTGATTGATCACTCAACAGAAATTCAAAGTTGATCGAGAAAAGTCAGTCATAATATGAGACTGTAAATCAATGAGTGTGAAATAGCGTGTATATATATATATATATATATATATATATATATATATATATATATATGAGTATCCCATCACTATGCATGCAGTGTGTAAATTTTATCCACCTGGTGATGAATTAGGATCTAGTCCGCACAGTACTTATATCCAGTCTCACTGAGGTTTTGTTTTTCCAGTCTGAAAACAAAGCTTTTCATCTACAGTGCTCACAGGAATGCAATCTTAGCAACAGGAATTGACTCAGTATGCATTAGAACAGTATACGAAGGGAAATAAGGCAACTAGATAAGTTAGTAATCATGCAATCATGCATTTAGGTAAAAAAAGGAACTCATCAGATAATGATAACTATGCGCAGACAGAGGCATAGAGTATGCTGGTAATCGGAACGGTAGATTGAGTTGGTAAGGGTTTCCACATTGTTTAAAGTCAAGAATATCTGCTCAAAGCAGATGGGAGTCACAACTCAATTGATAGACCGATGCGTTAGCGAATTCTCAGGTCACTAGTTCAAGCCCTATCACAACTCATGATTACTACTACTACTACCATCCAGTGGCCCAGTGGTAACGAGCTGGACACGGAACCTGAAGTTCCCGGATCTGGCGAGGTCATGGTTGTGTACTGCTGAGGAGTTCCATACCAGGATGAAACACATGACCACTGCTCCCAGATTTCCAGCGTTTTTCCCAATGCCATTAGTCCGTGACGAATACCAAACTGGAACCATTTGACCAAATATGTAGAAGAGTGTTTTGTAATAAAATTATTCTCCCTTTCAGAACGGAATAGATAAATATTTCATTCTTTTAAAGTAATCTGTAGATAGGCTGAAATAGCTAACAGTGAAAGTAACATTCTATCTTCCCCTCACTCTGTTTCCCTTACTTGAAGTTTATGTAAAGTAAAGAAGAAAGTTAAAGGAAAACTGCTGGTGGACACCATAACCACAGAAGACTCATTAACGCCAAAGAGATAATGACGACGTTCGGTAGAAAGGAAGGCGAAGCGACAGAAAGACAGCGAGTGAACGGGGGAAACTATTTCCTATCGTGGTTAATTTTCTGCCACTCTATCTGGACCATATGATTCCGTTCTCTTTAAAAAGAGAAAAAAAATAGTTATCGTCTTCATTTTTTACTTTAACGAATGTTTAACTGACGTTTTACTCGCGTATATGCATGTACGTACGTGCGCATAAGGTATAATATCTTATTACATTCTCGTGTTTCAGTGGGAATGTGTTAACTGACTACAAGTTTAGAAATATCAGTTTTTTCCTTGTTATTCATAATACTTTGACTGTTTGACTTTTCTTTCTTCCCTTCTTATTTTTCCTTTTCTCATGCATCCTCTGTCTCCTTCATTGTTTTTCCACCCCAGGGAAAGATTATCTACTTGTTTTTCTCAAGTTAGATCTACAATAGATGTATATTTATTTATGCTTGTGTTTGTATGTGCATACGTGTATCAGAGGGGGACAGGGAAGGTAGGGTACTAGGTTTCTACTGAACCTTTTCCTATGTTTGTCAACCCCACAGAATTTGGTAGAAATTCCTGGAATATACGTATGCAATGGGATTTAACAAATTCATTTAAAAACTACTTATCGTTATTATTATTCACTGAATTTAGATAAAATGACTTTATTTATTTCCTTGAAAAAAAGGGGAAATAGACTAACTGGTCTTAGTCAATAGTTGGACATTTTTCTAAAGATTATTTCATCTGTCTTTAGCTACCATGAAGTAAGAAGTTAGATAACATGAAATCGGGTGCATACAAACAACAAACAAGTCTATAAAGCATCAGTAAGCACAGTCGTCGGGATATATCTCAGCGGGAATCATTTAAACTCCTATCCACTTCTGAATTTTAAGTAGGTATTCAGATAAACAAAAATATGCTTATATATATAATACTGAATTCTCATTACCTAGTTCAATCTATCTTCTGATATATCTAACTTTCTGTTGATCATTTAATCATTTAACTAAGCAAACTGAGTATAATTAAATTATTTTCAACCCGTTTCACTTCGTTTACCTATTTTGTTTGTTTGCCAAAATGTTTATCTATACCATTTTAAAAGTGAATTTGAACGATAGAAAAGAAGAATTTTGGTTTAAGTGATGATCGAACAGAATATATCTTCATTACTTATTTATCCCTAAGGAACAAGTCAAATTGGTTTCATAAGTATACTACTCATGTGAAGTACATAGAGGCAGAAAACAGTCTGTGTGTTGATGAACTATCAATGAAATAGACTCTAGAATTTGTCAGTCGGTATTCAAAAAATTTTGGCAATATTTGGAATGTTTGGGTAGAAATAAAGCCCCTAGCCTTGATGTTTTCATTCCTCGATTCTGAAAGAGAATATACGCATAACGGATAATGGATGGCAGTGGAATCTAGGTCACGCGCTTAGTCTTATTTGGGACTCGTCAATGGGATGGACCTGGATTCCACTGCTAGTCACTACTTAACATTAGCATCGAAACGAAATCACTATGAATATCGAGACATCCACACAAGTGCCCATAAGATAACAGTGATGAATGAATTCGGTTCAATCGATGACGGAAAATTAAAGGCAACAATATCACAGCCCTTAATATAAGTCATATGAATGCCGGAAATCGTGACTAAGGTATAAGTGAAGTGAATGGTGATAATAAAAGATAAAATTTTACGATTTACCCTTGCCTATAGTGATATAATCGATCCAAAGTTCAGCTTGTAACTGATTTCAGGTGAAATTTGGTCGTTTCCATTTACATACAGATTAGCCATCTCTTTGATTTTATAGAAGTCAGTCGGTCAAAAAATTCAATCACTATATAACCGTAAGGTTGGTTGACTAAAAAATGTAACGCATTTAAAAGAAAAAACAATTTAAAACGCTTTATATTGGTGAATGTCTAATGCATTTATAAACAGTGTGCTTACTGCTTTACTGTATTCGACAGGATAGTTTGTTTTGAAACTGATAGAAAATCTTAAAGTAGTGATGTTCACTCGTAAAGTGAAATATCTGAATTAAGAATAATTTAATAAAATGATACATTTTCATAGTTATTGGTCAGCAAACAAAAAGTTAGTGATATTCTACTGACAACTTCAGTGATTACTTTCAGCAATAAATTAAAATCATTGTGGTTTTCTAAGATAGTCATGATAGTTGAAGGTGAAATGAAAACCGGAATTCCATAGGGATTTGAACCAGTCGCCTAAGGGTTATCAGTCTCTTATTCTACTACTTAAGGCATGAAACAGAGCTACTGATCAGCCCATGATGTAACTTCATACTAATTCACGAATAGACACATTCTGAACACGCTTAAACTTGAGTTGTGGAGGAAATCGTCTTCAAAAATGTCAGCTGAAGCGCCAAAGCTTAAAATTCGAAATCAAATCACGTATACCGCAAATATTAGGCCACTTACCTTGACTATCACAATATAGACATCATTGGTAGAATCTGACCACTAGATACAGCGAGACAGTGTGATATTCGTTGCTGTTCAAATACTTTATAACGTGTTTATTCTATTTATTCAATTTTTAGTGGCAGTAGAAGTAGTTGAGTAAATACGCTTCTATGTGTCCATTGGGAAAATTTAGTTTTACTGCAGTTAAAAGTGCTTCTCATTTATGAGGTCCATCAAACATCAAAATTAAGTGTATAACTTCTTCTATGTTGTCACTAATCATCCTACAATATGGTATATTTCTGAAGTGAGTGAATGGCAAATATTTGAAAACTAGGTAGGCATGAACACAAAACAAATTGAAGAAGATCTAGAGCAATTTATATGGACAATGCGATTCCAATTCACTTGGAAAGTCGGGAATCCTATATTGTTCGTTAATAACTGAATACATTAGCCATTACCGACTAAAAGAAATTAGTTTCACCTTGTAGGTATAAACAGGTTTCCTAACATAATGACTTTTCAGGTATAAACTGCTTCTAAATAATTTATGTAATAAATAGATTTCCCCGATTCGGTTACTGTCATATAGTTTTTAGTATCACATCGTACGATTTTTACCTTATACAAAAACATTTTCACTAGTTATTCGCGAAATATTGCTAGTGCACCTGGACATATTAATGTTTATTCAACCTGATTCTCAGTATTCTATTGAAATGATGACCATACGAGCAATAAATATTTACCTACAGTTATATCTCAAAGATTTTGTGGATAAACTAAAAGTCATAAGATTTGTTAGTGTGCAATGAAAGTTAGTTGTGGTAGACTCGATTAATGATATGAACTTTCTCATAGAAAATGACGCCAAAGTTAACTCTGAGCGTTGGGGAAAACAAGTTAATCAATTTCAAAGTAATTCTTATTCAATATTGTAAGTGATTTTCTGGGTCAGTGTAAAGCAAAGATTAGTATATAGCCATCTCTTTATATTTTAGGATTGTTTTTCAGTACAGAAAGCCACAGATTTATTAGGGATAAAATCTTGCTTCACCAGGCTCCACACCAAGCACGTTTTCACTCAGTTACTGGTTTAGAACTCAATGGCTAAAGATTTCCAACCTTCATCAATTTTCTATGCATCATGACCAATATCCATTATGGCCAGATCTTACGGCCCCAAGCACGTTCGACAATAGAATTCTAGGTCACATCTAATAACTCTAAGTCATTTTTTGGGATTAGAATTATAATTATTCCAGCTAAAAAAAACCTGGTAATATGCTAATTTTTATCTCAAGCATGTTGAGGCAAACTATTAACTATACAGATTGTTGTTCATACTGTTGTTAGGAGGCGCTCAGTGACGATTAGAGAATTTTGAACAGTTAGAAAGTGGTATCTCTGAAAAAAGGAGTTACATTACCCTTTATTCTTTTCATGCTTTTATAAACAATGGTGGCCTAAATGCTCCTCATATGTGCATGATAGTGATTGCACAAATTATCCATCACATATATATATATATATATTATTATTATTATTATTATTATTATTATTATTATTATTATTATTAGTCCCTTGGGTTTCTAGTGGAACATAGGGCTTCAGTAGCACGTCTCCAGTGACCTCTATTCTCTGAGATCTTTTGAACCTAATTCCACGACAGCCCACAACCTCTCATTTCCTCCTCGCACGACCTCCTCCATGTCACCCTTGGACGTCCAACTCGTCGCTTCCCATGGGGATTCCACTCGAGGGCTTGGCGCGTGATGTCCTCAGTCGGCCTTCTCAGTGTATGCCCAATCCATCTCCACTTCTTTCCAGTGCATATTTGTTGCGTGATAGGTTCTTGTTTGGTTCGTTCCCAGAGCTCCTTGTTGCTTATTCTTTCTGGCTATCTGATCTTCAGTAGCCAGAGTAAGCAGTTATTGATGAATGTCTGTAGTTTATTGGAAATCCCTTTCGTGACGCACCAAGTCTCTGAACCATACAGAAGCACTGACTTGACGTTGGTGTTGAAAATCCGTATCTTGTTCCACATGCTGAGTGCAGAAGATCTCCACACTGTTTTCAGGCTAATGAACACCTGTCTTGCTTTTCCGATTCTGACTTTGACGTCCTCGTCTGTGTCACCACCTGTAGTTGAAACAGTGCTTCCTAGATAAGTGAAGGAGGTTACTTCCTTCAAGTTTCTCCCGTTGACGGTGATTGGAGTCTGTTGTTGGTGGTGGTGGTGGTGCGGTATCTTCATCACTTCTGTCTTCTTTACACTCACTTCACTTGAAGTCCCGTCTTCGCTGCCTCTTCTATCAACTTGTTAGTTTTTGCCTGCAGATCTTCAAGTTTATGTGACATCAGGCACAAGTCATCGGCGAAATCCAAGTCTTCTAGGTTCTTTTCCGCAGTCCAGTGTATCCCCCTCTTCTCGCTGCCCACTGTTTGCTGCATGATCCAGTCCACTACAATCAGGAATATCATGGGGATAGTAGACAACCTTGTTTCACTCCTCTCTTCACTTCAAAATCATCACTGAGCTTCCCATTGTGAATTACTTGGCATGTGGCATCTTCATATAGTTGTTGAATGAGGCGGATAAAGGTTTGTGGTATTCCGTAGTATTGAAGCAGCTTCCAAATTACCCCTCGTTTGACGCTGTCAAAGGCCTTCTCAAAGTCGATAAAGTTGAGGTAGAGAGCTGATTGCCATTCTATACGTATATATATATATATATATATATATATATATATATATATATATATATATATATATATATATATATATTAGGTTGCATGTCATATCCATCGCATGATTTACTGACACTAGAAAGCTATGTGAATCTCGCTGAGTGGGACAGGATATAAACTGACAATCGAAGAAAATAAAACAAGTCTGTATTTTTTGGAGATTTGGATTTATATAGGTCAGTAATAGGATGGTAATCAGTTTGACTGTGAAATTCGTGCTGAAATTCATGGTTTTGGGAAGTGGACGTTCAACTAGTGGGTCATAGGTTTGAATCCAGTTCCATCTATGGCAGTTGGGCAACCGGGTAGTATAATTAGCCCACACATAACAAGCATGGCTTACTGCCTACTGGATGAATATGCATAAGGTTGCTGAGTAAGTTTTGTTTTGACTTTTATCCGTAAAAACTGCAATGTCCATCGAAATCAGTTGATCAGTTCTGAAGGTTATCTACTAAGTCACGTGAAAGGAAAATTTAGTTTATCCTGTTTGATTTTACACAGTAGAAGTCAATCGATATGAACGCCTGATTAACTTTGGTTTCACGCTTGTTAATAGTCGTCAGTATGGTACACTTACAAATTTGGGAAAACACCTGTCACCACAGAGACTGGAAGTTTTGACAGTCAGTATCGAAGTCAGAGACTGTGACAATGAACAGAACTCAGTTCCAAAAATGCATTTATAAAAAATGGTTTGATTCCATTTTTCAATCTTTTCTATCTGTATTTAGTACTTTCAAGACTACTAATAACATTATCCTCGTTTCTTTGTGTCTCAGTTTGCTAACTTTTCTTTTGGTATTTGTGTTTGCGAAGTGTCTCATTGGGCTCTTATGGGAATGAATTGTGATGTATCTTACTGATATACCTACCTAATTTTAAAAAGTGCTGAAAGGTAACGTAGTCTGAACTTATATCATACAATGAAAGCGTGAGTCTCGCAAGGAAATGGGCAAATATGTTGGCAATATTTATCAAAGAGCATACAGACAGAATCCTGATGGTCTCTTCCAGTCATTGACCAACAAGTAATGAAATACCTTTTTTCAAAATATTTCATTTTTATTTCTCTAAACTTCTCAAGAGCTAACAGTTAAACAATGCTTTATGAATATGTACTCACAAATATTTGTATCCGTTCTCAAACTAAATGAAAATATCGTGTTCGTTTCATTACTTTTAGGTTTGGTTTCAAAATAGGCGGGCAAAATATCGTAAACAGGAAAAGCAGTTAGTAAAGCAACAACAACAACAACAGCAACATCATGAACATAGACATCTTCAAAATGTACAATATAACCAACCATTTCATGGTTTACGTAATGCATATCATACAGTTGGCCCAAATCCACATCTTCAACCTTATCCACACTCAAGTATTTATAATGGTACGACTATTCCTCTGACATCAAATCTGCCTAGTAGTAGTCATTCGTTATTTGAAAACATCAACAATATGCACGACAGTAATAATGATGAAAGTAATAATAACAGCGGTGTGAATACTGATGGTAGTTTATCTTATTCTGCTTGCATGTCATTACCAACTAATTTAATTGGTACATCTGCCCTGGGAATTCCCCCTGGTTTGACTAACAGTAATGCTTTAATGAGTTATTATGGTTCCAGTTTGCCTTATATGCCAAGGAAGGTGTTCACTCCAACATTTAATCCAGCATATCAGCAGCACAATCCACTGTCATCCCATAATAATAATAATAACACTAGTGGTCATAGACGAGGAAATATTTTCCCTCTGACCAATTCTCCTCTGCCAAGTAACATGGAGTTACCATCATTATCTTCACCGATAAACACTGAATCACCGAACCACACTAGTTCAGCTTCATCACCTCTACTTTCATCATTGTCAACGGCACCAAATTTTTCTGGTAATCCAGTAGCATTTCTGCCAGACTTATCTTCTGGACCGTTGATGCAAAGAGCTGCAGCCGCAGCCGCTGCAGCTGCTGTAGCAGGAATATGTCAGGCACATACTACCAACCCGTTAGCTAATGATCAGTTTATATTTCAGGCTTCAAATTCAAATTTAATTTCTGATATTAAAGGGTTGAAATCTCATTTTTCCACTTGTTTATCTCCTGAACATTTATCATCTCATGCATTAAGTAATACGTCCAATTCAATGAAATGGAGTAGTTCACCTCATGAAAGTACTGGAAAAATGGAAGTTGATAATCCAAAAATGATCTCCTCAGTTGAAAGTATAAGCTATTCACAACAACAGACAGAAGATTTGCCAACTGAACAAAATAATTATTCAATGCAACAGAATAGCGACTATCGTTTAACCTTCTCATCTTCATCGCCATATAAAAATTTTAAGCGCCAAAATATATGTGAACAACTCAAACAAACAGTTGATTCAATGGAACCAAGCGTAAACTTTTCATCTGATGTTTCATTCATCAACGATACATGTGCTAGGAAACCACCTCAGTTATCACATTCGCTTCATAACCAGCATCGCCCGGAACTTATAACATCGGGTCAGGGGTGTGAATTCCCGAAACACAGTAGTTTGGATCAGCTTACGCTGAATACAGTACTTCCATATAATAACGCTAACAATAATAACAGTGATACTCAGTTTTTCATTCCATCATTCTCCTCAGAGCATTCGAATTCATTAAATTCCAGTATGATGGCTTCATCAACTGCTTTAGTTTTGAATGCAAATAAAACTGTATGCAGTACACTAACACCAATGTCGTCTTCAGTTGAAGATACTATCCATCAAGAATCTACACCCAACATAATCTCATTGAGAAAAATTGCAAATCTAAGAAATTTTAGTAAAATAAACAATATTTACAATAGTCATTATTGTGAAAATCTGGATCCCACTAAAAATAATGCGACAGAAACAATTTCAAATCAAGAGGTTTCGTCAGCTATGTCTTCAACAGAATCGACATCATCCTGTTCACCATCAATACCCCAATCATCAGTTAATCGTTCAATGGGATGGAACTTCTCACAATCTCATTTTGCAAAAAATCGCAATCATATAACTAACAATAGTAATATTAGTAGCATGTATCTTAATAGTGGAGACTCGCCCTACTTGAATACAACAAATGATGTAGGTACAGTAAGTGGACAACAAAACTATGATGGAAATGATGCAGGTTGCAGTACTGTTAATAATAATGCTCTGGACATTGAGCGTGACCATTCTAATATCTACCACAACCAAATTACTGATTTCTTACATTTAAATGAAACCAATTCATTAACATCATCTAATCTACCTAGGTTTGTGCCAAATACAGAGAATGAAAGTTCATCAACGACTGAGGGGACACAGTCGAGTTTGAAAAATGTTCCGGTCACTTCAACAACTTCTGTATTTACAAATCGATATTCACATTTAGTAAGTTCAGAAATCGTTTTTGTGAAATGAATGTATTATGTATGTATGCAGGTATGATAACTACAATTTAGGTTGAAAAACAAATGCTTAGATGCATGGCTAAGATTGAAACAAAATACAGTAGCTTCTCGCTACGGTAACCTACTCACCTCAGTCGAACGACATCTGGTAACGAAGGACCACTGAAAAGTGAAATCTCACTAGTGTCCTACATGTTATCAAATAGTCTATGATGAGATTTATCTTATTGATTGAAATCTTAACATGATAGTTTGAGGTAGTCTCTTCCACAGTAAGTAATCTGCTTGCAATCTTCATTGACGTCAAGACTAAGACTATGGCAGCTTTATTTTCTGTAGCGCTGACTGATATCAGTAGCCATAAGTCAGTCAAATCAGTTAGCAGTGTTTACCATCCAGATGGAGTTAGTCAGTCTACTCATCTGAGGCTGATATCACTAGGGATTTGGTTTTCTGAGCTGGATCAGTCAGGGTAAACACTAACAAGATCGATTCTGGAAGACAAAAACAGTTTTCTATGGGCTAGATGATTTCGACCTGGCTAACAAGTACAAATGACCTCCCTAACTGTTTCAATGTCCCACATATCGGTCAGCATATATGTCACACACCGATTACTTTTCACTTAAGCGTATATTTTGCTTTTTATTGGCATGAAGCATACAATATATAGGATTAAAGTAACAGCAAAGATTGGGAACTGTAACAGAGAGTGGTTCTGTTGCATTTTGCTTATCGAATGTGCTATACAGTGTAAAATTACTATTAATAGGATGATGCTTTCGATACAATTCATTGATCGTAGTTAAATCAAGTTAACTCCACAGACTAGAAAAAATGGTTTATAGAGTTGACTTTCCTCTCCTTCCATTAGGCTAAAAGTAGTAGGGTTCGTCTAGATATCTCGAACAGGTACTAAATTATTCTGATTGAATGTTTTGGCGTTAGTTCGATAAACTGAGCCCCTGTCATTGATCTCTTTCTCCGACCACTCACCTAAGTTATTTTTTAGGAATGCCACGGTGTCCCATCCTACTATTTGACTATATGCATAGCCATCGTCCAACTTTGCTCAAAAGTCCTTGCTTTAGTAGGATCCACCAGTGTTGATATAAGTTGATTTCTACACTCGAACAGCCCAACTTACCGTAGTCGACTAATATGACTCATGCATTTGACCTGGCAATAACTGTAAAAAATTTTTTGGGTCAAAGTCTTTTGTTTAATTTAATTGGTAGGGTCTTAGCCTTCACATCTATTTTCAAAGTATGTTTGTAGTCTTGATACCCAATATTATGTCAGGCTTATTGAGAATCTTATAAAAATTCTCCTATATACCCTTCCTGTGTGCTAACATGCCACAAGTTTGAATTCTGTCTGTTCGGTGTTGCCATTACTATTATTATTGCGGCTGACGTAAGTGCAACCACTAGTTATGGTATTTTTCTCGCAATTTCTCATCCATTTAGTGGTAAATTCACGTAGATAATGAAAAGTATTAATACAAAACTAATTATTTAGTTAGAAACCATTCAGGCTGATCTGTAGCTTTTGGTTACCCAAATCAGAATGAAAGAAACACCAGATGACCGTTCAGCTCATTCGGGGTAGAGCTCATCAGCGGTGTATCCTGACAAATTCAGATCATACAGCCGAATTCGTTCAGATCATTTGAATCTACCTGGCTGATATGTATGGACGAGTAAACTTTAAATAGGATGATCAATTTTCAATTTGATTTATGTAGATAATTATTCAGAAGTAAGGTTTGTAACTAGTATACAGCTTCCAAGCAGGTGAATTGAAACATTTTACCTGATAGTTTCAGCCGTGTGAAAAATTCAAAACGTAATGTTTATATTTTGCTCCATACTCACAGAGTACTTACTGCTCCTTATAGTGGTATTGGCAATTATCTTCTGTTCGGGTTTCAGACCATTTGCTTCTCCATAATTAGTCATCAGTGGATTAGTCTGTTCTGAGGAATGTTGCTCTTGTCTAATCTTGATGTATACCACGATGGAAAGAAAAGCTCCTTTTTTGACACTTTTTAGTCATATTTATCTCAGTAATCATCCCCATCATAGCTATCCAAAGTTCTCAGCTTACTGCTAAAATTAACAGAGTGTACAATCGAATTTTAATAAAATAAATGATGAATATGCTTTCCTTTAATAGTTAGAAATTTTCTTATTTCAATTCATTTTACTGGTGATGAAATAAACTTCTGATATTTATGAGTAGACAAATAACAGTGATATTAATTGATAAGGTCTCTGAGACGAATGAGAATTCTTAATCTAGAGGTAGTATTCATCACGAACTGACATTAGTTAGGAAATCGTTGAAAATCTTGGAGAACTAGAGTTCGATCCCTAGCCGGATTGTGGGTGTGTACTTCTGAGGAGTCCCATACTAGGAAGAAACAACTGTCCAATACTCCCAGATTTTCAGTCGTTCCACAACTGATATCAGTCCGTGATGAATACCAACTTGAAATCAATAAATATCCACAAACCTCCATTAGTTGGAGAAACAGTAAAAACCTAGGAGCACTAAAAATCAGTTTCACACCAATTTTAAACTACCCATCAGTTCATATCCATAACTCCACCAGGAATTTGGTACACCACTATCAGGATAAAACAGCTATCCAATTCTCTTAGGCTTTGAGTGTTTCTGCTACTGAACTCACTTCATGATGAAAATTATCTTGGAATTAGTAAACCCTACAATAAATAAAATTTACAAATAATCGTAAATGCAGGTGGTATGCAACTGAACTTACGCAGATTCAGGGATGTCTCTTGTTTTGATGTTCACAGTTAAGAATGAGTGACAGTTCTTGGTTTTGTAGTGGATGATCTATCAGTAATAGTAGTAGTAGTAGTGTGAGTAATAATAATGTTAGGATGAGGAGGTCATTATTAGTACATTTAATTTGTGAAAAAAAGATTAATTGAAGGCTACTTTTTAAAAAGGAGGGAATATTTACCTCACTTATCAATATTTTATTATTAGGTGACAGTTGGATGGGAAAATATCTGGAGATTCTTTTATTTTACAGTTCATTCTCTTTCTTACACTTGAATTCTGATTATCTTATGGAAAACATTCAAAATAAGCATACAAAAATTGCCTCCACTTTAATTTTTTTTGACGAAAAAAGGGAAATAATATAACAGATGGAAATTTTTATGCACCTCACTGTTGAATAGCCTAAATGATGTCCACATTACTTCGAGGTTTTAAGGCAATTTACTCAGTTTCTTACTGAGCATAAACTTCTTCACGTGTGCATAAATCAGGATACCTGTGTGTGCGTGTGTATATGTGTGTTTATGTGTCTGAGCATTCCTAAGCATATCCATTCGACATGTTTATACACACATGACCTAGTGTTCTGACCCATCAGTTCTGTTTCTTTCTTATCTTTTTTTCTCTATTTCAGGAATAAAGTTATGTAACAATCACACTGTGATTGTGTATTGAATAATGACGGGTGGGGGAGAGGTTAGGAAAATTCCAGTGTTCATTCACACATAATTATAAACATATATAATGGTAATGACACGGAGAAAATCATGCATAGATAAATCGTATCTTCAAGAGTAGAATATTAAACCATCTGGTTTCTCTTTAAAGAAGAAAATAGTTTCTACTTATTCGTTAATGGAAGATAACAGTAACTTTGACAAAACCCTACTTCTACTCTTGGTAGTAGTAGTGATGATGATGACGATGATGCTGAGATTACAGCTGATCAGTACACAAACCATCTGTTCTTTTCCGCATAACACAATTGTTTTACCTTTCTCCTTACGCTGTTTTGCGTGTTTATCCGAATTAAAACTTTAGTTAAATGACGCATATTTCTACATCATCTGCCTCTACTACTATTATTATAACTGCTAAACTAGTTCAGTCAAGTAAAGCAAAAAGAAGAACTAAGTAGGAAATACTAACGCCCTACTGATTACGTAACAGATTTTACTATTGAACAGGTTAATTGACTTTTATACTAAATCTAATGTTTGATCAATATCAAGGTAGAAAATGAATATATCAAGAGTTCATCTAAAAATTATTTGAGATTCTTATAGTTAAAATGTCATTTCCGGTACTGTATCTGATAACAATTGTTAGGTAGGTTAAGATGATGTAAGTGTTAAATAAGATTGCAATCTTGTAGTAATGATAGATAGAGATTAACAGTTGAATCTACAGTTCATCCCCTGCTAGTCACTATCCATCATTATTATACGGTTGAAACGACATACAGTATCGAGGCATCCGAGCAGCAGCCCATATATTAATGATAGCTGATGAATTCGGTCTAGTCGGCGACGGGATAATACAGATAACAACATAAAACCATAATCTGTTTTAGGGTAGAGTCAATCACTACCACCCAGTATTTCTGGATGAATTCGGCTTATGGAACCAACATGAACTTTGAAAAACTTCAAAAACCGGAATGTTCAACAATATCGTAATACCTGATGTTATGAAATTGAAAAGAATTACCAGGAAGCTATGTTCTGAAGTTTAACGATAATTTTCATCCACCCATAATTTGAAAACTGTCTATTTTCTATCTTTATTCTATGTGATTCAGTACCACAGACATTACAAATGGGCCGCCATGACAACTAATTTGGTAATTAGATATTACCACACTGTATGTTATTCACTTATTCCATTTCAACTCGATGCTACCACTTTATTCTTCATAATGTCATTGTTCTAAAGGAGCAATAATCTTTTATCTTGAACACAGTAGTATTTCGGAACCATATTTCACATATTTATGGAATTCTTATGTGCAGTGGCTAATCCTGGGGTTATTTTTGACTCAAGTTTATTGGAACACTTTATGCATTAATGGTGCAATTATTAATAATTGTTTAGTACTGTGCTTTTCTAGACACCAATCTGTTTTAAACGTATCATAAATACTGTGTATGTGTTGTTTGAAAATTGATAAATTTCTTCAGGAGACTACTTAAAACAGTCGTGATTTGGCATACTTGTTAGCGTGTCACAAATTGACGACTGAAGTTGAAAAGATAACTTTGATCTGTTGACGATTATGATCAGCAACCTTTAGGTGTTCCTGATGTTCTACCAACTCAGTACACTGAAATACAAACGTAATTAGCAGCTGATTCTTGTATGTCAGTCTAATCAATAATCTGGTCACTGGTTTGGAAACTCTCATCACTCAAGTTTCTGTTTTGACTGAAGTGATCACTGTTTCTGTTTTAATGATTAAATTCCAAAATCAAATTTATTTGGTTTTCAAATGTGTTTTCTCTTCTGGTGACAGCTGAGATTTCATACTACCAGGATAAAATAACGCATCATCTAAACATGAGTGATAGCATAAATATTAATTCCCAACTTGCCATTATAACACCAAGCATCCTTGTCGAATAATACACTAACTCTCTATGATCGTTCTGGGTTGGGGTCTCAGTGGGAACACCATCACTGACTAGATTGCATGTAAACCAAGCTGATGAATCCCAGTAGCTACAAAACGCGCATTCCGGATCTCACTGCTAGCCACCACTAAACAAACTAACTTTCCATTTTGATCTAACTTTTTTCGTAAGTCCTAATAATGTATGGTTATCAGTAGAGGAATCTGAGAAACAAATCTCATCCTATCCGGAACTCAAAGGGTGAACATCAATGTCATTATTCTCATTGAGATTCGAATTCACTATCTGTCGCCTGAAATACTAAACCTTCATCCACTGGGCATCTTAAGAGAAGCGCACATATTGATAATGACTGATCGATTTGGTACCAACAAATCAACGGCGGGAAATTAAAAGTCACAATATCCTTCGCTTGAGTTATTTTCCCTCAGTATTCAGACATTAAGGTTACCAATAGAAATACACAAACGAAACTGTACTATTTGCAAACTACATACTTCATATTGAAAACTACTACAATGTCTCCTTGAAGTATTAATGCAGTTATCCCCTCGGTAACTTCGATGGTCAAAGTCCTGATAACGGCATGATTCAAGGTTGTATTCACGAAAAAAAGCATACAGAATAGAGTTCATCTAGAAATTTAACAACAATAAGCTTAAAAGTTTACTCGGTGGAGAAAACCGACTAAATAAATGATTCACAAGAGTTCATTAACAAATACAGCAGAATATATTCTGAAAGTGTAAGGGTTAACGTATTTTTGGAGAACCTTATTTATTGTACTGCTCAGCATAAAAGAGGAGAAGTCAGCTATAAAGTAATTGTGGCACCTAAAAGATTATACAGTGACTTCCAGTGTTTTTGACACGTATCAGATGATTCACTAACTTAGTTGAAATTCGATAGGCTTTCACCAATAAATCTCAGATGTACGAATCAATTTACACGTCCATGCGAAATCATACATATTTTAAGGACAGAAATTAGGGTCAGTGAACATATTTCCAAGTAATTCTAGAAGGATTTACTATGTATCAGTGATTTACCTTCAAAAATGAGATCTTTCACCTACTTGATAGGGAAAATAGCTGCTGTCCTAAAATCACTGAAAATAGCTACAAAATAACTAAATTCAAATATGTTTCACTGAAGAGTTACCATTAGTTGTCGTGTGCACCATTATTATTCAGATTTTCAAAGGAAACCTGAAATCCCTGAGAATATTCGCAACTAACTATCGAATACGAAATGTTTGCGAAAAGTCACTGGTCAATGAGATGAAATACGTAGGCAGAGAAATAATCAACGTCACTGCAAATATTTTGCTCATATCTGACTTAACCACTGACTATTGTTTTACCGTTTCTTTCTGTCTATGAGGAAGTGACTGATTATCAAAAATGAACGAAATCTGAAGGCTGACATCACATTACCATGAGAATTGCTCATATAGAATGAGAGAATTGTTACCTTTTCAATGCTCCAATCACTTCATCGGATTTACTACTCATTCTGTCCTCTAAATTGGTGTAAATTCTTTTTCATGACGCCGTTACAATTCAAGACAGTGAATTTCTAATCGCTAGGGAAATCCTCTACCTCGAACTATTCTTCAACATATCAGTGTGTCCCTATTTCCATGTTTGTTCGAAGGAAGTTAATAGTAATGATGAATAAACAGCCCATTATCTCCTAATATGATGTCACAAAAGACAAAACTGGAGCCTTAAACTCATTGGTGTATGAATTCTTTGAGTACAGTGTGACTTATACTTCTCCTACAACTGACCATTTACTTTCCAATGAATAGGCCAGAGTTTGTTGTGCCAGCCACGTCCTTTGAAAAATATAACGTTATTTGTTTCATTACAGAAATACACACACAAAATTCAATAAGTTTACTAACACTTCTGTTACCTATTGTGTATCCAATATGATTCTGGGGGAATAATCTTCATGCAAAAATAGTGAGTTAGTGGCTATCCCACTGGTGAGTGAATTTCACTCTAGCTACTGCAGCCAAGTTTTAATCTAACTTGATATACAGATAAAACATACTTGGAACACAAGATTTCAATAATTCTGCTAGGGGAGTGAAAGTTGTCAAACTATAAAACGCTGCAGAAAGTAACGCCAGTGATAAATCACATCCAAGAATGATAACATGGTATAAAAATTGCAGAAAAAACACCAGAAGTTAGCAACTCATATTTAAAAATACCTCTTGCCAGTCTGCTTAAAATTTGATGCCATTTTCACTTTAATGGCTAACTTCTCATCTCTGCTTTATCATACAAAAGAAATTCATTTGGAAGGTTTATGGTGGATGATAATGAGACATGAGGAAAAAATTGTCTTCAGGGGGACCGGACAGCCTAGAACTGGATCCCATCTATGTTGCTTACAGGATGAACTGATGAGACTTCGCGAATACGATGGAATCAAATGTCTGGTGTTCTTTGGTTTCCAATGATTCATTAGACAACTGTCAAAATAAATTACAAAGCATTTACAACAACAAAACGTTCCTTACAAGATGACGTCAGACAAAACAATTATCTAAATTGAATTCCTGAAAAATTTTGAAAAATAAGGTTATCACGACAATACAAGATTTATAATTGTTTATTTTTAAATATATGAGTTAGCTTTCATTTATAGGTAAAAGAAGGTTTTAGGCTTTAGTCCACTTCATCATCAGTATATGCCCTAGACGAAGATGTTCGATAAGTCCATGTCATTTCGGAGGTGCCTTAGTGATTGACTGACTTCAAGCTAGCATTTGTCCAGGACTTACATCGGTTGAAGGATCACTGAGAAACTGGAAGCTGTGGACAACTTTCTTATCCCAGCTAGCCAGTGGGTCGGAATCCAGTGTTTCACAGGTTCTTACTTCCATCAAGTAGCAATATAGCTTGACCACTATCCAATGCCAACGGGGAGTATTGGTCTTCATATCCAACATGATTGACACCACAGGTCACTGTTACTCATTAGAACTTCAGCGGATCCCACTTAAAGCATATCAAATTAGATTTATGATGGACGTAATAACAGATTTGACGTGTGCCTAACCTTTAGTCAAAATATACTGAAATCATAGCTTCTTAGTCAAATAAAACACCTTTGGGTTATTCTAGACTCAAGCGATTTGCAAATTCAGCATAGAGGCAAGATGAAGTTTGAGTTCCTAACCAATTACTGGTTTATTGTCTTATTAATGAATTCTAGGTTTCATGAAGTCATAGAAGTTATCTTTAGTGCCACATGAATCTAATATTAACAGTATAGAGTGTAAAATTCTGAGGCAGGGCCTCATAAGGTAGACCAAGCGGCTCTAGAGTTGTGTGTAATTGTTGATTTAAATGTCAGTTTCTGGAAAAAAGTTTGAAATTTCAGTACGTAAAAAACTTTTTGATATTGGTTATAAACTTTCTAGACATAAACTTCTTAGAAGACCACAAGTTTAGGTAAAAATATAGCAATAAAGTTTCCAATTTGACTACAACACTGAGTGACGCAGGTTCGAATCTCAGGCGGGACATGAGTTCCGTCAGACACGCCTTGCGGACGAGTGCTAAAAAGCACGAAACCTAGGTCCAGGGCTTCCTGCCGATTCCCTCCAACCAACTAAGGTTAACTTATATTGAAGAATGTTGTCCGCTATATTTGACTGATACGACAGCATGAATTTGAAAGAGAAGCCCACGTTTCTTTGAATGTTACCTCCAGAGTAGTCAACGTCATGTTTTCTACCAATCTTTATGCAGTGTGTTCACCAGATTGAAAGATTTTTTATTTCGGTGCAGTCTGACTGATGTTAGGTTATTGAGGAAAATCAGCAGAAAATTCAGGAAAATTTCACTTTTAACATTTATGACCAAAATAACCGAAAACGAAATGAAAACTTCTTCAGTTCAAGCAAATAAACCAATCAGTGTGTTGCCCCCACCGTCCAATGAAGAAGAGTTAGCTAATCAGATCAAGACAATCTTCAACTTTTGTCTCAAACAAAAGTGTTAACCATTGAGTTATTAATAGACGTCTCTTAAAGAAATAGAAGTGAAAGTCAACCAGTCAGGTTTATCATAAGCCTACACAGTAAACAAGTGAATAATCAAGACAGAATTATCAAAAGTAGCGGATTGTAGATAGCAATGTACAACCGACTACTTCATTTCCTTATAAAGCTCTGATGCACTGATGATAGCGTCTTACATGATACTAAAACGTCATTCCGAAAACTCCCACCCTCAGCTATTCGTCACAACGTACTCGCCTTTTCTAAAGAACAGGATACGGATTTTCAACACCAATGTCAAGTCAGTACTTCTATATGGTTCAAAAACTTGGCGCGTTACGAAGAGTATTTCGAACAAACTACAGACATCATACACCAACAGCTGCCCACGTTTGATACTGAAGATCAGGTGGTCAGAAAGAATAAGCAACAAAGAAGTCTGGCTGGCTGGCAACGAACCAACCAAGAACTCATCGCTCAACAAATATGCATAAGAAAGTGGAGATGCATTAGATTGGGTATATATTGAGAAGACCATTTGGGGACATAACGTGCCAGGCGAGGCGCTCGAGTGGAATCCAAAGGGGAAACCACGATTTGGGTGTCCGAGGGCTACATGGAGGAGATCTTGTGAAGAGGGAATGAAATCTTGTGGGCAGTGGTGGAGCCAGGTTGAAAAGACTGCAGAGAAGTGAGTGAAACGGGGACGTGCTAGTGAAGCCCTACATTCCACTAGGAACACAAGGGACAAATAATTATACACGCTTTTTCATGAAGGTCAGGTTTAATTTTATGAATAGCCAAAGCTTCTGCTGTTAGCTTAGGAAAGTGAAAAGGAAAATAACAAAATGTTTGAACAGAATTAGGATCACTTTTCTGATTAGTTAATTAGTTAAAGTCGGTCAGATGTCTGAGAATATGACTTCTGACAATCTTCTATCCTAAATTATATACTATCGTAAACATTTTGTTTACTAGTGCTACCAATTTTATGCCTTCTAAAAAGTCTTATACATCTTATAAACTGACCATCTTACATGGGGCTAAACCTGAAGGCTATCTTAGCAACTAATGAAACAACCAATTAGGTTTCTTTATTTCTATCTTATAGGTGGATCCTCATAAAATAAAGAGATCTAACTGGTTATTTTAGTTGTGCTTGGGTGGGCTCCAACGTTACTCTATACTTAATAGCCTTTGGTGTCACTCAAATTCTACTACTATTATTATGACTATAGTAATACAAATAACATCTATTAGCGAAAATTTCTTTTTCTGAACGCTGTATTTATATCACCTTTAAATAGATGTTCTCAGTGGATCTTCTGTTTACAACGTAATATTTGGAATTTTGTAATTACATCTAACTTTTGAAGTTGTACTCTTGATCTGTCAAACTGTTTTACTTGCAACAAACTGAAGATTAAAGTTGTAGTGAAAATTATGGTCACAAAAGAGTTCAAATCAGTGACCACAGATATATTGGCTGTATGTGATCAAGTTTTTCATTGTAATCACTACTCTATTACACGAAAACCAGCCTTCCAGATAGTCATTAATAGCCTTAGTGACAATTACTTACCTGTTCTTCTATTCCCTTTTAGTACGATTTCAATAAAAATGTGAAATATTGTCTAGGAAGCTGTCATAATAACGACTAACACGGTATTATGTATCACTCATTCACATATAGGCCAGCTAAAACCCTATTTGAGTGAAATGAAATTGAGATCTGACCAGCGGCTAGTTCCAGTATTTCGGTCAGTGGAGCATCAGACACCAATAGTTCAAATCTCTAGCAATGCACTTCGTTGTTTCAAGTGAAGTCACTAATTTGTAACATGAATTTGCCTTTTCAAACCACAGGTCTCCATATGTTTATATTTTTCATATAGAACTGTAAGCGTAGACTGACAATAAGTTACGTATCTACGATGTAACATCTCCCTGAATTTTAACGCTTCTCCGCTTGATATCATTCAGCCATAGAAAGTGTTTTTGAATCAATAAGTTCCCTAAGGGAAATGTGAGTGAACAACGTAAACTTGCATTAACTGGTTAAAAGTCATTATTAATAAATCGTCTTGTTGACAGATGACTAGTAAACGGCAAACTTAAAACAGTTGTGCATACCAACTAAAGTATAATAGTATGATAGGTTAAATGTGTTACCTAATAACCTTGATATCAAATCTGTCAGCATTAATACTATGTATTTAAATATAATTAATGACTTGATCTATATTTGTGAGCAATTTCAACGATTGGGAAGATCACGGGTATTAGTTTCACTCGGAACATTACAAAAACCAGCAAGCTTATCATTCTGTATAAATATTCATTACAAATATGTTCATAGTAAATTGACTCACTCCACAATGCACAAGCTTTCCTCAGATATAGGTAGGCAATGACTTATCTGGCAGTAACTCACTGGCTCGAATGGTTAACTTACATCATCTAGCAGGGTCTAAGCATCTTGCTTACAATTATTGGCTTCATAAGAATAAATGTCGTTAATAACCTAATCGTAAACAAGTACTACATCTTATTTTAACTTAGATTGAATGCTGAACACTTAGAACCAAGATTAATTTACCCGCTGAGGAGTCCAAACAAGTTGTATTGGATTTTGAAATCCTATCAAAGGTACACATTTTCATGAGGTTATAGAATAAAAATCAGAAATGAGTGTTTAGTGCTTACGCTACACTACTTGTTATTTTATTCATACTGGTTTGTATTAATTACTTACTTACTTAATTAATCAATTATACCTATGTAATAAATTAATAATTTAGTTACCCGTAGTTCGATCATGTAGATATTTCATTCAGTAACCACGTTTATAATGTAATTATTGAAATAAACAATACTGAGAGTGTAATTAACTTTATCTTCACATGACAAATGTTTAAGGCAAATTTTATTAGATATAATAAAAATTAATTAATTCTAGAATAAATTATTTATTGGGTAGATAAAAGCTAAAGTATAACGGCTATTTGTTGCATAATTTAACACACAATTTCATCAAGATTTGTTCAAATGAGTCATATTGATGGTTAATGTGGTGGACAGTTTGAAGTTCACTGTGATCTAGGATGTTTACTTCACTTCAGTTAAGATAAAAGTGTACACCGATCACCTAACCAAACAATTCTCTATGTTTAATGAATGGTTTACTGAGACGATGGGGTTTATAACTGTGAACTGTATCCAATCGCTCGACTGACTTTACCAATAAATATTATTATTACCTCGAAACGTCTTGTATCACTTGGTTCTGGTTACGGTTGTTTGGTCGACAAACTTGTATATCTGTCTGTCATGAGTGCGCACTGCTGAAGAGTCCCATACTAGGAAGAAACAGCTGCCCAGTGTTCCCAAATTCCAAATGGTTCTCCAACCGACAACAGTCCTTGATGAATACCAACTTGAAATCAAAAAATCCCCACAAACCTCCAAATTGAATTACTGTCCAATGCTCAACGTGCTTACCGCAAGACTTGAATGTCTTGGGTTAGATCCCCAACCGGGGTATGGATATGCATTGGTGAACAGTCCCATACTAAGAAGAAACAGCTGTCCAGTACTCCCAGTTTTTCAACAGTTCTGCAGCTGATCTTAGCCCATGATGAATACTACCTTCAAATCAATAGATCCCTGTAAACCTCCTAATTGAAAGAAGATTTGGTGTTTACACCTCTCATCTTTCGATCTTTAATTCTTACTAGAGTTGGTTAGAATTAGTCCAGAACGTCTACTGAGTACAGCAACTAGATTACATGCAGTTTATTTAAAGTGTATAGTATGTGCAATGATTGTTAGGTTACCTGTTCAAATAAACCACTTCTTAAAAATGATTTAACGACTGGGCTGATAACTAGTTTTGATGCACCTATTTACCTTCTTAGCTCTCCAAAGTATTTGTTCATCTTTCAAATTCTATTTTACCAACAACATTAGTGTGTTTGTATGTCTTGAAAACTTAGGAGGAAAATCTGTAGGTAGGTCAGATGAGTGTTAATTTCTTTTATAAGTTTCCCTCGAATAACTTGTAGTTTTGAAAGATATTCTTCGAAAGTTACTTTGATGATACCTTTACTGTATATAGTGAAATAAATTAGACCATTAATCTATTTAAAACATTAAATAAGGCTGATTTAAAATAGCAAATTCAAAATAATACAAGAACAGAAGAAGAAATAACTGTTGTCAAAAGTTTAATTCTTCAAGCAGAGTCTTGCTGAATGCGTCGGCTTTGATAAGTTTGATTTACTATTCCATAAACTAGGATGTATGCAGTTATTCCACTTTGGATTTAAGAAATGTTACCTAATGCGGTTGGATCACTGTACTTTGATCCAGAAATACAGTCAAAAAAGTGGTCATCCTTAAAAGCCTACAAGAAAGCATACCATGAACCCTCACATTAAAGCTAACAAGATGAAATCCAAACACAATAACTACATTCATCTTATAAATGTCATAGGTGAGTATGTTATGATAGATATTATTGAGAGCACGCAACAAATATGCAGGAAGAAGTGGAGATGGATTGGCCATGCACTGAGAAGGCCGACTGAGGACATCACACGCCAGGCCCTCGAGTGGAATCCCCATGGGAAGCGACGAGTTGGACGTCCAAGGGTGACATGGAGGAGGTCGTGCGAGGAGGAAATGAGAGGTTGTGGGCTGTCGTGGGACCAGGTTCAAAAGATCTCAGAGAACAGAGTGGAATGGAGACGTGCTACTGAAGCCCTATGTTCCACTAGGAACCCAAGGGACTAATAATAATAATAATAATTGAGAGCACGCTTTAGAGAATGTTCACCTCAGAAGATGTGATAGTTTCAGTAGTTTGGTTACATGTGAGAAGTTAAATAGAAAAGCTGCTGCATACACCACAAACTTACTGAAAATAACCAGTAAAAGTGTCATTCCATTCTTCTATAATTTCCAGCGGCAACAAAAGCAAGAAGTTTAAAGATAACCTTTTGCTTAAGACAGAGTAAGGAATTAGCCTTCAATCACCGTGATAACACGTGTGCATTATGATTTCCACCCGTCTACTGTACCCTCTCACTGAAATTTCATTGACTTTTTATGGGATCAGTTATTTAAAATATCACTTAGATTACTAGATAACTCCTTCAAAATTTTTGATCACTTGTTCGATATTGGTTAATAGTGGAATTCAAGGCAAGACTTTCGTCATACTTGTAGTCTGTTGGGTGGAAATACCAGCATGTCAATGACCAGCGCAGTACTCACTGGAACTAGTAGGGAGCGCCCGTTTATTAAAAAAGGTTGTGCTTCTAAATGAGTAATAATAGCCACTTCTTGTTCAACAAGCATTAGATGCCTTTTAGGATAAGGTTTTGGTGTTTGGAGAGATGGGTGCTGGGTTCGAATCTCTGCAGGAACAACATCACTCAGTAGGATGCAGGTATATCCAGCTAATCGGTCACAAATAGGACGAAATGAACGTCTTGGATTTCACTGCTATCCACCATCAAAGAAATTGCAGTATAAAAAACAAACATTTGACCATTATACTCAAATCAAGTGTAATTGTAACATTCAACCTAAGATTTGCTCATGACATAATCTTCCAGAAAGGCAACCGTTAAAATATTTATTGAAAAAAATACTCCACATCTATTGGTCATTAGAGAGTAGCCAATTTCATATTGTCTTGTTTTAAAATCTTAAGTGCTGCAGCAATTGTTTATTCCCCGAAATTGATGTTTAAATTCCGAGCTTATTGAAACTTGAACAAATTATCGCGTTAAATTCAAATTAATTAATTACTATTAGTTTATTTTTAATTGTTTTATATTAAAGGAAAATTCTGAAAACTCAACACCATCTTCAGAATGGTGCAGAACAACAGGAAACGCTTTCCAAGGTGTACATTCATCAAGTCATCATTCTAATGGTATCATCAATTCAGTACTTCGATATCGAATGTAATATTCAGTTATAAAATGATATTATTTTTAAAACAAGTTTTAAAAGTAGAAAAATTACTTTCTTTGAATACATAACAAGGAAGATAGTCAATTAAGGAGGATAGACAAAAAGTGATGGTCATAAACAAGTGAATGAACAGAATCCTAATGAACTCATATACATAATATTTAACATATACACATAAACGCACACATAATAAATAATAATAATTGTTTTAAAAACACTAACGATACTACTTACGTCTTGATTTCCTGAGTATCTCTCCTTGTTTACTTTACGCTTTGTTTGTTTTCTCATTTACTGTAAATGAAAAAAGTTGCATTTATTTATTCATATATACCTATTATATTGGTTAAAAGAGAAACCTCACTAAGTGGATTCACCATCTAGCCTACTATTTTGTTTAACCACGGACTGTTTATTGGACACTGAACGAAGTTATTAGGATGACAGAACAATGTCATTTAATAAAAAAAACAATAGTAATATAATTCTACAGATTCAGAGTAAATCTTGTCTTGGTAAACTGTTAGAGTTTACAGTTTATTAGAAATAGTTTGAAAAAGTAAATAAAGTTAAGCAAAATCATTCAAAGTATGCATAAAAAATGGATGAGAATAGTAAAAGACAGAATCGTTTTGTCCACAGTGAATACTATATCAAAAATAAAATCCCTATAAATCTCAAACTACATATATTTAAGTGACAATTTATGTTTACCATTGCCAGGAAACAACATCCTCAGGTAGTAACCGACTGTTAAACATTTCTAAACATTTTAGAATTTCAATGTAGGTTTGCTCATGGGACAACAGCAGTTGAATAATTATTCAACAACTCAAGGTACTTCACAGTTGTTTCGTCCCAATTTGTAACTCCTCAGTAGTATACACACAGTACCTGGGAAGGGTTAAGGATGATTGTCATACTATATGTCATTAATTCAGCTGAGGAAAGACGCAAACCACTCGATTTCAACTCATTACTTGATTGGTAACGTACTGACCATGAGATCTGACATTCCTGAGACAGACACTTCACGAGGTTGCGGGAGTGACCAACTGATGTTCAGTGCTCCTGGTTTCCAACTGACTTCAGTCATTGATGAAAACTGTTTTCAAATCAATGGATCCCCACAAACTACTGATTGTATTCTGCATCTGGTTCACCAAACCAAACGGATTCATTACACATCTTCTAAATTTAGGAGAATATATGCTTGTCCGTGTCTGACGTATTGGTCATTCAAGATTCAATGTAATTCAGAATGTTAGACTTCAAATACTTGAAGGTGTGCAAATACCTGAAGGTTGCGGGTTCGATCCCTGCTGATGTGGGGTCGTGGGTGCGCACTGCTGAGGAGTCCCATACTAGGACGAAACAGCTGTCCAGTGCTCCCACGTTTCCTTTGTTCCTGCAACTGATGTCAGTCTACGATGAATAACAACTTGGAATTAACTTTTTTATTTGTGTATATGCATGTGTATACGTTTGTCAATTCACATTATTTTGTCAAACAAGAGCAAATAAATAAAATAACTTAGAAGTAGTATTCATCATGGACTGACATCAGTTGGATAGATAATTTGATTCCCTGAATAAAGTTAAACAAAACGACAACGACTATATTAGTCACATAGATGCAGTCGGTGAGAAGCCCTACTTCAACTAGGTTTCGTGCTTTGTGACAGTCGTCAGCAAGGCATGTCTATAATCTTAACGGAGCCGACGTCTCGCTTGAGATTCAAACCCACATCACCAAGTGCTGCAGTCAAAGAAGTTACCACTAGGTTATCCGGACAGAGACCAACTTCCTGTGGGACTGGATGAGGTACACTAATTGGTGACCCTCTAGGGACCAATAGAGAATGACTGTATTTGCCTAATGCCACCCGAACTTATCGTTTTTATGGATACAAAAGAATATTATGGTTATAAACAGACAAATAGTGACAAGTAAGATACGATAACTTAAAGAAAACAGAGTACCATGGAAGTAAAATATCTTAAATTGCTATTCAAGGTAACAAATTACGTTAAATGTTAAAGGATAGATATCCGTAAGATCAAAATTCACATAGGGGACGGAATTGAGAAGGCTAGCAAAATGAAGTATTGTGCTATTCAAGCGAAAGAATATCGAAATACATTCGTTACTAGAGTGACAAACAAATCACACCCTCTACATCGGTGTAGTTAAAAACGTTGTATAATAATGGCTTCTGTGAAACAAAATAGTCTAGGTGTTTTCCGTATGGTTGGTATAAAGTTTAAAACAAAAGTTGGGCATTCTTAATAAATATTCCAAAGACAATGGGTATTTCAACAAATGTATCACGAAGTTGGGAGTACACTGTAGAGATAAACAAACTAATTAGTATTGAGAAAAACAAAGGCGACACTAATATTCATGCCATTAGATATGCGAACAAAAGAAGTACTCAAATAAACTTCTCTACAATGAAACTAATACCAGTATCAGATTGCATGTTATTAAACTAGTCCAGACTGAATACATACCATGCTTATGATGTGTTCAATCGTGTCTACAATTTTATAGGCCTTCACGGTAGCAATTACAATGAAGAAACTAACAATATGTCTTTCACCTAGTGGTTACTCAGTGAAATGAGAATAATTTATACTTGAAAGGAGATGAGATCTTGACTAATGCGATCAGCAGGCGGATATGTGGAAGACTACTGCTTCATGTATAATAGACAGCACAATTTTTTTGCACACTCTTGGAAATGAAAGTTTTGATTTGAAAGAAACCCAGACGTATATTCTATTTGATAAGTAATTAAAAACAAGTGGTTCAGTAAAGAGAATTTCATAAGCGATCTCATTCATTAAGCTGTACAGTCGCATTTATATACAATTCTTTTGGTGATAATGTACAATTTGTTTTATATGTGAAAGCAGATAGTTAGGTACAGCAGCAAACAAGGTGATACATACAAAAAATCGAAATATCATTTTCATCTTAAAGTAAAATGTTTTTGAGTGATAGAAAGTGACCAAAAGGCATAGTAACAAGCAAAGTTAAATTGTCATGACTTAAAACTTCAGGATTACTTAAATTAGTGAGTATTGTTCAAGAGATCAAAGAAATTAATTGAAGATGATCACTTTACGAAACGGGTCAATGAAGTCAATAGGGAATATAGGAATAGGAAGTTTGAATAACAAGTTGAGTAACATGATTAAATATTTAATATATGAATTGTTGTCAGTGCGGTTATAGAAACAAGGAATAGTTGATATAAGCAAAAACTTAATAGAATGAAAGAGTTAAAAGGGATGGACGTTTTGAAACGCTAACGATTAAAACCTCGAAAGAACCAAGGGTTGGACAATTCTCTTTTGCATACAAAGATTTGGCTTCTCTCTTTGAATTGCTAAAGTTGCAGCAACACAAAAAATGTGGATGCAAACTGACTTCGGTAAGTTTCTTTTCACTTCGTAAATAACTTTGAAAGAGGTGACTTTTGAGATTGAATAACCAGTGTCAACAAGATGTTCCATTATCGCACTTTTTATTGATCCCCTGTTACCCCTTTGCAGCCATGCAGGATAGTGTTCTTGAACACATTTGAACAGAATCCACATTGAACGATAGATATATGCAGCTCCATGGGAGCTGGTAAACTGACATAAACACATACAGATGCCCAGATGACAGATTTTATCTTTTGTTTTTTTAACTAAAAGGCAACTACCGAACATCGTTCTGAGAGCTACTGTAAATAACGTTTTCTTCAAGGAGCATGAAATCCTTCTTTTTAAGATGTCAGCAATTAGATCATAATTGAAGTCAAGGTACACAGCATCTTTTCAATACAGATATCGAGTTTTGTTGTAATAGTAGAAAAACGTATTCTAGCTTCAGTGAGTGTAATGAGACTTAGACAAGTATATACAATGGGTCGAAAAGGCTTTAGCTGATAGCAAATGTAAACAAACGGATGTGTCTTTACAATCAAACGGGGGGGGGATATAACTTAACTACTTATTTCAAATAATGGTTTACCTTTCAGTAACTTTTGTTTCATTGGTCCGCGAGAATGTCATAAGATGGTACTTGACTTGTAATTGACGAACTTTAAGATTTGTCTAGATATATATCGATTAGAAACAATTAGTCCCTTTTATGAATTTGGATAATGTAATTAGAAGACGTAGATTATCTGAAAAATGTGATGTATTAGCGCTATACATTTTGAACATTTTGATCACACATTTACTTGTGTGTGCAAAAACAGTTTGTCCTTACATTGAGCCTACCTTGATAATGCTTATTTTATCGTATTACCATGACTGTCTTCAAATCTTATCCTTTTTTCCCTTCATTATCTTTCTTATTATTAAATTCCTTTATGTCATATTTGTCCGTCCCCCACTTCCAGTTTTCATATATAATGCCTTAACAAGCATATATGTAGTCAGATTGTTCGAAATGTATGGCGCTAATACATCACGTTTTTCAGATAATCTACGTCTTCTGATTACATTATCCAAATATATCGGTTAAATTGCTAATCGAAAGAGAAACCACTTTGCTTACTTTTAATTTCAGTGATATATTTACCGTCGGCATAACAAGTCCACATAAGGTACTAACTGGTCGTATTAAAACGTTAACAAGACACTTCATCTTCCCTCCAATCATTTAATTAATAAAACTATCTGACAACTTCAGAGTAGTAATGGCATCTAAATACCTTTTTCAGAAAATACAGTTTAAACAAATACCTGTGACATTGTGGACTTTAATTATTGTATTACTGTATTTCTTAGTATAGAATACTAAAGATTACTATGATGCTTATTTAGACTGTCTGATAGTATAATCTATTTATAAACTTCAAATGGGAATACAATTTCTGGGAAGTGTTTTTTCTATCAAATTACACCGGACAATTATTTGACATATTTGAGACTGAGACTGATAAATGAATTTTACCATTACGTCTTACAGAATATTATGAAACACTTAAGTTGTTCTTTTAAATAACTTTATTCGTTTTATTTGATTTGGAAGTCATTATCTGTGCACATCGGAAAGGTACGATGAATGACTTTATATTGAATACGGGGTACATTCGCAAATTTGCAACTAATCCCACTTTTCTATTATGTTATGTGGAACAAATTAAAAAAAACTATTCTAACTTATTTCTCATAATGCTTTTATATTTAGAAGTAATTCGCGTAGTCAGCATTGAATATAAGCGTTGAGATTATACGACTTTGCATTTTTATTTGGTATCAAATGTCAACCTTATCTGAAGTTCTTCAAAGTGAATTTTTCAATTTTAGTGAGATGGTAGGTATTTTAATTGTTAATTGTACTATTTCATAAGGAGATTGAGATGGTCAGTGTGAAATAAGATGCCTTTTTTGCTTGCTTGTGGTTTGAAATCAGTTCCGCCTGAAGTATAATTTCATAGACAATAAATTTGGTCTTCTGAATGTAAGTAGTGTGATGGATTGCAGATTAACAAATTCGAAAGCATTGAGTAAATACTTAGATATATTCAATATGCATGAACACACTGGAATCAAATAAGTGCCTCAAAAAATACACCTTTCGATGGCACTTATTTTCTCTTGATTGCTTTTCGTAATTTAATGGGACATTTCCACTTGCACAAACAACGCAAACAAAACAAATGCAGTGAGTAGTCTCTGCAGTGAATTACGAAATTAAAGCAAAAGGGCAGTAGGATTACCTGCATTCTTATCAAACAACTTCATAACTTCAGTGAAACCCAATTTATTTGCCTGTCTGCAATTCGTTTAATGGTTCTGAAGTAATACAATATACTGGCAGACGAACAGTCACTTAGTACATATGACCGTCCTTATTAATAACACTATAGTCTAACTAAAACAGATAAAACGCTCCCCTGTCCCCTCCTTCAACATTTGCTGTAAACTGATAATTTAATTTGTCCGATAGTGTTGCTTAGTCGGCTAAAACATGTGGAGGTATATTGTGTGGTATACGGCAAGCTGAAGAATAAGGACGAAATTTAATATCGGGAAGGAAACTAGTATCAACTGTTGGATTTTTCCCCAGACGTCTACGTTTAGCATGGTTCTCACTCTCAGTTTTAGCTACATCCTCATCAGCAACAGGTGTGAGTTCCTCAGGTTCCAGCTGTTCTTCAGTCTAAAATATATCTTGAGACATCAAAAAATTATTATGCTTCTACTTTTTCCGTCAACTCATAGGTATTGGCAACAGAAGTTGGGGGCTTAATGATGTCTTCGGCGTCCTCTTCATCAGCGAATGACAGTAAACTCTACATTTTGTAAGAATACACAAGTTAAACTTGCAGGCTGAAGAGTCTTTTTCTTTTCCAGTGCTGCATTTCCGGACTTGTGTGAGAGTCCTCTAGAATTCCCCAGAGCCAATTCTTTCTCTCTTTGTGTCATGAAGGCTTTTTGGCGAGCTTTCATTTCATCCAGCGTCACCAAACCAATCTAACACATGACTATTTTGGCATAATTTACATACTGTATTGGTCTTCAATTGGTGTTCAATTGCATCATAATGTACGGCAAACTTTGTCGACATTTCCCCGACTCGCATTTCCGCCTCAAGTTTCTTCTTCTGGAGTTCCAGCTCCTGACGTTCTTTTTCACGCTGCTTCATTAACAGAGCAGCCCTTTGAGCTTCCCTGGCAGCACCTTTAAAAGTAGCCATCTCCAAGTTATTGCAAAACTAGCGCTTATAAGTGAACTTCACACTGAAGGAAAATAATCTGTATGTGGCTTAGTATAACAAACAGATGTATTTTTACAGACGGTTATGTGGTGAAAAGACTATATTTACCAATTTGAACCACAGAAGTAGTCTTTTCATGGTGCGAATAGTCCGTGAAATCAACTTGTATATTATCCAAATGTGAGTTTCCAATGTTTTTCTCAAATCTTCTTGTTACAGCAGTGGCACTTAATGACTTTCTTAAACTATGCTTCTGTGATAATGGAATTAGATCTCGTATGTGGATCTCTTGACAAAATTTCTCACCAAGATTATGAAAGGAACAGACTAGAACCACTGTTAAGGACTAATTTTCAATATTAGCATGCCATAACGACCACAGAATTAACATTTACACTTAACGAATTGTCCTGGTGCGAACTTGACAGACGCAAAGACCAATCACTGATCATTCAGACTTGTTATATGCCCACGAGTACGAGACTAAGGAAGAACACAATAACGTAGTCGGATGGAACAGTATATTTGGATGGTTGTGCCAAAATACCGATTCGTTCCAACTAACTGGCTAGAGAGTCGATTACGAGCAACGCAACGTAACACGACAGCGTGCCAAATGACGACGATGCTTGACCGGTTGCCTTAAGCCTAGCGCGTCCGGTTAAACTATCAAGGTCAGCATCAATGTTGAATCTCGTCAAACCCTAGGCTATTGATTTTCGGGAAGTGTGCGACTCCACAGCACTCCAGATGCTGCCTATCACTTATCCCACCCTCCTGATTGCTGAACATCCCTCACTGAAACGCTGAAGGGGACCTAGAGAGTAAAGTTAAAGTGTCGTGGTCCATACGTGTTCCTCTACATTTACACCGAGCTGATCGATAGAGCCATTCGTATACCTCTATTTACACACGCAGATTCTGAATGCGTGATTAGAAGTTCAATACACCTGCGGAGCAACTTATCATCACAAAATACCGCTAGGCCTGAAATAAATAAATGAGCATCTGAAACATACAAATATTACCTAATCAACCGTGTACGGCGTCGGTGGGTGCCTTCAGAGTTAGGCATCGGTTCGTCGATATTCGCGACTTCAGCGTCTTATCTGAGGTGACCAACAGTCGCACAGATTTCACAGTCCAGCCGTCCACAGGCAGATAAGCTCCAACGTCTTCCTTGAAATAGCATTTTTGCTTTAGATTAGTGAATAGATTGCTCCTTCGGGTACCTCTTAGGATATAACGTGTTTTCTTACTTGTCATTTATCATGATCACTAATACACAATTAAGGTGATGCGTAGCTCGGTACTGGTGTGCACTAATTTGAGTATGACTGCTTAGGTTGCATGCGTTACCAATCCAACCAACTTATGGCAACTGGAGGGCTCGAGCATCGTTTCACATATGTGTTTCCGGTGTTATTCGTTCCTCATTCTTGCTACAAAAATAGTCTCTCGATATCGGAGATGGCTCCAATCGTTTTGCTTTCGAATATCCTGACTTCTCTCGGTTGTGTTTCCAGTTGCGTCGAGGTGCAACCATCAATCGAAGAATTTTTCATATTCATCATACGCTTCTGTATTTTGCTACTTTCCGTCCTCGCTTCATCATATTGGTTTGTGCCTTATCCATTAATTTTACTCTTAGGGTGAACGGGAAAGGTCCTTCTATGATGGTCTTGTCCGTACAAATTTCCGCTTTCTCTTCAAGGAGATAATCACTTCGGTCTGTTTATGTCGGAGAGCGATGCCTACAAGAACAAACCAACTGTCCGGAAACGACTTTCGATTCGGTTGCCATTTTTCTTGAGGAAAAGTGTCTCGGAAAACACACAGTTGCACCTGACGACCACACTGCAGGAGCATTGCGTGATATTTCGCCATTGAAAAATAGTGAGAAACAGAGGGCCGATGAGCCTCTAAATGGTTACTGGGTTTTCGCAAACCGCAGAGCCCCCAAATGTTTGCCATCTGATGAAATGAATTCCAAATTATATAACTAGGACGTAGTGGCGGCAATGTAAGTATTCTTCTACCGCAGTCTGTTCGAGGCCTCGAATACAGAAGCTTGGTGTAATTCGGACACTAGTGGCATGGACATCTGCACTGTCATTTAATCTCTTCAGGAGAGACAGACCTCACCGCAGAAGGTTACATCGTCAACATTGGGAATGGGATCACCATTCCACAAGGCCATACCTCGAAACTTTATGCTGTCAGCTGTTCTGCAGAGCAAGACCGCGTCATCCCACCTCCCTTCACATAACATACGCCTATCAGCCTCCTGATCCCTGGCAGGTTATGACGAGAAGTTAATGAGTGCGTTCGCTCACAAGGCATCATCACTTCACATGTCGAAAATTACAGGTGACTGCCTGACAACCAATCGTCTATCCTTAAAACTTTCTTAGTTTAGTGACTAGCCTGGGATCACCAGACTGGTTACGTCCGGGACAACCTAATGGGTGCCACAGATTTTTGTACCTAGCCTTCACCACCCAGATTGCTCACACAACGCTTCAAGTTGACACAGAACTCCTAGTCAGTAAATGCAAGGTGATATTCGGTAACTTCAATCTGCAAATCAGTATCAGCTTGGACGGCAACCCAAAGGCAGCTGCATTTGGAGACTCATTCCTTATCACTTCGCATACTACATGCCACACTTTCAAGTCGGAGTGGAAGCTAGGAGCTATCAAGTAAGAACTTATCTGCCACATAAAGTCTGGTTATCTTGGATTAATAGTGGAGCTCATAAAATCTTGAATAAGCAGAGCTGGACCAAATGTTTCCCGTTTATTCACGGAGAATGAAAACCCCCCACACTGACGCAGTTCACCACTTTTAGATGTTTAGCTCTCGTTTCACGAACGGAAGATGATGATGATACATTGCTTCCAACCCACTCTCTAAAAAATATCCCCTCCATTGAATTTTCCTCCCAATAGCATGACTTTCAGGTTCACTCTGTGGTCAACATAAACAAACAGATATTTTGCTTCCACATTATGGGTTTTGCATGAGAGAAGCTGGTTGAAAGGAACTATCACACTGATAAATGTTGAAAAATCTACAAGATTT